>OY856413.1:1132915984-1134130984 GCA_963693085.1 Alisma plantago-aquatica | reverse complement strand
ATGCCACCATGGAAAAAAAATCCCACTCCCACCTCTCCACGGCACTCTCATTCTTCTCCATAAGGGCTCCTGCATCTACTTATATGAAAGCAAGTCGATCAGACATTTATTCAAAAGGGAAACATCAAACTTTACCACATGCAATTTACAATTCTAACATAGATATATATCTAAAATATAAGCAATTTGAACTTCAAGATGGCACGTCTTAAACATATAAACTATTTTTCAAGATAGAAAAACAATTCAAACATAGGCAAATCCTCTAAAAAACACACATATTCACGAATGTAAAGATAAGTGATGTTCAAAATATACAACGTTTCATAAGTATATGCCCAAGATGTCAAAACAATCACACTACACGTTTCAGATGTCATTTTTATTCGGACCGTAATGCCCTAACGTGATGATCGGTCTTGGCGAGTGGGGAACTATACTAATTAAATCCTTGTCATTATTTGCATAGAGAGCGTTCTTTAAGAATCAAGAGGAGTGAGAGCTAGATATTTTTGACATTCTAGTCAGTTTTGTGGTTCAACCGACATTCCAAATTGACCATAATGACCAAATTATTAAAATTTTCAACTCTGCTGTCACCTAGCACTACGCTGGTATATTTATATTGGGCGCGAAAACAAATTGGAACTATTCAATTCGTGGAAATGATACACTTTCCGACGTTACATACAACTCTCATACCAACTTGAAGGAGTAGAGCAATACTTTTCCATTAACTTTAATAATATTGTTACACGTATCTTTCACCGGCTGATCTTCCCACTTTTTTGTCTGCATGCTCCTCATTGGCTTGTTTTCCATGTAGACGTGGCTGCCATATTTATTTATGAGGTTTTCTATGCAGACTAGAATTGGGACCAAAAATGGAACTCCAGTTGTGTGAGCCACAAACTTAAAAAGCAAACCAATAGAATAACATGATTTATTTGTCATGTCATTGCTTTATGTACAAAAAAAACAAAACTGATGCTCATTTTTGGTGTAAGAGTTGTATTCACCTAGCATTTTCCTTTATTTATAACCATTAATCCATCTGTAGAAACCCAGCAACATCGTGCCCTTGCAAGTTTGTTCGGGGTTGAAAATTATTTCATTGTTCGCAGTGTTCAGTCAAAGCTTACTTGAAACTCATGTAGTGGTACGTTCCGCAGCCATATCGTTTCAAGCGTTGGTTCCAGAGAATTTGTGCCTCCTTGCAGGTTATTAGCACATAATGTTGAGGAAATGTTTTACATCAACAATAAACAAAAGATTTTTGAAAACTTAAATAGAAACATAGATAAACCAGACGTATGAAAGTAGGAAAAGCGTGAAGGATCATATTTTAAAATCAGGCAATGTGTTGTCACCTTCGTTTATGTTCATCACCCGTCAGTGGAACTATAAAATTTAGTGCAGCCTGCCGAGGTTGAGCATATATATTAAAATTCAGTTGAATAGCTACCTCCTTTCCCAACATCTGTCTGGTTAATTATTAAGGCCACTGATCGGAAGATCAGAACTTCTCATCTTGCTAAACCCACAAGATAGTTAAAGGTTATAACTCTCTCTCAGCTCTGTGGATGGTATTCTACAATGAACATGACGGAGCTCCAGATTTTTTTTTGGTGGCTGAGTACATAACAGGGAAGGTTGTTGTTGCAAGGCGTTCTGGAGATCATCTTCAAGTCGGACTGGTACATGCTAAGGAAGAAATTAATGATGCGTACGTGTGCAAGCAATCGCCGCAAACCACTTTTGGCTGGACACTGCATGGTACAACTGACGCGTTATCTTCTTTGTATCTATGACTTTGCACCGTGTTTGTTATGGGGATGAACACCATTGCTGGAGTAAGCGTTGGTGGTTAGTTCTTATAGTCATGCACTCAATTAACAAGCATATAACTATACGTATAGTAAGAAGACATGCCCTCATATACACAACAAACGATTCAAGACGTACCTTAGGGAACATTGATTCAAGATACACTTCCTCCTGGCTTGTGTAAGTGAAACTCCAACTGGAAGTATAGACTTCCTCCTGTCATTAAATCCGCTGTATGATCAGGACATGAACCAGAACCTGTTAAAGAATGCATTCGACGTGTTGAAATGTGGTTTATAGATTTCTCATAGGAAGAGTGAATAGCGGACGAACAATCTTATTCAGGTGGAAATTTGTTTGCTACTCTTACAAGTGTTGAAGATTCTTTGCAAAAGTGATGGAGATGATAGCGTGATATCGAAAACGTCCAGCTCTGCTATGCTGCCTTGACTGCAACAGAAGTTGGGTGTCTTGAAGCAGTCGCCGGTTATTCCTTTTTAGCCATTTTCACCTCAAGCCTCAAACATTCTAAGTGAAGTGGGGAGTTGGTTTTGGGTTGAAACTCCCACGTTCTGCTACTTCACGAGGGAAGCTTGTGGCATGTGCTTTTATTCAACATGAACGGTTGGCAGGTTCGACTGAATGCCTGAAATATTGATGTCAATTAGGATGGATGGTGGATTAACTGGAGTGCCTCCGTCCCACATAACTACTGTGCATTGATAAAAAGGATAGAGAACGTGGTTGGCAACGGTTGTGAGAATTGAATAGACCCATGCGATTGAAAGTCGAACGTGGCTGTAAGGTGCGGGATTGGGCATGTGATCGTGGGCTTTGAGTCGTGTACTTGGTGCGTTAAAAGAGTTTCTTTCTCTCTAAAAAATTTAGAATAGGTTAAAGAGATCGTAGAGGAATGAGACTTAACGAGAGTCAAGTATTTCAAAATTGGTGCAATATGATTGGCTAGTGGTATTCCTGTAATTCACTATTTTTATAGTAGTATATATATATATAAATAAATAAATATATGTATATATATAACTAAATAAATAAATATATGTATATATATGTATATATAAATAAATAAATAAATAAATGTATATAAATAAATAAATATATATATGTATATATATAAATAAATAAATATATGTATATATATAAATAAATAAATAATTAAATAAATCAATATATATATTCACTACCTATGCGAGTAACTAACTTTAGTTACCTGTAGTTCTTTTTGTAATAGAAAGGTACCTATTTGTAATGATACATTACATTTGTAATGAGATGATCAAATTTGTAATACAAACACTCGTTTTGTATTACGCGTCTGACTACAGTAAAAATGATATTTATGACAGCAGTTTACGTTGTAATACAAAATAGATGCATGTGCAACTAAGGTTAGTTACCCATGCGGGTAGCAAATGGATGACATTATATATATATATATATATATATATATATATATATATATATATATATATATATATATATATATATATATATACACTTATTACAAAACAGATGCATGGGCAACTAAGGTTGGTTACCCATGCGGGTACCGAATGAATGACATTATATATATATATATATATATATATATATATATATATATATATATATATATATATATATATATATATATATATATATATATATTATTTTTGTTACCCGTGCGGGTAGTTTAGCTTCGTTACCCGTCGCACGACGATCCTGTCCGTATGAATAAACAACTGGAACACACATAACGCCAGATAGTCCGACCCCATCCCCGTCGATAGACTGTTGATTATAATTTCAACGTCAAAGTGTGAGGTTTATTCCATGGACCTCTACAGTAACATGTTCACATGTGGCATCAAGGGCCGGAAGGCTACAACGGATTTGGTTGAAAGGGAGAAGGAAAAGAGGCGGAAGCTAATCGGAGGGAGCGTGATGGCCAGAATCTCAATCTACACACTGCTATCCCTAGTTCTTTTGAGCAACTCCTTCCTAGGCATAGTGAGGATGAGTAACATCCCTAGCACCACCACCACCACCGACATCTACAAGACCAGACTCAGCCTCGCCGCCTTCTCTTGGTGGCGCACCGTCCTTGGCATGTGCTTGCAGGTGGAGCTCGCGCTGCCGTCTACAGGCCCATATGCCGCAACCTATTGTTCCTCGTCAGCGTCGGCTTCCAACAAGGTCGCGTCCGTGTCCTCCACCGTCTCATCCATCTCCGGCTACTCCGCGACTGCGGCGGCATCGCGACCTACCAGTTCCGCATCTGTCCCTGGCTCCTACGGAAGCGCATGGGTACAAAAAGGCTCCAGGTTAGGGATCCGACAGAAGGTGCTACATCTCAAACATTCGAGTTTTCCTGGGACATGTCTCGCACAACTTTCCCTCGAGGTGGAGGGCCTGAGCCCAAGTCCGGGTTCTTCGTGTCTGTGTCCGTTGACGGTGAGTTGTTCCTTATCATAGGCGATTTGCTCGAGGAGGCTAAAAGGAAGACCAAGATCAAGAAGCTGCCCAGCTGCTTTAATAGAATGGTGGCTCCTAGGGGCATTCCAGAGAACCAGGTTCTGGTTTCTAGATGGGAGCAAGTTGTGCTGCAGGATTCATCAGGTCCGTATGCTACCAAAGTGAGGATAGGCGGTCAGGAGAGGGAAATCTCCATTGCTCCATTGACCTGGTGGAAGGCAGTGGTACGGGCTAGAGTCGTGAGGATGAGGATTAGTTTGAGATGCTTGTGACTTTGTGAATGCTTCTAGTGGTTTGATCAAATGTCTAGTTGTCATCACGAAGAAGAGTATGAGATTCATCCATGTAGGACGTCTCTACTATTATACTTCTACTGTTTGTTATTTTACCTAAGGAAAGTACAGAGTTAATGTATTTCTGTAGAAATAGCATTTCAGAATTTTACAAGTTCACTGGTAGATTTGTTGTAGTTGAGGGCTTTACAATAGCGGTGGAATGGGAAAAGGTTCCAGCTTTGATTTTTTAGAGCATATTTGATTATTGACTCTAAAAGTGACAATGAATCAATAAAAATAATTATTTTCTTATTTTTAATCATCTTTTGTTACTTTCTATGTCAAGTAGTTACTTCATATGGAAAATAGTTACTTTTCACACCACAGAGTTACTTTTTATACAAAATAGTTATTTTTCGTACCACAAAGTTACTTTTTCCACCATATAGTTACTTTTTGTGTCCTAATGTCGGTGTCGGATGATTGCTTTTGTACCATATAATTACTTTTGAGTGATGGTGTTATTTTTAGTTACGGTAGACACTTTTTGTGTCCTGGTACTACTTTAAGATAGTTACTTTTTGTATCGTGTTGTAACTTTTCGTACCATATAGTTATTAGTCCTGCTTATAATTCTTTTATGCTTTGAATGCTGTAAGAGTAACTCTGAAACTACTACGAGTAACTGATACAACCATGTGAGTAACTGAACTGAAAGTAACAGAATGCTTGAGTAACTGAAAAGTAATGCTTGAGTAACTGAAATTAATTCTTGAGTAACTGAGAGTGATTCTTGATTAATTGAGAGTAATGGTTGAGTAACTGAAAAAACCCTGCGAGTAACTATCACAACCCTGGAGTAACTGAAAAAACATTGCGAGTAACTGTGACAATAATGCGAGTAATTGTGACAATACTGTGAGTAAATGTGACAATAATGCGAGTAACTGAAAAAACCCTACGAGTAACTGTAATAGCAGTTAAAGTAACTGTGAAAACACTGCGAGTTACTGTCACAACCCAACGAGCAATTGAACAAACAATGCGAGTAACTGAAAAAAGCCTGTGAGTAACTGAACACTACAAGTAATGCTTGAGTAACTCAACAAACACTGCGAATAACTGTCACAAACCTATGAGTAACTAAACAAACACTATGAGTAACTGTCACAACCCTACGAGTAACTGAACAAACACTACGAGTAACTGAAAAAACCATGCGAGTAACTGAAAAAACCCTATGAGTAACTAAAAAACCCTACGAATAACTAAAAAAAGCCTGCGAGTAACTATGAAACACTACGAGTAACTATGACAACAATGTGAGTAACTGAACGAGCACTACAAGTAACTCAAATAGCAGTTAGAGTAACTGTGAAAACAATACGAGTAACTGAAAAAGCACTACGAGTAACTGTGACAACCCTGTGAGTAATTGAACGAGCACTACGAGTAACTCTAACAGCAATAAGAGTAACTGTGATAGCCTAAAAAAACACACATATCACTTTTTGTGTCAAATAGTTACTTGTCACACACACATCACTTTGATTAGCATGATTCTTGCTCAATTGTGAGTCTACTATAAGTATAAGTTTTTTAAATGATTGTTATGTGAGTTTATAGTCATTTCGTTATGTGTTATGATCAAATATTATTTTTAACTCATTTGTGTGTAAGCAATAATCACTTTTTTTGTCACGACAATCCATTGTCATGGGGCTACGAAAATGATCTAGTATATTCAAGTACAGAAAAGATACATAAGTTTTATGATGGGGAGCTTGACTGAACATGGATAGTTTTCCAAACATTTGATGTGCCTTTACCAATACATTTTGTCAAACACTTGATGTGCTTCTTGTTGGGCATTTAATTGAACACCAGACATTTATGAACCAGATAAATAAGATCAAACATTTATTTAAATATACACTAGGACTTGGAAAGGTACAAATCAGCCTTAAGTGTTTGACCTCATTCCAGAAAGAACAATAGTAAACCGATGCAAAGATTCAAACAATCATGCAACAAAAAATTTAGTAAGTGGCATGGAACTTCTCTATCAAACATTCCAATTTCCAAATACCACCAAATATCGGCAATGCTTGTAGTGCTCTACTTCGGTCAGACGAGAATCCAACCACCAGGTTACCACACACAGTTGTTCCACATGCAGATAAATGACAAAGAAGTGGAGATGCTATGTTGCACCTACCCCATGAATTCGTCAATTCAGAGAGTAGCCTCTTCCCTCTGAAGAGAATACATACTACCGTGGGATGTATGTAACGTCTCCGAATTTTCACCTTCTCAAAACCCCATGGAGATGAGAAGATAAAATCCGAAAATATTAAGCAATTGTATCAAAGTACGTTGCGGAAGCAATATGCGCATACATGAACGTACAACAATAGACATACACCATAACATTCTCAAAATTTAACATATTTATATTACAACATGAATTAAATTTGTAACTTACATTTACATAATTTGAAGAAAATTTTACAAGTCAATGAACGTGTATGCTAACAGGATCTTAATACAATAGGTACAACCTGGACAACTGCTCACTTCTCGTCTTTTATTCCAAGCTAGCTCTGAACCTAAAACATATGTGAAACAACGAATCAACACACACGGTGTTGTGCACGTGGGTAGAAAGATACATACTAATATGCTTGTATAATTGAAATAACTTGAGAAAGAAAGAGTAAAAGAAAACATTATTTAAAGTGATAATCAGGTAAACACATATTTTTAGATGTCTTTTGATGTGTTTGTACTACTAAGCAGTGTCACACTTCATTTTTCCCTACCCCTTGGGCTATGGGGACCGAGTGTCGACCTTATATTTAGAGGATAGAGAGGGAGGTGTCGCACTTCATTTTCCCCCACCCCTTGGGCTATGGGGACCGAGTGCCGACCTTATATTTATAGGAAGAGAGAGTGGATTGAGAGAGAGAGCATATATCCACTCAGTAGCTACAAACCATCTATATTCTTTATTGTTCTTATTGACATGGAGAAGATACTATAATCATAGTACATCCAAGCAATATTCTCAAATAAAGACAAGCAATACATCATAGCTATTGCACACAAGAAAACTAGTCATATACTTAGATAAAGCCCACATACCTGAGTTCACAGATTTCTAATCATCCAAGTTCATATAGACCACTGTTCACCACATGATTAATAGAAATTAACCATCATTAATACAAGGTTCAATATTATTAATGATATTTAGGTCCTGAATAGGGTTTGGCCAAATCTAGGTTCTATATAATCTTAGGATGGAATCTAATATTTTTAAACTGATCATGAGGTCATTTTAGAGGTCTGGTTCAAATTTTGTATTTTTCTGATGATTGCACTATTTTCTAGAATTAATATGAGGTTATTGGGAAAAGTCTAATATGAATCCATAATACTAATATTTGAGTCAACATATATTCTCTTTATGATATTGAGGCTCAAAAGGAATATTATAAGATTTTATATTAGCTGGATAGTATTTATTCTAATTATATGAAGCCCATAAAGGAGTATTATCAACTAAATTAAATATCACCAACAATTATGTCCTAAATGTCTGATCTAGAGATTTCATAAGAAAGAGGGCATTTTAATGAATCCAGGGGTATTTTGGGGGGATTTATTGGCCTAGGGATCCTTTTTCTATTGCATTTCTAAGATCTAGACATTAATTAAGATATTTACCTTTTTCGAGAAAATACTAGTCGTCGTATCCCTGCATAGGGACCCAGATACACACCACGTAGCCCTGAATAACATCACTCCATCTATTGGCTCAGGTGGGTGGACGGTTCAAAAGTGAGTCAAGGGTCCTTGATCGGTCGCTCCACGCGTCTACCCCATTCACGACTCCAGGCAATAGTCGTCGTGGCGCCGCTGAATCCATGAGCTCCGACAAGGAAGATCTATTATGACGCTGTGGTAGCCATGAGCTCTGGCAAGGATGATTTTCTACGACAATGTGGTAGCCACGAGCTCCAGCAAGGAAGATCTGATGTGACGTTGTGGTAGCCATGAGCTATGACGAGGAAGATCCGATGAGACGTTGTGCAGAGGCTTGAAACTAGGCGCAAGCTAGCAGCACCCTCCTCGCAGGCAGATTGGTGTCTCAACCTCACCGACATTCTAGGTAAGCCGCCGTCACCATGGCTCCTCAGACAGAGCTGAGGGTCCCAATCTGGCTAGGTGGTCGTCTCCCCGGAGTGGGAGGTGCTCTGTTTCCTATGCCAAACAAAGCTTTTCTCATCTGCCAACTTTAGCGCGATTATGGCTGCTCTCCGGCAACCCCAGGTCTGCAGAAGGAACGTATATGAATGCGTTCACCTCCCCGTATCATGATCAGCCCTGGTCTGACCTCTTTAAGGCCTCCCCAATCAGATGGCAGCCAAAAAGACACCGCTAGGACTACTGGGATTCAACACAAGGAAAATCGTTTATACTTGTTTATGGGACAAATGACCAAGTCACAATCTTCTAATCCCACTCAAGATGGTTTAGACCTTCGATCCCCTTCTACTCTAGTGGCTGTAGGGGCATCAATGCTTCTTTACGCCTCTATGAGGGCGATTCTATTGTAGGAATATAGAAATAGCTATATCCTCAACCATCCATGTTCCAATAATGACGGGTTCATTGGAGAGCTCCTAGAAGTTTGGATCTGAAGAGATAAAAGGGAATGCGTGGAAGGGCTTTGTTTGACGTGGTGGTTTGGGTTGGTAGTTATAGATTTGTTTCCCATTCTTCCCGTGATGGTTGGGGGTATGGGATGATTTTAGCATAAATAGCCGCTGTGACATATAGTTGTTAAGGACATCAAATTTAAAATAAGTCAACCATATCAGCTAAGGCTTATGCAACCTCGCATCAACTTTCAAATTGGATGAAAATTGTGACATAGGTTCCTCCTCACATAATATCTCTTAGTAACAAGTTTGAAATCATAATTCTAACATGTGGTCATGAAACTAAATTCCTCGAATAACCTCAAAAATAAGTGTCTAAACATGAAATACCAGTCACTAATCATCAAACAAGCTCAACTTCCATTATTTGACCACATCACGTCTTGAGGTACAACATTTAATCATTTTACTCCAACCATGACTTTAAAGGTTATATTAGTCATCAAAATCCTAAAACATGGGTTATCACATTCACCCCATCTTATATAGAATTCCATCCTCGAAATTCAAGTAGTTTCACTCTTAAGCTAATATTCAGGAGTTGTGGATGTCTATAAACCACCACTCTATGTGCCAAGAATATAATAATTCTAGATTCATCCTAAGTTGTCATCTTAGGATATTTAATCATGTAGGATATATCCACCCCACCTTATATAGGTTGAAGCATCATATTTTTTTAATAGGAAAATGAAACATCACTTAATGTCTTAGTCATAACATGACACTATGATATCTTAGGATTACATCACCCCTAAGGGTACATGTTTTTTTCATACTTTTAAAGTTCAAGAGGAATTCATTTATATGCCATGGTATTCATATCGTTCAAATCTAACATCATTAACATCTTATAATGATTTCAGCATTAGAGGAGATTTATCTTCCCCCTTGATATTAGATTTTTTTTTCTACTTAAGAAGGGTTTACATAACATATTTGACCATTAGGGTTTCACCCTATGGTGTGATATTGATACTCAACTTAGAAGCATACATTGAGAAGGATCAAAGTTACAACTATATTTCTGATCATATATCCTATGATCCAAAAATATCTTTATATCAAGTTCATGAGTTCAAATTTTTATGTTTTGCATGTAGTATGTGAAGGGGGAAAAATGAGTATACTAAGTTTATCCCATGATCTCAGCATCATATCTTTCATGTTTCATATGAAGGGGAAGAGAATATTTTAAAGTCAAACTTATCATGATTTCAATCTTGGGTACTACATGTATGATATAGGGGGAAAAATATAGAATAGGCCAAGCTTATACGAGTGACTCCTCATATATAAATCATCTATATAGCTCAAGTGAGGTTTCTATCATCGTATATTAAGAAGGAGAAGAAGAAGGGAGAACATGTATGTTGAGTATCTTTTACACAGAGCATCATACTCTCATAACTAGGGTTCACATATTACCTCACTTGCAACTAATGATGAGATTTACAAAATATGTCACTCCAGCTAGGACCTAACTCAGACAAAGTATTGACTTTATCATATGGGTCATCTACCCATCCTTTTATTTTAACCAATTCTCACATATAGATTTGAATCATGCATAAGGACTCAACTCAACACTCGAGAGTAATCTAGTGTAGGACATTTTATTTTAACACATATCTCATATATTGGAGGCTAGGTCCTATGACCTTCTCCCTGTGGGTCTTACTCTCTCTAGAGTTCACCACATATCTCATCCTACCACTAGATATCCTCCTTGTATAAGAGATTGAGGCTCATGCACACTCATCTCTATCTTAACTTAGCTTATCTTAAGTAGGAAAAGGGAATGTACTTTCATCATCAAGATTTTGCTTAAATTCTCCAAAATTGGATTCAACTAGTGTATAATTTAAACCTTTATAAGGAAACTTATACTATCAGAGATCAAACTTAGATAAGATTGCACATGCTTATTTCAACTATCACTCTATCATCCACTCCATGTATCACATATCTTGATAAGGCTCTAGACATCTAATCTAGACTACTCTCTCTTCTAGACTGATGTCATTCCCTTTCACTTAGGTTACATGAACACTAACTACTCTCCAGTGTGAGGGACACATTTTCATATTTACATATAGGTAATAAAATATTATATAGTTTTTCTCTGAGAAGGCATACACCAGAGAAAACTATCGAGGCTCGAGCCGATTGGAAAACAAAACCAAATCAGCAAAACGAGTGTCCCACACACATTAGATAGTCTAGTGCCATGTCACCTAGTGAAATGGTGAGAACAAGGTGTAGGCTAGTGTAGCTACCCAATAGATATGAGCTCTATATGGAAAGGGTTTCAGACACTTGTCTAAACCTAGTTCTCAAACATCTAGGTTCTAACCCAGTGGCTAAGTCAAACATAGTTCCTATAGAACAACTTACTAAGTTTCTAGGATTGAAGTGAAAGGTGAAATTTAGTTTATGTTTCATGGTGAGCTATTGTCAGGTGTAGCTATTGTTCATTCTCTGATACCAACTGTAACGTCCCCGAATTTTCACCTTCTCAAAACCCCATGGAGATGAGAAGATGAAATCTGAAAATGTTAAGCAATTGTATCAAAGTACGTTGCGGAAGCAATATGCGCATACATGAACATACAACAATAGACAAACACCATAACATTCTCAACATTTAACATATTTATATTAGAACATGAATTAAATTTACAACTTACATTTACATAATTTGAAGAAAATTTTACAAGCCAATGAACATGTATGCTAATAGGATCTTAACACAATAGGTACAACCTGGACACTGCTCACTTCTCGTCTTTTATCCCAAGCTAGCTCTGAACCTAAAACATACGTGAAACAATGAATCAACACACAAGGTGTTGTGCACGTGGGTAGAAAGATACATACTAATATGCTTGCATAATTGAAATAACTTGAGAAAGAAAGAGTAAAAGAAAACATTGTTTAAAGCAATAATCAGGTAAACACATATTTTTAGATGTCTTTTGATGTGTTTGTACTACTAAGCAGTGTCACACTTCATTTTTCCATGCCCCTTGGGCTATGGAGACCAAGTGTCGACCTTATATTTAGAGGAGAGAGAGGGAGGTGTCACACTTCATTTTTCCCCGCCCCTTGGGCTATGGGGACCAAGTGCCGACCTTATATTTAGAGGAAGAGAGAGTGGATTGAGAGAGAGAGCATATATCCAATCAGTAGCTACAAACCATCTATATTCTTTATTGTTCTTATTGACATGGCAAAGATACTATAATCATAGTACATCCAAGCAATATTCTCAAATAAAGACAAGCAATACATCATAGCTATTGCACACAAGAAAACTAGTCATATACTTAGATAAAGCCCACATACCTGAGTTCACAGATTGCTAATCATCCAAGTTCATTTGGACCACTATTCACCACATGATTAATAGAAATTAACCATCATTAATACAAGGTTCACTATTATTAATGATATTTAGGTCCTGAATAGGGTTTAGCCAAATCTAGGATCTATATAATCTTAGGATGGTATCTAATATTTTTAAACTGATCATGAGGTCATTTTAGAGGTCTGGTTCAAATTTCGTATTTTTCTGATGCTTGCTCTATTTTCTAGAATTAATATGAGGTTATTGGGAAAAGTCTAATATGCATCCATAATACTAATATTTGAGTCAACATATATTCTCTTTATGATATTGAGGCTCAAAAGGAATATTATAATATTTTATATCAGCTGTATAGTATTTATTCTAATTATATGAAGCCCATAAAGGAGTATTATCAATTAAACTAAATATCACCAACAATTATGTCCTAAATGTCTGATGTAGAGATTTCATAAGAAAGAGGGCATTTTAATGAATCCAGGGGTATTTTGGGGGATTTATTGGGCAAGGGATCCTTTTTCTATTTCATTTCTAAGATCTAGACATTAATTAAGATATTTACCTTTTTCGTGAAAATACTAGTCGTCAGATCCCTACATAGTGACCCAGATACACACCACGTAGCCCTGAACATCGTCACTCCATCTACTGGCTCAGGTGGGCTGGCCGGTTCAGAAGCGAGTCAAGGGTCCTTGACCGGTCGCTCCACGTGTCTACCCTGTTCACGACTCAAGGCGACAGTCGTCGTGGCGCCACTGAAGCCATGAGCTCTGGCAAGGAAGATCTATTATGACGCTGTGGTAGCCATGAGCTATGGCAAGGATGATTTTCTGTGACACTGTGGTAGCCACGAGCTCCAGCGATGAAGATCCGATGTGACGTTGTGCAGAGGCTTGAATCTAGGCGCAAGCTAGCAACACCCTCCTCGCAGGCAGATTGGTGTCTCAACCTCACTGACATTCCAGGTAAGCCGCCGTCGCCATGGCTCCTCGGACAGAGCTGAGGGTCCCAATCCGGCTAGGTGGTCGTCTCCCCGGAGTGGGAGGTGCTCTGTTTCCTCTGCCAAATAGAGCTTTTCTCATCTGCTAGCTTTAGCGAGATCGTGGCTGCTCTCCGGCAACCCCAGGTCTGTAGAAGGAACATATATGAATGTGTGCACCTCCCCATATCATGGTCGGCCCTGGTCTGACCTCTTTGATGCCTCCCCAATCAGATGGCAGCCAAAAAGACACCGCTAGGACTACTGGAATTCAACACAAGGAAAATCCTTTATACTTGTTTATGGGATAAATGACCAAGTCGCAATCTTCTAATCCCACTCAAGATGGTTTAGACCTTCGATCCCCTTCTACTCTAGTGGCTGCAGGGGCATCAATGCTTCTTTATTCCTCTATGAGGGTGATTCTACTGTAGGAATATAGAAATAGCTATATCCTCAACCATCCGTGTTCCAATAACGATGGGTTCGTTGGAGAGCTCCTAGAAGTTTGGATCTGAAGAGATAAAAGGGAATGCGTGGAAGGACTTTGTTTGACGTGGTGGTTTGGGTTGGTAGTTATAGATTTATTTCCCATTCTTCCTGTGATGGTCGGGGGTATGGGATGATTTTAGCATAACTAGCCACTGTGACATATAGTTGTTAATGACATCAAATTTAAAATAAGTCAACCATATCGACTAAGGCTTATGCAACCTCGCATCAACTTTCAAATTGGATGAAAATTGTGACATAGGTTCCTTCTCACATAATATCTCTTAGTAACAAGTTTGAAATCATAATTCTAACATGTGGTCATGAAACTAAATTCCTCAAATAACCTCAAAAATAAGTGTCTAAACATGAAATACCAGTCACTAATCATCAAACAAGCTCAACTTCCATTATTTGACCACATCACGTCTTGAGGTGCAACATTTAATCATTTTACTCCAACCATGACTTTAAAGGTTATATTAGTCATCAAAATCCTAAAACATGGGTTATCACAGTGTAGCTGATATCCAGGCGGCAACACAGGTGGTCAAGGATACATGTGTTGTCTGGGATAAACTTGCTCTCTCTACGACTGTTGGATGATTCAGAGCTGGAAGTAGCAGCGGTGGCAGCAGGTATGATGGCGGAAAAGTTGAATTTGAGGTGTGCGAGGCCCTCATGGAGGATGGATTTGCTAACGTTCTTGTACACCTCAACGCACTTGTAGGCATAACCAACAAAGACCATGCTCTCAACAAAGGAACAGAGGAAGGTCATGACCCCATTTGAAAGCCTGATCTGGTCAGCCACAACTACTATAGGGCTGATCAGGGAGGAAAACTCCCCCTTTGTGGCCGTCCAGATTATGTCTCAGCCTCATTTTTTTCAATTAGGGAGAAGGATGTGATGGACCGACCGTCGAATATCTTGTCTTCGTCAGCAACCAAGAAGATCAAAAGGAATGTCGAGAGGGACCAGCTGGAAGAGGAGACGACAGGGCCTGAGTGAAATTAGTCACAGTTGGCGATGATGATCTGGTAGAAATCATTCTGGGTGAGGACGGGGATGGTGGAGTGTCCCTTGCTGGAATCGAGATTGGCGTAGAAGAGCATGGCATGTTGGATGTTTTGCCGGCATCAATGCATCTGTAACCACAGAAGCGGACATGGGAGAACAAGAAAGGAACCTAGATTTTTTATAGGGCTCAGAAACCAATAGATACAGTTGGCGCGGCCACTGCGAGGAGACAGACACATGTCATGAGTTAAGAGAAGATGATTGTGGCATCAAAGGAGTTTTCATCTTCCTAGTGCCGTTCATGCACAAGTCAAATGTGAGTGTGGCGCAACCGCCATATCCTCCTCCTCGATCAGCCCCGACAGTGGCGACGCTAAGGGAGACGTGAGGGAGGCGGGCGTCATGCTTCATGGCAGTGAGGATTTGGCATAAGTGTGTTCGGGAGGAAAGAGAGGTCATGCTGGAGTCCGACCTCGAGTCCCCGGGCTGGTATCTGACCTCGAGTCCCCAGGCTCGTCCATCGACTCCCAGCCCCGCGCGGCCATGGAGCTCCGCCAAGCACGACCCCGACAACCGCCTCCGCATCGTCCGCGTCGGCGCCGTCCACCCACTGGTGGCACTGGTTTTCAGTCCGAACCCACAGCCCCAGGAGCACGGCATCACGACGCTCTTCAACCACTCCATATACGATCAGAACAAGGACGTGATTGCTTCGCACAAATTAGAATTCACGAGATTCAGTAATACGGGAACTATTTACAACTAATGCCACCGTGTTTTGAGTCACGGGTAGCCAAAAAAATGTTACCCGCGCGGGCAGCCAATAAACAAAAAATGTTACCCATTGCTGCATTTTCCATGGTCTCCATTCGACGCTGTTTGCAGGAGTAGTAACTTAAAATGAAAGCGATCAACAATATAAATTTTATTAAAATCGCTCTCTACAATTTGGGCTGTCCGTGATTAGCGGCCTTTACCCAACCGCTGTGAACCACTCCCAAATGCTCCGTTATGCAATAGGATACCGGGCTGTAACTATATCCGTAAATCGTTGCACATATAAATATATATATTTGTCGTCTATGTCCTAGGATTCTCTCAGCATATTTGTGGCTGCCGGTTAGGTATCAAATGAGACCCTGGGTGACGCTTTGCCACAATTATATGATGCGTTCTCTTGGAAAACTACTATCTTAAGGCTGGGAGCAGGTATTGCTCTCAAACCCCCGGCTGTCCACGACACACTGAATTCCTATTATTATTATATTCTTAGTATAGTGTGCTTATCCATGTTAACAATATGTTCATTTAATAGCACTAGCGTCAAAGCCACACAACAAGCCATGTTTATACGATCTTGCAATGTTCTTTGTTGTTGCACCACACTCTGCAATACCACGGGAGGCATTTACAGTTCCCATCTAAGTTTTTAATATGTATGTTCACTAATCACTTCATTCATATTCATTCTTTATGAAAAATTATTAACAGCACACCTTCTCCATCAATATTCGTACCCGTACATCGAGAATATGCAAAACATCCAATATATATACCTTTTAACATTGTGCGACACAGTCTCATAGACAAAATAATTATTAGTGTTTCTGCACCACTCTGCATGCATACAGACTGTATGATACAGTCGATGCATTAAAGCAACCATTACACTAAAACAACTATGCAACAAAGCATCTCTAGCCAACTACTAGCATTTATTACTCTTACAAACAATAAATTTGAAAATTCAAAAGATTTTTTTTCGAATTCCCTCTACTTCTTAGCAGCAGATCCGACTAGGTGCATGTTTGTACATATTTTATGACTACGTCCAAAATTAGTACTTGAAAATATTCAACGTAGAGTCCAAAGTCATCAACAAAAGTACTAAATAAAAACTGGCGCAATATGCATAGTCAGAGGTGTATTTGATTAACAAAATAAAATATAAAGTTAGTTGTTGATTATGTTTATATATTTTTTTAATTCATTGTACATATGTGCAAATAAAATCCCATAATAAACTAGCACAATACATCATATTCCAGAAAAAAATCATGGAAATATTTTTCATTCATTTTACAACCGTATAAAATCTCTGATTTGACAAAACTTGGATCGTGCGTCTTAGGTTTAGCAAGCGAATGGGGTAGATCAGATCGGATTACCTGGCCATGTTTCTGTACATTTTGCTGATAAATTAAAAATTAATATTTAAATGCATTGAAAATTGTACTAAAAATATAATTACACAATACCAAAAAATCTATAGAACAGTGCGACACAAATTTCTAGACATAAGTCTGCTAGTACGGCTATATGGTTGTATGGCTGCATGCATGTGGTTACTATAACAAATTAATTTTGCCGCCCAGCCACCCACCAACCAACCACCACCAACCAATTGTATTTAATTTTCCGCCCACAAAAAACATTTCAAATTTCAAATTCTATTTTGTTTTCCCTCATTTTTTTCAAATGTCATAGTCATATTTTTACACATTTCACGTCTCAATCCAAAATTCATATTTAAATATGTTCAACATAATACCAAAAATTGTTAACCACTAGACCTAGAATAAACTAACATATATATTATATTTTACAATAATATTGTCCATAAATTATATATATATTTTTATTTTGATATGCAAAAAAATGTAATAAGTGATCATATTTGATCAAAATATATGTACTACATCTGTCATATTTTGTTGGTAATTCCACATACCATACTAATTAATGTTCATAGTATCATAAGAAAATATCAACAATTATGCTTAATATGAACTAAAACAGTGCTTACGGTCGGAAAAATTCCATGATTAGAAAAATTTAACATAAAAGACAATGACACTCAAATTATTTTCATATTTTATAATTTTAACATAATCCAATATTATTTACAGTGATATACAAGCTCACATTCCTTAACATGGAAAGTAAAAAACTCATGCAAACCTCACATGGTGCAATTTTGTTATACATATGACTAATTTTTATACATCAGAGTGAGCAAATATACACATTACAATGTTGATATTTACAAATTACATGAATGGGCGGCCAATCAATCTTCATGGCCCTCCTCTTTCTCCTCAGGGTAGTATTCCAGTAAGCACGCTGACGATGTGGGCAGCGACGACGTGGTCACCACAACGGGTTGTAGAAGCAATGTTGTGGGTGTGTCGGTGACGACGCAGACGCGGTTGCGTGGTCGAAGGTGCGGCGACGGCAAGAGCACGAGAATGACGCGGGGCCGTAGGCTGTGTGAGTGTGGCTGCATAAGCTTGACGGCGTGGGCGTGACGACGGTTGGGTCGATGTGGTGTGGAAGTGACCGCGGTCATGGTGTAGCAGTGGATGTACGCAACTTCAGCCTGGGCGCAACGTCAAACAGGGAGCATCTTGGGGACGGACTCTGCGTGGCGACGGGCTCGACGTGGCTTCAGCCTGGCACAGTCGCAGAAGGAGAGATGACATCCTGATCATGGCTGTAGCACGTAGGAACGGACATGGTCTCAAAGTGACCGGAAGGGAAGAGGGTCACACTTAAAAGGAGAGAGAGAGTGGGGGTGTGTTGACTTTTATAGTCGTGGGTGTCTTTTCGACTACTCACACTATCCTTATTTTTATCCAGCACGGTGCGAGCGTGCGTTCTTGGGACCATATGCAACAGACTGAATTTAATCTCCAGATTGAGGTGAGAGTATTGGTGTGTGTTGTGTGATGTATAGTATTACCCTTCTTTATCCATCATGTATTGTTTGAATGGTTTAGCATTCTATTTTTTTTATTTTAATTCATTCAAATAAGAATCAGTTAAATATGAATAATTTTTTAATTAAGAAAATAGTTAACTGAAGAAGTAGAAATTTTATATCATAGTGAAGCTTGTGATTTTAGACATAAATCTCTGTATGAAAGTAGAGTTGGTAGCATAAGTTCTAAAAGAACAACATGGCTTTGTCAACCATGTTGTCATGAATATATTTGGAAAAAAAATATTCTAACTTATGACAATTAATAACAAGCATTGTAGTTGGATGGAACATAGTGTTGTCACAGATTAATATTTTTTACAATACAAAATTTAAAATATAAGTTATTGAAAAGGAAAAGGAATGTGTATCTAAATGATGTTTGATTCTCTATGTTAAACAACATTTCTATATAACATGGATGTATTTGAATCTTACATGTCTTGGGATCTAATTATTTTTTATATTTTTTTCTGAATATTGCAGAACATTATTGTCATATAATAACTTTCTGAATGTACGCCCATTCTGAAATTGTGACTCCGTCCACTGAACAGAGCGTGTTCTTTAAGAAAAAAAGATGAATCTCAATCGTTGCAACGTTTTGGATGGTCCATGGAATATGCTTTCAAGTATTCTAGTTTTGCTGCGGCGGCGGCGGTTTCTGCTCCGGCATCACACGTACGACGGATGGCGTACCTTGTATGTGTGTTTTGGGAAGGTCGTGGCCCAAAACAGAGACACGTGTTTGAGTGAAGTAGGTTAGCTTGGGACGTGGAGTGAGTTTATCTACCGGCTGGCCGGCAAACAGTTTCTGTTTGTCATTGTTTACTCAGAACGGATTGTAGCCCAATTTGGTCGTGTAATGAATGCTCTCCTGAGCACCTTCTGTCTGTTCCGCGAGATAGCGACGATGAGCGTGGGAGTTCCGCGACCAGCTGCCATTGCCGAATCCCTTTTCATGTACCTGTAGATTTCAGATAAGAAGATAAGATTTTTGAACAGAGACATGTACAAGATCTTTCAACATGCCACGGCCACAGCAACCCATATAGGAGACAACAGTGCAGATGTCTCAATTAAACATGGTGCTGCATGCTTCCATTCTTGTAATATTCCAATGGAGCTTTCCTCGCCTCTTCACATAGAAAACTGAAGTGATATGCCGCCTTCTAACAAGTGGAACGTCTGCATCGGTCAACTACATTGGGCCGGAAGCAGAATCTAGTTGGTAGCGAGAGAGATAGCAAGCGCGTGTACAACAAGTAATTAGTTTTCCGCTGCACCACATACAGTGAAAAACACATGTGTTTTGTTACTGGTGGGTCTCTCTTCTCTTGAATCAGATGTTACACAAGTGATTATATGGAACTTTAGGCGAGTCAGCACATTGATTTCCATGTTTCTCTTAATTCCCTATCATCGTCCTCGTCATCCCTGAGTCAAAAGACGAGAGTGACCGAGCAGCAAATAAATTAAGACAATAGCTGATTATGGTTTATATAGTTATTTGTTTCTGCTGTAGATATATTGCAACTGTCGATCGGGACACGTATACATGCTCTGGTAATGCAATTAAAGACAACGTCGGAGTCCTTTCTCTAGCTACCGACTAGATGCCGATTCCAGCCCAAAGCAGTTGACGGACGCGGACGTCGCCCGGAGGAACATCGGGCACCCGCCGCCCATACCAATCCGACTGTTCCTCATATGATACTTGCACGAATGGCTTTCATATCGCCAAATGGTTTTATTCTTATGTACCTGAAATCAAGTGCAAATAAAACACGGATTAGGAAACGGTAGCTGGTCGTGCAGACCTACACGTCTACGTTGTGAGGGTGTCATGTTTCAATACGGAGGCGACCTAAGCGATCCGGCTGATGAACTCATACCACTTTCGCAGAAGAGGTGGCCGGAAGTGCGGACTCCTCGGCTAGCAAACACGCAATATAGGCTAACTTCACCGCCAGTGCCATGCATTCACCTATGTCATGGAGGAGCCGCCTCTGTCTCACCATCCTCTTGGCGACTAAAAATGCAATTATGTGGTCAATAATCATGGGACAAATTCCATTGAGCTATAGTACTGCTTATTTGAGGGAAACAGCATGGAATAGAAAAAGTTTAGGCCCCAACTGAATGTGGACTAAATAGGTACCAAAGTTGCGTTTATGAATCACAATACGATTTAAATCTAAGAACAAAGAACATGACTCCTTATTTGTAACACGGTTACTGTTGGAACATGTACTAGGAGTTCGATTTACAACCTCATAGCATGAAATCCTATATAGAGAGATTCCAGAGAAGTCATTGAGATCATTATTGATGCTCTCCCATGGAAGAAAAGTCAGAAAAGAAAAGTAATTGGTGGAGTTCTCTTGTAGATAAAAGAGGATCAATGGCCTTGCCTTCAAATAAAGTAGCGGTTGACACTAAATTTGTTGGTGTTGTGGCAATGATAATGGTATGTCCGGTCAATGAAGGATGTATATCTTCTCTATTAAGAAGAGAGAGCTTTTTAGTTGGCAACAATTTTCAGAGTTTTAGTTGAAAGAAACAACTAGATTGAGTACCACATATGCAACAATGAGATATGCCACCTTACCACGAGCATAGATAACCTAGTTAGTGGTCACAATGGCAACAAGCAAAGACAAAGACATGTGTTTGATCCCCTGCAGTGATAGTGGTGTACTTCTCTTCTTCCTTATCTTTGTTATCGAGTGAGAAGCTATCATCTATGATATGGGTTGTAATCTTGATCACATTGTGTTTTTTGTCGATATTGCCCCATAATTTTTCTCTTCTAGTACTGCAAAGAGATTTCAATATTAAATCTTGCATCTTCTAGAGAATCATCACTTCCCCACATCAATTACTATAAGTTTAGTAGTGTGAGGTCTAAAGGTCGTAGTGGGAGTAGGAATGGTGTCTGAAGATAGGAAGGCATTGAAAGTTTTTTTTGGAAAGGCCTTCAGATTTGAGAGGTTACTCACTAAAGACTACATGTACTAGAAAAAATTCATCAATCTTTGGTGGTAAAATAGATTTAAAAGATGAAGTTTGGAGTGGGCTAGGATCTAATTCATTGTCAGGTAGTAGGATTGGTCATGTTGAATTGACATTGAATGTTGCATTCAACATTTCGTGTGAGAAGATGAGTGTGTGACTTCTAAAGACTTTATCAAATGAGTACATAAAACTAACTATAAACACAATAACACAATGCCTCACTTATTCAATATGAAATGGGTGTTGGAGCCTCAATAGAGAGGATCACATCATTTTGTTCAACTCCATAATTACTCATCCCAACTGTGTGGAGATAAAGATTAATGATGAAGTCTAAACTCTCATTTTACTTCCAACTTTGCCCGAGAGATGGTCTGATCCGGTGAATACATTTAGCAACTCATTGGGAGGAATGAAGTTAAAGTTTAATGGTATTTGGGATTTGATTATGAGTTTTGACATTCACATAAGTTAATGTAGCGTATATTATTCTTTAGGTTTGACTCTTTACAAGGTAGAGGGAGAAGTTAGAGTCACAATCATGGTTTGAATCACAAAAAGTCATATCCAAAGAGAAAAGGGTATTACTATTGCAGAAAAGTTGGACACTTTAGAAAGTAATGTGTGATTTGGAAGAAGTGAACACATGAAAATTCTAAAGAACATGAGTATGATCAGTAGGATGCTATAGATACCATTGCGAATGACACATACGAGTATCTTGTAATGAAGGTCCAACAATGATGCTTGAACACAAAGGATGATGTTGAGTGGACAGTGGATACATGAGAGCCATATCATGATGCATCACATAGTCAATTCTTAGAATATATATATAGATTGTGACTTTCACAATGTGAGAATGAGAATTGCTAGCCACTCAAAGATTGTGAGAACCCGTTGTACTAAATGAGATTACTCAAAACATAAAGCAGAATCAATCATTAATTAATCACACACCCAAAAATATGGGTAAATTAAAGCTGATTCCAACGTCAACACCTGCTCAGAAACATTTATATAAGAGCCCAACATCTTTCTTTTATTCATACTATACCAAGAATTTGATATAAATTATTCGATTTCCTTAGCCACAACATATATACACGGGAGAACAATATTCATATATGCCACACAAATAAGCATTAATATGCTAACAAAAGTCCGATTCATTTGAAACACCATATACAAACTTTTCCTACCCAGACATGAGAGTACATGGATGACTCTAGGACACACTAGACATCTAATCAACTTTCTCAAAGATTCACTAATGTAGTTCTTCTTTACTTCCACGTTTCTGTTGTGTCACTACCGATTACCTAAAAAGATGTGGTGAACCACAAGGGTGAGACCCATGTCCCAACAATAGTTATAACCTCCAACAACGCTTATTGATTACAACATTTTAAATAGTAGATAACTAAGTAGTTGGAGTATTTAATAATCAATTGAACAGTTCAAGTGTAACATCCCTGACCTGAGTTATGCTTTAACCCTAGGTGTTTTGATTAATAAAGATGATTATATGCTTAATATTATCTTGTGAAAAGTCATTAGGGCTCATGAGAAACTTATTTTTCAATTTTGGTCCTGTTTGAACAATGTTGAAACAATAATTGCTTATTTTGGACTAAAGTGCAAATTACCCAAGTTGAGGGGTTAAATTGTAAATGTTGCATGATAAGATGTTCCTCATGTGTTGAAGCATCATGAGAATGAAGATGATGCAAAGCTATGTCTTGTGGTAGCCTAGTACCAAGGCAGAGCTGATAAAGCAATGTTTGTGCATTAAAACCTAGTTTTAGTGTAAAGTGCAATTTACCAAAAACCTAGGGTTCAATATGCAAATTACCACTTCAATAAGGTCCTTAATGTTTCTTGGCACCATGTAGAGAAAAGAAAATGAGAGGGGCACCTCATTTGAATTAATTTGGAGGAGTGAGAATCTTGATATTAAAATAATCAAGATTTAATCCTAATTGAAACCCTAATTCGATTTAGGGAAAAAATAAATGTATTAATTAAAGGGCCTTCAACCAAAATTAAAATGGTTGGATTCTGATGTGCGTGGAAATCCTTGATCCTTGCAAGGACCACGAAAATATCCAAGGGAATGGATAACTCACTCACAATTTTATAAGAAAAAGAAATATCCACTCACATATGGATATTAATACTATATGATTTAAGGTTCTTGATTTGCTTTTCTTTAAATCATGGATAATTGAGAGGAATAAGAGGCAAAAAAGATAGCCTCATCCCTAAGGAATTTGAGGGGGAAGAGTTGCACCATTTTTGGTATTAAATGAATTTTTATAAGGCACTTTCTCTCTCCTTGAATTTCTTATAAAAAGACCCTTTACAAGCCAAATGAAAGGCGTTTTCGTTTGCACTTCTTCTCCTTGCTTGGAAACTGACCAACGGAGCTAGGGAGGACCTGGAGGACGACTCCCAACCTTTTGGTAAGGTTCTTGATCCATTTCACCTTGATTCCATGGTGAAAATAAAAAATAGATTATGGATTTCTTCTTATTTTGATCTCCTCTTCAACCCTAGCCAATCGTTTCAACCAAAAGCTTGAGGACGAGCTTAGGGGGAGTTGCAAAAGCTTCATCCACCATTTTTGGCATGATCTTGGAGCTTTGGAGCTCAATTGGAGGCGGGTTTTATAACTTGAAACCCTAACTTTGTTATTGCATTCAATTCCCCATCAAATAGTGATCATTTCTCTATTTACAATTATCGATTTGGTTGATTGATGCAATCTCCATGGAAATCACAGCAGGTTTCATGGGTCTAGAGCTTGATGATGATGACATCATCATAAGAACACACCTCCCAAAATATATAGACCAAACGGTTTGTGTTTTGGAAGCAAACGATTTCAAAACCGTTTAGTAGCAAACGGTTTCAACAAACTGCATGAGACCAAACCGTTTCAGACCGTTTGGTGATGTTGACCAGGGTTGACCATTTGGGGACTTGTTCATAATGATCTAGGTTAAAGTCCCACCAATTATTATTGATTAACTCCAATCGGTTCATGAGTTGAAGGTCCATCAATCGCCTAAACCCTAATCGGGTTGAGTGCTGATTTCATAAGTGCTTGAGTTTGAAACTTGGTTTGATTGACCCAAACGGTTTCAAAACTGTTTGGGAATCACCCAAACGGTCTTAAGACCATTTTTAGGTCAAACAAGACCGTTTGGAGGTCTATGGTTGAGTATGGTTAGGTATTTGAAGATTCAAACATATGGTATAAACCCTAATCGGCTAAGTGCTGATTTTGCAATTGAATGAGTTGATGCTTTGGGTTGATTGACCCAAACGGTTTCAAAACCATTTGGGGATCACCCAAACGGTCTCAAGACCGTTTGGGGGTCACCCAAGACCGTTTGGAGGTCTAGGGTTAAGTTTGGTCAAGTGTTTGAAGGTCCAAAGATACCAAATTGAAATACATTTAAGTGCTGATTTGGTGACCAATCCTAGGATCCAAACCCTAATTGAATGGCATGGTTGATGATGATATGATGACCAAACGGTCTCAAGACCGTTTGGAGGTCATACAAACGATCCCAAGACCGTTTGGGGGTCACCCAAGACCGTTTGGAGGTCCAGGGTTGACTATGGTTAGGTGTTTAAAGATCTAAAGGTACTAAGTCGAAGTGCAATCAAATGTTGACTTATTGATCAATCCAATGATCCAAACTTTGATTGATTGACTTGGATTTTGATGTTGACATGGGAAAACAGTCTCAAGACCGTTTGGAGGTCATCCAAATGACCTCAAGACTGTTTGGGGTCAGGTCATGTCCAATTTGGATGATGGATCAATAGTTTTAAAGCAACTAGACTCGCATTGGTTAATGTTGAAGGATCATTGATTCCAAACCCTAATTCAGTTGATTCAAACCCTAATTGATGATCAATTGAGGGTTAATTGAGGATCAAATCAGTTGAAGGATGACCTAGTTAACCCAATTGAAGTATGGTGATGGGTCCAATTGAAGATTGGTTACATGAATTCAATGATTGAAGGAATCAACATTGAGAACCCCAAATCGATTTGATAGGTTGAGACCATATTTGGTCCATGTGGTTTTGAGGAGGTTTGGATCAAACGGTCTCAAGACTATTTGGGACCAAATGATCTCAAACCGGTTGAGCCCATGCAGTTTCAAAAGGTGCTTTAGCAAATGGTTTCAAGTACTTGCTTTCGCAAACAGTCTCAAGCACCACCTTTACCAAATAGTTTCAAACCGTTTGAACTTTGAATGACTAAGACCGTTTGGGGTTCAAGTAGTCAAAATTAATTGAGAACTCAATTGGTTAATCCACTTGGACACCTTTTGTAATTAAAGATTCAATTGGTCAATTCAATTGGATACCTTATGTAATGGAGGTCCAATGTAATCGAATCTCTTGAGAATTAAGATGATGAATGATCCATTGATCCAATGATGATTAGTAATGATAATCAATGAAGGTACAAAGGTTGAATCCCTAATAGTACCTAAGTGATTAGTGCCAATTAAGGGATAAACCCTAATTTCCTATAAGAATAATGACTTGGTACATTACGTTAATCATAATTGTATGTACTTGATTGAAGGGTTGATGTAACCTAATCAAGTTGAGAGGATGATGGAAAGGAATTCATACATGAGTAGTGATCATGTGATGAATAGGGTATGATACATAATAAAGAGATCATGAAACCCTAATCAATAAGGTTGTTGAACCCCAATCCCTAATTTAGAGCAATATCAGATGTAACCCAAACCTAGGGTAATGTTGTGACTCTAAAACCAAGATAATAAAATGTGAATCCCTAATTGAGGTTGATTCCATATGAATTCCTAATTGAGGTTGATTCAATGTGAATCCCTAATTGATCTTGATTCCATATGAATCCCTAATTGAGGTTGATTCAATGTGAAACCCTAATTGAGGTAGATTCCATGAGAAACCCTAATTGAGGGTGATTCTATGAGAAACTCTTGTTGGGATGAATAGTAAAACCTAATTTTAGGCAATAAGATGTGAAAGCCTAATGAAGGGTAATGTTATATGCAATCCTCACCCTAATGAAGTATGATAGTATGTGAAATCCTAAACCCTATTAAAGAGTAATGATATGGGAAACCCTAATTCGAATAATGGAATGGTAACCAATACATTGATGGGGGAAATACCTAAAGTGATTGATTGTAGATACCCTTATAGCAAGCAATGCTTTAACCTGAGATGAGTCCATATCATTAAAGATAGTTGGACCATTCTTATGTGTGACCTATGCACTTCATGATAAGGGTGATAGGTTAGTAGATGAAAGGATTAAGATGGGAAATACCTTAATCCAAGATAAGTTGATAACTCAAGGAAGTTGGAAGTAATGAGGTAAGTGATACATCAAGATATGAAAGACTTCACAGTTAGCATCTCAAAGTTGATATACTTTGATAACTATGAAATCCTAATGTGAGATGGGAAACCTTAACCCTAAATTGGGTAATGAGACATGAGAAATCATAATATGATATGAATAGTAAGCCCTAACCCTATTGAGGGAATAGAGGTGTTACTATTGTATTACATGAAGTAATATGTTATGTTGCCTAGTGAGAGGTGACAAGATGCTTTATGGGCCTTATGAGCCATGAGGATGGTTGTTGCCTAGTGAGAGGTAACAAAATGTTTTAAAGGTTACACAGGATTGCCTAACTCCCAATACCTGGAATAATAACACAGGATTGGCTAACTCCCAATACCTGGAATAATAACATAGGATTGGCTAACTCCCAATACCTGGAATAATAACACATGATTGGCTAACTCCCAATACCTAGAATAATAACACAAGATTGGCTAACTCCCAATACCTAGAATAATAACACAGGATTGGCTAACTCCCAAGACCTGGAATGCACATGATTGGCTAACTCCCAATACCTGGAATAATAACACATGATTGGCTAACTCCCAATACCTGGAATGCACAAGATTGGCTAACTCCCAATACCTGGAATAATACCACAGGATTGGTAATAACCCAATACCTGGAATAGTTGCACATGATTGACATAGATCAATACCTAGAATAGTTATACAAGATTGACAAAGATCAATACCTGGAATAGTTATACAGGATTGACATAGATCAATACCTGGAATAGTTGCACAGGATTGACATAGATCAATACCTGGAATAGTTATAGAGGATTGACATAGATCAATACCTAGAATAGTTATACATGATTGACATAGATCAATACCTAGAATAGTTGCACAGGATTGACATAGATCAATACCTGGAATAGTTATACAGGATTGACATAGATCAATACCTGGAATAATAACATAGGATTGACATAGATCAATACCTGGAATAGTTGCACAGAATTGACATAGATCAATACCTAGAATAGTTATACATGATTGACATATATCAATACCTGTAATAGTTGCACATGATTGACATAGTTCAATGCTTGGGAATGGTTACACATGAATAATATAAGTCTAATGCTTGTACTAGTTGCACAGGATTGATGTAATCCAATGCCTGGAATATTTATATAGGATTAGTATAGACCAATACCTGAATAAGACATGATGATGCACACTCTCCTGTCCAATATAACCAAAATTTGTTTAGCTGATTGGCTAAGGACAATAATTTGAAACAAGAATGTCTCATGGGTGACATATCAAGATAATGAATGTCACAAAAGAAGTTTGACATGATGGTATAATATGGAGGATAAATGATATACATGTTCTTCCTATTCCTTATTAAGAGAAAAGTTGATCTATTGTTCTATCATAGATAGTTATAATGCTTTAAGATGAGAATGCTTTAAATTGCATATCCTCTGTCCAGTTTTATATATATATATAACTACAATAATAATGTTTTAGCGGAGAGTTATATCTCCCACTGGGACAATTTACAATTGTCTCACCCCTGTGGGATCCAATGTTTTTAGGTGAACATGGACAAAGAGGTAGAAAACCTTTAGCAGAGAAAGAACAGCAACAACAGTATCAAGGACAGCGATAATATCTCAGGTGGAGATACTGCCTGTCTAGTCATATAGTTAGAAAGTCCTATGTGTCATCTCTGTACTCTCAGGTCCTCGGAGTCATTAGTCAGTGTTTTTATTGAATCGATCTGAGATTTTGGTTTGATGCCTTGAGGTTTTATGTTGTCTGTATATAATGTTGAATAGGACAAATGGTGTTGTAATCCTCGAGAAGAGATAATACAGGTTGTGTACTTATGGAACAGAATGTAAATATTATACTTTGGTTCTTGATGAAAAATATTTCCTATGTGTGGATATCTTTGCAAAAGAAAGTTTAATTTTTAGTGATTTTCAGTAATCCATTGCAAATGATTCAATTCCTCTTAAGTAAATTTCATTTTTATAAGTTGGATGCCACATCAAGTTTGCTAAACAGATTAACCAATTAATATTAGCAACAAGTATGATCATCAATGCATATATAGATAACAAATTAATCCATTTCTTTGGATAGATATCTACTCAAATATCATCAAATTGCATCTAATAACAATCATTATCATTAATCTTACTATCATCATATTCCTTGTTAACAACACAAGCAATCCAGTAGCATAAGCATCCCAGACATCATGAATATGTCTAGTAACATAACATGGCTATCAATATTTGCATCTCAAATAACGTGAACATATCTATATCATAAGTAGAACTAATATCATAGCACAATTAACTACATAGGCATGATTAGCATTTAAAACATTTATAATTACATATGCATGGCTAGCAATATTAAACATAGCTAGAAACATCATCTTAACCATCATTGTCAATATATTTGACAACATAACCATGTTTACAACATGAGCATAACTACAACATAAGCATATCTATGATCTCTTATTGTACTATACATGATCTCAATGAAAAGAAAGCAAACAAGGGTTATCATCCAATATGAAGCATTATGTATAACCCTAAACAAATATGCTACATGGCTATATTATATCTTTTATTACACTCTGAGGAATTTGAGGATACCACTCAAGTTCCAATTGACCACCGATTGGTCACAATCAGTGCCATACAAGATCTAGGAAAAGCCAGACTCCTAAGATATTCTCTGCCCCCGGTCATTACGGGTCCACCATAGGGACACATAAGGTCAAGCTGCTAACAACCTAGTCCGTCCTTAGTATAGGTCACGTCACTAGTGAAAGGATGTGGGTACGCATACCCTACCATCTGAGGTACAACCGTAGTTGTCCTCCAATCTCGTCACATATATAATCACATCCGATGTATGAGGCATGACCATAGCCATCTTCCACAACCTGCATTGTGGATGACAAGGATGTATCCTCAACTTGCCACCCCCACATACTCAACAGTCTGCACTCTGAGTTTCCCTTAGGAATACTTGTTTCACCATCTGGCAAGTTCTGACACTCACATGGATCTATGGCACAAGGCACTACATGATTAGAGTTTCACTTGATTAGTTATGCCAATTGGGTGAATTAAGGCTGCATCAAACAAGTGGACATACAAACCCTAATTCACTTATAACAAGAATATAAATATCACAATTTCAAATGATGTAAAATGTGTGAAACGTAATTTCACATCTCATCATCACATGGTACTATTCACTTTCCATTCATGAGGCTACACTTATTCATCATACTATCACAACATATAAATCCTTTTCACAATATTACAGGGTATCAACCCTTATCAACACAAGAGGATTACACCTCATTCAGGGCTCAACCATGCCCAAAGGTCATCAAGACCATCATACTATTCCCTACAACATCATCATTATCATTCCATGCCTTATATCAAGGCTCAACAACATCACTTACATATAATACACCAGATCAACACAATATTGTATTAATGAGCTAGGGGATATTCATAAACAATCATAGCATGGTTATATTAACATTAAGAACATTCTTTTATTACATCAACATGTAAGGAATCTAGATATGATTAACCCTCATCATATTCATAATGCACATGTTTAGCATAAGAAAGTATCAACCATGTGGCTATGATAACCACTAATTAACAGATTAAGGTTATGATCATATTAAGGAGGTTATTTCACCATCATTCCATCATATAAGAATGTTAAACATGAATACTCATCTTTATCTATTGCATTATAGTTAGGTTCAACAAGATAAATTATATTAATGTTACTAATCAACACTTATACCCAAACCCTAACTCACAGCATCCCCATTAGATCATGGATGCATAAGGTGAAGCATCACCATCACATTCCATACTATTCTAAAGTATGAACCCACACATAAATCAAGGTGTAACCATCATGTTATAGTATACTAAGGTTTCAACAATAATAAGAGAGTACTCCATGATTATGTTAGTCATTCAAGGACTATTCATACCAATTACCATCATTTAGTTATATTAAAGCTAGGTATAACAAGCTATACCTCATTAGGGTTACACATCTACATAATATGGTTATCATCCCTTCTATTCATATGAGTGAATAGGTAAGACTACCTTATTAAGGGTAACCCTCCATTTGTTCCATCATCATTCAACCCATATCACCATACCACAATGTCACCCAGAACCATTGGTTGTTTAAAAGGTAAAACCATTGGTTGTTTACACAAGTAAACACCTTGGATAAACCACCTATGAAGTCCTTTATTTGTGCTCTAGAAAGAGTCATCATCTAACCCTAGACATTTTTTTTGGGTCCTTCAAAGCTTGTTGTCCCTTTTCTATTGATGAAAGAAGTTTCTGTACAAGGTAGTCGAGAGAATGTACAACATCTAAAAAAACAAAAAGAAAAACTAAAAACTAAAAACTATCTAATCCTATCTTTACTTGGTTCCATATCATATAGACACTTCTAACTTTTCCTTAAAAAATCCTTGTATTTGTCTCCTTCCAGATTTCATGAATGAGTAGAAAAATGAAAGTCCTAGCTGCCATTACCTTCATACTGGTCAGATCATACATCCCAACAGGGATGCTTGGAATAATCCCATACTCCTTTGCACAGTCCCAAAGATTTTTACAGAACCATCAATCAAACAAGATGTGTCAAGTAGTCTCCTCCTCCTCTAAACACAACACACATCTAGACACACATTGGATACCTGACATGATTTTACCGTGCGTCAAATGCAAGTGTACGTGTCAATGTAATATAGGCCTTTGTGAGGCCCGAGTCGAACTCAGGGACACTGAATTATCAGAAACTACTACTAACTACTCGCAATCAGCTAGACCGGCTAAAAAGTTGGAAGTTGTTGTAAAATTAAAAGAAAATGAAATAAAACAAAACAAAGTAATTGATTAAAGGTTTAATTTAATAAATTCAAATGGAAATCTTTTGAATTACGATTTCACCGCGGGTTTTCATTATATGAATTTCTATATAGTCACTGAGATTCATTTCTCTATCTAGGCAGTGGCCTGTAATCACAATTGCCCACTGTCGTGGTACAATTCACTACTTATGTCTAGGTCGGTTCCACCGTCGTAGTAACCTATACCCTAAACTAAGTGCATTAGAATCGATCTCTAGGTATCCACCATTAACCTTACACCTCCTTGTTCAAGGGATTTGTCAATTAATGTGAATTTCATCTCTTTTCAACCGTTAATTCTTCTTTCAAAGTAATTAAAGGCATTAGATTATTATTATGGTGATCAAGCATAACAATATAATTGAGAAAACGAAATCATACCACAGATTTGAGAGATAAATGATGAATTACTATGATAAAATTGTCATACAATGATTCCTCAGGCTACTCCCGGTCCTAAAGATAAAGGGGCTAGCCCCGCATGTTCATCTCAGAGCAAAACATGGTAGAGACAAAGGGACACATAGGAAAAAATGTGAAATAAGAATTGAAACCCCTGAACGGAGGAGATCCAGGCACTCCTTGGCATAGAATATGCTTTCTTTCGCCTTTCAGTGGTGGAAAACGTCTTCTTCGTCGTCCGGAATGACTGGGGCGTGCTTCTGGGCTCCGTCCTTCCCTCCACACCTTCTCGGGACGTGTGCAGTGGCTAATGACGTGATCCCTTGCTCTTGGCCTCCATCATTAGGTATAATCACCGAGTTAGGTTGCCAAAATATCACAACCGTCGGATTTAGAACCATCTGAAGCAAACTTGTATCTGACGGTGTCGATACTATCGATGCGGGTCGATAGTATCGACCTTGCGCGGTATCGGCTGATCTACTTTTCTTTTCTCTGTCGCAACTGATGCTAACTCAATACCATCGACGAGGGTCGATGGTATCGACTCTCTATGGCATCACTTTTGTCTTTTTCCTTCGCTGAAGCTCCCTGTGTCGATAGTATCGACTTTAGGGTCGATAGTATCAACTGTCTTCTCACCAGCAACCTGATGGTATCTCGATACCATCGACTTCTGTGTCAATAGTATCGACTCTACGATACTCCTTGCGGCTGGCAACCTGTGGTTGTGTCGATGGTATCAACCACTGTCGATGGTATCGACAACAACATATATTCGTTTTTCCTAAAATTGCAACACAAAACCACATAAGCCGAAATAAAACATATTATTTTAATCATTTATGCTCAAAATACCAAAATAAGGGAGATTTGACACTGAGAAGGATCATAGACCAAAGTAAATGAATCATGCAATATTAACCACCAAAATGACCAATAACTGTATGAAACACAAGTAAAATATGTCTATAAATGCGACTCAAAATCATCGCATCAAACTCCCCTAAGCTTGAACATTGCTCTCCCTTGAGCAACAAAACCTTAGAATAGAATTGCGAGGGTCAACTAAAGAACATATCATCACAACAAACATCACCACATGATCCCCACCGGACATTCACAAACCGGCCCTTACTAACCACAGAATGATAATTACCCTGAAGGCGACAATAATAATTCATAAAAGATATCTACCTCAAAATTGATGAACACTATCATATAAGGCAGTTGACATAATAAAATTCACCGATTCAGACTCGGTGCATCTTGTGATCTCCTACACTACGTTGCTCGCCCTAACTACCATCTACAGGGAAGCAACTCTCCTGATATTCTTAAGTGAGGAGAAAATCACGGTGGCCTACCAATTCGAGCAACGAGTGGATGGAATGGGTGGCTCATGGAAGAAATGGAAGCATTATATAGTTTCAACATGCATAAAACAAAAGTGCCCTAAATGATGCATTTGCACAAGAAAATGCCCTAATGCCTATAATTGGGTGGAATGATGCATGCACTAACATCCCGTCTCAAAATGAGATGGAATATCTAACTGAACTACATCATGTTCTTATTCTTCTTAATATGTAGTGAAAAGCATGTTCCTTTCTCCTTCTCATTCCTATTTACTTCTCAATTCTTTTTATTTTTCATTTTCATAGCTTTCTTTCTTTTTTTCTCTCTTTTTTCATTTTTAAGGCCCTTGTATCCAATAACAATACTGAATTATTTGTCGGGCTCACTTCTTATTGCATAACTATATACTTGAAACATTCAGAAGGTATGGAACAAGTTCATCACCCTTAATGTTTCAGAAGAAATAAGATACATGCTGTGATCTAAATGCATAAAAATATGAATGCAACTACAAAATGATCCATGATGCATCTAAATGACATGCACCTAAGGAGAAAGTGCATGTAAACTAATTTATAATCTTTTTCTTATTTTATGCAAATTATGTGAAACAGCTACAATGCAAGACCTATCTACATGAAATGCACTCAAGGAGATTAAAACTGTAATGTACTTCTAATTCTTATGGTGGATTGTGAAAAACAATGGAGTGGAAAGATCACACGACTAATTGACCGAACCTTTGAAAAGTATTATGTATCCCTCCTTACTGACCTGTGTAGTAATTAAGAGGTTTCTCTCTTACTTCAAATTAAAGTCTCATTACCATTTGGTCAGTTTAGGCTCACACAACCAATTCCGTCCACTTTTCATGAATCATTAGGAATGTAAAGTTGTGATTTTCTATTTTAGAGTTGACAAACCCAATCATTTCCTTAAGTTATGTGCTCAAAGTTTAACAACTCAAGCTTGCAAACACTAAAATTTTTTACATTTTCCCTTGATCCCCATGTACAAGAAAATGAGATGACACATGACTTAAGACATCCACAATTACACTAGATAGAATGTGGATCCTGCAAACAAACTAAGATTGCCAGAAATAAATGACAAGAACAAAAATAATAAAACTACAAACTGAAAAAATAAAAGATAGAGTTGTTCCAACTCCCCCCCTAAGCTTGAATTCGACTATGGCCTCATAGTCAAAAACAATCTTAAAGGTTGTTACAGAGATATCGATTACTCAGGCCTTTGTGAGGATAATTCAGTGTCCCTGAGGATAATTCGCGTCGATACTATCAACTTCTAGTTAGGGCAACACCCTCGCGAGGCCCGGCCGCCGCTTTCTGCCTGTAACTGGGTCGATACCATCAACAGGCCCATCGATGGTATCGACTTCAATGAGACAATTTTCGTCTGAATATCTCCATAGATCTCGATAGTATCGACGCTCGTGTCGATACTATCGACCTTGCTTTTGTGATCAGCCTGTTGGTGTGTCGATACCATCGACGAGGCCGTTGATAGTATCGACGCAGTGCAATTTCTGCAGCCGCCAACCTGTACCCATCTCAATACCATCGACACAAGTGTCGATGGTATTGACTCTGCCTCAGTCCTGCACATTGAGAAAATGATCACGGTATCTTTTTTTACATTAAAAACAAAGTCAAAATGAATCAAAGTACAAAATGTGAAAGAACTAACTACACTAGCGATGGCTGGGTTACCTCCCAACAAGTGCCCTTATTTAACGTCTTAAGCTAGACGATATTAAGCTCCTCATGCATCTGGAAGTGCAATGAGTTTGACCTCATTCACTTTCCTTGTGTAATCTTCACCGAAATACAACTTCAAACGTTGCCCATTGACCAGGAAGGTTGTCTCGCCGTCACGCACCACGATTGCGCCATGTGGCCTGACCTCTTCCACGGTGAACGGTCCACTCCATCGGGATTTCAATTTCCCAGGATGCATCTTCATCCTGGAGTTGAACAAAAGTACACGATCTCCTTTTTTGAAGACGTGCATCTGAATATGGCGATCGTGAATCAACTTTTTTCGCTCCTTGTAGATCCGCAAGCTTTCATATGCATTCATCCTCAGCTCGTCTAGTTCGTTGAGTTCAAGCAATCTTTTCTTTCCCACTTCATCATAGTTCAAATTTAATTTCCTCAGTACCCAATGCGCTTTATGTTCCAATTCCACCGGAAAATGGCAAGCCCGACCATAAGCCAACCTAAAAGGCGTAGTGCCTATAGGTGTCTTATATGCCGTTCTGTATGCCCACACAACATCCGGTAGTAGGGTACTCCAATTCATCCTTGTGGCAGCCACAGTACGCTCCAAGATCTTCTTAATCTCCCGATTGGAGACCTCCACTTGCCCTTGAGTTTGCGGGTGGTACGGGGTACCAATGTTGTGTTTTACCCCATACTTTCTCAACAATGCCGCGAACTTTTGATTCTGGAAATGTGTACCCCCATCACTAATGATCATTCTGGGTACACCAAACCTGCAGAAAATATATTCTTTAACAAACCTGCACACTACAGTAGCATCATTAGTCCTTGTGGGTATTGCCTCTACCCACTTTGACACATAATCAACAGCTAAAAGAATGTACAGATTAGAATTTGAGGACACAAATGGTCCCATAAAATCTATACCCCACAAGTCGAACACCTCAACCTCTTGAAATACATTTAGGGGCATCTCTTGTCTTTTTGAGATGTTACCTGCCCTTTGGCAGGAATCACATTGCCGCACAAAATCATAAGCATCCCTGAACAAAGTAGGCCAATATAGGCCACTTTCAAGTACTTTAGATGCAGTGCGAGAACTAGCGTGGTGGCCACCTGTCGGTAGTGTATGGCAATGACGAAGAACACTTTTGTATTCCACCTCCGGTACACACCTGTGTAAGACACCATCCCTGCACTGCTTCAAAAGAATAGGGTCATCCCAGAAATAATAACGTAAAGAATGGAAAAAATTCTTCTTCTCTTGGTACGTCCAATCATCCGGGATAATTTTGCAGGCAAGATAGTTAACAATGTAAGAAAACCTCGGGTCTTTCGATTCCACTTTTAAAAGTTGTTCATCTGGAAATGTCTCGGTAATGGGTATGTGCAAATCCTTTTCATCTACCCTCTCCAACCTAGACAAATGATCCGCAACCACATTTTCAATGCCCGCCTTATCTTTGATTTTAATATCAAATTCCTATAAAAGTAAGATCCACCTAATCAATCTAGGTTTGGCATCCTTTTTCTCCATCAAATACTTAATGGCGGCATGGTCCGTCCATACCACGACTTTAGATCCAACAAGATATTGCAAAAAATTTTCAAAAGCAAAAACAACGGTGAGAAGTTCTTTTTCGGTTTTCGTGTAATTAAGTTGGGCGTCATTCAAAGTTTTTGATGCATAAAAAATCACAGCGGGTTTATTGTCCACCCGTTGTCCCAAAACAACCCTAACTGCAAAGTCGGATGCATCACTCATTAATTCAAACGGTTTGGTCCAATCCGGTGTTTGCAGAACTGGTGCGAAAATCAGTTTGTCTTTAAGCACGTTGAATGCATGTAGACATTTTTCATTAAAGTAAAAAACAACATCCTTTTCTAACAAATTAGATAAAGGTTTGGCAATTTTAGAAAAATCTTTTATAAAGCGGCGGTAAAAACTGGCGTGACCCAGGAAACTCCGTACCCCTTTAACCGAATTCAGTGGGGGCAATTTGGAAATCACTTCAATTTTTACCGGGTCTACTTCCAACCCTTTTCTAGACACTTTATGTCCTAGCACTATCCCTTTGCTCACCATCATGTGGCATTTCTCCCAATTGAGGACCAAATGTGTGTCCTCACAACGTTGCAGCACCTTGTCCAAATTGTATAAGCACTCGTCAAAGGACGCACCATAGACGAAGAAATCATCCATAAAAACCTCCAAACAACGTTCAACCATATCGAAAAAGATGGCAAGCATGCAAGGATGAAAGGTCGCCGGTGCATTACACAACCCAAATGACATACGACGGTATGCAAACGTTCCATAAGGACAAGTGAAGGTGGACTTCTCTTGGTCCTTAGGATCAATTGAAATCTGATTGTACCCCAAATAACCATCAAGAAAAAAAATGCGATCGGCCGGCTAAACACTCTAAAATCTGGTCAATAAATGGGAGGGGAAAATGATCCTTAAGCGTAGCAACATTCAATTGATGGTAATCTATACATACACGCCACCCGGTTACCAAGCGAGTCGTGACAGGTTCATTTAGTAGATTATGGGTAACAATGATCCCCCCTTTTTAGGGACTACCTGTGTCAGACTCACCCACGTCGAGTCGGATATAGCATAGATGATACCTACAAAAAGGAGCTTGATCACCTCCTTCTTGACAACCTCCATCATGCTAGGATTTAGTCGACGTTGTGGCTGAATCACCGGATTGGCTCCCTCCTCGAGCTGAATCTTGTGTTGACACAATGTAGGGGAGATCCCCTTGATGTCTGCGACTCACCACCCGAATGCACCTCGGTGGTTCTTCAACACAATTAGCAACTGGTCTTCCTCCTCGGCACTCAGATAAGCCAAAATAATCACAGGCAGCTCTCTTCCTCAGCTAGAAATGCGTATTTTAAGTGCGGTGGCAATGGCTTCAATTCCAACTCTGGCGGGCTGATTAAGGATGACTGAAGCGGTGGTGGGAGTTCACCAAGGTCTTCATAGTACCTAGCATAAAAGCACGGAAGCAACTGAAGCATCTTGGCACACTCTTGCAGTGATTTGCTTCTCATCCAATCATGTGTTATATTGACCAAGCAGGCTTCAAGTGGTAGTTCTGGATATGCATTGAAAACCGAACTCGCTATGGCCTCATCTTTAGTAGAGGGGGGAATGTCCTCCTCTTCATCATTAGGAAAACCTACAACTTTGCTAAGGGACACAACCTTGGTCTACTCCATGATGTCTACAGCCAATGTCCCTCTCTCCACCTTAGTCATTACATGAGCCATATCTAAAAATGGCTTCCTTAGACAAAGTAAGATATTGTGATCAAAATGCTTTGCCATGCGGCATTGCTCTTTAGCTTTAGATGACATGGTGCTGGAAGGCATGACCATCTCGAACCGATCATCGATGATACCCAAGGTCAAATGACCTCTCCCCATCTCAAGTATCATGTCAGCTGTAGCTTGGAAGGGTCATCTAAGTAGTAACTCATTGCCTTGTTCATCTTGCATCTCCATTACGACAAAATCTACTAGAAATACAAACCGATCTACTTTCACCAACACATCTTCACAAATACCGTATGGCTTCACCATAGAATTATCCGCCAGTTGTATTGTCATGTTGCTCGGCCTTGACTCTTTTAATCCCAGTTTTTTGAATGTCGAGAGGGGCATCAAGTTTATGCTTGCCCCAGAGTCACATAGTGCTTCTCCAAACTTCACCTTTCCAATGTAACATGAGATATTGAAGCAGCCCAGATGCTGTCTCTTCGGTGGCAATGTGCCCATGATGAAGGCACTCACTTACTCCTTAAGAACTACAGCCTCCGTGTCAGGGATTTTCCTCTTTTTAGTAATGATGACTATCAAAAACTTGCCGTAAGAGGGGATCTGCTCTATTGCCTCTATTAACGGGATGTTGACTGAGAGCTTTCTGAAACTGTCTAAAAACTTCTTGAACTAGGCGTCCACTTTCCTTGCTTTTGCACTATTCAGATATGGGACCGGGACAGCTTGTGCCCTTTGATGCGGCGGCACATATGGTGTCCTTTTCTGCGTCTCCTCCTCAACAACAATGGGCTCCGCAGTGACATCCTCTGCTATTTCCTCAAATGGATCTGTGAATGAGTTTGGCAATTCCTCAGTGGCCTCACCTTCAGTTTCTGCCTGGGGTTTACTTGGTTCATCGGCCCTGGGGTTTAAAAGCTTCTTGCCACTCCTTAGCAAGATTGCCTTTGCCTATTGGTTTCCTCCTGGAATATTTGTGTTACCCGAAAAACCTTGCTGCACTGGCTTCTTCAGATTGTCTATTTCAGCTGCCATTTGCGCCATAGACGTCTCTATTGTCCTCATCTGAGCCCCATGGCTCTGCAATGTTTGTCCAAACTGATTCATAAATCCCCCCTATTGCTTGATCTACTGACCAAAAGTGTTCATAAGTTCTTGGTTCTGCTTTATCACTTGGTTGAGCAACTCCATGCTCTTATCCTCTGCCACCGGCTGGGATTTTGCATTGGGGTCCTGCAAAAAGTTATTCGAATCTTTCCAAGAGAATTTCTTGTCCTTCCTCCATGAGTAATCATTATTTCTGAAACCCTGCTGCTGACACGTGAATTTGACTTGGGCTTCATCCTCGGATTCAGTATCTTCTTTTGCAAGCAGTTTCTTTGCTAAAAGGTCCATTTTCTTATTCAGCTCCTTGATTGCCTTTGACTCCCCTGCTACTCAAACGTGCTCTACGACATCCCTGTCGCCCCAGGATTGCTTCTTGGCCATATTTTTCAAGATTTTCCAACATCTTGTATCTGTGTTGTTCAAAAAGAATCCTGAGCCTGCAGAGTCTAGGTTACTTCTATCATGCTCGGAGAGAGTGAAATAGAAGATTTTAACCTGTGTTTCCTTGTCAAGTCCGTGATGCGGGCACCTTCTAAGCATGATCTGAAACCTTTCCCAGGTCTCAGAGTAGGTCTCTCCTGCCTTCTGAGTGAAATTGTGGATTTTCCTGATCATGTCATTGGTCTTCTCGGGTGGGAAGAACCTTTCAAAGAAAACCTCCACCATGTGGTTCCATGATTCCACATATTCATCGTCTAGATTGTGCAACCACTCTCGTGCGTTCCCTTCCAGAGAACTCGGGAATAGCTTCAAGTAGAGTGTCTCTTGTGGAAATCTGTCAATTTTTATCATGTCACAGTTTTCCACGAATTGGCTTATATGAGTGACTGGGTCTTCGTTCTTGAGCCCATGGAAATCATTCGACTTGACCAAGTTGATTAACACAGGATCAATCTTGTAAGTTGGAATGTTGATCGCCTGCTTCTTGATTGGCCCCTTTGAAGTAGATGAAGAAGAAGCCTTAATCTTCTCCCATATCGTCTATTCCTCTGCCATTTCTTCTTGTTCGGATTCGGAATCTATTCCTTCCAAGTGTTCTTGATTGTAGTACTCTTCGTCGTTAGGTCCTGACAGTGGAACCTCTAGTGCCTGTTGTGAGTAGTCGGTGCTACGCGTTTCCACCATACACAATACCTGCAAAGTAAAAATTTGAGTTCAGTACCGTGCTTGACGATTACAAAAATTAGAAGATAGACTTTGAATTTTAGAAATGATTTCAAACTAACAAAAATAAAAGGAAAATGGCCTAGAGTGGCTGCTTGCAGCACTCGTAGTGTCAACAATTTGCCGTGTCCCCGACAACGGCGCCAAAAACTTGACACGATTTTACCGTGCGTCAAATGCAAGTGTACACGTCAATGTAATATAGGCCTTTGTGAGGCCCGAGTCGAACTCAGGGACACTGAATTATTGGAAACTACTACTAACTACTCGCAATCAGCTAGACCGGCTGAAAAGTTGGAAGTTGTTGTAAAATTAAAAGAAAATGAAATAAAACAAAACAAAGTAATCGATTAAAGGTTTAATTTAATCAATTCAAGTGGAGATCTTTAGGATTACAGTTTCACCGTGGGTTTTCATTATATGAATTTCTATATAGTCACTCAGATTCATCTCTCTATCCGGGCAGTGGCTTGTAATCAGAATTGCCCACTGTCGTGGTACAATTCACTACCTATGTCTAGGTCGGTTCCACCGTCGTAGTAACCTATACCCTAAACTAAGTGCATTAGAATCGATCTCTAGGCATCCACCATTAACCTTACACCTCCTTGTTCAAGGGATTTGTCAATTAATGTGAATTTCGTCTCTTTTCAACTGTTAATTCTTCTTTCAAAGTAATTAAAGGCATTAGATTATTATTATGGTGATCAAGCATAATAATATAATTGAGAAAACAAAATCATACCACGGATTTGAGAGATAAATGATGAATTACTATGATAAAATTGTCATACAATGATTCCCCAGGCTACTCCCGGTCCTAAAGATAAAGGGGATTAGCCCCGCATGTTCATCTCAGAGCAAAACATGGTAGAGACAAAGGGAAACATAGGGAAAAACGTGAAATAAGAATTGAAACCCCTGAACGGAGGAGATCCAGACACTCCTTGGCGTAGAATACACGTTCTCCCGCCTTTCGGTGGTGGAAAATGTCTTCTTCGGCGTCTGGAACGACTGGGGCATGCTTTTGGGCTCCGTCCTTCCTTCCACACCTTCCCGGGACGTGTGCAGCAGCTAATGACGTGATCCCTTGCTCTTGGCCTCCATAATTAGGTATAATCACCGAGTTAGGTTGCCAAAATATCAAAACTGTCAGATTTAGAACCATCTGAAGCAAACTTGTATCTGACGGTGTTGATACTATCGACGCGGGTCGATAGTATCGACCTTGCGCGGTATCGGCTGATCTACTTTTCTTTTCTCTGTCGCGACTGATGCTAACTCGATACAATCAACGAGGGTCGATGGTATCAACTCTCTATGGCGTCACTTTTGTCTTTTTCCATCACTGAAGCTCCCCGTGTCGATAGTATCGACTTTAGGGTCGATAGTATCGACTATCTTCTCACTAGCAACCTGATGGTATCTCAATACCATCAACTTCTGTGTCGATAGTATCGAATCTACGATACTCCTTGCGGCTGGCAACCTGTGGGTGTGTCGATGGTATCGACCACTGTCGATGGTATCGACAGCAGCAGATATTCATTTTTCCTGAAATTGCAACACAAAACCACATAAGCCGAAATAAAACATATTATTTTAATCATTTATGCTCAAAATACCAAAATAAGGGAGATTTGACACTGAGAAGGACCATAGACCAAAGTAAATGAATCATGCAATATTAACCACCAAAATGACCAATAACTGTATAAAACACAAGTAAAATATGTCTATAAATGCGACTCAAAATCATCGCATCAATACCTCTTCTTTTAAGATAATCAATGGTCAATAAGCCATCTCTGATACACCTCCAAATAGTTAGAGTATCTTTCATGGGAGATTTAGTTTTCCAAAGCTAGTTGGACCAGCTGCATTTCAGATAAATGAGCCTTAAAGCATTCCAGAACTCCTTCATCTTGTTAATTCTCTTCCCATTAAGCAGGAGATCATCCTCATCTTCTCTCGAGAAGGTGACTCTTTCTTTGACAAAAGTTAGAACCTGACACACATGTCTCGACTTGGGTTGTAACCATATACCATCTTCCGATATGTAGCAGTTAACTTTGGCAAACTTCCCAACACCACCATTGACCTGACACTTATCAGGGAGGAGATCTTTCAGAAAACCCCCTTCCCTATCCAAGGATCATGCCACAGTAGGGTGTTGTCCCCTTTACCAATTGAACAACAGACTTCATGAACCAAGTTATCCATTAAGAGAATAATCTTCTTCTAGATCCAAGTAGAATTGGATTGGATTTTGATGTTCCACACTGAGTCCCCTTGGAGATATCTTTCATGGACCCAGCGCACCCATAGGGAATCTTTTTTCTTAGCCACATCCCAAATCTTTTTTGACATACAATATTTCACAAGGTCAATAGTATGGTGAATACCCAAACCACATTCACTTTTTGGTACACAAATACTCTCCCAATCAATCATGTGGATTTTCTTTTCAAGAGTAGTACCTCCCCACAAGAAATCCCTGGAAAGCTTCTCAATCTCCATGTTAACACTGATAGGTAATGGAAAAGAGGCTACCCAATATAGATGAAAGGATGAAAGTGTTGATATGATCAACTCCACTCTCCCAACAAAGGAAAGGAGTTTTGATTTCTAGCCTTCAAGCCTGGTCTTCATCTTGTCAAGGATAGGAGAACATAGACTTCTCATGATCCTCCCTTTGAAAAGAGGTAGCCCCAGGTAATTCTTCGGTAAATAATCTATCTGAATGCCCAAAACATCAACCAAAATGTCCTCATTAGCTGCCTTATTACAAAACACAAAACTTTTCTCCTTGCTTACTTTCATTCCCAAGACAGCACCAAACTCATTTATGAGTCTAGAAATAGTGTTAATAGACTTGTCAATTGCATCACCAAAGATAACAACATCATCGACAAATAGAACATGGGACACATATAGAGCATGGAAGGCCTGAAAAAGCATCAAATTCACCCTTTCTTTCAACAGTATTTAGCATAGAAGAAAGCCCATGCATGGCAATAACAAAAAGAAAGGGGGGCAAGGGATTTCCTTGACGAATACCCTTGGAAGGATATAGTCTGGTTGAAGGAATACAGTTGATCAGAATTTGGAAATTAGTTGTTCTAAAAATATCTTCCACCCATTCAATGAAGCAAATGGGTAATTTCATGTTGACCATCACAGAAGAAAGATAACCCCATTCAATCGAGTCAAAGGATTTCTTTATATCCATTTTCAGATAGAAATTAGGAGAATTACTCTTCATCATATTATTAATCAACTCATTAACAAGAAGGGTAGCATCCATGATATTCTATCCTTAAAAAAGAAACACTAAGCCTTGTCAATGATACTAGGAAGAAGAGGACTCAATCTGTTTGCCAACACATTCGATATGATCTTATAACAAACATTGCAAAGCGAGATATGCCTCCATTCTTTAACTTCCACAACATTCCTTGTTTTTAGAATAAAAGTAATAAAGGACATGTTGGCTTCCTTTAGTAATTTACCACTAGCAAAGAAGTTCTTCACATCTTTGATGGCATCCTCCTTAATGATGACCCAACATTTCTTATAAAAAAGATAGTTAAACATGTATGGGCCGAGAGCCTTATTAGCGTTGTCTTTCTCAATCACATCCTCAATCTCCTTATCAGTAACAAGGGCACAAAGATTGGAAAAATGATCAACAGAAAGGCTAGGCAGCTCCATAGACACATCAACAACTTTTAAACTACAATCCTTCTTACTGAACAAATTGTCATAAAAGTTATTAATGTGATTGCAAATACTATCCTCATCAACACAAATCTAATTGTCAATCTGCATCCCCCGGATAGTGTTCCTCATCCTTCTAGTTTTTTAAGTAGCATAGAAAAACTTCAAATTCCTATCTCCTAACTTTAACCATTACACCCTAGCTTTCTACCTTAGAAGAGATTCCTCTACCTCATAGGCCAAACAAGCTTCCTTTCTTTTATCTGATACCTTTGCACTGAGTTCATGATCAAGCGGGTTAGCATCTAGCATTTCAGAGAGAATAGTATACTCAGCCTCCAACTTCTTCCTATTATTATGAATATTTCCCACAATAGTTTTGTTCTAATCAGTCAGAGCATTTCTCACATTCTCTAACTTCCTACATAAACATAACATAGGGTTACCAGATACTTCCATCGACCATGCCTTCCGTATCACTTCCATGAAACCAGGATGATCCACCCATGAGTTAATAAAGTGAAAAGGAGTTCTCTTTTTATATTTCATATCATCCACATGAGTAATCAACATCTTATGACCACTATGAATCGAATAACATTGACTCTCCACATTCTAGGAAAATCACTCAAGAAATCATTGCTCAGAAATCCTCTGTCAATCTTCGACATCACCATCTTTTCTCCCTTCTGTCTATTATCCCAAGTGTAGTTTGAGCCATCAAAGTTCAACTCAACCAGACCACATTGATTAACAAATTCATTAAACTCATGCATCGAGTTGTAGGAGGATTCAACTCTTCCAAACCTATCAACCATAAAGTGAGTAGCGTTGAAGTTGCCAATTATAAAAATAGGATGCACTAACTTGACTCAAAGCTCTACTCAGATCTGACCATAGAATAGACCTTTTATGTTCTGGGTTATTCCCATAAACAGCCACAAGCACAAATTTTTTACTTCTGTAGTTCACACCACACATGACAAATTGATCACTCTCTTCAATAAAATGAATATCCACTTCACCTTTCATCCACATAATCACTAATCTCTCGAGAGGATTACTAGCATGGTTTGAGACCCACTCGCAACCAGGGTAGACATTGTTAATGGTTCTGCACAACTTCCTTTTCATGATATTCATTTCAAAAGTCAAGTAACTGTCGCCTTATTACTACTGATGGCCTCATACACAACCCTCTAACGCCCAGGTTTATTCAAACCTCAGATGTTCCAGGATAGTATGTTGAGGTCACTAACCATTTTGGTTGTTTTCTATTGGAGCCCTGCCAGGAACAGTCACGGTTGTTTCATTTCCCTCTCCCTCCATAAACTCCAACACTCTGAAGCTATTTGGGGATATAGGTATGCCAATAGCTTTTTGCTACGGCACTTTGGAGATGTTCCTTGGAGGAGATCTTTTCTTCCTTATACTTTCCCTCCAGTTGGATGGGGATGGTCTTTGAGAACCCATCACACTCATAGCGTTAGTCAGAGTCTCAGGGTGAACAACATTGTCATCTGCCTCAGAAACTTTATTGCCAATTCCTTCATTCCTGCTTCCTTCACTTTGACTAGAAAATGATTTAGACCTTTCCTCAATCACCTGCCCCTCAACCGGAGGATAATAATAGAATAAGTCACCCTCATTGCTAGTCTTATCCACCCACACCATCTTGGTCTTCCCCTTCCTGTCATCCAAACTTTGACAGTCACCCTGACCGTTTCCAAAGGTTCCACATACTTTGCAACATGCAGGATACCATTCATACTCTATTCTAACCACATTCTTTACCCCATCATCACTCTGTAACTTCAGTTCTGTAGGGAAGGTTGATGACGTAGAGATAAGCACTTGAATCCTTGCATATTCAAGCCTCCTCATATCCTTGGTCAGAGAATCCAATCTCAATGGATCACCCAGGTAGTTGCCAATCATACTAAACCTCGTCATGCCATAGCTCCAGTGGAAGGTCGAAAAGCTTCACCCAGATAGGGATCTCTATTAACATCACCTTCTCAAGTGGTTCTCCTCTCTACCACTTTTTTAAGATCAGAGGCTTCCCAACAACAAACCACGACCCATTCTCTAGGGCCACCTTCATTTCATTTGGATATGAAAATCTATCTAATCACGAAGTAGTTTCTTCCCCTTGAAAGGATCTCCATATTCTCTTTGATCTTCCAGATCATCATGAGATACCTGTGTAGTGTTGGTCAGTGTGGTTTCAGACCAATCACATATCCGGTAACTGCATTCTCCCATTTGGATAGATTCCTCTCCGCAATAGCCTTGGAATAGCTGATAGTTCCATTGACAATGTCAAATGGACAGTGATTCAACACCATACATGTGACGTCCATTACCAAATATCGTTTAAGAATAAAGCAGAAGCAATCATTAGTAGCGGAATTACCAAAAATCACTAAAAATTAAAACCTGTTTACCAAGAGATCCATTCAAGGAAAACTTTCTCACATAGAACAAAAGTAACACATTTACATTCTGGTTTAAAGGTACATGTCCTGCATCATCTCTATCTGAAAATTACAAGCATCATCTGCTCTTGTTAAACTAAACACAAGCAATGTACAATTTCGAGGCACTGATCCAAAATCTCAAAAGCACTAACTACTACTCCGAGGACCTGAGAGTACATAGACGACACATAGGACTCTATATACATCTACACAAGGCATAACAGTCAGTATCTCCACCCGAGACTTCACTGCTATCCCTGCTGCTGCTGCTGTCCTTCACCTATTGAGGGATTCCTACCTCCTCGTCTGCGTCCACCTAAAAATGTGGTTCCCACGGAGGTGAGACAATTGTAAAATTGCCCCAGCGAGAGATATAACTCTCCGCTAGAAACATTATTATTGTAGTTTAATAAGATAAAACTGAACTGAGGGATTATAATTGTTTGACAACAATTAAATCATTGTCTAACATATTAGAACATTATTCTTATCAAAAGCATTGCAGCTATAAATTGATAGAGCAATATGTCTCTTATCCATTAAGGAATATGAAGAACATTTATAACATTTATTCACTATAGAATCATTTCGACAACATTAACTCTCTCCAGGCTTAGATCATATATCTAATGCCTGGCATTGTCATAGTGGAGTCATGGTCTGTAGCCATACTCTTTTCACAAAGTATAGGGATCTTAATCTCTCAACTCATTAAGTACATTTCGACTTCTTAACAAGTTCATCATCATGATTATAGAATCTGGGTATTTAAACTCATATCTCATCATAGGATACTTTATTACCATTTATTAGGTAACTTAATACCTTCAGATCATCTGACCAAGGACATTATGGTTCTTGCTACTCAAAGTATTGCACATAGTACACAAAGCTCAATGATTCTTACTACACAAGCATATGAAGGCTTATAAAGCCTATAAAACATTCTCAATAAACAAAGCATCATAGCCCATACCTGGCTATGCTTTTCATCTCATCATTCCTGCATGATTAGTACTCATGATAACAATTATAATGCTTTCATATCATCACCTAACAACACTTAGTAATAACACTATTCCCTCTTTAGGGTTCATGGTTTCTCTTTCATATCAGCACCATACAACACTGAGTAATACCACTATCCTCTCTTTAGGGTTCATGGTTTCTCTTTCACATCAACACCCTCCATTAGGGTTTTCCCATAAATAACCACTTATGTTCTTAAGATCATATTCTTAATGATCCAGCCCTATGTCATTGCTTCTCATAGCTAGAAGCCAATCTTGATATCATAAGTATTCAAACATACTTATTTATTCTCATCATTCATCATTGAATGTATTATCAACACAAAGTATGAGTTTCTCTCTCATCTTTATCAAAATATGATTGTATCATAGTCTATTGATTTGGATTAACCTTTTCATAAAGCATGTTAGCCTACGTTCATCAAGGTGCATTACATCTCAATGTAACAAATTACCTGACACATTTCATGTGTCACTTATTCAATTATATTGGACTTATAACACATCAAGGTATATCAGAATTGGGGTGTTGGATGTGATATCTATCATATCTTTATGTATCACTTCCCTCAACACCTTTATCTTTCTTAAGTTCATCCACTTAGCTTGTATTAGTGTATTCCCCATCCTAATACTTTATGCACTAAATCATCACATTCATCATGCAATGTATTGGTCATAATTCACCTATTTAGAATTTACAACCATTGCCAAAGATATGGACTCACCCTTGAGTCAGGAACTATTAATGTAAGGATATCCATTGTCAACCCTTCTAGGTATTACATTTGTCAATACATTAATCATTATTCCATTATTAGGAATAGGATTTTCCATATTTATAGTTTGAGGTTCACATATCATCTTTCATATATTATATGAATTTCACCTAGTATCACTCTTCATGAGAGTTTCACATAACATCCTTCTATATCAAGGTTTCTCATTCCATAACCCACAATTAGGGTTAGGATGTACAATTCCCATTAAATTAGGGTTTCTTACATTGTTACACTAAGTTAGGGTTACATCATCACCCTAGATTATGGTTTCACTAAGCTTAGCCCTCAATTATGGTTTCACATAGCCTTTCCCTAGATTAGGGTCAAGGTACATCCATCTTTTCAATGAGGATTTCATGATCTCATTATTATGGATCAATTCCTGATTACATATTTATTCATAATGAGAGAATTAGGGCTTATTAAATAAGCAATCATCTCTCCCATTCTCTCTCCCTCTCATCCTCTCTAGGATGTTAAATATTTCAAGATTGATCTGGTTAACTCTTCACTTAAGTACACCTAGTAGGATTAACCTTCATAATAACCATTGGTCTACATTATTAATAATCAAGTAGCTAATTGACCTTTGATCATATAAGGTATCCAAATGGTTTAACCAATTTGAACCTCAAAAGGTCTTGGTCACTTAGACCTCAAACGGTCTTGACCAACCAGACCTTAAACGTTCTTGCTTACAATACCTTCAAACGGTCTTGATCATATGGTTTGAAACCGTTTGGTAAAGGTGGTGCTTGAAAAGGTTTTCCAAAGCAAGTACTTGAAATCGTTTGCTAAAGTAAGTACTTGAAACAATTTGCTAAAGCACTCATGAGATCGATTGGTCCTCAAACAGTTTGGGATCGTTTGGTCCCAAATGGTCTTGAGACCGTTTGGTCCAAACCTCCTCAAAACCGAATGGACAAAAGATGATCTCAACCATTCCAATTGGTTTAGGGTTTCCAAGGTTAACTCCCTCATCAAATGAATCTATGGAATTACTCATCAATTTAACCTAACACCTTACTTCAATTGAGCTTAATAGGTCATCCTTCAACTGATTTAACCCTCAACTAGGCATCAATTAGGGTTTTGAATCAATTGGATTAGGGATTGAACCAATGAACTTCAATGTTAATCATTGTGAAACTAATTACCTTGAAATCATTGGGTCACCATCCAAATTGGACATGACCTGACCTCAAACGGTCTTGAGGTCATTTGGATGACCTCCAAACGGTCTTGAGACCGTTTTCCCATCATAACATCAAAATCCATTCCATGCAATTAGGGTTTGAGTCATTGGATTGATCATTCAATCAACATTTGATTGCAAATTAGTTTGGTATCTTTGGATCTTCAAATACCCAACCATACTCAACCCTAGACCTCCAAACGGTCTTGGGTGACCCAGAAATGGTCTTGAGACCATTTGGGGGATCCCCAAACGGTTTTGAAACCGTTTGGGTCAATCAACCCAAAGAACTAACTCAATCAAATTAGAAATTAACACTTAACCCGATTAGGGTTTGGTGATTGATTGTCCTTCAACTCATGAACCAATTGAAAATAATCAATTATAATTAGTGGGTCATTAACCAACATCATTATCAACAAATCTCCAAATGGTCAACCCTAGTCAACACCTCCAAATGGTTTGAAACCAGTTTCCCTTAAACGGTTTGTGAAACCGTTTGCTCCTAAACGGTTTGAAACCGTTTGCTCCCAAACGGTTTGGGAAACCGTTTGAGCAACTATATGTAAACCGTTTGCGTTTGATATTTGGTGAGGTGTATGCTTATGATGATGTCATCATCATCAAGATCTAAACTCATGAAGTCTACTATGATTTTCATGATGGTTTCATCAATCAACCTAATCAATTATAGTGAATGTAGAAATGATCATTATTTGATAACGAATTGAATGCAATAATAAAATCAAGGGTTCAAGTTATAAAAACCACCTCCAATTGAGCTCAAAAGCTCCAATCTCATGCCAACAATGGTGGATGAAGCTTTTGCAACTCACCCTAGGCTCGTCCTCAAGCTTTTGGTTGAAAAGATTGGTTGGGGTTGAAGAGGAGATCGAAATAAGAAGAAATCAATAGTTTATTTTCGATTTCCACCATGGAATCAAGGTGAAAAGGGGTCAAGAACCTTACCAATAGTTTGGGGGTCGTCCTCCTAATCCTCCCTAGCTCCCTTGGTCGGTTTCCAAGCAAGGAGAAGTCGAAACGGAAAAGCCTTTCATTTGGCTTGGGAAGGGTCTTTTTATAAAAATTCAATGAGAGAGAAAATGCCTTATTAAAAAACATTTAATTCCAAAATTTTTGCCACCAATTCCTCCTTGGTTTCTTTAATACAAAGGAATATCTATCCCCACCGAGTTCCCTTCCATTATCCAAGAATAATGGGAAAAGAAATTAAGCACCTTAACCCTTATAATAATAATATCCATATTTGACTGGAGATTCTTTTTCTTATAATAAGGTGAGTGGACTTTTCACCTCCTTAGGATATACTCGTTCCTTTGCAAGGCTTAATCTCGTACACACACATCTGAATCCAACCATTTTAATTTGGTTGAAGGCCCATAAATTATTTTATTTATTTTTGCATTAAATTGAATTAGGGTTTCAATTGGGCTTAAATCTTGATTATTTTAATATCAAGATTCTCTCTCCTCCAACTTAATTCAAATGAGGCTCCCCTCTAATTTTCTTTTCTCTAAATGATGCCAAGAAACATTAGGGACCTTATTGAAGTGGTAATTTGCATATTGAGCCTTAGGTTTTGGGTAAATTGCACTTTACACCAAAACTAGGTTTTAATGCACAAACATTGTTTTATCAGCTCTTTCTTGGTACTCAGACTACCACAAGCCATACCTCTGCATCATCTTCAATCTCATGATTCTTCAACATATGAGGAACATATTATCATGTACAATTTGCAATTTAACCCCTCAACTTGGGTAATTTGCACTTTAGTCCAAATCAAGCAAAACATTGTTTCAACATTATACAAAAAGGACTAAAATTGAAATATACGTTCCTCTTGAGTCCTAATTACTTTTCATAATATAAGATTAAGAATCTACTCAACCTTATTAGGCAAATCATCTAGGGTTAACACATAACCTAGGTCAGGGATGTTACAAATTATAAACCCCTAACAAGGATTTCGTCCCCAAAATCCCAGGAAAAAAAAGGAGGGACAAATTATTCATTAATCCTGCCCTCAAGTCTCCACCTAATTTCTTAATGTTATGGAGATACCATAGATCTGTAATTCACACAAAGTTCCTTCCACTAATTCAACCTTATCAATGTTTATGTTTATGCAGAGCAAAAATCCTTAACATATGTTGTCCATATTATTGAAAGGAAGAAGCATAAAAGAACATACTTCTATCATCACCCAAGAATATTTTCCAAAACAGAAACATATGTATCTAAGAGAGGTAATTCACTCAATAATCCTTTATTTGTTTGGGAAAGTTCACTTAGCACTTTAATTAGGAAAGTTCACTAAGTAATTTATTTTGGAAAAATTCAGTAAGAAAGTTCACTGAGAATGTTCACTAAGTAATTTAGTTTTGGAAAAATTCACTGAGAAAGTTCAGTGAGAATGTTCACTAAGTAATTTTGTTTTGGAAAAATTCACTAAGAAAGTTCACTGAGAATGTTCACTAAGTAATTTTTTGTTTTGGAAAAATTCACTGAGAAAGTTCATTGAGAACGTTCACTAAGTAATTTTGTCTTGGAAAAATTCACTGAGAATGTTCACTAAGTAATTTTTGTTTTGGAAAAATTCACTGAGAAAGTTCACTAAGAATGTTCACTAAGTAATTTTGTTTTGGAAAAATTCACTGAGAATGTTCACTAAGTAATTTTGTTTTGGAAAAATTCACTGAGAAAGTTCACTGAGAATGTTCACTAAGTAATTTTTGTTTTGGAAGAGAATGTTCACTAAGTAATTTTTGTTTTGGAAAAATTCACTGAGAATGTTCACTAAGTAATTTTTGTTTTAGAAAAATTCACTGAGAAAGTTCACTGAGAATGTTCACTAAGTAATTTTGTTTTGGAAAAATTCACTGAGAATGTTCACTAAGTAATTTTGTTTTGGAAAAATTCACTGAGAAAGTTCACTGAGAATGTTCACTAAGTAATTTTTGTTTTGGAAAAATTCACTGAGAATGTTCACTGTGAATGTTCACTAAGTAGTTTATTTGGAAAAAAAATTCACTTAGCTCTTCCTATTTAATTTAATTATACTCTCTAGATTGTTTCAGAATGACTACTTGATCAGAATAATAAAAAAGATAACAATCTAAGAGTTTCATACTTGCCTTATCTACAATAATCATATACCTGGCCAGGGTATACAAGTATTGATATTAGGTAGTATGCACTTTATTTGCTATCATATTCCTCACTTTTCACATCATTATACACACATGATTTTTCATTCTTGATTTTTCTTCAAGCATCACTTATGTATCTCATCTTTTATCACACATATAAGGGAAATTATAAAGCATTTTAAGGAACACTGAGTAAGATGTAAGTTCTCATCTCCCTTGTGTCCTTATAGGATTGGTCAAAAGAAGCTCAAAAACAATTACTTTCTTATTTTTAACACTTAGAATCAAGATATGAGATATCAAAACAAAACTATTTCATCTGACTTGTTTGGGATGTCTGTCCACGCCCTCTATTGTTACTAGAAATTTGCCTCCTTTGTGAGCCTTGTTGACTCTGCCCATGAGGTTGAGTCATCATCGAATTCCCATCTAGACAATCCCTTGCCAGATGTCCCAGTTGTCTACATTGGTAACAGATCCTGGGCACAAAATGTCTGTGAGATCCAGTCACCGATGTTGATGCTATGTCGGAGGATCTACTTGGAACATTACTACGATCCCTACCCCTACTTGACGTCCATTGCGTCTGGGCATGGAATCTCGATGATGCTGCTGATGCAGAAAATCTCAATTTCTTAAAACTTTCAGACCTTTATCCTTGAGTCTGAGTATATACCTTCTTACCACTAGTCTATCGTTTCTTGATTTCAGACCTTTCTATTCTCCTTACCACTCCACAAAAGTGGCAAACCTCTCCTTGTTCTCTAAAGCAGACACATGAGTGGTCAATTTAGCATTCAACCCTTTCTCAAAATGCCGAAATCTTTCCTCATCACTAGCTGCCATTTGCGGACAAAACCGCAACAACTCCATGAACTTAGCCTCATATTTGCTAACGTTCATCTGTCCTTGTTTGATCCTCTCAAATTGAGAGATCTTCTCATCTAGATACGTCTTAGGGAAGTATCTACTGACGAATTCTTATCAGAATACCTCCCATCCAATTTCTTCACCAGGTCTCTTATCTTCCTCTATCATCAACCAATGACCGACACTTCCTTTTAGGAGGTACACAACATGTCTTACCTTTTCAACTTCAGGAATATCAAGGATCCTGAAAGCCTTTTCCAGCTCTGTCAGCCACAAATCAACATCTGCTGGATCAGATGTACTAGCATAATCTATGGCTCCAACCTGACGAAGTCTCTCAAAAGTCTTGCCGGCTCCATAACCCTCATGGTGGGCTGGTGCCCTGGGTGCAGGTGGTGGCATCCTGTCTACCATATGTGTCATGGCTGTCAGGAATTTCTCAAATAGAGCATGGATGGTTGGATTTTCTATCACAGCTGGGTCAATCTGGGGATGTTCAGGTACGAGCTCCTCTCTATTATGGTCTCTTGCACCTCCTCCTGGTGTAGTAGCACTACCCTCAACAACATGTTCTTCATGTCGTCCAGACATCTTCAAGTTCTTCTTCTCCTATGTGAGCAGAAGATATTATCAGATAAACTGGAAGACACTTAGAACAGACTCTACAACCTTAGTCATATGTCTCTATAGACTCAGCGAACCTAGAGCTCTGATACCACTTAATTGTGACGTCTGCTGCCAAATATCGTTTAAGAATAAAGCAGAATCAATCATTAGCAGCGGAATTACCGAAAATCACTAAAAATTAAAACCTTTTTACCAAGAGATCCATTCAAGGAAAACTTTCTCACATAGAACAAAAGTAACACATTTACATTCTGGTTTAAAGGTACATGTCCTGCATCATCTCTATCTGAAAATTACAAGCATCATCTGCTCTTGTTAAACTAAACACAAGCAGTGTAAAATCTCGAGGCACTAAGCCAAAATCTTGAAAGCACTAACTACTACTCCAAGGACCTGAGAGTACAGAGACGACACATATGACTCTATATACATCTACACAAGGCATAAAATCCAGTGTCTCCACTTGAGACTTCACTGTTGTCCCTGCTGCTGCTATTGTTGTCCTTCACCTATTGAAGGATTCCTACCTCCTCGTCTGCGTCCACCTAAAAATGTGGTTCCCACAGGGGTGAGACAATTGTATAATTGCCCCAGTGAGAGATATAACTCTCCGCCAGAAACATTATTATTGCAGTTTGATAAGATAAAACTGAACTGAGGGATTATAATTGTTTGACAACAATTAAATCATTGTCTAACAGATTAGAACATTATTCTTATTAAAAACATTGCATCTATAACTTGATAGAGCAATATGTCACTTATCCATTAAGGAATATGAAGAACATTTATAACATTTATTCACTATAGAATCATTTCCACATCATTAACTCTCTCTAGGCTTAGATCATATATCTAATACCTGGTATTGTCATAGTGGAGTCATGGTCTGTAGCCATACTCTTTTTACAAAGTATAGGGATCTTAATCTCTCAACTCATTAAGTACATTTCCACTTCTTAACAAGTTCATCATCATGATTATAGAATCTAGGTATTTAAACCCATATCTCATCATAGGATACTTTATTACCACTTATTAGGTAACTTTATACCTTCAGATCATCTGACCAAGGACATTATGGTTCTTGCTACTCAAAGTATTGCACATAGCACACAAAGCTCAATGATTCTTACTACACAAGCATATGAAGGCTTATAAAGCCTATAAAACATTCTCAATAAACAAAGCATCATAGCCCATACCTGGCTATGCTTTTCATCTCATCATTCCTGCATGATTAGTACTCATGATAACAATTATAATGCTTTCATATCAACACCTAACACCACTTAGTAATACCATTATTCCCTCTTTAGGGTTCATGGTTTCTCTTTCATATCAGCACCATACAACACTGAGTAATACCACTATCCTATCTTTAGGGTTCATGGTTTCTCTTTCACATCAGCACCCTCCATTAGGGTTTTCCCATAAATAACCACTTATGTTCTTAAGATCATATTATTAATGATCCAACCCTATGTCATTGCTTCTCACAGCTAGAAGACAATATTGATATCATAAGTATTCAAACATACTTATTTATTCTAATCATTCATCATTGAATGTATTATCAACACAAAGTATGAGTTTCGCTCTCATCTTTATCAGAATATGATTGTATCATAGTCAATTGATTTGTATTATCCTTTTCATAAGGCATATTAGCCTACATTCATCAAGGTGCATTACATCTCAATGTAACAAATGACCTGACCCATTTCATATGTCACTTATTCAATTATATTGGACTTATAACACATCAAGGTATATCAGAATTGGGGTGTTGGATGTGATATCTATCATATCTTGATGTATCACTTCCCTCAACACCTTTATCTTTCTTAAATTCATCCACTTAGCTTGTATTAGGGTATTCCCCATCCTAATACTTTATGCACTAAATCATCACATTCATCATGCAATTTATTGGTCATAATTCACCTATTTAGAATTTACAATCATTGCCAAAGATATGGAATCACCCTTGAGTCGTGAACTATTAATGTAAGGATATCCATTGTCAACCCTTCTAGGTATTACATTTGTCAATACATTAATCATTATTCCATTATTAGGAATAGGATTTCCCATATTTATAGTTTGAGGTTCACATATCATCTTTCATATATTATATGAATTTCACCTAGTATCACTCTTCATTAGAGTTTCACATAACATTCTTCTATATCAAGGTTTCTCATTCCATAACCCACAATTAGGGTTAGGATGTACAATTCCCATTAAATTAGGGTTTCTTACATTGTTACACTAAGTTAGGGTTACATCATCACCCTAGATTATGGTTTCACTAAGCTTAGCCCTCAATTATGGTGTCACATAGCCTTGCCCTAGATTAGGGTCAAGGTACATCAATCTTTTGAATGAGTATTTCATGATCTCATTATTATGGATCAATTCCTGATTACATATTTATTCATAATGAGAGAATTAGGGCTTATTAAATAAGCAATCATCTCTGCCATTCTCTCTCCCTCTCATCCTCTCTAGGATGTTAAATACTTCAAGATTGATCTGGTTAACTCTTCACTTAAGTACAACTAGTAGGATTAACCTTCATAATCACCATTGGTCTACATTATTAATAATCAAGTAGCTAATTGACCTTTGATCATATAAGGTAACCAAATGGTTTAACCAATTTGAGCCTCAAAAGGTCTTGGTCACAAAGACCTCAAACGGTGTTGACCAACCTGACCTCAAACGGTCTTACTTACAATACCTTCAAATGGTCTAAGACCATTTAGACCTTCAAACGGTCTTGATCATATGGTTTGAAACCATTTGGTAAAGGTGGTGCTTGTAAACGTTTGCCAAAGCAAGTACTTGAAATCGTTTGCTAAAGTAAGTACTTGAAACCGTTTGCTAAAACACTCATGAGATCGATTGGGCCTCAAATGGTTTGGGATCGTTTGGTCCCAAACGGTCTTGAGACTATTTCATCCCAAATGGTCTTGAGACCATTTGGACCCAAACGGTCTTGAGACCGTTTGGTCCAAACCTCCTCAAAACCGAACGGACCAAAGATGGTCTCATCCATTCCAATTGGTTTAGGGTTTCCAAGGTTAACTTCCTCATCAAATGAATCTATGGAATTACTCATCAATTGAACCTAACACCTTACTTAAATTGAGCTTAATAGGTCATCCTTCAACTTATTTAACCCTCAATTAAGCATGAATCAGGGTTTTGAATCAATTGGATTAGGGATTGAACCAATGAACTTCAATGTTAAGCATTGTGAAACTGATTACCTTGAAATCATTGGGTCACCATCCAAATTGGACATGGCCTGACCTCAAACGGTCTTGAGGTCATTTGGATGACCTCCAAATGGTCTTGAGACCGTTTTCCCATCATAACTTCAAAATCCATGACATGCAATTAGGGTTTGAGTCATTGGATTGATCATTAAATCATCATTTGATTGCAGATCAGTTTGGTATCCTTGGATCTTCAAATACCCAACCATACTCAACCCTAGACCTCCAAACGGTCTTGGGTGACCCTCAAACGGTCTTGAGACCGTTTGGGTGATCCCCAAATAGTTTTGAAACCGTTTGGGTCAATCAACCCAAAGAACTAACTCAATCAAATTAGAAATCAGCACTTAACCCGATTAGGGTTTGGTGATTGATTGTCCTTCAACTCATGAACCAATTGAAACTAATAAATTATAATTAGTGGGTCATTTACCAACATCATTATCAAAAAATCTCCAAATGGTCAACCCTGGTCGACACCTCCAAACGGTTTGAAACTGGTTGCCCTTAAACGGTTTGTGAAACCGTTTGCTCCTAAATGGTTTGAAACCGTTTGCTCCCAAATGGTTTGGGAAACCGGTTGAGCAACTATATGTAAACCGTTTGACTTTGATATTTGGTGAGGTGTATGCCAACGATGATGTCATCATCATCAAGCTCTAAAATCACAAAATCTTATGTGATTTTCATGATGGTTGCATCAATCAACTGAATCAATTATAGTGAATGTAGAAATGATCATTATTTGATAAGGAATTGAATGCAATAACAAAATCAAGGGTTCAAGTTATAAAACCCGCCTCCAATTGAGCTCTAAATCTCCAAGATCACGCCAAAAATGGTGGATGAAGCTTTTCAACTCCCCCTAGGCTCGTCCCAAGCTTTTGGTTGAAAAGATTGGCTGGGGTTGAAGAGGAGATCGAAATAAGAAGAAATCAATAGTTTATTTTTGATTTCCACCATGGAATCAAGGTGAAAAGGGGTCAAGAACCTTACAAAAAGGTTGGGGGTAGTCCTCCTGATCCTCTCTAGATCCCTTGGTCAATTTCCAAGCAAGGAGAAGAAGTGGAAACAGAAAAGCCTTTCATTTGGCTTGGGAAGGGTCTTTTTATAAAAATTCAATGAGAGAGAAAATGCCTTATTAAAAATCATTTAATTCCAAAATTGTTGACACCACTTCCTCCTTGGTTTCATGCATACAAAGGCATCTCTATCCCCACTGAGCTCCATTCCATTATCCAAGAATTATGGGAAAAGAAATTAAGCACCTTAACCCTTATAATAAGAATATCCATATTTGAGTGGAGATTCTTTTTCTTATAATAAGGTGAGTGGAGTTTTCACCTCCTTAGGATATACTCGTGCCTTTGCAAGTCTTAAGCTCATACACACACATATGAATCCAACCATTTTAATTTTGGTTGAAAGCCCTTCAATTATTTTATTTATTTTTGCATTAAATTGAATTAGGGTTTCAATTGGGCTTAAATCTTGATTATTTTAATATCAAGATTCTCTCTCCTCCAACTTAATTCAAATGAGGCGCCCCTCTCATTTTATTTGCTCTAAATGATGCCAAGAAACATTATGGACCTTATTGAAGTGGTAATTTGCATATTGAACCCTAGGTTTTGGGTAAATTGCACTTTACACCAAAACTAGGTTTTAATGCACAAACATTGTTTTATCAGCTCTTTCTTGGTACTCAGACTACCACAAGACATACCTCTGCATCATATTCAATATCATGATGCTTCAACATATGAGGAACATATTATCATGTACAATTTGCAATTTCACCCCTCAACTTGGGTAATTCACACTTTAGTCCAAATCAAGCAAAATATTGTTTCAACATTATACAAAAAGGACTAAAATTGAAATATAAGTTCCTCTTTAGTCCTAATTACTTTTCATAAGATAATATTAATCATCTACTCAACCTTATTAGGAAAATCATCTAGGGTTAACACATAACCCAGGTCAGGGATGTTACAATACCATTCAATTCCTTTAGAGCACTGAACAGATTGGCCCATGATCCTAGTCTTAAGTCTTAGTGTCCCTATAGACTCAGTGAACCGAAATCTCTGACCAAATTGTGAGAACCCATTATACTAAATGAGTTCACTCAAAACATAAAGCATAATCGATCCCTAATTAATCACATACCCAAAAATATGGGTAAATTAAAGCTGATTTCAAGGTCAGCACCTGCTCATAAACATTTACATAAGAGCCCAACATCTTTCTTTTATCCATACTATGCCAAGAATTTGATACAAATTGTTCTATCACCTTAGCCACAATATATATACACGGGATAACAATATTCGTATATTCCACACAAACAAGCATTAATATGCTAACAAAAGTCTGATTCGTTTGAAACACCATATACAAACTTTTCCTGCCCGGACCTAAGAGTACAAGGATGACTCTAGGACACACTAGACATCTAATCAACTTTCTCAAAGTTCCACAATTATGTTGTCGTCACTGCCGATGAATTAAAAAGATGTGGCAAACCACAAAGGTGAGACCCATGTCCCAGAAAGAGATATAACCTCCAACAATGCTTATTGATTATGACATTTTAAATAGTAGCTAACTAAGCAGTTGTAGTATTTAATAATCAATTCAACAGATTGAACAGTTCAAGTATGGTAAACAGATTAAGCAATTAATCTTAGCAACAAGTATGATCGTCAATGCATATATAGATAACAAATAAATCCATTTCTTTGGATATATATCTACTCAAATATCATCAAATTGCATCTAATAACAATCATTATTATTAATATAACTATCATCATAGTCCTTGTAAATAGCACAAGCATCTAGTAGAATAAGCATCTCTAACATCTTGAATATCTCTAGTAACATAACATGGCTAACAATATTTGCATCTCAAATAAAGTGAACAAATCTATATCATCAGCAGAACTAACATCATAGCACAATTAACTGCATAGACATGATTAGTAGTTTAAGAATTTATAACTACATAGGCATGGCTAGAAATATTAAATATATATAGAAGCATCATCTTAAACATCAGTTTCAGTATATTTGACAACATAAGCATGTTTACAACATGAGCATAACTACAACATAAGCATATCTATTATCTCTTATTGTACTATGCATGATCTCAATGAAAAGAAAGCAAACAAGGGTTATCATCTAATATGAAGCATTGTGTATAATCCTAAACAAATATGCTACATGATTGTATTACATCTTTTATTACACACTGAGGAATTTGAGGATACCACTCAAGTTCCAACTGACCACCGCTGGGTCACAATCAGTGCCATACAAGATCTAGGAACAGTCAAACTCCTAAGATCTTCTCTGCCCCCGGTCAGTATGGGTCCTCCACAATGACACATAAGGTCAAGCTGCTAATAGCCTAGTTCATCCTTGGTACAGGCCACAGTACTAGTGAAAGGAGGTGGGTGCGCATACCCTACCATCCGAGGTACAACCACAGTTATCCTCCAATCTCATCACATATATAATCACATCATATGCATGAGGCGTGACCATATCCATACTCCACAACCTACATTGTGGATGAAAAGGATATATCCCCAACTTGCCACCCCCACATACTCAACAGTATGCGCTCTGAGCTTCCCTTAGGAATACTCATTTCACCATATGGAAAGTTTTGACACTCATATGGATCTATAGCATGGGGCACTACATGATTATAGTTTCACTTGATTAGTTATGCCAATTGGGTGACATAAGTATGCATCAAACAAGTGAACATACAAATACTAAATCCCTTCTAACAAGCATATAAATATCACAACTTCAAATGATATAAAACGTGTGAAATATAATTTCTCATCTCATCATCACATGGTACTATTCACTTGCCATTCATGAGGCTGCACTTAGTCATCATACTATCACAACATATAAATCCTTTTCACAATATCACAGGGTATCAACCCTTATCAAAATAAGAGTATTACACCTCATTTAGGGCTCAACCATGCTCAAAGGTCATCAAGACCATCATACTATTCCCTACAAGATCATCATAATCATTCCATGCCTTATAGCTAGGCTCAACAACATCACTTAGATATAATACACCCGACCAACACAATATTACATTAATGAGCTAGGAGATATTCATAAACAATCATAGCCGAGTTATATTAACATTAAGAAAATTCCTTTATTACATCAACATGCAAGGAATCTAGATATGATTAACCCTCATCATATTCATAATGTACATGTTTATCATAAGAATGTATCAACCATGTGGCTATGATAACCACCAATTAACATATTAAGGTTATGATCATATTAAGGAGGTTATTTCACCATCATTCCATCATATAAGAATGTTAAACATGAATACTCATCTTTATCTATTTGCATTATAGTTAGGTTCAATAAGATAAAGTATATTGATGTTACTAATAAACAGTTATACCCAAACCCTAACTCACGACATCCCCATTGGATCATGGATGCATAAGGTGAAGCATCACCATCACATTCCATACTATTCGAAAGAATGAACCCACACATAAATCAAGGTAGAACCATCGTGTTATAGCATACTAAGCTTTCAACAACAATAAGAGAGTACTCCATGGTTGTATTAGTCATTCAAGGAGTAGTGTAACCATCGCGTTATAGCATACTAAGGTTTCAACAATAATAAGAGAGTACTCCATGATTGTATTAGTCATTCAAGGAGTATTCATACCCAATTACCATCATTTAGTTATATTAAAGCTAGGTATAACAAGCTATACCTCATTAGGGTTACATATCAACACAATATGGTTATCATCCCTTCAATTCATATGAGTGAATAGGTAAGACTACCTTATTAAGGGTAACCCTCCATTTGTTCCATCATCATTCAACCCATATCACCATACCACAATGTCACCCAAAACCATTGGATGTTTAAAAGGTAAGACCATTGGTTGTTTACATAAGTAAACACCTTGGATAAAACACCTATGAAGTCCTTGATTTGTGCTCTAGAAAGAGTCACAATCTATCCCTAGACATCCCTTGATTAACAGCACAAAAAGTTCCATTGAGAGTAGGGTAAAACCCACAATTGACTGTTCATTTAAAACAAGCCATCCATTGTCAATAAGTAAGCTCCTTAAGTTGATCATATAAACAAAAACATCTAAATAACATTATTAGGACCAACATATTACATTAGCCATCATTCCACTTTATTGGAGGAATAAACAATTGATCTTGACCATTGGGTCAAGTTCATATGTTAAAACCATCAATTACAGCATAGGTCCGACCATTGCATCAAGTGACCCAAGAAACCATTGGTATAAGGCTCAATTGATGCTACAACTATATGATTAACTCACCATAGGTTTTGGAGACCTGATCCACCATCATTAGTTACCATTAAGTCACCATAGGTTGTTAGATCAACACTATATTTGTTAATAACCCTCAGATATCAAACTAATATCACCATTGATTGATAGCATCATTAGGGTACTTAGTGGTTAATCACTAAGCTTCTAATTAGGCCAACACCTGAACTAAAGGGTGAACGTCAGTTGACACCCTTGGTCACCCCATCAGTTGTCATGAAGACAACACCATCGTTTGTTGCAATGGTACCACCATTGAGTCATGTGTTTATAGAAGAAATCAACTTTAAACCCTAAAATTGACCATTGGTTGATAGGTGTTTAGCACCATTAGTTGTCAATCCAACCTGATCCAAGTCATATTATACATTAGGAATAACATACACATGAATACAGGTTCATCTAGAACTGAAATCAGAATAGGGAACATTATAAAAATTGAAATCCAAGTCAAGCATAGCTTTTTAGTGCATGGATCATCATTTTCAAGCAAGAACATGAGCTAGAAAGTTTATGGTAAGCAATAAATGTGGAGAAAGTTATAAAAATTGCCTATAATTAGAATATAAACTCCCAAACATAAGAAAACATGAGTAGGTAGGGTAGGAAATCCAAGAATAAGCTGTGAACTCATCCATCTAGCACCTTTCTTCATCAAATGAGCAAACCCTAAGCATAAGGAGCAAGAGTGGTAGGGTTTTAGAGCTTTAGAGCAATTTGTACCATAGAAAAGCAAGATTACGACCTGGAGAAAGGTAGGAGGAAGGATAAAAAAGAAATAAATAGAGGAAATAAGGGAATTATTACTCTTTTAGGCCAATATCACTAGAAGGAAGCTTTTCAAAACCTAAAAGGAAGTCAATTGCAGCCCTAGATTTTTTTCCAAGAAGATCCCCTCTTTCTTCTTCCTTGGACAGGAAATTCATAGAATCATAGAGGTAGAATGAGGGTCATAGTAGTAGGGAAGTGGTGTAGAGAAAATGGATCATTTTGGTGCTTTGGGATAAGTATATAAAACTTTAAGAAAAAGAAAAAGAAAAAGTTGAAGTTCTAGTATCTTTCCAAGTGTCCACGACCTTAAACTATTAAGAATATACAAGCACAGACACAAGCGGCTCTCCCACCATCCAAAGAGACATGATTATCCCACATTTCTTGAATTTCCAAGAAAAACAAATAATTCACTAGTTGATAGCTACTAAAGGTAGCTCATCCATGAAGGGGTAAACCCTAAAATACCCTTGGAGAAAACACCTTCAAACTAAGGTTTAAATAGGCTTTCCATGGCTCAAAAAGCTCAAGAATGATGAGAAAATATACAAGGAACACAATGCAAGTGATAAATTTCAAAGAATACCTCTCAATTGGGTAAATTGCAAAAAAGTCCAAAATGTGCATAAAATTGCATAACTTGCTCAAACAATGTCCAAAGTGGACCAAAGTTGAAACTTAAGCTTGTCTTATGATTTCAAAGCATATCACAAGGTTATATTAGGGTTATAAGAATTAAATTATTATAATTAATCTTATTCAACACTTTAAGCAAGGTTAGGGGTTTCACAAAGATCATCAAGATTGACAAAGTCATATTTAAGACATATTGAGGGTACATGATTATGTGCATGGATGTTTGCACATTCTAGACATGAGGTTTACTATTTTTTTCTTCTTTGATAGGGACATATATATTCTCCACTATAGCGATAGAAAATGCAAGGTGACAAAACTATTATTAGTGATATCATGAGATAGATTATGTTAAAACCTATATAAAACTACAATCAAAGTGCATAGATATTTTGGAAATCAAGGAGTCAATGGTAGCTTAGAATAGTACATGTAGATGGAATCAAGTAGGACTAGGAAGTAGACTCATGGATAACCATAGGTCTAGTCTGCATGATTCTTTTAATTATATTAGGAAGGGTGGAAAGGTGAACTTGATAAACATTGGGGGTTCCCCACGAAGGGTCCCAATCTAAAAAACTTCACATGAAATTCTTCTTTGAGACAACATATGTGTGAAGAAGAAGGGAAATACATTGTATGCTTAATTATATATTTAGAGTGGAGGATTAAGCTCTTAAAGAGGTGTTACATATACATGGGATTGTATGTGCATAGTTTTTGAGCCTTTCTATAAGAGGTTGGAAACCTTTTTTCATCTAGAACGGCTTGACGGATTGGTCAGGAGAAGTTACAAAAACATTCCAAGGACATACATAGAGAGAGAAGAGAAGCTATTGTGATTCTTCTTATAAGTGTCGTGGGAAATAAGTGAAGTTAGGGTGATAATTCAAGAAGATGGATGTGGTTATAGGTTTTTGAAGTGTTTCAAGAAAAAATCCACCAGTCAAAATCCATCATAGGTGTGATGGAGTCCATAAGCTAATTTGAATGACCATTGAATACAATGTATTCCTTGTGGACCAAAGGGAAATTCTTGGAATAAAATGTCATGTACAAGATCCTAGTTGGATGTGGACTTAATAGGAATTGGACTTGTGCTTTATACATCCTAAAAGTTAAATCCAACAAAATGAAAATGTCACCCTATGTGCACATACATGATAGTTTAGAGTTGAACTAGGAGCCTAGTTGGAACCACATCCTATGGAGGCATATATATAAATCCCCTAGGGGAGATCATTAAAATATTCTAATTAGTTTCTAATTGGTGGTTCTTTTATATGGTAAATGAGTCAAAGAACAAGAGTAATTGGTGGAGCTCTCTAATTGATAATAGAGAGTGATGGAGCTAGAACTTACACCAAAAGATTACTCTTCTAATGGAAGTCCTAATATGCACCAAAAACCCTAGAGAGTTGATGTCCTCTCTAGGTTTACCTACAACTAGTGCTAGATAAATGCTCCAACCCCACAAGAGTGTGGAAGCCTTATCATAGTACATATTTAGGATCGAACCCAAAGGACAACGTTAAGAATCTGAGTGTCTTTTTCTTGTTTCGTATCAATCTAAGTTAATCGTCTAAGACCAGAAGTTTGATTTGAGTTATTTAACCTAAACATGCAAAAGTAAAGGCAAGAATAAAAACTAGTTTAATGATTAAAATCTAATATTAGCAAATGATAATGGGTCACTGGGGTGATGCGGGTATTCGCCACCAATACACATGAATTGTACTTGTACCAAACATAGAAAGACTTGTAAGCAAGATACATGGATGTTGTACAATACTAATGTCTTATAGGACAAGAGTAATGCACACATCCTTCACGGGTTGAGTAATCCTCATCCGGTACATATCTACATGTCAATGAAGATATGTAGTCTTTGAAGAGAAAATCTTACTCAACCTTGTGAAACGTGCATCAAAAAACTAACAAGCGAGCGATAATTACCAAATTGATTAGTATCCTTATAGACTATCCCTCTTTCGAGGAGATAGCTACGAGAAACGTGAGAGTGTTGCAACATCAACCATTCCCGAATGAATGGTCAAGTACTTTGCATCACTCTCTCTTCAGAGTGTGTTCCTTGACCTGTCAAGGTTGCACTTTTGTACGTCAACTGATTCCATTTCATAGTATAAAAGTACAACGATGGAGGTGAGTTTACTCCACTCCTTAGAAAGCATTCCTAGATACCGAAACGGATGCGCGGTGGATACACACACCAGAAACCAAAACTAAATCGGTATTCGAATCTTCAAGAGCGGTCGTAGACAAACCACAATGAAAGACAATAGATGCATACAAGAATGCGACCAACATTTAAGAATGTATGAAACGATTTAGTATTGAATCGGAAAGATAACATCTTTTTAGTACAAGTTACAAAACACGGGCAGCGGGGCTAGTCCCCACACCCCAGTGAATGGAACTACTCGCTCCTCATAGAGGGAGTAACAAAGAAAGAGAAGAGAGAGAAAGAAAGCATCGTCAGAGCAGAAGAGTAGATCTGTGACAACCCGGTGTAGATCATCACAGTCTCTGGAACTGCTCCATTGTGGTCGATGACGTCTGTCTCTCTGCCTCGATCGTCGTGTCTACCTCCGGGATTGCACGGGTAGAATGAGGTAGAACAATGGTAGAATGATGGTAGAGGTGAGATGGTGATGGAATAGCCTTCTATATCTATCCCTAGTCTGGCAACTTTCCAGATCTGTGCTCAGACCGGGATCCTGGGGTTGTGGGTGAAATTTGGCCAGAAACTATGCTCGGGAAGTCTGGCGGCGTCCCGGAACTGGTCTCAGTACGGCAGCCTTGGGCCGTCATGAGATGGATGTCTAAGACCATGCCTCTACCCTTCTATTTATAGGCTTGGCAAAATATCTTGGGCCAAGGAGTCACACCTTGTGCGTGTCCTTTTGTCCCATGCACTTTGCTCTCCACAATTGCTTCATGCGGTCTTAGCTTGTGGGCATGCGGTCTTCTCTACAATTGCTCATGCGGTTTCGTGAGCATGCGGTCTTGCCCCGTAATTTCTCATGCGGTTTCGTACATGCATGCAGTCTGCACTTTTTTTCTTTCTTGGTCTTGCACTGTGCGTTCTCATGCGGTTTGGGCTGTGCGTTCTTATGCTGCTGCCATCTTAGCTTATGCGGTCTTTGCTGTTTTGCTCATGTGGTCTTCGTCATGGCTGTGTGCATGCGTTCTTCATGCGATTTCTCATCCTAGCAGCATGCAGTTTCATAGCTACATGCCCATGCAGTTTGCCTTCATGGTCTTGCTGCACTTCTGAACTCCAAACGGTTTGGGAGTCCAACAGCAGCATCAAACGGTTTCACACCAAGCTTCTGTATGCCACTCAAATGATCTGCAACTCAGCCACCTAAACGATCTTGTGCTGGCCGCCCTATCAGTCTTGTCGACCAGTTGCAAGCTGCTGTGTGCGGAGGAGTGGATGACGGCGGCATAGGTGCAGAGCTTTGTGATTGGAGGAAGACGAGCGAGCGCCATCATTGTTACTGACTGTGACACCGGCGATTGTGACAAGAACACCATCGTGGCAGTGGTGGTGTCAGTGAGCAGGTCACAGCACCAGCGGAGGTGCTAGTTGCTACTGCGATCTTGATCCTCCACTAGCCAAATAGTCTTCACATCAGCGAAATGGTCTTCATGCAGGGCTCAAACAGTTTTGAGACCACATGGGATGAAATGGTCTTGAGACCGCATGGGCTCAAACGATCTTGAGACCGCATGGGCTCAAATGGTCTTGAGACCGCATGGGCTCAAACGGTCTTGAGACCGCTAGAGTCAGTGTTGTAGGGGTCATGACCGTTGGTGATGGTTGAGGATGATCTGCAGAGGAGAGAGAACGTCAGTAGGGGAAAATGAGATCAAATAAGCTGGAAACTAGGGTAATTTGAGCTAGTAATACACTATTTATGTGAAACTGAAAAGATACTTAAAATAAACCCAAAACGAGGGTAGATCAGTCGATATGCGCCACAAGATCCTTAGAATTGGCGATTGAGAGGGTGAATCCAGAGGATTCATCACCACACCGAACTTAAGCGTTGCTCGTCCCAAGGAACGAAAAAGCCCAAGACAGTCACCAAAACGCATGCAAGTTGATCTCGTAATTACCTCACCTTCGTGCAAATGTCAGAATTTTTCATAAAAAAGAGGGAAAAGGAAAAAAAAGGCGAGACAAAATTAGGGCAAAAACATCAAAAATCCTTTGAATTGGTGACTGAGGATGAGTCTGGAGGATTCAGCACCACACCGAACTTAAGCGTTGCTCGTCCCGAGAAATGGCAAACATAAAACATTCACCAATGAAATCGTTCATCTCATGATTGCCTCATCCTATTGTTATATCCTAATTTTGTTCATGGCTCAGATTGATATAGCATCAAAGCTTCCTTAGATCATGGAATACATCTTATGATATCCCCATTTCTGAGTTCATTTTGCTGAAGTATTTCCTTCTCATTCTCTGTCGTATCAGTCATGTTTAAAAGTTGTATGGGACTTTGAAAAGACCCACAGAATCAACAAAATGCATATGATCTATCACTGGTGTTGAAAAAGGAGAGAATAGGGGTATGATCAAGAGATAAGAGTCTCTCCTCTGATTGAATCAATACTCTTAATATTAGTTGACTCATCGAGATACTTTGAATGCTTTATGCACAACTCTGGTTGACTTAGCCTTACACCCAATTTTTTTCTTTTCTAAAGGTAACTCAGAAGTGTGTATAGGTTGGCTTAAGGCTTTTGGCTATTTTACCTCTTTGAGAGGAGGTAAGGGGTTATTTTTGGATCCTTAGGATCTCACTACCAGTCACGACACATCTGGCTTTATGAGGGTAGCTAATGTACCGGCCGGGCGAGACCTTTATCGGTTATCCTTATTCAGGGCACAACTCTCATTTTTTTATTCACACTCTGGCTTTTATTTATTCTCACATGGCTTGGGGAAAAGGGTATTTTTGGATTTTTGTATATTTGGGCTGCCAAGCCTATTTTTGGAATCAGGGTAGATTTTTTGCCAACCGCGATATGTGCACAATCATTGTATACTTTTGAATCAAGAAAAGAAGGTGATACACCCCTGTTATGTATTTAGGGGTATGGAAGAAGCGGCAGTGGAACGATGGGTGTGGTGTACCACACCGAACTTAGAGTTTTGTAGAGGTGTGGTTTACCACACCGAACTTATAGTTCGACAATGTTCTAGTTTTCACTAGAAAGGAGTGTGGCGTGCCACACCGAACTTAAAACTTTGGCATGGTTAGTGAATAGAGGGGTATGAAAATGAAGGAAGAAGTGTAGAAGAGAGTTTAGATCATGATGCAGTTTGCTTAGCGATTCCATGTGACAGGTCTCTTTTCTCCATCACACTCTGCTAAAAAAGAGACATGATTAAACATCAAATGAGAAATCCATAAAACAAATCCATTAATCAGATAAAGGCGTGATGTATTTGATCTATCTCAGTCTTATTGAAGTGTATCATCTTTTTCTGTTTGAGGGTATGATATTAGGATTGATAGACTATTCAAGATGAAAAACACGCATTGGCTAGTTTTAAGCATTCTTTTCTTGGAAATTTGCAACGAAAAGAGGTGATGATCACAGATTCGAAAAACAAAAGCCGACTAGATAAAGGCTTTATTTTTGGAAGACTACAGAAAGGCAGAAAAATTATGAAAAAGAAACTAGAATGGAAAAACAGGAAGCAATAAAGATAGAGGGTGGAGTGAAAGTCATACCACCCACCCTCCACCTTGAACTCATGAATTCACTCTTTTCTGAACAAAAATTAGGTTTGAGGTGGAGGGGAAGGGTTGCACAATGTTAACCAGGCGGTCCTCGTAATTGGAAGAAGGTGCAGCAAAGATGTGTCACGATAGCTGGTGCCGAGAACGAGGAAGTAGCCTGAACAACCTATTGACTGGGTGGTTGTGGCAACTCGAATGAGTCTTTTGGACGACTTGGATGCACATTTCTTTCACCTCGTTGTTTGTCTAGAAGAATCCCGAGACCTTCCCCCATCAGCGAGGGAGGTGAAATATAAGCAGTTGAAACTGGAGGACTATGCGAGAAATCAAGGTTATGCCCACTTGTGCCCTCCAGTTGTGGCTCACCCTCAAAGTTAAAAGTAAAACTGTTTTCTTCAAAATCTAGGGCAGTTCATTGAGGGTCGGCCACTTGAACTTCCTCCTGTCCAGGATCAGGTGGTGGATCCAGTTCTAGCTTCATTTCGTCACCTGGATTTTCTTGTGTAGGATATGGTATCCAGGAGGGTGTTTCTTCATCATAGGAGTTATTTTGAGAAGTATCATCATCTTTATCAATGTTGAAATTGGTAAGAGCATCATTCTTCTTTTCAAGGTTTTGTTTAGAATTTTCCTCATAGAACATCCTTAGTTCATCCAAGTAACTAGAAGAGGATTTGACTGGTAAAACAAACTCTTGCTAGGGTAAGGAAATCATGGGGTCCTGAGATAGAGGTTCCAATGGTGTATCTTCATGGGAGGGATTAGTCCATGACATATCGTTTTGAGGGCTAAAATCCCTTGGTGAACCCATTTCTTTGATATTGGGACTAATGTATACCAAATCTGAGTCATGTTGTTATTCCAGTTCGTCTTCATAACACTCCTTCAGTTTTATTGAGTGCTCGGGAAGAGTTTCTATGGGAGGAATGGAACCTAGCTCAGGTAATGGGCATATCTCAGTTTCTTGAATATCAGGAGGGGCTTCTTCATAGGGATGAGTGACTATAGATGGATTGGTTTGTGACTTGATGTCTTCCCAAGGGTCCTTTTTGTCATTACAAGAGTTTACAGTAATATCATAATCTGTTCCAAAGTCAAGAGATGGCTCATGTTTCTCTTCATAGTGCACTATCATCTCGTTCAAGTGACTAAGAGTAGTTTCAATAGAAAGATCATGCTCTTGTTCGAGGACTGGCTCCGTCTGGACTTCTTGTGGTGGTGGTAATTCAGGTAACATCATCTCATGAAAAGGACCTGTCATAGGATTGTCATCTTGAGACCTGTTATCCTCCCTTGATTCTGTTTCATCAGTGAGAGTGGTATGGTCCATTTTTGAATCAAGATCTTGATCAGTTCTGTCCTCAAAGTCTATCCCTAGATCAGCCGAATGATTAGAAATTTCTTCATAAGGATAGTTCAGATCTTGTTCCAGAAATGGAGACATTTGATTCTCATGTATGAAAGACATATCTTTGTCTGAATCGGTCACATATCCATCCGAGTCTGACTGCAAAGGAGTGTAGAGTCCTTGCGACATTAATCCTTCTTTTACAGATTTTATTGATGAGACAGCTGAAGTTGAAAAGATTTTGTCATTGAGGGAATCGATTATCGCCAATTGCTCTTCAATGGTTGGATTTGAGTCTATGAAGTCAGAAGGTGGGTAGGTATTGAAGTTTATCCCCCATTGATCTCCTGACTGTAGAAAATCCTCATATTGGTTACTCAATCTTTCACCTAAGGGCATAGTGCATGAATCACTTTCTGAGTCAGGTCTTAGCTCGAAAGATGATTCTTTCTCTTGTAATGTTATGAAGAAATCATCCTTGGGTTCAATTATCAACTCTGAAGATGATTCCTCACCTTGCACTGATGCATGAGGATCATTGGAAGGCATATCCCACATGATTTTATAATCATCGTCGTAATTTATTTCAACATGTGGACCATGGATGTGCTTAGTTGAAATAGGTGGTTGTTCTACATGTTTCTCAAGAGCGTTGACAAGTTGCATAAGTTCATCAAGATCATCCATCAACTTCTTGATCGCAGCTATCTGATCAACTAGTTGTTGAGCCACCGATATTTGTAGAGCACGTAGTTCTTCCATCAATGTGTGTTGATCTTCATGCACTTCATCGTCTTCCAGGTTCCCTTCTACATTGTTGTCCACACATTGAAATCCACCATAGTTAGATTTTTTGTAGTAGCCTCTAGGGTGATACGGATTATAACTTGCGTTATATCCATAGTTGTATGAAGAGGCCGCTTTGAGGTTCCCAACTATACGATTCATGATTACTTGACGTAGAGCAATCACGTAGAGAGGAGGGACATTGAAGCAGTAAATCGATGCATGAGAATAGTCACCACATAGTTGACATCTAACGGTTGGTGGTGTTGACTACTCCATCTTGAAGAGAGTTGGTACCTGAAATCAAAGAAAGAGTTTATCAGGCTTGACCAACCATTTCAAATCCAAGAAGATATGTAAGATTAAGCCCTTCACTTTTTAGGTTTTTGAAAAGAAAATGGAAAACCCTAGAGAAACCTAAGTCGACATGGAGTTCGAAAAAGACGACTCTTATACCGTTGTCCCCGGAAATGGTGCCATTTTTTGATGGAGCTAGAACTTACACCAAAAGATTACTCTTCCAATGGAAGTCCTAATATGCACCAAAAACCCTAGAGAGTTGATGTCCTCTCTAGGTTTACCTACAACTGGTGTTAGATAAATGCTCCAACCCCACAAGAGTGTGGAAGCCTTATCATAGTACATATTTAGGATCGAACCCAAAGGACAACGTTAAGAATCTGAGTGTCATTTTCTTGTTTCGTATCAATCTAAGTTAATCGTCTAAAACCAGAAGTTTGATTTGAGTTATTTAACCTAAACATGCAAAAGTAAAGGCAAGAATAAAAACTAGTTTAATGATTAAAATCCAAGATTAGAAAATGATAATGGGTCACTGGGGTGATGCGGGTATTCGCCACCACTACACATGAATTGTACTTGTACCAAACACAGCAAGACTTGTAAGCAAGATACATGGATGTTGTACAATACCAATGTCTTATAGGACAAGAGTAATGCACACATACTTCACAGGTTGAGTAACTCTCATCCAGTACATATCTACGTGTCAATGAAGATATGTAGTCTCCGAAGAGAAAATCTTACTCAACCTTGTGAAATGTGCATCGGAAAACTAACAAGCGAGCGATAATTACCAAATCGATTAGCATCCTTATAGACTATCCCTCTTTCGAGGAGATAACTATGAGAAATGTGAGAGTGTTGCAACATCAGCCATTCCCGAACGAATGGTCAAGTACTTTGCATTACTCTCTCCTTAGAGTGTGTTCCTCGACCTGTCAAGGTTGCACTTTTGTACGTCAACTGATTCCATTTCATAGTACAAAAGTACAACGATTGAGGTGAGTTTACTCCACTCCTTAGAAAGCATTCCTAGATACTGAAATGGATGCGCGGTGGATACACACACCAGAAACTAAAACTAAATCGGTATTTGAGTCTTCAAGAGCGGTCGTAGACAAACCACAACGAAAGACAATAGATGCATATAAGAATGCGACCAACATTCAAGCATGTATGAAATGATTTAGTATTGAATCAGAAAGATAACATCTTTTTAGTACAAGTTACAAAACACGGGCAGCGGGGCTAGTCCCCGCACCCCAGTGAATGGAACTACTCGCTCCTCATAGAGGGAGCAACAAAGAAAGAGAAGAGAGAGAAAGAAAGCATCGTCGGAGCAGAAGAGTAGATTTGTGACAGCCCGGTATAGATCGTCGCAGTCTTCGGGACTGCTCCATTGTGGTCGATGATGCCTGTATCTCCACCTCGATCGTCGTGTCTACCTCTGGGATTGCACGGGTAGAATGAGGTAGAAGAATGGTAGAACGATGGTAGAGGTGAGATGGTGATGGAACGACCTTCAAGATATGTCCCCAGTCTGGCAGCTTTCCAGATCTGTGCTCAGACCGGGATCCTGGGGCTGTGGGTGAAATTTGGTCAGAAACTGTGCTCGGGCAGTCTGGCGGCGTCCCGACACTGGTCTTAGTCCGGCAGCCTTGGGCCGTCATGAGATGGATGTCTAAGACCATGCATCTACCCTTCTATTTATAGGCTTGCCAAAATATCTTGGGCCAAGGAGTCACACCTTGTGTGTGTCCTTTTGTCCCATGCGGTTTCCTCTCCACAATTGCTTCATGCGATTTGCTGATGCGGTCTTGGCTAGTGTGCATGCGGTCTGCTCTACAATTTCTCATGCAGTTTTGTGAGCATGTGGTCTTGCCCCACAATTTCTCATGAGGTTTCGTACATGCATGCGGTCTGCACTTTTTTTCTTTCTTGGTCTTGCGTTGTGCGTTCTCATGTGGTTTGGGTTGTGCGTTCTTAGGCTGCTGCCGTCTTAGATTCTATGGTCTTTGCTATTTTGCTCATGCGGTCTTCGTCACGGCTGTGTGCATGCGTATTCATGCGGTTTCTCATCCCAGCAGCATGCAGTTTCATAGCTACATGCCCATGCAGTTTGCCTTCATGGTCTTGCTACACTTCCGAGCTCCAAATGGTTTGGGAGTCCAACAGTAGCATCAAACGGTTTCACACCAAGCTGCTGTATGCCACTCACACGATCTGCAGCTCAACCACCCAAACGATCTTGCGCTGGCCGCCCTATCGGTCTCATCGACCATTTGCAAGCTGCTGTGTGCGGAGGAGTGGATGACGACGGCGTAGGTGCGAAGCTTTGTGATTGGAGGAAGACGAACGTGCACTGTCGTTACTGCTGACTGTGACACCGGCGCTTGTGACAAGAAGGCCGTCATAGCAGCGGTGGTGTCAGTGAGCAGGTCATAGCACTGGAGGAGGTGCTAGTTGCTGCTGCGATCTTGATCCTCCACTAGCCAAACGGTCTTCACAGCAGCGAAACGATCTTCATGCAAGGCTCAAATGGTCTTGAGACCGCATGGGCTCAAACGGTCTTGAGACTGCATGGGCTCAAACGGTCTTGAGACCGCATGGGCTCAAATGGTCTTGAGACCGCATGGGCTCAAACGGCCTTGAGAATGAATGGGTTCAAACAGTCTTGAGACCGCTAGAGTCAGTGTTGTATGGGTCATGACCGTTGGTGATGGTTGAGGATGATCTGCAGAGGAGAGAGAATGTGAGTAGGGGAAAATGAGATCAAATAAGCTAGAAACTAGGGTAATTTGAGCTAGTAATGCACTATTTACGTGTAACTAAAAAGATACTTAAAATAAACCCAAAATGAGGGTAGATCAGTCAATATGCTCCATAAGATCCTTAGAATTGGCGACTGAGAGGGTGAATCTAGAGGATTCATAAGAGAGCTGATAACTTTTGCTTGAGATGACGTAGTGGTTGGCATTCAATGGCATGTTGTTTGTGTTCTAGCACTAACAAAGGTTTATTCAGACAATAAAGGACATGCACATCCTCTCTCAAGAAGAGAGAAATTATTGATTGCCAATGGTACATCTTAGTTCTGGTTGGAGGAGCCAACTTGAACACAAACTATAATAGTAATGTGGTAGGTGACTTCAGAGGTGGCCCATTCATCTTTGTAGCAACAACAAGTAGGGCAACAAGCATATGTCAGATTCCTATTAGTAAAAGTAGTATTGTTAGAATAAAATAATTAAGATTAAGGTTTTATGCACATTGGTTCTGATTCTCTTCTTCCTTGTTCTTATTACTGAGTGGGAGACAATTAAATTTGGGGATAGTTAATTATAGATAATTTGAGTTGCAATCTTGGTTACATAGTTCTTATTGGTCAATATTTCCTAGTTGTTTTTTTTCTTTTAGTCTCAGTGAGAGTTGTTTATGGTAATTCATGTGTGCATATTTCTTAGAACAACCTCACTTTCCTACCACTATTAGTAACATAGAGATCCATTTATTACGTTCCATGGTGTTCGTCAACTAAAACCACTAGTAAAAGTTATAGTAATTTAGATTGAACTTCATGTAATCTTTGCTTCTAGATTTTTTTTTTAATTTTATATTCAATAATATTTGTAAGTATTATTCTACTATCAATAATCACATTATCGATGAAATCAATCTAATTTCTATGGATCCTGACCTATAGATCAGAAAGTCCCATAAACTCATGTATATTCTTACAACTGGCACAAATCCATTGGTTCAACTAGTATGTCTATTGTCTAGCAGTAGGTTGAGGGTGTGATTTCTTGATAACACGCTAATGTAAGGATAAAAAGGAATAACTTTAGCTACATTGTGGAAGCCATGTCATACTTGACTTCACCCTTTTCTCAAAAATAGAATATTCAAAAAGCCATTTTGAAATAATGGTAAGCTATGAGATATTGATGGTTGAAATTGCATATATGTTTACATTTATGCGGATGATTGAATAAAATTTGGATATATTGAGATCAAAGCATAACTATGCTGATTGTTGATTATTTTTGTAAAGCAAACCGTACACGGACAAAATGGGAGTTTCGTACCACTAAATATTTTGAGTCGTAGAATGTGTTTTTGGAAAATCTAGCTAGAGTAATTTAATGAAATAATAATGGAGACTTAATATGTTTTAATCAAATCCTAATGAGAATCTAGGTAATTAAGATTTAGTAATACCTAATAAAATGGTAAGGAAAGTGAAAAGATGTCCATTATAGTTCCTTATGTAATTTTAATGGCCAAGGTGGGAGGCCCATAATAAGACCTTAAGCATCCTTTATCTCATGCTCTCGATTGTAGACAAAACATGTTGAATGTTGCTGTCATTATATCAAAGGTGCATTAATAATGACTCAAGAAATCAAAAAACCAAATGTATCCCCCTCTATTTGACACTCCTATTTCATCTCAAATGTCTCCTTCTTAAGTTACTATTTTATGAGATACATCAATGAACAATACTCATCCACATTAGTCATTACGAGTGGATGGACATTGTGTAGAACACTTCTGATATCCTATTAGTATAGAGTTTCTTTGATGAAACAATACATAATGATATATTTGTAGCACTTTATGTATATATAGTGCGACTTAAGTGATTATACTATAATTCTTCGAACAAATACATGTTATCATTACAAATTCTAAATAACCTCTAGCTATTTTGAAACTAAATACTTTCCATATGATACATATATAAGTTATTTAATGACATAATGGCTTCCTCATGCATAATTTTATCAGTTTTTAAATATTCTTCGTGATAATGCATTGGAAACTATGTGAAAACGTCTATGGGGAAAACACCATAAATTTCAATTTTTTGTTCATGTGTTCAAATTTCTAATTCCTTTAATATATTAATGTAAAATTAATATAGGATAACTTACTTGGGATAGATAGTACTTATAGATGAAGAATTGGAATTTCAAAAAAAGATGTGTCGCATTCTTATGAAACTTCTAATCATGACATTACACAACATTGGTTGATATTATGAATAAAATAACATAAATAAACTAGAATAATATTGTCAAAAAAATCTAATAAAGGTGAGAGTAGTAGTATTGTATATAGTTATACTAAGAAATTTGAATGCTTGATGGATTTATGCATCTTAGAACATAATACATAAAGTTTTTAAAACGTTTAAGGATTCTTTATGAATGAAAATTATAAAAATGAACATAACATTAATTATAGGAAGAACAAAAAAAGTACAAAATATCATGAGGCACCTAAGATATGAGTATTTTCCCCAATGTTGTCATATTTATTGTAGTTTATTGTAAAATAAAAGAAAATAGAAACATTTTACTAAATAATGATTGAGATAGAAACCATGAAATTACTATGAGATAACTAAAATTCATACTAGAAAACTGTAAAAAATCATTCACAAAATTAAATAAGCAGAAAAACTAAAATCGTTGAATTCAATAGTTATTTTATGTAGGAAAAAAATATAGAAACTGATGAATGAATTGTCTAATTTGGTCATGATGATATAAAAATGATAATATCGTATACAATTTCGCTTAATTGCATTTACAAAACTAACAAATGTGCCCCTATATAATTCGTTTGTGTGAATGAATAGAGAGAATTAATAAAAATCAATATTTTTTAAGTTGTTCGCTTACATGATGTCAATAGATAACATCTCCTTGAACACAAAGTTGTATAAATTGGTGAAAAGTAGAAAGTTTATAGCAAATGTAAGTTTTTTATGACAAAAACTTTTAAACAGTTTGAATTGTTGGCATATGGAGAATTAAATTGAAATTGAATATAGATGAGAACAAGGATGTATGCAAATGAATAGTGAGACTGAGCAATATAGTTCACTTTGTTAAAAAGTCCTTAGTGGCATATTTCTTTTGAAAACAAAGTTGAAGTGTATCTATGTCTTAGTGGTTGAAAATAATTATGCCAATGTGATTGTAATGTATCTTATAAACTATTAAATACTTGAGGATTTTACTTATTTGCTCTAGGTATTAGTCAGAATGGGATTCAATTTTCTATTTGAAATTTGTAATTCTTGAATCCACTCTCAGTATTTGAAAGTTTGATGATAATATTAAATGGTCTCAATGTTGAACACATCAATGATAAACAAATTTTATACCAAAATCACATTTACCAACAAATGGTGCATAGAGATTTTAACCTTGACTCTTAGTTCCCTATCCACTTGAGTACATTAATTGGTTGATAGAAGATTCATTATTGTAGACGATTTATATGGTAAATATTTTGTATGTTCCATGGAATGAGATGTTTGTTTATTCTTTTATAATTATAACATAAAAGACTTGCTTGTTGGATAATGGAGAATATTGACACTACATATTTGTTTTTGCAAAAGTTGATAAGTCTTGATGATTATACTATTTATAATTTGAAGATTTTGTTGAAAATCTATCAGAAACTATAATTATATTTACCTTGTTCATTTTTAACTTGGAATTTCTTGCAAATGTTTCTCAGAACCTATGTACTTGCATTTTGTTAACCTTGATGATATAGTAAACATGTCAAATTTGATTGACTTGGTTCATGAGTTGCATTGTCCATGGACATATTCAAGAACATGTGCATATGGATTAATATGTGATATTTTTAAGGAATATTTTTTAAAATCTATTTCTTATTGTTCTCTTATATATAAATAGAATCGTTTTTACTTAGAATGTAAAGTTATATCCCGATACTCACAACTCTATGCAAGAAATATAAGAAAACATAATATTTTGTGAAATTTAAATGATATTAGGTATGTATGACTATTTCTAAAAATCAATTATGAAGCCTTCATTTAGCACGATAAAAGCAGATTCTAATCAATGAATGAGGTCTTATAACAACTGAGAATGCAAAAAATAAACCTAAGAAATTTCTTACTGGATCTGTTTTCCATAATCTGATAGCTACCAACTGTACTAGAATGCTCCAAAGAATACAATCTTGCAAACTTGATAATCTAGTCAGAAGATCCTTGTCCTCGAATATAATTTGACCACTTGGAATCAATTTGGTCAGATGCAAGGACCAAAATTGTAGATACTTTGATAATTTGGTTAGATGTATTTCCTCTAGTAAAATCTAAAATTTATATAGCTCAACATCTAAGAAGGGAGGAGGTGAAGAAATTGAATATTAGTAACCATCCATCTCATATCCAATAGGACCTATACCAAATCACACCCGAATTTTGAGGAAAATACCCGTTTACTCATAACCCAAGCCACACATCTAAAAAGAAACAACTCACAAACTCTTTCATAGTTCAAAGCATCACTCACTTCATGTCAACTTCAATTCTCCCTTCTAGTCTTCATACATCCTCAACCAATGATAGTGTCACATTTTTTCAAACAACTATTTTACAGTCATCCACAAACCGCCCTTTCATTCTTACACTCAACCACATTGGAGATTGATGGCCAGAATGTGGTAAAATAATTGGAATGAGTCAAGTATCAACATCATTGGATTAATTTAAGTTCTCCTACCTATAAATCTTCTTTAAATATGATCCCCCTACAATTAGCTGAAGCGATGGACTCAACTCCTTTCGAGATAACTATAACATTGTTAGAGATATGTGTATCTAGTTCTATCTCCATATTGGAGGCTATGTCTCTCAATCCATCTAGTTTTTCACTATAATTACTATATTCGATAGAAAATTGTTGCATTCTTCTATGATATGTCTAGCTAAATAAAAAATATCTTTAGAACGACCACTGTTGTGGTATTCTATTAGTGAAATTTGCTAGAGTGAAGATCTATCTTTTTTGTAAAATAGGAGGCTTATGTTTTTATTTTTATTAGCATAATATAAAGCATAGGTATTGATAGTTCGATCCAAGAGAGTCGCACTAATGTCACACACTCTAACATAATTTGATAGAAGTCTAGGTATGATGATATTTTCATATCTATATTGTAGATAGTTGTAATTAAATAAGTTGTATAGTCAAGTGGATGAAGTCCCTGATCTTGATATTTAATTAGATAACCACCTAAGGTTACCTATTTTAATATTTGTGTTTATATTCATTTTTCTTAGTTTTAAACCAAGAACTTTCATATCAAAATTAGGCATAGAATATAAGATTTCTATGAGTTTGTGATTCTTTCTACAACAAATCTCTTTAAAATATAATATCAAAACATTATGTCATATTTTTAGGAACTTAAGGCTATGTGCCCTACTTCAACATAAGGTTCTCATATTAAGTTGGAGACATCTTTAGAATCATACAACATTCACAAATGCACCATGTTTCTTGCACCATTTTTGTGGATCACTATAAACAAAATCTTCTACGAGTTTAGTTGGTCAACGCGTACTTTTTATTATAAGTTTTATTTCTTAAATCATATATTCTATTGTTAAATCAAATTTATTTTATTTTTTTCCTCATGTACACAATATCAAATTATGCTACAAAGTTTTCTAGTATTAATCAAACTTCACAATTTTGACCTAGTAATTGATATGGCTTTCTTCATACTTCTACAAAACCAACAAAAATCTCCCATAAAAGATACAACTGTTGAAGTGGGAGATCAAATAAAGTGTTCAAGGAGGAGAGGGGGACCAGAAGATAACAACTATCTAGTGGAAAGTATTTATCTTAAAGATTTTATAAAAACCAACATAAATAATATTTTTCTTATTGTTGTATAATCCTAGAGAATGTTTGTAATAACAAATTATTAAGTGAACTCATCAATCTTATTGAACCCATTGTGTCTGTACTAGCCTCAAATAAAACCTTAAAAAACATATCTAAACATTGAAGTTCAAAATAAAATTATGAAAACAAATCATGTCACACTAACGATCATTTCCATGCACCTTGCAATAAAGTTGAGGCATGGTACAATGCCACCCTCCCGTATATATGTGAAAATAATTAGCTAAAAATTTAGTTAAGAGAATAGGCCATTATAAGAGCCAACTTTTAATTACAAATAGGGAGCATTTGAATATACTAATGATGTGTGGTAAAGATTCAAGGCTACTAGAGGGAGTGTTCACATGATTATGTACCTAAATGGATATTATCAAAAGAATTTCTTATTAGGTATTGATAGAGTAATGAAACCTCTTCTTAATTTAGACACATGCGGATCATTTATGAAATCTGTAAAATATTTAATGCATTCTAAGTGTAAATTATTTGAATGTAATAAATATATCTAGGAATCACTCACAACAGAACATACCTTCTCATCTTATGTAGCATATTTTTCCAACAAAGGTGGAATCCATGAAGTAAAGTGTGTTGTAGATATGAAATTTAGAGACATGAAAGCTTTAATGCCTGATTAGGTCAATATGAAGGTTGAGGTCTTAATCTTATTTAGCACCACTAGCAATCTAGAAAAACCATCCATGTGTGACACATGTGTGGTAATTTTCCCATATATATATATATGAGTGTTATGCCTATGCAAAAATCATTCAAGAGGTGACTAAGAAGGTAACTTCAGTTAATGATATCAAACAAAACCATCTAGATTTTACCTAAAGTAACACTCATTATGTATGAAATTCTCATTTTCTAAAAAAAAAGATTGTCAAATTGATAATCAACAGGAAATTCAAGTAGGAAATACACCTTCTCAATCTAGTTGTGTAGACATGAACTAACAAAACTTTAACAATCTAAAAGACTATTTTAGGAATACTATTGTTAGTTTATAGTCATATGTTTTCATTAGATTCCTAGTTGTTTGAAGAACAAAAATATAACAAAACTATGTAAGGTTAGTTAGATTTGTAAGGTTAAACAATTATATGTCCTACAAGACGAATCCTTGTCTGTGAGATATTGATATAAAGGGACAAAAAGATCCTATTTTGACTTCTTGTAAGGACCCTGACCCATGTTTTGGACTAACCCTATTTGTTTTGGTTAAGTGTGTTTCTTAGCATTTTGCTCTAATCATCTAAGATGTAATTAGTACATGTTGGAGGCTTGTGTTCCTTGTTTGAGCTTTTTCTTGATGTTAGTGTTTTGTGGAGAGGTTTTGTTGCAACACACAATTCACCCAGAATAGGGTTGATGTGCAAGTTTTCCACCTATAGAGTGTTTCTTCTCTCTCTTGGCATCATATAGAGGATAGAGGAAGTTTTGGGCACCTTTTTTGGACTTTGTTTAGTGGTGACATCCTTAGTGATGTTTAGAGCACATGATTGAGGTGTTCTTTGCTCGTAAGTGTGTTGTCTCGGGCTTGAGAGCCTTGAGGAGACCCGATATCGATTTGTGGTTGCCTTGAGGAGGCTTGATATCGGTTGACGGTGTCTTGGGGGACATCCTATCAGTTTGGTGGTACCTTTAGGATCACCATATCATTTTGTGGAGACTCTAGAGATTTGCCATATCGGTTTGTGACCTAGGGTTTCATCCCTATCAGTTTGTGAAGGGGATGAATGAGTGTATCGACCTTGACCTTCCTTAGTGACCAAGTGAGCGAGACATAGATCCTATCATCTTGTTACATTTTGTTACATGTGCCCTCTCTTCTTGGACATGTATCTTCTAGGGTTCTATGGTGGTGACACCTTCCCCTTTCCCTCTCTCACATCAGACATGTATATATATACCCCTTTCTTCCCATGCAAGAGAACCCTTTTAGTGATCCTTTCTTTCTCTCCTTGGTGGTCGACCTTGAGCTTGAAGAGCACTCTCCCTTGGATCTTTTTGGGTGAGCCAAAAGCTTGTGGTGCTCTCTTTCATCTTCTTCCTTGGTAAGCCATGATTTTCTAGCTTTCTTTTTCTCCTTATTTCTTATTTTTGACCATGGAACTTGGTATCTTCTTTCCTCTTTTTTTTCTTCTTAACCATGGTCCTATCTTATCTCTTGGAGGCGTTGTTCTTGGAAGATCTTCTTCCTCTACCTTGAGTTCATGAGCTTGGAGCTTGACCTTGGGCCTTAGATCTTGGTGGTTGTTCTTGACGTGGGTTATATAACTCTAAACCCTCTTTGTTATTATTACCTTTCTACTTATTACCTTGGTAGTTGTTCTTAACTCATAATTTCTTGCTTGTTAGTAGCTTTATTTGGTATCCTTGTGTTCTGTTTTGAGAATAGAACTTTGTGAAGTTGCTACCATAAGTTGCACCCATTTTTCCCTTTGTCGTGTTATTAACGTCGTCTTGAGGTAGAAGATGACTAAACCAATATGCTATGTAAACAGACATGCTAAACTGATATGCTATGTAAACTGACATGCTAAACCGATATGATTTTTGCAAAACTGATATGCTATGTAAATCGACATGCTAAACTGATATGATTTTTGTTAAACCAATATACCTATCATGATGTGGCTTATTATGACCTAGTGGTGACTAGTGAGGAAGAGTGTTAGATCATGAGGCTTTTAGTTGAGTATGGAAGTCGATATGGATAACCCTAATCTGGCACACGTGCAATCTGATACACCCTATCCCTATACATCTAGAGTAGAAGTGAGGAGTACCTTCCCTTGAGGCTTTGGCTGATATTCCATGATGGTGAAAGTGGCCAATATTCCTTGGTGATCTTTGAGGACAATACCCTAGTTTTTGGTATGGTCGATATCCCATGATGGTGAAGGTGGTCAATATGTAAAGAGATACATAGGCCGATACCCTTTGAGATAGTATGGCCGATACACTCTCTTATGTACCTCTAATCGATATCATTTGTGGTGGCCGATACCAAGTGATGATAAACCAATACTCACCTTGAGATTGGTAGGTTGATACCCTACTTAGGTTGGTTTCCCAATACCTAGGGTCAACTAATACCCTAATCCTAACTGATACCCTATGTCATGTGTAGTGATGCATCTTGTTGATGCTAGGGCCACATGATGTGATGTGATACCCTATAGTGTAATCATGTGTATGGTGTTGAAAGCTAACACTCTCTTTACATGTTTCAAAATAACGATAAAAATATGTTTCCACATCTTCTAGATATACTTCATAACGATGATGGAAGTGATGATCTAAATATGGTTGTTGATCCAACCTTGCAAACCCTAATTGACTAAAAGAGGAAACCATAGCCCTAAAAGATGTGCACTTTGTAGGAATGGATTCTACAAGTTTCCAGTATCAATGATGCATTGCTTCTCTTGTTATATGTTTCTAACCATGCAGGTAAGCAATGTTATGCATAGCCACGTATGAGATATGATGTTTATTATATGTTAGAATAAGACTTGAGTGGCAAGTTTGTTATGATAACCCCAAGAGAAGAGTTAATGGTCTTATGACCTGGTGAGGCTACTTACCTTATGTGAAATTGATAGTTTCTCTCAAAGATGAGATGAGTGGTTAATACCCGAAGATATGTAGTCTTGGTGATGCACATTGGTCCTTGTGATGGATATTTATCCTTGTGATGAACATATGATGAATAAGAAGCTTTAATCACACAAAGTGTGATCTCATTACAACATTACATAATGAGATCACACTTAATGTGATTCAATTTGCTCTGGTGATGAGTTATGACCGATTTATGTAGATCTTATTTAGAGGTTATACATTGTAACTTGATTGATGCTTAAAGATGTTTAAATTGATCTAATTTATCAAGTGAAATCTAATAGTGTAGTTTGGCTTGTGCCATAGATCCATTTAGTATCAGCACTTGCTGAATGGTGAAATGAGTTTAACTCGGATCACATATTGTTGAATATGTGTGGTGCAAGTTGAGGTATCTCCTTGTGTCCTGAATGTATATTAATAAGATTGGATGCGGTCATACCCCAATAATGAGTACAACTGCGGTTGTATCTCAATTTGAGATACAAGAATGGCTGCGGTCATATCCTAGTAAAGAGTGCATCTGCAGTCATAACTCACTAGCGTCGTGACCTGTAACAAGGTGGGCTGTATATGTACAGTTGACTACAAGTCACTGATAGCAGTTTGAAAAATGATGTCACTGCCAATGTCCTCGTACTGACCGAGGGGATGAGGTCATGGATTTTGTTCTTCCACTAGACCTTGTATGGCACTGATTTTGACTTATTAAGTGGTTGGTTGGATTTGGGGGGTATGACTCAAATCCTCAGGGCATAATGAAATAAGTAATCATCTGTGTAGTATAATTGTATAGGATCAAATACGAAAACATTGATTGAGGCCTTGCTTGATCTTTATACAATGTTCTTGATAGAAAAATGCATATTCTTCATATTCCTTTTAAACTATTAATATGTTTCACAATTCAATAGTAATTTCCCTTCCTGTTAATAATCATTACCTATTTTATCTTTGTTGTATTTATACAACTACTCAGTTTATCTTATCTATGATAATAATAGAGTTGGTGGTGAGTTATATCTCCCGTAGAGATTTGGAATCTCACCCCGTGGGTCTCCCACATCCTTTTTAGGTGGATGAGCATGAAGAGGTAGAGATCGTACAGAGGAGGATGAGCATCAGTGAGTGGGGCAGTAGATGATATGGTTGGAGGTGTTGCTGGATGTCTTTTGTTGATAGAATCCTAGAGTCATCCCTATACACTCGAGTCTTTGGGAACATTTTGTAGATGTTTTACAGATGTGTTATCTTTATGTGCCCTTTGTATATCAGATATGATGGAATCATGTATATATGTTCTGGAACAATTGTTTCATTACAGGTTGACAACATGCCTTGTGAATGCTTTGTGGCATGAAAGGACTCATGTGTAAATGTTCTTGCTATATGGCTATTTTATGAAAAAGGTTTTAATTTTTAGTGTTTTCTCAGTAATCTATTCTCTATTCCATATTTTGCAGTTATGTTTTGAGTAATCTCACTTTGTGCGGAGTAGGGCGTCACAATTTAGTTGGTATTAGAGATTTAGGATCATTGATTCTATAGGGACCTAGGACTAGGGTTTCTGTATGTTCTAGTATCCTCTAGTATGTCTTATAGTTACTTCTACTTATGTAGAAGAAGAGAAAGATTAGATATGTTAGAGAACATGAAGAACATGATGTCGAGAGTAGTGTTTCTACACTGGGTGGTGGTGCAGAGGACCACACATGAGAAGATTGGGTTCCTGATGTCCCCCAGTTTGACCCAACCATGATAGAAAACACTTTATTTCAATAGCTTTTTCGACAGTTTATGGCAATGATGACTCGTATGGTAGATAAGATGCCTACACTACAGCCTAGGGCACATGTTCCCCATGCTGAATCGTCAGGTACTGGGAAGACTTTCAAGTGGCTTCGCCGTGTTGGAGCTATTGAGTATACTGGAACAACTGACTTGGAGGATGTGGATCTGTGGCTGACTGAGCTTGAGAAGGCCTATAAGATCCTGAGTATCCATGAAGAGGATAAGGTGAATCATGTTGTGTACATCCTGAGAGGGTGTGTTGGCCATTGGTGGGCCATAGAGGAGGAGAAGAGACCCATTGTTGTGGTTGGTTGGGAGGAGTTTTGACAAGAGTTTGTAAGTCGGTACACTCCTTGAACGTATCTTGATGAGAAAATTAGTCAGTTTGAGAGGATTCGAAAGAGGTCCATGATGATTAATGAGTATGAGGTAAGGTTTACAGAGTTGTTGAGGTTCTGTCCTCACATGGCTCTGACGAAAGATGAGAGGATTTGTCTTTTTGAGAAGGGGTTGAATGTTGTGTTGTCTACCCTAGCTTCTACTTTGGAGAATCGAGAGAGGTTTGCTATGTTCATGGAGTATGTTTGAAGGATAGAATGATATGTGAAGGATAACATCGAGGCAAGTACCAAAAAGAGGTCTTCACAGTGTCAAGGGTAGTCGTCAGGTGGCTTCGAGAAGTCGAGGTTTTCTGCACTGCCAACGTCGCAGAGGTTTAGTGCTTCGACATAGTGGTCACCAAGTAAGGACAGAGGTCGTAGTTTTCTACCCTTAGGAGCCCAGAGTGTTGCATCAACATCAGTTACATGTCCATATAATCCACAAATTGAGACCCAAGCTTGTCTCGAGTGCATACATGTAGGACATTTGAAGTGGGAGTGCTCGATGAGGGATGATGAAGTGACCCAACAACCGAGGCACAGTCATTAAGGCCCGCAGAGATAGCAGAATAGTGGCGCAGGCAGATGAGGATGTGACCAAGCATCCCAAGATGGATCGTCTGCTCAAGGAAGTAGAGTACAGGGGGACAATAGGAAAAAACTAGATTCCATGCGATGAGTCATCTGGAGGCAGTGGTCAACCTACGAGTGGTGACAGGTCATATGGAGTTATTTCATTCTGATTTGTCTTCTTCTTGATTTATATCTATTTTGATTGACTCGAGTGCTACACACTCTTTTATCGCATGAGAAGTGCTTAGTAGTTGTTCTTTTCCTATAAGTCATAAGAAGAATAACTTGTTGCTAGAAACATCATTGGTCAGTTCTGTAGTTTTGCAGAATGTGTGTCCTTCTGATGTTCTCTCTTTTTTGGGACACAACATTTAAGTGGATCTCATACCACTTGACATGCATGGATTCGATGTGATCCTTAGAATGGATACCCTGGAGAAGTATAGAGTAGTTTTGGAATGTAGTTCCAATCAAGTGACATTTGTAGATGGATGTGAGATGTGGATCTTCTAAGGAGAATTATAGAGTAGTTTTAGAATGTAATTCCCCCACCTTGTGAGATTGATTTTGAGATCAATATGGTACTCGGTATGCAACCCATAGCTCAGAGATCGTATAGGATGACACCGATAGAAATGGTAGAATTGAAGAGACAGTTGCAAGAACTGCTTGACAAAGGTTTCATCAGGTCGAGTACATCACCATGGGCTGCTCCAATGTTGTTTGTGAAGAAGAAGGATGGGTCTATGAGGTTGTGCATAGATTACATGCACTTGAAAAAGTTCACGATAAAGAATAAGTATCCTTTGTTGAGGATAGATGATTTGTTTGATCAGTTGTATGGTGCGAGGGTGTTCTTGAAGATAGACCTGAGGTCAGGATATCATCAGTTGAAGATCAAGGAGGATGACATACCAAAGTCAACATTTAGGATGAGGTATGGTCACTATGAGTTCATGGTTATGCCGTTTGGGCTGACCAATGCACTAGAAATGTTCATGGATTTGATGAATAGGGTGTTATGACCGTTCCTTGATCAGTTGTGGTTACCTTCATAGATGAAATTTTTATATATAGTCGGGATAGTCAACAATATGAACAACATCTTTGTCAGGCGTTGATAGTGTTGAGACAATACCAGCTCTATGCTAAGTTTAGCAAGTGTGAGTTCTAGTTGAGAGAGGTAGCTTTCTTGGGGCACGTTATATCTACAAAAGGAGTATGTGTGGACCCTAAGAAGGTAGAGTCTGTGATAGAATTAGAGTAGCCGAAGACGCCGACAGAAGTGTGAACTTTCCTAGGTTTGGCAGGCTACTACTGGAGGTTCATTAAGGACTTCAGTGATGCCGCCTTACCCCTAACAAGATTGACACGAAAAGATGTGCCATTTTTCTGGGATCATAGATGTCAATGTGCTTTTCAGTTGTTGAAGGAGAACTTGATAGGTTCACTAGTTTTGGTCCTGCCTAAGAAAGAAAAAGTATACATCATCTTATGTGATGTATTTAAGAAGTTTAGGATGTGTGTTGATGCAAGACAAACAAGTAATTTCTTTTTCTTCTTGACAGCTTAAGAAACACGAGGAAAATTACCCAACTCATGGTTTGGAGCTAGCTGCTGTGGTCCATGCTTTGAATATTTGGATGGAGTATCTATATGGGGAGAAGTGTCAAATCTTCACAGGTCACAAGAACCTGAAGTAAATCTTTTCACAATAGGATTTGAATATGAGACAACGACATTGGATGGTGTTGATAAAAAATTATGATTACACGATTGATTATCACCCGAGAAAGGAAAATTTCATGGAAGACGCTTTGAGTAGGAAGTCTTCATCTATGGATAGAGGTCAGTTGAATCATTTAATGTGCTAGAAGTGCGACATGTTGGTCTCCTTGCGTCAAATGAATGTCAAGTTGGAATTCTCTTTGTTAGCCATTTTTTTGGCACAATTACAAGTGAAGCCTATGATGAGACAACAGATCAAAGAAGCTCAATAGAAAAATATTATGACATAGCAGATTAGATCAGAGTTTGGTTACAAGAATCATGATGGTTTTCATGAGATAGAAGATGAGAAAGTATGTTATCATCACAGTTTAGTAGTTCCCAATGGAGATAACCTGAGGAGGATGGTGTTGGAAGAGGCTCATACATCTATGTATGTTATGCACCCAGGTAGTACCAAGATGTACCACAATCTCAAGGATATGTATTGGTGGCTAGGCTTGATGAAAGATGTAGCTGAGTTCGTCGCAAGGTGTGCAGTATGTCAACAAGTCAAAGATGAGCATCAAAAGCCTGTAGGAATGTTGCAACCATTTCCTATACCTTACAGGAAATAGGATCATGTGACTATGGACTTTGTGGTTGGTCTTCCTAGGATAGCCATAGGTTATGATTCCATTTGGGTAATCATTGACATGTTGACCAAGTCAGCACATTTCCTTCTCATAAAGACAATGTTCACAACATAGAAGCTTGCTCAATTCTATGTTGATGAGATAGTGTGTTTGCACAGTGTTCTAGAAGCTATCATGTCTAATATAGGTCCTCAATTCACAAGTCACTTTTGGGAATGACTGCACAAAGCCTTGGGTATGTAGTTGGAGTTTAGTATTGCTTTCCACCCATAGACATATGGTTAATCTAAAAGGACCATCTGGATCTCAGAGGATTTGTTGACCGCTTGTGTTATTCAGTTTATAGGAAGTTGGGATATACACCTCAGTCTGATAGAGTTCGCCTACAATAACAGATATTAGAGAAGTATTGATATGGCACCATATGAGGCATTGTATGGGAGACGTTGTAGGTATCTGTTGTGTAGGTATGAGACAGGAAAGCATCAACTTCTTGGTCCTGAGCTTGTACAACAGACGACAGAGAAGATCAAAGTGATACAATAATAGTTGAAAGCAGCACATAACAGACATTCGTATGTAGATAATCATCATAGGCCCTTGGAGTTCCAAGAGGGAGTCAAAGTATATTTGAAGGTCTCTCCCTGAAAAGGTGTTTTGAGGTTTGGGAAGAAGGGTAAGTTGGATCCCAAGTTTATGGGACCTTACCCAGTTGTGGCACGAGTTGGAAAGGTGGCCTACAAGTTGAACTTGCCACCTGAGTTGCAAAGGTTACATCCAGTGTTCCATGTCAGTATGTTGAGGAAGTGCCATCCGGATACTGAGTTAGTGTTACAGCCTGTGGAGGTGGAGCTTGATGAGGATATGACCTATGTGCAGGGTCCAGTGATGATCCTTGATTAGAGGGTGGAGAAGTTAAAGAGGAAGGACCTTGTGCTTGTGAAGGTTCTTTTGCATCATTTTGGTGTTGAGGAAGGCATGTGGGAGCTCAAAGAGGAGACAAGGAGGAAGTACACTTCTCTTTTCTATTAGGATTTTAGGGGAGAAATCCCTGTTACGGGTTTATGGCTTGTAAGGACCATGTCTTCTATTTTGGGATAACCCTTTTTCTTTTGCATAAGTGTATTGCTTAGATACTTGCTCAAATAATCTAAGATGTATTTAGGGCATGTTGGAGGTTTGTGTTCCTTGTTTGAGCTTGTTTCTTGATGATAATGTTTTGTGGAGAGGTTTTGGTGCAACATGCAATTCACTTATAATAGGGGTTGATGTGAAAGTTTGCCACCTCTAGAGTGTTTCTTCTCTCTCTTAGCATCATATAGAGGAGAGAGGAAGTGTTGGGCACATTTTTTTGTCCTTGGTTGAGTGGTGACATCCTTGGTGATGTTTTGGGCACATGTTTGAGGTTTTCGTTGCTCATAAGAGTGTTGACTCAGGCTTGAGAGCCTTGAGGAGACCTGGTTTCAGTTTGTGGTTGCCTTGAGGAGGCTTTATATCGGTTGAGGGTGTCTTGGGAGACATCCTATCGGCTTTGTGGTACCTTGAGGATCACCATATCGTTTTGTGGAGACTCTAGAGATGTGCCATATTGTTTCGTGACCTAGGGTTTCATTCCTATCAGTTTGTGAAGGGGTTGGATGAGTGTATAGACCATGACCTTCCTTAGTGACCAAGTGAGCGAGACATAGATCCTATCAACTTTTTGCATGGTGTTACATGTGGCCTCTCTTCTTGGACGTGTCTTCTAGGGTTCTATGGTGGTGACACCTGTTGGGTTTTAGGGGAGGCAGAGAAGGCAGCGGAAACAAAAAAATTTCTCCCCCAAACCCACACCGAGGAAATGCGTCAACGTCTATATAATAGGAAAGGATGGTTTGTGGAATCATACCTTGTCCCGAGGCTTGCTCGGCAACAATACCCCGTGCTATGTGCGGTCTTCAACTCCGGTCTTGGACGGTGTCTGTGCAGCTCCTGGTCGCACCGGGACTGACTCCTCCTCCTCCTACCGGACTGTTGGATGACAGTTATCCTCCTAAGCGGCAGTGACCTCCCGCCTCTATAGTAGTCCACACGGACCACTGGGATCTCCACACTCCTTGTCCCACAAGGAAGTGGAAGGAGTCGCACCCTCCTGTTGATGTACTAGTCGCCAACACACTCTCCTGCCTCCAATTGCAACTGCAGTTGTCCTTCCCTTACTGCACCTCCCTTTTGCGGGAAGCACTTGCTCGGGCTCTCTCACGGTTACCAAAACTAGAGAGAACGACAACTTTGTAGAGCAACTGGTTGCACTGAGTTGTACTTTGAGAAGCCCCCAATACCCCTATATATATAGGAGGGCCATGGGACAGGGTTCTCTGTCCCTGGCAATATGGGACTAAAGCAGGAGTAGAAGGGTTCGAGATTTTCCACAAAAAGCAACCAACTCGCAACTTGAACCGATCGGTTCACAAGTGAACCGGTCGGTTGGGGACCTGAACCGGTCGGTTGGAACACCAACCGATCGGTTGGGACCCATGAGCCGATCGGTTCACTTCTGAACCGGTCGGTTCGTGGTCCTGATCAGTTCCCGATTGACTTTCTTTCTTTTATTTCTAATTGGTATCGAATACCAACCCTTGTTCCAATCAAATTGGGCAAGTGAAACACAACAAAAATTCTCACTGACCTGAATTTCCCAACTTGCTCGGTTGCACCATTTGAATCGATCGTTTCAACACTTGAACCGATCGTTTCACTCTGACCATGAGCCGATCGACTCAACACTTGAGCCGACCGGTTCAGCAACCTCAGCCGACCGGTTCATCACATGAACCGATCGGTTGGGAGTTCAGGTTGTGCAGAATCAGTCAATTGCGATTTCAATCAATCTGATACTCCAATCAATATGTCCAACACCTTGAACATTATGATATTGAGCTATCATTCAATTGAGTGTTTAATTGAACTACTAAACTCTTTTAGTAATCAATCTAAACATTGCTTGTGGACAAAACTCCTCTTCCAGGTTAAATCCTATGTGTGTGACCCTGCAGGTCCATTTCATGTTGGCAGTGAAAGTCCATAACACTTATGAGTTCACAAGCAAAGAGCGGTACCTAGTCACACATCAGTGCTACCCAAGTGAAAGTAGAAAGTTGGAGAACAACTCTCAATCCTACAATCCGTGAATGGTGTTACAGTGAATGTATAATTCCTTTGTCACTGATATCCCGAATGAACTCGAGGCATGGAACAGTCATCCTGTCAACATTCATTCACTTTCTTGATCTCAGAGCAGATTGAAGGAGATATGTATGACATCAATATCACATACTGATTCACACATGCGTGCGCACGCCTATCTCAATCCTACTCATCAAGTGGCCATGGATATCAAACTCCCTCAGGAGGGACAAATCCCATATCTATCACTCACCCCTCAAAATCCCCATGTGTCAAAGCCACCCAATCATCACCTTTATTACAACCCATGTTTCAAGACTGCGTTTGATGATGTTAAAGTGTTCCCAATGACATGTGTTGAGTGTAGTGATTTTAGGTCTAAGAATCACACACACCACCATCACTGTGAGTACTGACTGTGACTACCATGTCATGGTTCCATGTGTCAAACTCACGGTGGGTTTGTCCGGTACACTTGTTCTCTAACAAGTACCTATGTGTTTGGTTTGATATCTCTATATCATGACTAATGAGATTCTGTCATCAACCAACACCACAATCTAGTCTTATGTGTCATTGCTGTCTATCTACCTTCCACAATGACATCTGACTAGGGACATAACAAGAATGTACAAACTCTTAGCATCCGTATGATCTCATCGTTCAGGTCCTCAACCTGAAAGCATACGCCATTGAGTACTGTCATTCTCTAGACATTCAATTTGTTCTATCACTATCTCATATGACTAAACCAGAAAGAATTGGAAGCTTGCCTTTGATGTTTATCAAATCAATCTTAATGTATCCCACCAATCATCCCATGATTGGCTCTTAGGGCATACATACCAACAGACTCCCACTTGCACTACGAGCCAATCACCCTTGAATCATATTCATAGTGATCCTCAAACATGTCCCACATGTTACTTTGCTCTAGTGCCAACATAGTGAGTAATGGCAACACCTTGCCAAAGTAAGTATAAATTGCATGTCTCTCATCTCTTCACTGTACGTCACACGTATGAGATGGAGTTTCCGTAATATGCGATCTTATATTCCTATGCTAACTTTTAGCCACATTGTATGATCAAGGATTCCGTACTTGTCATCAATGAGCAGAATATCTATAAGTTCATCTCATTAACTTCCAGATCCATATAGTATCTAATGTTGTTCTCTAACGTATAGATACTCGGCATTTCCTTTCAAATGGTTTTATTGGAACACTTCCAATCATCAACAAACCTTCACTTTTATATATCCTATATATATTTTGCGATTAATTTTCTATCCTTTCGGAAGTTTGCATCGATGTAACTCTTTACATCGAACTCTTCCTTATCACCATAGAACTAGTACTTCCCAAGTACTTATCAAGTTCTCATGGTATTCCAGTAACCCTTACTGGAAGTAGACAGACATCCACTCGTCATGTCCCACATACGAGTTATCAGGATGAGCACATCATATTGTCATGTCAGGATGAGTTTCTTGTACTCAATCAATCACATTGATTAATCCATTGTAACTTATAGACTTGATTTGCATTAGTGCATTCATAAACCTTATAGGTTGTGTCACGTACACATCCTTGTTTTATTCCTCATAGGAATGCAGTTTTAGTATCCATATGCCAAATATCTTAGTCATCAAGTTGCAATCAACAAGCATCATCTTTCTTAAAATGTTATCCATGTGTCTTAACATTTAAGACTTATTTTCACTTATGGATTTCCATCCAATAGGTGCTACCATCAAGGTCATACCTTATGGTTCACATGGATGTCATTTAGGATGTAATGGTCATAAACCATAACTCAATATTCGGTTCCTCATATTCATCTAGATAGTTGACTCATCACATGAACAACTCATCACATAGATAATTGAGGTGTATCTGTTAAGGATATAAGAACTCACAACCCTTGTGATTCTTAATTTCCTTTATTAGTGTGGGGTATTCTTTTATTAAGAAGAATTCAGTTATTCGATAATCAATCTCTAACTCCTTAGAGTATGATTCCTTCTTGATTTAGACATCACCATGCCTTAATCATGAGTTCACTATGATACATTATCATAATCACTCGTAAGGATCTCAAACATTTGGTTCAAGTGTTTCATTCATTGATCTCATCAAGAGTTAACACTTTACCAAATTTGCACTTCATCTATGATAATCTTGAACACTTCAAGATATTCATATTGGTATTTCTCTAAACACCATTTGAAGTATTATCATTTATTCCAATAGGTATGTAAATACATCACATGTATTATACCTAATAGGATAATCACTCTCCCACTACCATTAGTGAAGATTGATTAATCATATCCAAGATATTCATGTCTCTTACTGGTTCTCGAACCAAAAGAGTCTAGATTTATCCATCATATGGAAACTAGAAATGAATTTCTCATGATTGATGCTAATTTGATTGTTTGAGTTATCTATAGCTTTAGGTATCATTTTATCTTATGCATATCATGTATCACAATATAAACAAGGCATTGCCACAAAGATCATATCTTTAAGATTGAAACATCAACTTTATTAATTGCCATCATTGTCATACAATATGCAATAATAAAGTGTTTCTATCTATTGGCAATATATGAAATAGCAGTTCTCAACTCTATTTCGTGCCCTTTAGGCTGAAATAAACTGAAAGATACTCCTATCTATGGCAACACTTGTTCCAATGATGGATGATTCTTTCTTGGTCCTTTCATAAAGGCCATCACTTCTTTGTAGATCTTGCATATCATATATGATAGATCCCTATCTTGGTATCATATACCTCAGATAAAGAAGCGGTTCATTTCATGATACCTTAGGTGGAGATCTCCATCCCCTCCTTCATCTTCTTTTGTTCTTCCAGATATAGAGGGCAATCTCTCATACACCCTTTCCCCATGTTCCTTGAGGCTGAAGATGGCTTGGATTGCTGGCTAGCATCAGAACACTTCTTTGCTTTGCCCTTATCCTTGCCCTTAAGAATTACCTTTCTCTTTGATCACATCAAAGATTATGGTTTGTCTTTCTTCATCTTTTCCTTTACTATCCTCAACATGTCTAACAACTCTGTCAACGCTTGTCAAAGTTGTTCATGTTGTAGCTTATCATGAATTGTAGGATCCTCACAACATTTGCAGTATCATACCAATAGCCAACTCTTGGCTCAGAGGGAATCCTTCTTAGTCAGGTTTTTCCACATACCCAATCATATTGAGTGTGTGAATACCTTAGTGGATCTCCTTCTGTCATGACATACTAGGACAGTGTCCTTGAGACATCATATGTCTCATGTTGTCTCTGCAACATCATCAAGCACTCCTCATCAATGGCATCCTCGGTATGCTTCCATAAGCATACCTTCTGCCATTGATGTGGTGGGATTGAGTTTATCTGGTCTTGGTAGGACTTGGAGCTTTCGCTTCTTTGAGAACACTTCTCATCATCCTAACAAGTCGTGGAATTTTTCCCATTTAATTTGTTGGTCTCAAAGACCAATCGCAAATAAAGTGATTTGTTGATTAACCATTTATTTTAACAAAAGGAAATATATGCAATTTTAAGTCCAAAACTCCTTTTGACTTGTTTGATTGATCTGAAAAGTTGACGATAAAATTAGGCCTTTAATTAATTATCTCTCCCACTATTTTAGTTCAAATTGATAGCCCTCACCATCAATTCAGAATATTGCAGCGTACAACCTTCTAGTGGGCAAGATCCTGAAATCCTCTAAGTCATGAGTCAGCTTTGGCTGATCGCCCACAACTTAGATCTCTCAGGTAGGCAACTCTTGCCAATTGCATCATATGCAACTCTTGATAAGATGTCATATGCAACTCCTTGCCATGAGCATCTCCATGCCTCAAGGTGCTAGATCCTATCTAGGTCACCTTGTTAAGTCCGACCCAAAGCCAACACAATGAATATGCACCCTGCTAGGGCAGACCCACACATTCATCCTTCACGCTTCCACGAGATAGACGGTGCACCACGCTTGAGCGTGCCCACACTTGGTCGATCAAGCTTTTCACATGTGTCACATTTGGAAGGCATCTAAAACTTAATATTTTAATGAGGGATTTGGTTTTTATATACATATACATATCCAATCACCACAATATATAGTACGTATCATATACATGCTATATCCCATAGAAAACATGCACAAACGATAAAGAGCGATGATTATGGCCAACCTAATGTGATTCCTTGAGCCAAGAGGAATCATGGTCATCTAGGTCTACATCTCATGCAACCTGTACAAGATGAACATTTGTGCTTTGCCTTCTGAGTTGATCAACTCATCATATGAATGATCTGCTCTCTCTGGCCGGTCGTCTAGTGCCACCAGCTGATCGGTTGGCTCCTCCAACCGATCGGTTTGCCTGGACGTCGTGTATCTCATCATGGCCGCCACCCGCTCGTCTCGCTCCTCGAACTGGCCATCAACCGATCGGTTCACTCCTTGAACCGACCGTCTGGAACGTCAACCAATCGGTTCACGCCTTGAACCGATTGTTTCAGCTGTCTTCTTGATGTCCACCGCTCTTCGACATAACATGAAATAAAATCTATTCTAATTATTACATTGCTTTAAAAAGGGAAACCCCAAGTTACATTCGGGGGGAGCAAAGGTAGGAAAGAATCACGAATTATTTCGAGTTACATCAGGAATAAGAGAGGGAAGATCGGTGCGCAGACCGAGATGCAACCAACCACAAACAACCACACACAGATAGGGGTTTATAGGCCATAATCATGCTACACACATCCACCACAAAACTCGTTTAAGGGCGACTCATATCGAGTGCATTAATAATACATATCATATATGTAATTGGGATTTGTGGATTTAGAATTGGACATGCATAAAAGCCAATTTTATTCGCATCGTATGCAATAAATAAAGGCGGCAAACCAAAATCGATCATATCGATATTCCTAAAATATGGAGCAGTTGACGTGGCTCTGATACCACTGTTGGGTTTTAGGGGAGGCAGAGCAGGCAGCGGAAACAAAAAAATTTCTTCCCCCCCCATACCGAGGAAATGCGTCAACGTCTATATAATAGGAAAGGATGGTTTGTGGAATCATACCTTGTCCCGAGGCTTGCTCGGTGACAATACCTCGCGCTATGTGCGGTCTTCAACTCCGGTCTTAGACGGTGTCTGTGCAGCTCCTGGTCGCACTGGGACTGACTCCTCCTCCTCCTACCGGACTGTTGGATGACAGTTATCCTCCTGAGTGGCAGTGACCTCCCGCCTCTGTAGTAGTCAACACGGACCACCTAGAACTCCACACTCCTTGTACCACAAGGAAGTGGAAGGAGTCGCACCCTCCTGTTGACGTACTAGTCGCCAACACACTCTCCTGCCTCCAGTTGCAACTGCAGTTGTCCTTCCCTTGCTGCACCTCCCTTTTGCGGGAAGCACTTGCTCGGGCATTCTCACGGTTACCAAAACCAGAGAGAACGACAACTTTGTAGAGCAACTGGTTGCACTGAGTTGTACTTTGAGAAACCCCCAATACCCCTATATATAGGAGGGCCATGGGACAGGGTTCTCTATCCCCAGCAATATGGGACTAAAGCAGGAGTAGAAGGGTTCGAGATTTTCCACAAAAAGCAACCAGCTCGCAACCTGAACCGATCGGTTCACAAGTGAACCGGTCAGTTGGGGACCTAAACCGGTCGGTTGGAACACCAACCGATCGGTTGGGACCCATGAGCCGATCAGTTCACTTCTGAACCGGTCGGTTCGTGGTCCTGATCAGTTCCCGATTGACTTTCTTTCTTTTATTTCTAATTGGTATCGAATACCAACCCTTGTTCCAATCAAATTGGGCAAGTGAAACACAACGGAAATTCTCACCGACCTGAATTTCCCAACTTGTTCGGTTGCACCAGTTGAATCGATCGTTTCAACACTTGAACCGATCGTTTCACTCTGACCATGAGCCGATCGACTCAACACTTGAGCTGACCGGTTCAGCAACCTCAGCCGACCGGTTTATCACATGAACCGATCGGTTGGGAGTGTAGGTTGTGCAGAATCAGTCAATTGCGATTTCAATCAATCTGATACTCAAATCAATATGACAAACACCTTGAACATTATGATATTGAGCTATCATTCAATTGAGTGTTTAATTGAACTACTAAACTCTTTTAGTAATCAATCTAAACATTGCTTGTGGACAAAACTCCTATTCCAAGTTAAATCCTATGTGTGTGACCCTGCAGGTCCATTTCATGTTGGCAGTGAAAGTCCATAACACTTATGAGTTCACAAGCAAAGAGCGGTACCTAGTCACACATCAGTGCTACCCAAGTGAAAGTAGAAAGTTGGAGAACAACTCTCAATCCTACAATCCGTGAATGGTGTTACAGTGAATGTATAATTCCTTTGTCACTGATATCCTGAATGAACTCGAGGCATGGAACAGTCATCCTATCAACATTCATTCACTTTCTTGATCTCAGAGTAGATTGAAGGAGATATGTATGACATCAATATCACATACTGATTCACACATGCGTGCGCACGCCTATCTCAATCCTACTCATCAAGTGGCCATGGATATCAAACTCCCTCAGGAGGGACAAATCCCATATCTATCACTCACCCCTCAAAATCCCCATGTGTCAAAGCCACCCAATCATCACCTTTATAACAACCCATGTTTCAGGACTGCGTTTGATGATGTTGAAGTGTTCCCAATGACATGTGTTGAGTGTAGTGATTTCAGGTCTAAGAATCACACTCACCACCATCACTGTGAGTACTGACTGTGACTACCATGTCATGGTTCCATGTGTCAAACTCACGGTGGGTCTGTCTGGTACACTTGTTCTCTAACAAGTACCTATGTGTTTGGTTTGATATCTCTATATCATGACTAATGAGATTTTGTCATCAACCAACACCACAATCTAGTCTTGTGTGTCATTGCTGTCTATCTACCTTCCACAATGACATCTGACTAGGGACATAACAAGAATGTACAAACTCTTAGCATCTGTATGATCTCATCGTTCAGGTCCTCAACCTGAAAGCATACGTCATTGAGTACTGTCATTTTCTAGACATTCAATTTGTTCTATCACTATCTCATATGACTAAACCAGAAAGAATTGGAAGCTTGCCTTTGATGTTTATCAAATCAATCTTAATGTATCCCACCAATCATCCCATGATTGGCTCAGGGCATACATACCAACAGACTCCCACTTGCACTGCGAGCCAATCACCCTTGAATCATATTCATAGTGATCCTCAAACATGTCCCACATGTTACTGTGCTCTAGTGCCAACATAGTGAGTAATGGCAACACCTTGCCAAAGTAAGTATAAATTGCATGTCTCTCATCTCTTCGCTGTACGTCACACGTATGAGATGGATTTGCCGTAATATGCGATCTTATATTCCTATGCTAACTTTTAGCCACATTGCATGATCAAGGATTCCGTACTTGTCATCATTGAGCAGAATATCTATAAGTTCATCTCATGAACTTCCAGATCCATATAGTATCTACTGTTGTTCTCTAACGTATAAATACTCGTCATTTCCTTTCAAATGGTTTTATTGGAACACTTCCAATCATCAACAAACCTTCACTTTTATATATCCTATATATATTTTGCGATTAATTTTCTATCCTTTCAGAAGTTTGCATCGATGTAACTCTTTACATCGAACTCTTCCTTATCACCATAGAACTAGTACTTCCCAAGTACTTATCAAGTTCTCATGGTATTCCAGTAACCCTTACTGGAAGTAGACAGACATCCACTCGTCATGTCCCACATATGAGTTATCAGGATGAGCACATCATATTGTCATGTCCTACATACAAGATGATGAATGCATTTTATTCTTGCCATGTCCATACATGCAAGATAATGGGATGATTACATACATGATAGATCCATATCTATTCTTAGTGTTCCCATTCTTCATAAGAATTGGACACTTGGCCTCGGGATACTAACTCCATGTAACATGGACAAGTTTTCTCCCACTAAATCTGTGCATACTGAACATTTTAGTACATATTGCCAATGTATGCTTTCTCTTTTCAGGTTAAGAGGTTTTCGAGAACTATCTCTATAGATCTCTATTCCTATCACATAGGAAACATCTCTATCTTCCTTAAAGATAATTTCCACTTTTGGATTTCCATTCTAGAACATTTCCATTTCACATCAACATGTGGAATGTGAATACACTCCCACTAAATCACATATCCCTTCTTTATCTTTGACATATCAGTCAAACCCTTTGACTATATTATCAAAGTAAAGATCCAATTCTGAGTTGCTTGTACTCAATCACTCACATTGATTAATCCATTGTAACTTATAGACTTGATTTGCATTAGTGGATTCATAAACCTTATAGGTTGTGTCACATACACATCCTTGTTTTATTCCTCATAGGAATGCAGTTTTAGTATCCATATGCCAAATATCTTAGTCATCAAGTTGCAATCAACAAGCATCATCTTTCTTAAAATGTTATCCATGTGTCTTAACATTTAAGACTTATTTGCACTTATGGATTTCCATCCAATGGGTGCTACCATCAAGGTCATACCTTATGGTTCACATGGATGTCATTTAGGATGTAATGGTCATAAATCATAACTCAAAATTCGGTTCCTCATATTCATCTAGATTGTTGACTCATCACATGAACAACTCATCACATAGATAATTGAGGTGTATCTGTTAAGGATATAAGAACTCACAACCCTTGTGATTCTTAATTTCCTTTATTAGTGTGGGGTATTCTTTTATTAAGAAGAATTCAGTTATTCGATAACCATTCTCTAACTCCTTAGAGTATGATTCCTTCTTGATTTAGACATCACCATGCCTTAATCATGAGTTCACTATGATACATTATCATAATCACTCGTAAGGATCTCAAACATTTGGTTCAAGTGTTTCATTCATTGATCTCATCAAGAATTAACACTTTACCAAATTTTCACTTCATCTATGATAATCGTGAACACTTCAAGATATTCATATTGGTATTTCTCTAAACACCATTTGAAGTATTATCATTTATTACAATAGGTATGTAAATACATCACATGTATTATACCTAATAGGATAATCACTCTCCCACTACCATTAGTGAAGATTGATTAATCATATCCAAGATATTCATGTCTCTTACTGGTTCTCTAACCAAAAGAGTCTGGATTTATCCATCATATGGAAACTAGAAATGAATTTCTCATGATTGATGCTAATTTGATTGTTTGAGTTATCAATAACTTTAGGTATCATTTTATCTTATGCATATCATGTATCACAATATAAACAAGGCATTGCCACAAAGATCATATCTTTAAGATTGAAACATCAACTTTATTAATTGCCATCATTGTCATACAATATGCAATAATAAAGTGTTTCTATCTATTGGCAATATATGAAATAGCAGTTCTCAACTCTATTTCGTGCCCTTTAGGATGAAATAAACTGAAAGATACTCCTATCTATGGCAACACTTGTTCCAATGATGGGTGATTCTTTCTTGGTCCTTTCACAAAGGCCATCACTTCTTTGTGGATCTTGCATATCATATATGATAGATCCCTATCTTGGTATCATATACCTCAGATAAAGAAGCGGTTCATTTCATGATACCTTAGGTGGAGATCTCCATCCCCTCCTTCATCTTCTTTTGTTCTTCCAGATATAGTGGGCAATCTCTCATACACCCTTTCCCCATGTGCCTTGAGGCTGAAGACGGCTTGGATTGCTGGCTAGCATCAGAACACTTCTTTGCTTTGCCCTTATCCTTGCCATTAAGAATTACCTTTCTCTTTGATCACATCAAAGATTATGGTTTGTCTTTCTTCATCTTTTCCTTTACTATCCTCAACATGTCTAACAACTCTGTCAACGCTTGTCAAAGTTGTTCATGTTGTAGCTTATCATGAATTGTATGATCCTCACAACATTTGCAGTATCATACCAATAGCGAACTCTTGGCTCAGAGGGAATCCTTCTTAGTCAGGTTTTTCCACATACCCAATCATATTGAGTGTGTGAATACCTTACTGGATCTCCTTCTATCATGACATACTAGGACAGTGTCCTTGAGACATCATATGTCTCATGTTGTCTCTGCAACATCATCAAGCACTCCTCATCAATGGCATCCTCGGTATGCTTCCATAAGCATACCTTCTGCCATTGATGTGGTGGGATTGAGTTTATCTGGTCTTGGTAGGACTTGGAGCTTTCATTTCTTTGAGAACACTTCTCATCATCCTAACAAGTCGTGGAATTTTTCCCATTTAATTTGTTGGTCTCAAAGACCAATCGCAAATAAAGTGATTTGTTGATTAACCATTTATTTTAACAAAAGGAAATATATGCAATTTTAAGTCCAAACCTCCTTTTGACTTGTTTGATTGATTTGAAAAGTTGACGATAAAATTAGGCCTTTAATTAATTATCTCTCCCACTATTTTAGTTCAAATTGATAGCCCTCACCATCAATTCAGAATATTGCAGCGTACAACCTTCTAGTGGGCAAGATCCTGAAATCCTCTAAGTCATGAGTCAGCTTTGGCTGATCGCCCACAACTTAGATCTCTCAGGTAGGCAACTCTTGCCAATTGCATCATATGCAACTCTTGATAAGATGTCATATGCAACTCCTTGCCATGAGCATCTCCATGCCTCAAGGTGCTAGATCCTATCTAGGTCACCTTGTTAAGTCCGACCCAAATCCAACACGATGAATATGCACCCTGCTAGGGCAGACCCACACATTCATCCTTCACGCTTCCACGAGATAGACGGTGCACCACGCTTGGGCATGCCCACACTTGGTCGATCAAGCTTTTCACGTGTGTCACATTTGGAAGGCATCTAAAACGTAATATTTTAATGAGGGATTTGGTTTTTATATACATATACATATCCAATCACCACAATATATAGTACGTATCATATACATGCTATATCCCACAGAAAACATGCAAAAACGATAAAAAGCGATGATTATGGCCAACCTAATGTGATTCCTCGAGCCAAGAGGAATCACGGTCATCAAGGTATACATCTCATGCAACCTGTACAAGATGAACATATGTGCTTTGCCTTATGAGTTGATCAACTCATCATATGAATGATCTGCTCTCTCTAGCCAGTCGTCTAGTGCCACCAGTCGATCGGTTGGCTCCTCCAACCAATCGGTTTGCCTGGACATCGTGTATCTCATCATGGCCGCCACCTACTCGTCTCGCTCCTCGAACCGGCCATCAACCGATCGGTTCACTCCTTGAACCGACCGTCTGGAACGTCAACCAATCGGTTCACGCCTTGAACTGATTGTTTCAGCTGTCTTCTTGATGTCCACCGGTCTTCGACATAACATGAAATAAAATATATTCTAATTATTACATTGCTTTAAAAAGGGAAACCCCGAGTTACATTCGGGGGGAGCAAAGGTAGGAAAAAATCACGAATTATTTCGAGTTACATCAGGAATAAGAGAGGGAAGATCGGTGCGCAGACCGAGATGCAAGCAACCACAAACAACCACACACAGATAGGGGTTTATAGGCCATAATCATGCTACACACATCCACCACAAAACTCGTTTAAGGGCGACGCATATCGAGTGCATTAATAATACATATCATATATGTAATTGGGATTTGTGGATTTAGGATTGGACATGCATAAAAGCCAATTTTATTCGCATCGTATGCAATAAATAAAGGCAGCAAACCAAAATCGATCATATCGATATTCCTAAAATATAGAGCAGTTGACGTGGATCTGATACCACTGTTGGGTTTTAGGGGAGGCAGAGAAGGCAGCGGAAACAAAAAATTTTCTCCCCCCCCATACCGAGGAAACATGTCAACGTCTATATAATAGGAAAGGATGGTTTGTGGAATCATACCTTGTCCCGAGGCTTGCTCGGTGACAATACCTCGCGCTATGTGCGGTCTTCAACTCCGGTCTTGGACGGTGTCTGTGCAGCTCCTGGTCGCACCAGGACTGACTCCTCCTCCTCCTACCGGACTATTGGATGACAGTTATCCTCCTGAGCGGAAGTGACCTCCCGCCTCTGTAGTAGTCCACACGGACCACCTGGAACTCCACACTCCTTGTCCCACAAGGAAGTGGAAGGAGTCGCACCCTCCTGTTGACGTACTAGTCGCCAACACACTCTCCTGCCTCCAGTTGCAACTGCAGTTGTCCTTCCCTTGCTGCACCTCCCTTTTGCGGGAAGCACTTGCTCGGGCATTCTCACGGTTACCAAAACCAGAGAGAACGACAACTTTGTAGAGCAACTGGTTGCACTGAGTTGTACTTTGAGAAGCCCCCAATACCCCTATATATAGGAGGGCCATGGGACAGGGTTCTCTGTCCCCGACAATATGGGACTAAAGCAGGAGTAGAAGGGTTCGAGATTTTCCACAAAATGCAACCAACTCGCAACCTGAACCGATCGGTTCACAAGTGAACTGGTCGGTTGGGGACCTGAACCGGTCGGTTGGAACACCAACCGATCGGTTGGGACCCATGAGCCGATCAGTTCACTTCTGAACCGGTCGGTTCGTGGTCCTGATCAGTTCCCGATTGACTTTCTTTCTTTTATTTCTAATTGGTATCGAATACCAACCCTTGTTCCAATCAAATTGGGCAAGTGAAACACAACGAAAATTCTCACCAACCTGAATTTCCCAACTTGTTCGGTTGCACCAGTTGAATCGATCGTTTCAACACTTGAACCGATCGTTTCACTCTGACCATGAGCCGATCGACTCAACACTTGAGCCGACCGGTTCAGCAACCTCAGCCGACCGGTTCATCACATGAACCGATCGGTTGGGAGTGCATGTTGTGCAGAATCAGTCAATTGCGATTTCAATCAATCTGATACTCCAATCAATATGACAAACACCTTGAACATTATGATATTGAGCTATCATTCAATTGAGTGTTTAATTGAACTACTAAACTCTTTTAGTAATCAATCTAAACATTGCTTGTGGACAAAACTCCTCTTCCAAGTTAAATCCTATGTGTGTGACCCTGCAGGTCCATTTCATGTTGGTAGTGAAAGTCCATAACACTTATGAGTTCACAAGCAAAGAGCGGTACCTAGTCACACATCAGTGCTACCCAAGTGAAAGTAGAAAGTTGGAGAACAACTCTCAATCCTACAATCCGTGAATGGTGTTACAGTGAATGTATAATTCCTTTGTCACTGATATCCTGAATGAACTCGAGGCATGGAACAGTCATCCTGTCAACGTTCATTCACTTTCTTGATCTCAGAGTAGATTGAAGGAGATATGTATGACATCAATATCACATACTGATTCACACATGCGTGCGCATGCCTATCTCAATCCTACTCATCAAGTGGCCATGGATATCAAACTCCCTCAGGAGGGACAAATCCCATATCTATCACTCACCCCTCAAAATCCCCATGTGTCAAAGCCACCCAATCATCACCTTTATAACAACCCATGTTTCAGGACTGCGTTTGATGATGTTAAAGTGTTCCCAATGACATGTGTTGAGTGTAGTGATTTCAGGTCTAAGAATCACACTCACCACCATCACTGTGAGTACTGACTGTGACTACCATGTCATGGTTCCATGTGTCAAACTCATGGTGGGTCTGTCTGGTACACTTGTTCTCTAACAAGTACCTATGTGTTTGGTTTGATATCTCTATATCATGACTAATGAGATTTTGTCATCAACCAACACCACAATATAGTCTTGTGTGTCATTGCTGTCTATCTACCTTCCACAATGACATCTGACTAGGGACATAACAAGAATGTACAAACTCTTAGCATGCGTATGATCTCATCGTTCAGGTCTTCCACCTGAAAGCATACGTCATTGAGTACTGTCATTCTCTAGACATTCAATTTGTTCTATCACTATCTCATATGACTAAACCAGAAAGAATTGGAAGCTTGCCTTTGATGTTTATCAAATCAATCTTAATGTATCCCACCAATCATCCCATGATTGGCTCAGGGCATACATACCAACAGACTCCCACTTGCACTGCGAGCCAATCACCCTTGAATCATATTCATAGTGATCCTCAAACATGTCCCACATGTTACTGTTCTCTAGTGCCAACATAGTGAGTAATGGCAACACCTTGCCAAAGTAAGTATAAATTGCATGTCTCTCATCTCTTCGCTGTACGTCACACGTATGAGATGGAGTTGCCGTAATATGCGATCTTATATTCCTATGCTAACTTTTAGCCACATTGCAGGATCAAGGATTCCGTACTTGTCATCAATGAGCAGAATATCTATAAGTTCATCTCATGAACTTCCAGATCCATATAGTATCTACTGTTGTTCTCTAACGTATAGATACTCGGCATTTCCTTTCAAATGGTTTTATTGGAACACTTCCAATCATCAACAAACCTTCACTTTTATATATCCTATATATATTTTGCGATTAATTTTCTATCCTTTCAGAAGTTTGCATCGATGTAACTCTTTACATTGAACTCTTCCTTATCACCATAGAACTAGTACTTCCCAAGTACTTATCAAGTTCTCATGGTATTCCAGTAACCCTTACTGGAAGTAGACAGACATCCACTCGTCATGTCCCACATACGAGTTATCAGGATGAGCACATCATATTATCATGTCCTACATACAAGATGATGAATGCATTTTATTCTTGCCATGTCCATACATGCAAGATAATGGGATGATTACATACATGATAGATCCATATCTATTCTTAGTGTTCCCATTCTTCATAAGAATTGTACACTTGGCCTCGGGATACTAACTCCATGTAACATGGACAAGTTTTCTCCCACTAAATCTGAGCATACTGAACATTTTAGTACATATTTCCAATGTATGCCTTCTCTTTTCAGGTTAAGAGGTTTTCGAGAACTATCTCTATAGATCTCTATTCCTATCACATAGGAAACATCTCTATCTTCCTTAAAGATAATTTCCACTTTTGGATTTCCATTCTAGAACATTTCCATTTCACATCAACATGTGGAATGTGAATACACTCCCACTAAATCACATATCCCTTCTTTATCTTTGACATATCACTCAAACCCTTTGACTATATTATCAAAGTAAAGATCCAATTCTGAGTTGCTTGTACTCAATCACTCACATTGATTAATCCATTGTAACTTATAGACTTGATTTGCATTAGTGGATTCATAAACCATATAGGTTGTGTCACATACACATCCTTGTTTTATTCCTCATAGGAATGCAGTTTTAGTATCCATATGCCAAATATCTTAGTCATCAAGTTGCAATCAACAAGCATCATCTTTCTTAAAATGTTATCCATGTGTCTTAACATTTAAGACTTATTTGCACTTATGGATTTCCATCCAATGGGTGCTACCATCAAGGTCATACCTTATGGTTCACATGGATGTCATTTAGGATGTAATGGTCATAAATCATAACTCAAAATTTGGTTCCTCATATTCATCTAGATAGTTGACTCATCACATGAACAACTCATCACATAGATAATTGAGGTGTATCTGTTAAGGATATAAGAACTCACAACCCTTGTGATTCTTAATTTCCTTTATTAGTGTGGGGTATTCTTTTATTAAGAAGAATTCAGTTATTCGATAATCATTCTCTAACTCCTTAGAGTATGATTCCTTCTTGATTTAGACATCACCATTCCTTAATCATGAGTTCACTATGATACATTATCATAATCACTCGTAAGGATCTCAAACATTTGGTTCAAGTGTTTCATTCATTGATCTCATCAAGAATTAACACTTTACCAAATTTGCACTTCATCTATGATAATCTTGAACACTTCAAGATATTCATATTGGTATTTCTCTAAACACCATTTGAAGTATTATCATTTATTCCAATAGGTATGTAAATACATCACATGTATTATACCTAATAGGATAATCACTCTCCCACTACCATTAGTGAAGATTGATTAATCATATCCAAGATATTCATGTCTCTTAGTGGTTCTCTAACCAAAAGAGTCTGGATTTATCCATCATATGGAAACTAGAAATGAATTTCTCATGATTGATGCTAATTTGATTGTTTGAGTTATCAATAACTTTAGGTATCATTTTATCTTATGCATATCATGTATCACAATATAAACAAGGCATTGCCACAAAGATCATATCTTTAAGATTGAAACATCAACTTTATTAATTGCCATCATTGTCATACAATATGCAATAATAAAGTGTTTCTATCTATTGGCAATATATGAAATAGCAGTTCTCAACTCTATTTCGTGCCCTTTAGGCTGAAATAAACTGAAAGATACTCCTATCTATGGCAACACTTGTTCCAATGATGGGTGATTCTTTCTTGGTCCTTTCACAAAGGCCATCACTTCTTTGTGGATCTTGCATATCATATATGATAGATCCCTATCTTGGTATCATATACCTCAGATAAAGAAGCGGTTCATTTCATGATACCTTAGGTGGAGATCTCCATCCCCTCCTTCATCTTCTTTTGTTCTTCTAGATATAGAGGGAAATCTCTCATACACCCTTTCCCCATGTGCCTTGAGGCTGAAGACGGCTTGGATTGCTGGCTAGCATCAGAACACTTCTTTGCTTTGCCCTTATCCTTGCCCTTAAGAATTACCTTTCTCTTTGATTACATCAAAGATTATGGTTTGTCTTTCTTCATCTTTTCCTTTACTATCCTCAACATGTCTAACAACTCTGTCAACGCTTGTCAAAGTTGTTCATGTTGTAGCTTATCATGAATTGTATGATCCTCACAACATTTGCAGTATCATACCAATAGCAAACTCTTGTCTCAGAGGGAATCCTTCTTAGTCAGGTTTTTCCACATACCCAATCATATTGAGTGTGTGAATACCTTACTGGATCTCCTTCTGTCATGACATACTAGGACAGTGTCCTTGAGACATCATATGTCTCATGTTGTCTCTACAACATCATCAAGCACTCCTCATCAATGGCATCCTCGGTATGCTTCCATAAGCATACCTTCTGCCATTGATGTGGTGGGATTGAGTTTATCTGGTCTTGGTAGGACTTGGAGCTTTCACTTCTTTGAGAACACTTCTCATCATCCTAACAAGTCGTGGAATTTTTCCCATTTAATTTGTTGGTCTCAAAGACCAATCACAAATAAAGTGATTTGTTGATTAACCATTTATTTTAACAAAAGGAAATATATGCAATTTTAAGTCCAAAACTCCTTTTGACTTGTTTGATTGATTTGAAAAGTTGATGATAAAATTAGGCCTTTAATTAATTATCTCTCCCACTATTTTAGTTCAAATTGATAGCCCTCACCATGAATTCAGAATATTGCAGTGTACAACCTTCTAGTGGGCAAGATCCTGAAATCCTCTAAGTCATGAGTCAGCTTTGGCTGATCGCCCACAACTTAGATCTCTCAGGTAGGCAACTCTTGCCAATTGCATCATATGCAACAATTGATAAGATGTCATATGCAACTCCTTGCCATGAGCATCTCCATGCCTCAAGGTGCTAGATCCTATCTAGGTCACCTTGTTAAGTCCGACCCAAAGACAACACGATGCTTATGCACCCTGCTAGGGCAGACCCACACATTCATCCTTCACGCTTCCACGAGATAGACGGTGCACCACGCTTGGGCGTGCCCACACTTGGTCGATCAAGCTTTTCACGTGTGTCACATTTGGAAGGCATCTAAAACTTAATATTTTAATGAGGGATTTGGTTTTTATATACATATACATATCCAATCACCACAATATATAGTACGTATCATATACAAGCTATATCCCACAGAAAACATGCACAAACGATAAAAAGCGATGATTATGGCCAACCTAATGTGATTCCTCGAGCCAAGAGGAATCACGGTCATCTAGGTCTACATCTCATGCAACCTGTACAAGATGAACATCTATGCTTTGCCTTCTGAGTTGATCAACTCATCATATGAATGATCTGCTCTCTCTGGCCAGTCGTCTAGTGCCACCAGCTGATCGGTTGGCTCCTCCAACCGATCGGTTTTCCTGGACGTCATGTATCTCATCATGGCCACCACCCGCTCGTCTCGCTCCTCGAACCGGCCATCAACCGATCGGTTCACCCCTTGAACTTACCGTCTGGAACGTCAACCAATTGGTTCACGCCTTGAACCGATTGTTTCAGCTGTCGTCTTGATGTCCACCGGTCTTCGACATAACAGGAAATAAAATCTATTCTAATTATTACATTGCTTTAAAAAGGGAAACCCCGAGTTACATTCGGGGGGATAAAAGGTAGGAAAGAATCTCGAATTATTTTGAGTTACATCGGGAATAAGAGAGGGAAGATCGGTGCGCAGACCAAGATGCAAGAAACCACAAACAACCACACACAGATAGGGGTTTATAGGCCATAATCATGCTACACACATCCACCACAAAACTCGTTTAAGGGCGACGCGTATCAAGTGCATTAATAATACATATCATATATGTAATTTGGGATTTGTGGATTTAGGATTGGACATGCATAAAGCCGATATTATTCGCATCGTATGCAATAAATAAAGGCGGCAAACCAAAATCGATCATATCGATATTCCTAAAATATAGAGAAGTTGACGTGGCTCTGATACCACTGTTGGGTTTTAGGGGAGACAGAGAAGGCAGCGGAAACAAAAATTTTCTCCCCCAACCCATACCGAGGAAACGCGTCAACGTCTATATAATAGGAAAGGATGGTTTGTGGAATCATACCTTGTCCCGAGGCTTGCTCGGTGACAATACCTTGCGCTATGTGCGGTCTTCAACTCCGGTCTTGGACGGTGTCTGTGCAGCTCCTGGTCGCACCGGGACTGACTCCTCCTCCTCCTACCGGACTGTTGGATGACAGTTATCCTCCTGAGCGGCAATGACCTCCCGCCTCTGTAGTAGTCCACACGGACCACCTGGAACTCCACACTCCTTGTCCCACAAGGAAGTGGAAGGAGTCGCACCCTCATGTTGACGTACTAGTCGCCAACACACTCTCCTGCCTCCAGTTGCAACTGTAGTTGTCCTTCCCTTGCTGCACCTCCCTTTTACGGGAAGCACTTGCTCAGGCTCTCTCAGGGTTACTAAAACCAGAGAGAACAACAACTTTGCAGAGCAACTGGTTGCACTGAGTTGTACTTTGAGAAGCCCCCAATACCCCTATATATAGGAGGGTCATGGGACAGGGTTCACTGTCCCCGGAAATATGGGACTAAAGCAGGAGTAGAAGGGTTCCAGATTTTCCACAAAAAGCAACCAACTCGCAACCTGAACCGATCGGTTCACAAGTGAACTGGTCAGTTGGGGACCTGAACCGGTCGGTTGGAACACCAACCGATCGGTTGGGACCCATGAGCCGATCGGTTCACTTTTGAACCGGTCGGTTCGTGGTCCTGATCAGTTCCCGATTGACTTTCCTTCTTTTGTTTCTAATTGGTATCGAATACCAACCCTTGTTCCAATCAAATTGGGCAAGTGAAACGCAAGGAAAATTCTCACCGACCTGACTTTCCCAACTTGCTCGGTTGCACCAGTTGAACCGATCGTTTCAACACTTGAACCGATCATTTCACTCTGACCATGAGCCGATCGACTCAACACTTGAGCCGACCGGTTTAGCAACCTCAGGCGACCAGTTCATCACATGAACCGATCGATTGGGAGTGCAGGTTGTGCAGAATCAGTCAATTGCGATTTCAATCAATCTGATACTCCAATCAATATGTCCAACACCTTGAACATTATGATATTGAGCTATCAATCAATTGAGTGTTTAATTGAACTACTAAACTCTTTTAGTAATCAATCTAAACATTGCTTGTGGACAAAACTCCTCTTCCAGGTTAAATCCTTTGTGTGTGACCCTGCAGGTCCATTTCACGTTGGCAGTGAAAGTCCATAACACTTATGAGTTCACAAGAAAAGAGCGGTGCCTAGTCACACATCAGTGCTACCCAAGTGAAAGTAGAAAGTTGGAGAACAACTCTCAATCCTACAATCCGTGAATGGTGTTACAGTGAATGTATAATTCCTTTGTCACTGATATCCCGAATGAACTCGAGGCATGGAACAGTCATCCTGTCAACGTTCATTCACTTTCTTGATCTCAGAGTAGATTGAAGGAGATATGTATGACATCAATATCACATACTGATTCACACATGTGTGCGCACGCCTATCTCAATCCTACTCATCAAGTGGCCATGGATATCAAACTCCCTCAGGAGGGACAAATCCCATATCTATCACTCACCCCTCAAAAGCCCCATGTGTCAAAGCCACCCAATCATCACCTTTATAACAACCCATGTTTCAGGACTGCGTTTGATGATGTCAAAGTGTGCCCAACGACATGTGTTGAGTGTAGTGATTTCAGGTCTAAGAATCACACTCACCACCATCACTGTGAGTACTGACTGTGACTACCATGTCATGGTTCCATGTGTCAAACTCACGGTGGGTCTGTCTGGTACACTTGTTCTCTAACAAGTACCTATGTGTTTGGTTTGATATCTCTATATCATGTCTAATGAGATTCTGTAATCAACCAACACCACAATCTAGTCTTGTGTGTCATTGCTATCTATCTACCTTCCACAATGACATCCGACTAGGGACATAACAAGAATGTACAAACTCTTAGCATCTGTATGATCTCATCGTTCAAGTCCTCAAACTGAAAGCATACGTCATTGAGTACTATCATTCTCTAGACATTCAATCTGTTCTATCACTATCTCATATGACTGAACCAGAAAGAATTGGAAGCTTGCCTTTGATATTTATCAAATCAATCTTAATGTATCCCACCAATCATCCCATGATTGGCTCTCAGGGCATACATACCAACAACACCTTCCCCTTGCTCTCTCTCTCATCAGCCATGTATATATATACCCCTTTCTTCCCATGCAAGAGAATCCTTTTAGTTATCCTTTCTTTCTGTCCTTGGTGGCTGACCTTGAGCTTCAAGTGAACTCTCCCTTAGAGCTTGGTGAGAGAGACAAAAGCTTGTGGTGCTCTCTTTCATCTTCTTCCTTGGTAAGCCATGGTTTTCTAGCTTGCTTTCTCTCCTTCTTTCTTCTTCTCAACCATGGACCTTGGTATCTTCTTTCCTCTCTTTTGCTTTCTTAACCATGATCCTATATTATCTCTTGGAGGTGTTGTTCTTGGAGGATCTTCTTCCTCTACCTGTAGTTCCTGAGCTTGGAGCTTGACCTTGGAGCTTAGAGCTTGGTGGTTGTTCTTGAGGCAGGTTATATAACTCTAAACTCTCTTTGTTATTATCACCTTGGTACTTGTTACCTTGCTAGTTGTTCTTAGCTCGTTATTTCTTTCTTATTAGTAGCCTTATTTGGTAGCCTTGTATTCTATTTTGAGAATAGAACGTTGTGAAGTTTCTACCATACGTTGCACCCCTTTTTCCCTTTTCCTTGTTAGTAACGTCATCTTGAGGTACAAGATGACTAAACCGATATGCTATGTAAACCGACATGCTAAACCGATATTCTATGTAAACCGACATGTTAAACTGATAAGCTATGTAAACTGACATCATAAACCGATATGCTATTTGATAAACTGATATGATATGTAAAACGACATGCTAAACCGTTATGCTTTTTGCTAAATCGATATAGCTATCATGATGTGGCTTGTTATGACCTAGTGGTGACTAGTGAGGAAGAGTGTTGGATCATGAGGCTCTTAGTTGGGTATGGAAGTCGACATTGATAACCCTAATCCAACACACATGCAATATGATACACCCTATCCCAATACATCTAGAGTAGAAGTGAGGAGTACCTTCCCTTGAGGCTTTGGCTGATTTCCCATGATGGTGAAAGTGGCTGATATTCCTTGGTGATCTTTGAGGCCGATACCCAAGTTGTTGGTATGGTCGATATCCCATGATGATGAAGGTGGTCAATATCTAAAGAGATACATGGGCCGATGCCATTTGAGATAGCATGGCTAATACACTATGTTATGTACCTCTAATCGATATTATTTGTGGTGCTTGATACCAATTGATGATAAATTGATAATCACCTTGAGGTTGGTAGGTCGATGCCCTACTTAGGTTGGTTGCCCGATACCTAGGGTAACTGATACCCTAACCCTAACCGATACCCTATGTGATGTGTAGTGATGCAACTTGTTGATGCTAGGGTCACATGGTCTGATGTGATACCCTATTGTGTAATCATGTGTATGATGTTGAAAGCTAACTCTCTCTTTACATGTTTCATAATAATGATAAAAATATGTTTCCACATCTTCTAAATATACTTCATAATGATGAAGGAAGTGATGATCTAAAGATGGTTGTTGATCTGAACATGCAAACCCTATTCGACTAAAAGAGGAAACCCTAACCCTAAAAGATGTGATGTGCTTTGTAGGACATGGATTGTAGGAGTTGACAATATCAATGATGCATTTCTTCTCTTATTATATGTTTTTTACCATGCATGTTAGCAATGCTATGCATATCCAGGTATGATCTATGATGTTTATTATATGTTAGAATAAGCCTTGACAGGCAAGTGTAATATGATAACCCTAAGAGAAGAGTTAATGGTCTTATGACCTAGTGATGGCTACTTGCCTTATGTGAAATTGATAGTTTCTCTCAAAGATGAGATGAGGCGTTGATACCCTAAGATATGTAGTCCTGGTGTTGGACATTGGTCCTTGAGATGGACATACGATGAATAACAAGCATAAAGGGACATGATGTGATGAGATCACACTTAATGTGATTCAATTTGCTCTGGTGATGAGATATACCATGTTTATTTAGATCTTGTTTAGAGGTTATACATTGTAACTTAATCAATGCTTAAAGATGTTTAAATTGATCTAATTAACCAAGTGATATCTAATAGTGTAGTTTTCCCTATGCCATAGATCCATTTGGTATCATCACTTGCTGAATGCTAAAATGAGTTTAACTCGGAGTGCATATTGTTGAATATGCAGGGTGCAAGTTGAGGTATCTCGTCATGTCTTGAATGTATATGAATGGGATTGGCTGTGGTCATGACCCAATAATGAGTACAACATCGGTTGTAGCTCAATTTGAAATACAGGAATGGCTGTGGTCATATCTTACTAAAGAATGTGGCTGCGGTTGTAACTCACTAGCGTCGTGACCTGTACTAAGGAGGGCTAGATATGTACAGTTGGACTATAAGTCACTAATAGCAGTTTGACTAATGATGTCACTTCCAATGTCCTCGTACTGACTGAGGGGATGAGGTCGTGGATTCCGGCTCTTCCACTAGACCTTATATGGCACCAATTTTGACTTATCAAGTGGTCGATTCGACTTGGGTGGTACAACTCAAATCCTTTAGGAATAATGAAATATGTAATTAGCTGTGTAGTATAATTGTATAGGATTAAGTATGAAAACATTTATTGAGGCCTTGCTTGATCTTTATACAATGTTCTTGATAGAAAATGTACATGCTCTTCATATTACTTTTAAATTATTAATATGTTTCAAAATTGAACAATAATTTCCCTTCCTGTTAATAATCATTACCCTCTTCATCTTAGTTGTATTTATATTATTGCTCAATTTATCTTATCTGTGATAATAATAGAGTTGGTGGTGAGTTATATCTCCCACTGAGATTTGGAATCTCACCTCGTGGGTCTCCCAAATCCTTTTTAGGTGGACGAGTAGGAAGAGGTAGAGATCGTGCAGAGGAGATTGGGCAACAGTCAGAGGGGCAGTAGCCGATAAGGTTGGAGGTGTTGCTGGATGCCTTTTGTTGATAGAGTCCTAGAGTCATCCCTATACACTCGGGTCATTGGGAATGTTTTGTAGATGTTTTGCGGATGTGCTATCTTTATGTGCCATTTGTATATCAGATATGATGGAATCATGTATATATGTTCTGGAACAGTGCTTTCATTACAAGTTGAAAACATGCCTTGTGAATGCTTTGAGGCATGAAAGGACTCATTGTAAAGGTTCTTGCTATATGGCTATTTTATGAAAAAGGTTTTAATTTTTAGTGTTTTCTCAATAATCTATTCGCTAATCCCTCTTCCGTGGTTATGTTTTGAGTAATACACTTTATGTGGTGTGGGGCGTCACACTTGTAATGTCTTAAATAATGGTTGATTTGGAAGGTGAATGCAAACTTAATTAGATCACATTTCAACTGGTTCATTTTTGTCCTTACTAGTCTACTTATTTTGCAATTTAACTTTTTGTATTTGTTTATTGCAGTAATGTAACATCCCTACAATTTTAGTGTTTACTAAATATAACTAAAAAATCTATGGTACAAGTTTCATTATTTATAATTCTATAAAACCTCGGACAAGTCCTTTTCATGATGATACAATTTTTAAGCACATCTTATTTTAGTTATGCATACTACCTAGTATTCAAAGAAATGATTAGAATTTAATAACAAGGAACTCATATGCATAATGAATATGTTATCCTTTAATATTTTTTAGTTTGTCATGTTAAATTAGAGTTTCCCTTAATTTTTGGTATTGTAATTCCATTTTTGTAATAACCAGTGCATACATTACCATAACTATCCAATAAAGCAAACATATATTTCCCTATCTCTATTGTAAGATTTTTGACTTGATATATGGGTTCATCATGCTTTATTTAGCAAAGATACCATGTTTATGTCAATTAGATAATCCTCACTATGTAAATGAAAAACTATGAGTAATTGCATGTATTTTAAGATAATTATCTAACCGATACAAACAATTATACTAGATATATATAAGTCATGATTAATGCAACTAAGATAGTGAATCATGTGTTGGTTATTATTTTAGGTTCATTGTGAACTATTGGATGAGGATTGGGAAAAAGAGGCTTAGTATCCTTCCTTTCATGCAAAGCATGTTGACTAAAAATAGCCAAAAAAATTCCCATCGAACTCTCTCTCTCTCTCTAAACTTAGTGAATTCCTCATTTCTCCCCACCATTAAATTTTCTTGGTAGTTTGAGCTCAATAATCCCTATGTAGAGACCTATCTATCCTTCTAGAAAATACTCTTAATTCTTATATTTTTTCCTCCTCCCCTATGCGACTCTCAAAATAAGGAGGAGACCATCAAGGTGAAATGATATGATTTAAGAATCACCTTGAACATATAGGTGAGTCTCCTTTGTATTCAATTTTAGCAAGGCATCTCAAGAAATCATCATGAATACAAGTTCTTTATTTGATGTTGTGTGTCCAACCAAGAGACTCTGTCCACCTCCCCCAAATTTACATTCTAGTTGACTAAGATATTATGACATGGAAGTCTTATAGGACATATTCCTACTGATCTAGGTTAGGAGAAGGAGCAGAAGTATAGTAAGCGACTTTAAAATAAGAACTAAGCAAAAATTGAACTAGTGGGTGCCAACTATAAGAAAATCATTCATTATTTAGATTTATCTCTAAATTTCTAAAGAATAGTCGGCATGCATGTTTCTAGATAGTTTCTTTTTGCAAAATGATGAAGACTGCAAAATTTATATTGTAAGACTGATGTTTGACAACTTTCACTATTTAATTTTGTATGGAATCATTATACTGTTGTGATGTAAACAAAGTTTTTGTAATTCTTCCTTAAGTGTATGAGTTGTGGAGAACCTAGTGCTGTTCCCATATGTGCATGTGTGTGGTAAGGGAGGTGTTATAAATTGGAAACATAGAGACATTATAGTTGGGCACTGATATGTTATTAGGTTCTTATGTTTAAGAGAATAATATCAAGAAATTAGATAACTGGTATTTGTTGTTTAAGGAATAAGAGAAGACATAACCATTGACAAAGGTGATGTGAGGTTTAGTTTTCTCTCTATAAGGAGATCTAAGATATTTTTTAGTGATATCTATCTAGATAATTTAGACTTTATATGTTAACTCTATATTGGTGTATACCATCTTCTCTATTCTTCCCACATGTTAGTGGTATGGGATACAAGCTTATGGGTATTATAGAGGAAAAGGTATAAGCACCAAAATATTTTTGATTCATGACTCAACATTAAAAGTACAATAAGTTATTCCATGTTCAGATATATGACTGACCGACATGTACCAGAACGTGACAAAAAGTAGTTGACATTAAAATTTTGATACATATTGTCAGATAAACCTAGTTGCATATTTATTAAAATCTATAATACATACCAAGGACAATAATTTGGTGTAGAAGAGTGTGTGGGATGTCAACGTAGAACCAAAACCCTAGTTTGGCTCCTCCAGAGACTAGGAAAGTCAGGATATATTTCATGGTAGACGATGAAGATTATGCTTTAACATTCAACTTCACTAGAAACATACGTGTATGCTAATTTTTATACTCATGTTAGGCGTAATATAATTAATAACATGAAATATGTATCATGAAATATTAGTGTAGAACTATTAAACCTTATGACAAGATTAAGGTGTTAGTGTACATATATGTGAAACCATGCGATTGATGGTATTATATTTTTATACTAGTCTTTTGGATGGTATTTATGTAAGGTGGGTAGGTTGTGAAAATCCTAAAGTTTTAATTTAGAATGAATCTAATTAAGAATTAATTCCTTCTAGTATGTAAAACCCTAGAATAAGTCCCTAAAATGATGACTCAATCTTTTAGAACATACAAATCAAATTAAGTACATTATCATAAATTGAAAGGAATAATTTGAGTTTAGACAAGAATTAACTCACACTCATGCTATGTTATATTCTCTAACATTTTTAGTATTTCATGCTATATAAGACATTTCTTTAATATTTGGTAGTGTAATTATTTTTCAGTAATTAGTAGTGAATAAATTACCCTATCTATCCAATAATGTGAAATATATATTGTCCTAGCTCAAATATAAGAATTAGTTTGATATATTGGTTCCTCATTCAAGATTTAGAAAACCCTCCAAGTTTCATTAAATTTATATAATCCTACATATGTTAATTAATGTTAGAAAAAAGGGTAAATAGTTCCATGTATTTTGACCAGTTACTTAATCGATACAACCAATTAGCATACATATATCTAAATGTCAATTAAAAAACTAAGGAATGGGTCACACCTTAATTGTGATTTTAGGTTCATTGTCAACTATTGGTTAGAGATTATTCAAATGACATTTCATCTGCTTTCTTGCACGAACAACACATTGACAATCTATGTCTCTCTCTAAACACAATTAATTCGTCATATCTCCCAACAAAAAACTTTTTGGGTTGGTGCTTAACCCAACAATCTCTAAGTGTATCCCTATCTCTTCTTCTAGTAAAGATATTCAATTGAGTATTCTTTCTCATCGCCATGTGAGTTGCAGAACGAAGAAGAGACTAACAAGATGATGCACCACAATCTTGGAAGCCCCTTCAGGTTCTAGGACAGCATCCCCTACAATCATTTTCAACTAAGGCATCTCACTCCATCTCATGAATCATGGTTCTTGCTCCAACAACGATGATCTCAACCAAACAAATACACTCACCTCCCTCAAATTAGCATTCCAATTGATTAATAGAGTATGACAAGGATATTATCAGGAGCTATTCTTACATATTTATTTGATGTTTAGGATAAAAAGTAGATTTAGAGACCCCATGACAATAACCAAGCATAATTCAATCAAGTGGGGTTCCAACTATAATATGGTCCTTTGTTATATAAATTTTTCTTAATTTACTTTTAGAACATCAAAATAATAGACTTAGTCACAAAATGGTAGGATTAGTTTCAATTCATAGCATGTTGAAGACTATTAAGTTTATTCTATAAAAATGATATTTTAGAATTTTCAATATTTAAGTTTGTGTAGAATGATTCTATTGTTTTGATGAAAGCCAAGTTTGTTTAATGCCCCTTAAGTTCATGAGTTATGGATAACTTATTGTTGCTTCCTATGTGTTCATGTGTGTGTAAAAGGAGGGTGTACGAATAATGTTCAAATACTTTTTTTATCATGATCACTATAAGTTTCTAATGAATAACTAATGGAAGATTTACATTCCGTTCCAAGCATCAAAAGAAAAAGATCTTGTAAAATACAAAACTAATACAAAAACAATAAAATAAAAGATTCTTCTCCTTCCTACCTATAGAAGATCTTCACCAACAGTCACTCTTCATTGTTAAATTCTTCTATAAAATCCTTATGTATTGTTGAACCCAAATCATGGACCTTCTACAAGATTTTATGCCATTAAGAAATAACTGGAGGAAGGGTGTAATGACCTCGAATCCCATAATCCTCGTAGATAATAATTAGAGAGGCAAGGGTGGGTATTCTATAATTCCAAGACCAAGATTCACATAAAGAAAATAATGATGATAATCATTCCAAAATAATAGTGTTTGACCTTAGATAGAAAAAGAAAGCACCTCAAAGGAACTACATCTTGGACTTGGATAAAGGGAAAGTCTATAGCACTAAGGGTATGAACATGGAACTAAATACAAAAATGTTGATATTAATCTTTGGTTATCGTTGATTATGATTCACCATTTGTTCATCTTTAGATCTCTTACCTTTGGTTCTTCTTTTAAACTAACATGTTTGAAAAGTCAAGCATTAACATTTTTTTATGTTTATATGCGAGGAACAATAAAAAACATAAAATAAGAATTAAAAATTAGAAATAAATAAAGCCATATTTTTTACATGAAATCACTTGCCTAGTTCGAGATGATGGCTCCTGGGAGGTAAACTTCATCTAACACTTGTTTACACCTCCCACCATGAAGGATATCCTCCAGATGCCTCAAAAAAAGATTCATTATGGACCAAACAAGTTGGTCTGGCTTCATACAAATGACGACAATCTTTCAGAAGGCTTGGACTCTAAATTGCTCACCTCCTCAAGTTATGGGGATGTTGAACACTTCCCTTCCATATGGGATTTTCCTATCCCATATAGGGTGAATTCACACCTATGGATAATTCATTAGAATAGACTTTTGACGAATGAGATCATATTGAAGAAGCATATTAACACAACCATCACCTGTTCTCATTGCAACTTAGCCGAAGAAATCATACTCCATGCTATAAGAGACTATAGAGACACGAGAAGAACATGACAACTGTTGATTCCCCAGACTGCTATGACCTTTTGTGCCCAATACTCACCCTCCTCTTCGATAGGATACAACATCAAATCTCTAAAGAACATAGAACTATGGAACATCCTCTTTGCAGTCTCATGTTGTCTCACATGGAAGAACTACAACTCCTTTATATTTGGCCATGACTTGTTGGGCGGAGGAATCCGTCATCAACCACACCTTTGCTTCTTTTGTTGTACTGCCCAGTAGGCATCCCCGTAACATGACCGATCCAATCGAGATAGCTCCTGGGAGCATAATCCTTCTTGTGGATGTGATAGTGAATGGCAAAGACAATCTCATTCAACAAGTCTAGTCAGACAAAGCTACAAAGGAACCTGGATTGATGGCACCGACTCCTTCGTGAGGGGCTCAGACCCCATGTGAGGTGAACTTCATGTGATTCTAGAACATATACTCTACATAAAGTTAAAATGTTCTAATACAAATATTATCCTAAGTGACTCACAACTAGCAACACTCTGGGTGAGAAGAGTATGGATACCTCCTTCCAGCTAGTTCAGGCAGTATAAGAGACTTGGAGGACTAGTCCAGTGAAGGTGATATATCATATGAAGAGGAACTCCAACACCATGGCAGATACCCCAACTAAACATTTCCTGAAGCAATCTGAAGTGGTGTTTCCCCTCAAATCTTGTCCCCCCTTTCTTCTCAGTAGATACATGGTTGACCTTACCTCTTTTCCTCTTCAATTCACTATTACAGTTGGGTCTACTACTGATCAAGAGACAATATTGTAATCAAGCCTAGTATTGTTAGTTTTTTTTTTGAAAAGGTTGTATTTTTGGCCGATTTGACTTATGTCCACAAACATACTTGATTAAGTATAGCCTTAAAAAATTCTAGCAAACTAAATGACAAATCTACATCAGATACAAATCATATTCTTATTTCGGTGGATTTCTAGTTGTATACCAGTTTATAGTTTCCTTTTTCTCCAAAAATTTTAAAGTTAAATAGTAGATTTCTCATCATTATTGGGGTTCTATTTCTCCCTAAACAAACTAATATGATTTATTGGGAGTTGTATCATTTTATGCCCCCTAAATATAAAGTTTTAAGAACCCTAGTCAATCCCTAGTGAATCATATGAGCGTGTTTAAGTAAAAAACACCACCAACCATGATGATTAATTCAAAATTTACCCTAAAATTTTTGGAAGAAAACAAATTATGAATAGGTACAATCCTACAAATCCATCAAAAAATGATTAGGGTGTATAGTTATCTACAAGTTTGAAACATATATTGGGTTTATATTAGAACCTATGTATCCTGACCCCTAGTACATACATGTTTATCTTAATATAGACTTGGGACTCTTAGTCTACTAAACTAGCTCCCAACCCCAACAGGGCTTGCCACGCCTGGTTTAGTGGCTGAACATATGGCTAGATAAATACTACACGTCCTCTGAACCTAAGTCTTAGATGGATAGTCAAAGTACTAGGTATAACTACCTGCATCAGTGATTCTATAAGTTCAGGTTCACTACGCAATATTTGAACGAAATGAATTGTACTAGGTACTATTGGAATCTCTGATTAATGTTTAGTACCTCACTATTACAGGGAGACCATCATCATTGGGCTTGGTGCCCATACCTCTATGGTATGCTTTAACTACCTTATCTTAGATTCTGTCAGTTGGCATACACATTTCCACAGTCAAATTATAGATATCCTTGATGTATTTTATGGCATTTAAGACATCTAATGTCAAATTTATTCTTTAGTTTTACTAATAGATTAACTATTGAATTATGCTTAGATTAATTCCATAGTGAAGGTTTCAATTTTTATTTTATGAACACTACAAGTAATCTAAATCACTAGCTTGACTAAGGTATCGTTTAAACTGCATATATTATATAATGTTAGAATAAACAATCTTTCAAATCATACATAACTAGTCAGAAGCAACTATATATTAAATCATATGTATAGTACAATTAACTATTCTATAAATTGGAACAAACTTCTAGCTTTGATGTCTCTAATTCTATCACTTAATTCACTATAATTTCATAGCTAAATTATTTTTTGACCAAATGCATATGTAGGACATCGCAAATATACTAAATAATTAATAGCTCAATTGAATATCATGTTTTATCTTAATAAATCTAACCAACTAATGAGGAAGTACATGATTTCTATGATTTGTGGCTTAATTTATATTAAAACATGGTTAAAGGATGATTTTCCATTCTCCTAGATCTAATCCCAGCTTTCTTCACTTAAATCTAAACTTTCACTAGCCTAAGAATACCAAACCAAGCCTGGATTGAGGTTGGAAACACTAAGATCTACATTATGCAAGAGACTTGTTGCTTAAAATGCTAATGGGGATTAGTAAAAAAGATGAAGAAAAAGTAAAAAAAAACCTCTAGGTATCTTCACATAAAGATTTTACCAAGGAAAAGTGCAAGAAAGAGGAAGAAATGACCAAAACTAACTTACCACTAATTTTCTTATATCTAGGTCTTCTACCCTACACCATTTCTTATGTTCTTTATTCAATCTTTGAAAATCTCTTGATTCTTTTCCCTGATGCAATTTTAGGCTTCGGTTGTGTGGAAAGTTGAATTATGAATCCAAGACAACAAATTTTGTCAAATTATGATATTTATATTATAATTTATGGTGTTTTTCAAGATTGGCTGCACCATGTAGCAACACAACTCACTTTCACATTTTGCATCACATTTATGTGTGGACATTGGTCTGTGTCATCAGTGTCCTTGTTCAACAATCTTCATAAATAGTGTAGTAACTAGTAAACTTAGAGATCAATATGTGTCATCGACCTACATAGCCATTGTTCTATGTCATCAGTGTAGACATAGTTATGTGGGGACATATGACTACATCATTGGTCTCTATGCATGATCATCAATCTACTTCATTGGTCTAGTCATTGGTTTGTATCACCATTATTCTGCATCATTTTTCTATGTTGCTTGATGACAGTTGTGCACATGTTATTAATTTACATAACTCTCTTTTTTTTACTCTAATTTCATCCATATTTTTTGCATTGGGCTCAGAATTGAAATTTTTACAGTCATACAGTAAATTCTTCATGAAACTCTTATATTATATTATCGTTATTAATTTTTTTCTCATTTGTCTTTATTACTCCTCCCTCAAACATGTGTGGGATATATTCTATATCAACTAAATATCAAACTCAACATAGGAACAACATATTCTTTTGACATAGGAAATAACAATTTTAAAGCTAAAATGAAATATAAATCAACATAATCATAATGCAAGTTATTAATGAAGGTTAAATTAACACTAGGGTTATCTTTAACCCTATGATTATTAGAAATAGGATATGGATTGTAACAATATCCCTCGAATTTTGTCTGAAAATTCCTAGAAGAGGAAAGGATTCTTGTTACGCACATCTAATTGTAATTCCAAGTAGCTTCATCCACCCCATGATTCCTCTAAAGGACCTTCACTACAGGTGTGTTCCTATAACAACACATTTCCAAATTAGCCATCTAATCAAGATTTACTTAGATGATTGTATGTTTAGTATATTAATCATTGCTTAAACTTTATCAATGTTGATAATATAATACTGATGTTTTTAACTAATAAGATACTTTTAAAATGATTTTACTTGTAATAATTAGGTTTTGATAAGTGTAAACCCTAGTCTCTAAGATTAGGGTTTTTGTAGCATATGAGTGCATAATTTGATAAGTACAATTGTGTAGTAAATGGTTTTTAGTATTTTATTTATAACTCTAAGGTATTTGAAATTTGGATATGGTTTTGGAAAACTAATATTCAAGTGTTCATGAAAAGTTTTATGTTTTTAAATATTTTTTGATCTATTTTTCGACCTCTTTTCCCTAGTATAAACTCATCCGACCATGCATTATGGATGAAATATGATAGTCTCATATTTGATTTTTATCTTGTTATCGGTACATCCAAATGTTCCAAAATGTTAGTTGTAGATTGGAAATGCCATTTACGACATTATCATATATGTTCACAATTTTTGGATGATGTTCAAGTGATCCATAGAGTGGTTTCAGATGAGTTTCTTATCAGTGACAACTTAGCCAACCAACCAGTATAAATAGATAAAAATGAAATGAAGGGCTTGTTTTGAAGTGTTACAAGCACCTCAATTGATGTATATGATCAACCTAAAACCCTAGTAGCTTCCACAATTCGTGGTTCCTATCCAAGAAACAAAACTAAGAGAGATAGAAGAGCTAGGGTTGTAACCAGATACAGTGGTGGAATTGATGATATAGGGTTTCAACTTCCTAGAAATGATGGAATCAAGTATGTTGGTCCTCTTTACATATATTTTCTTAGTTATTATTACATTAGATGTATATATTTCATCCCTCCTCTGATTTGAACTAAGATATAGAAAATCACCATGTTTTCTCTTTCTTTCTCTCTTATTCTCTTTTTCTATGGGTTCTGAGTTGAGAGGAGGAAGAAATGAGTTTAATTGCTATAACCTAGGTGCGATTCTATATATTTTGCGTGTGTTGGATGTTTTCAAAATTCTTGGCACCTAAGTGAGGTTTTGTCTCTTTCGTAATCTCTATAATCATGTTGAAAACCTAATTCTACCAGTCTAAAGTAATCAAGATCATAGCTTGTGATTGTATGCAATTGGGTAACCAATTGGGAATATTTTTTGGGAATCAAATTCTAATGATTTGGATTCTTCTCATTTATTTGTATTTAGTTAGTTACGAATAAATTTAAGCAAGGATATACAAACTCTTATGGATAGAGAACTATATCGTTGTACACCAATATGCGATATGCTTCGAAATTCAATCGACATGCATGTAATCATATTTGATAAGCCAAATGAATTTAATATATTATAATTTATGGAATAATAAGTAAACCACACATGAATAATAATTAAACCACACATGAATTTAATATACTTTTAATTCATTTGTACAAGTCACATATGTATAAATTGAGATGATGAGTATTGGATAAAGAGTGACAAAAGTAACCCTAATCTATTTTACTTTTTATATAAAGTATTTTATAAAAAAGAAGAGGGTTGCTTTTAATTACCAAGTTGCCAATGGTAATTTGATAACATGGTATAACTATCTAAATACAAAGAGATGGAATGGAAAGGGGCCAATTGAATTGGGATGATTAGTAATGGATGAACGATAATGAAATGAGTGGAATGATATTTTCAATTGGTTTGTTATAGGTATATTGGAATTAACTTGAATAGAAGGAAATGGAGTTAGGTAAAATTATGAAGGAATTGAATGTTCAATATATATATTTATATATCATGTGAATAAAGAGTGATAAATTATAAGAATAGTAGTGAATAAGAATTGAAGAATGAAGAGTAATGAGTCTATATTGAAAGGAAAATCAAGGAGTTAGTTGGTGGAGCTATGAACCTAGATCTACCGTAATAGGATGAGATAACTGATAACAATGAATAATACTCATAAATGAGAGATAAATTAATGTATGTGAGTATGGTTTGTTCCAACTAAAAAATGAAGTTTAGATTTGTGAATTGATTCATAAGAATGCATTTTTGGACTGTAATTGTATGTTAGAATACCTTTATAATGTGAATGGTCTAATTTGATGAATTAATGAGACCACATACATTCCGAATAGTAACCCTTGTTAACTCAAGATCAATTAGGTCAATGTTGACTCACGTCTAAATTGACTAAACCCGTGTTTTGATGATGACTAACCATTCCACATATTGGTGTCTAATGTCTCTACTTGAGTGATTTCAGATTAGGTATAGACACACTTCAAATGCCCTAACTTGCACATCTCAAATTGGAGAAAAGACAAGTCAAAGTCAATACAAGTGCACATTTTTGTAATATGATGTAAATTCATTAGAATCATGTTGTAAATCACGTGTAATGATTGTATGACTTGTAATTAAGCTTAGAAAAAATTAGGAGCACATAGATCAAATCATCTTAATAAGACGTCATCTAAAATTTAATTAATAATACCTATAATTGCTCATTTCATTAAACTTACAAGATTATATACGACTTTAAGTTTTACCTCTCATACTCATATCTATATTGAATTCCTATTTCAATAAATTTATAATTTTAATACATCAGAAAAACCTTATTATTCAATAATCTCTTTAGAGGGTACAAATGTTCATTGAGGGTATTAAACCCTATTTTTCCACCCAACTCATCGATCAATTATAGGTATACATTTGATTCATTGCCTCATTTGAGTCAATCCCTAAAAATTAGCCGTAGACATGCATGTCCTCCATATAAATCCCTCATATATGATCCTCATGTACATGACATATCCAATTCAAGTAAGGATTCAACATTTCAATTGAGCAACTCAGAATGTTAAGCACTCAAAAGCCATTTTCCCAAATTCACATCAGGTTGTTCATCGATCGAGTTTTGTGAGTTGCAAACTTGACCGATCCTGATTGGATCTTGAAAATGACTTTTGATAGGTCGAGTTGTGTTTAAACAGAACTCGACCGATGGAGTAACTGACCAATTTGATTTTCATTGGTCGGTCGAGTTTCCCCAAGACAAACTCGACCGATGGTCTGAATATTGGCTTTGTCTTTTACTCTATCGGTCAAGTTACCCTTATAGAAACTCGACCGATTGCACTGCACAAAAAGTGCAGAAAAGTGCTTCTAGCCGTTGTGGAGTTGCAATAAGTGAAAATATATCTGTTGCATGCCAAAAAATAGCTAGTTTTCATTCTCAAGTGTTCCCAAAGGCTAAGAGGCATCCCCAACTATAAATAGGACCCCTTGGGCTTCATTCCAAGGTTGAGCATTCATTGCAAAACTCTATGTGAGGTTCCTATTCTATAGTTGAGTGCTTCCTACAGCCTCCTCTATCTCTCTAAGTTTAATCACTTGCTACATCCATTAGAGTGAGTAGGAAATCTGTAAGAGAGCTAGTCCTACATGTATATCTTGTGAGGCTCTCACTTCTACCACCTCCCTTTCTCTCATTTCAACCATGAAGATGAATGTTATCTCTCTTAGCTAAGAGAGGTGAAGAAGAACAAGGGAAGGCGTCCCTTGGTGAAGATTAAGGTTGAAGACTTGGAGCAAGAGTGGGTAAGCCCTTGGTGAAGGTAGAAGACTCCTTGATCAAGTGGGTAAGTCCTTGGTGGAAGCTTCTCCGAGTGAAGGTGAAGTCAAAGGCGGAAGATCCAAGAAGAGTGGATAATCCCTACAAGGCTGAAGACTTGTGCAAGAGTAGGTAAGTCCTTGGAAGAAGGCAAAAGACTCCTTGCAAAGTGGGTAAGTCCTTGGTAAGGTTGAAGACTCTTTGTATTGGATAGGTAAGTCCTTTGTTTGGTCATGTATTTTAAGTCTTATGAATGAATATAAGAATGCAATGGTTAGGAAATCCTAGAGGTTGACCTCTCTAGGTAAGTGGACTGACATACTTCTAGTTTGAAGTGTGGAACCACTCTAAATAGCTTGTCTACTTGTGTTTTCTCAATCTCTCTCGTCCTTGCTATGCATGTTTTAGTTGCACTCAAATTACCCATTTAGCAACCTTATCTTATCATATATCTTGAAGGTCTAATGAATTTTTCTTAAGTGCATTCAGATCTATTCACTTCCCCTCTAGAGCATCTAATCACCCATCTAAGATCCAACAATTGGTATCAGAGCAGGTCTTCTCCAAGCATACTTCTACAAGTAGGAGAAGATGGGTGACTACCAAGGAGGGAGATACTTGATCAACCTTCCAATCTTTGATGGGTGCAATTTCCTTTATTGGAGAAGAAGACTTCAATTCTACATCCAAGGATCAAGTCTTGAGATGTGGCAAATGGTGAACAACCCATACATGCTACCAAAGACAAAGATTGAAGAATGGGATGAAGCTACCTTGAATAAAACAACCTTGAATGCTAGAGCCATGCACATCCTCTATGCTTCCATGACCCTTACCAAGTTCAATCAGATTTCTTCATGTGAAACAACCTATGAGGTATAGAGAAAGCTATGCATCACTTATGAGGGGATAGATCAAGTAAAGGAAAGCAAAGTCTATATGCTTAAAGGGATGCTTGAAAACTTCAAGATGGGAAAGGAGGAGAGGATAGCCAACATGTACTCAAGGCTCAACACCATTCTGAATAGTCTTGCTGTTCTAGGACATCCTATGAGTAGAGGAGAGATCAACTCTAAGATCCTTAGAACTCTCCCCAAGAGATGGGAACCCAATGTGACCTCCATTAAAGAAGCAAGGTCTCTTAAGGATGTCCCTATTGAAGAGCTCATTGGAAATCTACAAGCACATGAAGCCACACTTGACAAGATGGAGGAAATAGAAAGATAAGAAAAGAAAGAACTCAAGAGAATGAAGAAGGCTAAAATGAAGGCTCAAATCAAGGCTAGTGTTGGTCAAGATTCTCCATCCTCTCAAGTTGAAGAAGATGCCATGTACTCCAAGGGTAAACTTTACAAAGGCAAGTCCTCCTCCATCCGGTGCTTCACATGTGGAAAGAAGGGTCACTACAAGGAAGATTGCCCACAAGGAAAAAAGACCCATCTTCACAAGAAGAAGGAGAAATGGCACTCAAGCTCAAGTGGCTCCTCCAACTCAAGCTCAAGTGAAGATTCAAGTGAATGATCAAACTCAAGCTCTAGTGATGAAGGATAATGCCATTTTGCTCTTATAGCATCAAAAAGTAAGGACTCGAGTTTGGTAAATCTAAACTCTTTAGATAAAGAATCTTTGATTGCTATTATTCATGATACTTGTGCCTCTCTTAAGTCTTATAAAAGGAAAAAGAAAAAGCTTGCTAGAATTGTTGATAATTTGCATGTAGAACTAGATGATCTTGAACATGCTAATTCTTGCTTGCTTGATGATAAAAATGATTGTCTTAGTCAAGTAGATTCTCTTAAACTTGAAAATGCTAGTTTGCTTGATAAGATTAGATTTCTAGAAGCTCAACCTCTCATGCCTAGTTCTAATGAAGAGAATACTCTAATTGTTGATTCTCTCATGCATGATATTGATGTTCTTAAATCTGAAAACAAGGACATAGATTTTGTTTTGCAAGAGTTAGAAATAGAAAATGCCTCCTTGCTTGCTAAAATCAATGTGCATGAATCTTGTTCTAGTTCTACTAGTAGAGAGAATGATGTTGCTTCTCTTCATATTAATATAGATTCTTATTTAAGTAAAGATCCTTACTTAGAAAATGATCTTTTACATGCTAGAGATAATATCAATAATTTGTCTTCTACAATTGCTTCTCTTAAGCATGATAATGATAGTTTGAGATCCTTTATGCAAAGATTATTAGTTGGTAAAAAGAGTCTTAATGACATCCTACACCATACTACTAAACAAATTGGTAGACATGGTTTAGGGTATGATAGTAGTCAAGGGAACAACAAGGATAAAGGACCTCCAATATTCCATGGAGAGTCCTCTAGTTCCAAGACTATGGGCACATGCAACTATTGCAATGAAATTGGTCATTATTCTACTTGTTGTCCTTTTAGGAAAGAAACCAAGAGCAATAGGACTTGGGTTACTAAACTAACTCCTCCGGACCCAAAAACATGATTGGGGACCATTTCATCTTTATTCTTGTAGGTACTTGCAAATGGATTGACTTGAGCTATTAAATTGCAAATTGACTTGTCAATCCACATGAAAAAACAAAGGTGAGATGTGTAGAGGGTGATAACAAGTGTAAAAAGGAATGGTAAGAAAAAAGGTAATGTTTTATTGCTTATAACCATTTCTAACCTATTTTGGTCAAGTTAGTGTGCACTATACATATGGTTTTTGAGTCAAAAGTGGTATTTTTTGATTCTCTTCACACTCTTGCTCAAAAACTATTTCTAATGCTTCTATAGTGCATTACCAACTTGCTTAGATATGTTTGGATATGGTTTGTATTTTTAGCATGCCTTTAAATATGTTTTTATGAAATATATGTGCTTTTTCACAGCTGGTATGTCAGTTGAGTTTGCCCTATTTGAAACTCGACCAATAGGCACCTGTGGGTGTTGCCAACAGCTGTCATCGGTCGAGTTGTCAATACACAGAACTCGACTGATAACACTGTGCACAAAATATATATTTGGCTTATTGAATGAAAATTTCCCTCTCAACTAGATTTTCTCAACCAATAGCCTTATTCTTTGGCACTCCTTTGGTACCTTTATATATGCATATTGCCATGTTCTAAATTTCCTATCTTGCTTACAACTCTATTTCTCTAATTGCTCTAAATTGGTATATCTATATCTTACAATTACTTGCTTTGAGTTGTTTTTTGTAGGTTTTGATGACGATCTCTTTGGATCTCTTGTTTGTGTCTAAAATTGCTTCCGTTGTGATTTAGCTTGCTACATATATCTAGGTGTATATCTTGTGTTGATACAACCTTGAGGTTCTTAGTGGTGATCATCTTTTAGTAATGATGCATATTTGTTAGTGAGTTATATCCTTTCATGCTTCTAAAATTGCATATCTCCTTATTTGGATATATATCTACATTTACTCATAGCTTGCTTTATCTTGCGTATCTTTTGATATCTTTTGCTATGATCTAGATCCTACTAGTAGTCCTAACTTGTGATAACATCTACTAGTAGTTCATATACATGTAGTTCTAGCCTTGTTTATAATTGACATCTCTGCACATCTATATGCTATGCTTGTATCTTGTTTCATACATGCTCAAGCTTGTTCCTTGAATTGCATATATACTATCTTGAGTTGCTTGCATAACTTTGTGATGCAGGATACATAGATCTACATTATATGTAGAAATTTGAGTATTTTTGGATTTTATGCAGATTTTGCTCCAGTTTTAGTTTTTGGTGCAAGACTAGTAGTTTTCATGCAGAAACTACCTTCTGAGCAAGGCTCATCGCTTTGCCATGAGCCCTGATGCATTTTGGGAAAATTCTGTCATCTTGAGGGTCAAAATTGCGATTTATTGTTTTTTTGCAGCACCTTATCTTGCATTTTTGGGTTGCTCAAGTTCATGCTTTAACTTGCATTTCTTTCTATGCTTGGACAAGCCCCTATATGTGCTCTTCTACTCTTCTTATATTACTTTTTGTTATCTCCTTTCCCTTTAACAAGTGATGTTTCTTATTTCTTCATAACCCCACTTTTTGAAATGACAAAGGGGGAGAAATGTATGTCTTCTTTTAAAAAAGGAAGAAGGCATGCCTTACATGAAGAAGAGAAATATGTTCATGTAAAGGGAGTAGGTAAAGGGGAGAAGACATATATGTGTAGAACATATATCAGTAGAAGACATAGTATTCTATAAATATTATGAAAGCTAACCATGCAGGGGAAATAACATCAATTGAGGGGGAGTATGAGAACTCCATGCACATCAATTGAGGGGGATCATATGAGCTCAATTCTATTGAAACCCCTGGGTTTCTATGAAGGTATGATTTTACTTAAAAGCTTTCAATACATTTATGGAATGGTTTGTCATCTTCAAAAAGGGGGAGAATGTTGACTCAAGATCAATTAGGTCAATGTTGACTCACGTCTAAATTGACTAAACTCATGTTTTGATGATGACTAACCATTCCACATATTGGTGTCTAATGTCTCTACTTGAGTGATTTCATATTAGGTATAGACACACTCCAAATGCCCTAACTTGCACATCTCAAATTGGAGAAAAGACAAGTCAAAGTCAATACAAGTGCATGTTTTTGTAATATGATGTAAATCCATTAGAATCATGTTATAAATCACTTGTAATGATTGTATGACTTGTAATTAAGCTTAGAAAAAATCAGGAGCACTTAGATCGAATGTTTAAGCACTCAAAATTCATTTTCCAAAATTCACATCAGGTTGTTCATCGGTCGAGTTTTTTGAGTTGCAAACTTGACTGATCCTGATTGGATCTTAAAAATGACTTTTGATCGGTCGAGTTGTATTTACACAGAACTCGACTGATGGAGTAACTGACCAATTCGATTTTCATTGGTCGGTCGAGTTTCTCAAGGACAAACTCGACCGATGGTCTAAATATCGGCTTTGTCTTTTACTCTATCGATCGAGTTACCCTTATAGAAACTCGACCGATTGCACTGTATGGAAAAGTGCAGAAAAGTGCTTCTAGCCGTTGTAGAGTTACAACAAGTGAAAATATATCCGTTGCAAGCCAAAAAATGGCTAGTTTTTGTTCTCAAGTGTTCCCAATGGCTAAGAGGCATCCCCAACTATAAATATGACCCCTTGGGCTTCATTGCAAGGTTGAGCATTCATTGCAAAACTCTATGTGAGGTTCCTATTCAATAGTTGAGTTCTTCCTATAGCCTCCTCTCTCTCTCTCTAAGCTTAATGACTTGCTACATCCATTAGAGTGAGTAGGAAATCTGTAAGAGAGCTAGTCCTACATGTATATCTTGTGAGGCTCTCACCTCCACCACCTCCCTTTCTCTCATTTCAACCATGAAGATGAAGGTTCTCTCTCTTAGCTAAGAGAGGTGAAGAAGAACAAGAGAAGGCGTCCCTTGGTGAAGATCAAGGATGAAGACTTAGAGCAAGAGTGGGTAAGTCATTGGTGAAGGCAGAAGACTCCTTGCTCAAGTGGGTAAGTCCTCGGTGGAAGCTTCTCTGAGTGAAGGTGAAGTCAAAGGCGGAAGATCCAAGAAGAGTGGGTAATCCCTACAAGGCTGAAGACTTTTGCAAGAGTAGGTAAGTCCTTAGAAGAAGGCGGAAGACTCCTTGCAAAGTGGGTAAGTCTTTGGTAAGGTTGAAGACTCTTTGTATTGGATAGGTAAGTCCTTTTGTTTGATCATGTATTGTAAGTCTTATGAATGAATATAAGAATGAAATGGTTAGGAAATCATAGAGGTTGACCTCTCTAGGTAAGTGGACTGACATACTTCTAGTTTGAAGTGTGGAACCACTCTAAATAGCTTGTCTACTTGTGTTTTCTCAATCTCTCTCATCCTTGCTATGCATGTTTTATTTGCACTCAAATTACCCATTTAGCAACCTTATCTTATCATATATCTTGAAGGTCTAATGAATTTTGTTTAAGTGAATTTAGCTCTATTCACCCCCCTCTAGAGCATCTAATCACCCATCTAGGATCCAATAACCCTAACTGAAGAATGATATACAACAAAAGAGGACTGCTAAGTATTCTATGCATGTTTATTCTTTCAGATTTATTTATTTTTATAGAAATTAGATGGAATAAGTATATGTTGTATGATAAGCCTATTTGGGGAAAGATGAATGACATCAGATATTTATATGCTTATGTTGTTTCTAGTTCTAATGTCTCTATGAATATTTAATGAGAAACTATGATATGGAATAAAGGGATAAGAAATATGTTGAGATTGAATTAACATTCGTTGATTACTTTTGAGAAACCATGCTTAGTGTAAATGTTGGATAACAAGATAATGTCTTGGGCTGAAAGTGCAATGATGATGACTGTTACAATATGATGTGGATATGGAAAGAATCATATGTATTGTAAATTTATATATTGTTTTGCTTATTGTTTTAATCATTGTCTTTCTTAATAAGCCTAATCTGATTCATTTCATTCAAGTTGTGTAAGAATATACACATATGATAAATGATTATTTGAAACTTTATTAAGAAGAGTAAAAGTAATCAATAACAAGTGAAATTATGATAGATCTAGTAAGGTGACCAGGGCAAAGTGAGTTTCCCTCGAGTGCCACATTGGAGAAATGAAACAAATCTCCTTATAGTAATTAGAGTAATATGAGAAGCATTTCTGAAATGTTGATTGATACCTTGGAGGTTAGACCACTAGGATTTAGGGATGAGTCATCTAGTTTGATTCTACCCTAAGTCATATACTGTGAATATCTATGTCCATGATGAATATACTCTGAAATATGATAATATGTTGTGTACCCAAGATGAGGACATGAGACTCTTTAGGAAACCTTACGGTGGACTAGAGTTTGTGGTTAATTCTTAGGGTGGTTACCAAAGTCCTAACATAGTGATGGTAAGTCACTGACAAGAGAATCTAGTGTGGTGACTTCTACTTGGTGAGATACAAGCCAAGTAGTTTTAGGTAAAATGAATAAAAAATGGCAAACCATGTAGAATATGAGTTAAATATATGTTGCATGCCTTTTACTGCTACATGATAGTCTTGATGTTATTGAATATATTTATTGTAATGAAAACTAATCATTCTTTTATAAAGATAATAGGTTTCCATATTATTCTTTGTTTGGTTTGGTAATGGATTTTGAATGTCGGCGTGTGATTAATTATAGGTTTGATATCCACTCTAAATATGATTTAAATGTACTTTTCATTTCAATAGTCCTATTTGGTAGAAGTGTCTTATGTTTACTTCTGCTTTAGGATTGCAGGATGTGTTCCCGATCCGGTTGGTGGGGTGTTAGAAAAATGGTTATTATGTCTTAATTCTAATTGTTTACATCTTGACTTGTCCTACAATCAGATTGTCATTATGAAGAAAGTAATATCTATTGCTCTGTTCATAAACATGCTCTTATGGATGTTTTAAGTTGGAATTGACTTAAGTGAATACCTTATCTGATTAACTAGAGTATTGTCATAAATTGGTTTTGATGAAATTCTAGTACCATTTGTTAGACTTCTCAATATCTACATGTTTCTTTTAAGTTCACTACACTTAATCTGATGTTGATCCATGTACTCAGCTTGAGTTGGAGGTATCCACTCACTGGAGATCTGTATGAGTCTCATGAGGTTGTTTCAATTTTTTTAGGTATAATGTCATCCACCGGAGAGTATACAAAAAGAAGATGTAAATAGAATAATATAGAGTAGAATTTTCCTATACTCTTTGTTTCCTAGGATGTGTGGTATGCTAAGTTTGATTTTTCATGTATATGTAAATGATGGAAACTAAATTGCATATGGGAAATAAGATTTGTGGTGATGTGACATTGCATATGAAGTCTTTATGAAAAAGGAAAATATTACATGTTTTTTTTTGTATATTGCATTAATCACACTTGTCAAATTGCTTTGTTTTGTTACATAAAATGGGTTAGGTTTAGACTTTGTCTCTAATGTTTGGCATTTATATTGATGAAAAGAGAGGTCTTGATAATAGGGTATTAGGGCTTAGGTTAGGTGACTCTATAGGGACAAAGGGGACAAATGATCTAGGGCTCTATGATAATATTTATGTTGAACACAGCATGAAGGATATGTGTTAGTATATTTGATTGGTTGGGGTTAGGCCCACTATATTTTTCCTTATTTTGTTTAGCTCATGTACTCCCTAGCTCTTATATATAGAAGACCCAGTGCTCTTATTTGATTTCCTCTATACATTATTATTTCTATCTACATGGTATTAGAGAAATAGTTTAACCCTAATCCTCTTAACTCCTTCCTTTCCCCTCCGTCTTTCCTTTCTTACTTCCTGATGGCTGCCACTAGGGGTGACCATCGGTCCAAAACCGGACCGGACCGAATCGAGGACTGACTTTGTAAGAATTTATTCACCGTAGACTGGACTGTTTCGAGGTAGGACCGGACCGGGACCAGACCATTTGAGGTATGACCAAACCGGACCGCTTGGACCGTAATCAACCTTTTTACATTTTTTACAACTTATTTAATTGTAAAAAGTAGATAATATTAGTTATTTCTAACAATTATATAACATTAATAGTAAATATTTACACTACTAGTATTTATATGTGTACTTTATTTGTACTTGTAACATAATATACCGACAAATATACATATATTTATATAAAAGTCAGTCTGCGGTCCGGTCCACGATCGGACCGTTTTTAAATCGAATCGGACTGAATACCGAATTCACTAAAATTTGCAGACCACAGATTGGACCGAACTCATTATGGACCGATCTGAACTGACAGGTCCAATCCAATTTTACAGTCTGGATTATCATTTGCTCACCGCTAACTGCCACATCCAATCTCGATCTTCGTCTGCGGGATGTGATTCAGTCTTCAACTCGTGACGGTGCTTGGGCAACTTCCCATTCCGCTTAACCGTGGATGTCTCAAGATTTATAATGAGATCTGTATGTAACTGCAGCATATTCCTTCAGCTGGATACGTGCATGCGGCATCACGATTCAGCAAGTCGTCCGCTTCCTCCCGTGTTCTTTGATCTTCGTGCCGACACCATTCAACAATAGATCTCTGTGACGAGCACCAAATCCAGCAACAAAAGTTATTTAGTTGCAAAGGCATCGATCCACTTTTTTTTTTCTTGTCTCCTATGCATATCATTTCTTTCTAAATCATTGTGGATCGAGAAGCTGATTTCAGCCACAAGATATTTCTGTATGAATGCATACTCAGATCACACTAGATTGTATTAACACCGTGCCATTTTCTGATTCCGTTGTTGTGTCCGTGTGTCTGAGAATAAAAAAACAGTTGAAAAAAAAGGCTAAACAAAAGACCCGTGTTAGTATAAAATTTTATTTGTTCTTCCTCTCCATGTAGTTTTCTAATCTTCATGGTTGAGTACTTTTCTTAAAAATTGAAAATTTTATATTCATTTATCCTACCGTGCCTTCCAGTAGTGCCTTATGTTTTTCTATCAAGACTCGTTCCGGTATTACTGCATTCTTCCTACTAAGTTTCATTCATCCAGCGGTACTGCTCCTTCTACCGGGTTTTCATTCTGCTAGTATTTCTATTTTATTATATTATACCGTACTACATTCCAATACCTTTTATTTTTCTTCTTGTACGGTGCTACATTCTGGTACATTACTGTCTTTTTGTACCGTGCTATTATCTGGTATCTTACTCACCTCATCATGGGTGATGCTGCTAAAATGACAAATCTCTTACAATGATATGATATTCCACACGTATCTGCCGTTAAACTTAACGTTGATAATTTTTTATTTTTGATGAATGTTGTTCAAACATTTCTGGAATCATGGGGTAAGCTCATGCTTATCACTGAGGATGCCCATGTCGTATAGGCAATATTCAGATTCTTTCCTGGCTTTGGGGTGCATGGGGCCTGACATTGCAATCAAGTACATGTGTCACACATGCGTCAAAATAATGTGGGATGAAATAAAATAATTCTTCACTTTGGAAGACAACTGCTTCTATATCCATAACGCCAAGGACAAAATATTCTCCGAACAACAAGGGGATTGACCCTTGACTAAGTACTATGATGCAATGAAGGCTATGTACAATCAACTATTTTTTTTCTCCCCAAAGACCTCTGTTGAGGTCACCAACGAAAGAGAAACTCTCCTCATGGGTGCTTCCTCAACGAGCTTCATCCTCATTTTGCTTATGTTCGATTACGACTCCTAGTTGGTGCGACCCTTTCATCCATGGAACAAGTATATGCACATCTGCCGCAGTCTGAAATGCTTGCTCCTCGCATCTGTCTTACTAATGAATCTGAACCTCCATCTGCAATGACTACGACAACCATAGGCCATGGTCGAGGACAAGTCCAACATCTAAAGTGCACTTATTATGGAATCTTGGGTCACAGTTAAGATATATGCCACTTGAAGCATGGGTATCCAACACACTACAGGAGAGGACATGGTAGGGGATCTGCACATGTTGCTTAAGAACCTTCCCACATTAGACAAGCATCTACTCTGACAATGGGTCATGCACCTTTCACCACATGTATCTTCTCAAACTTCTCATATCTCATTATTCCTTGAGGAGTACGATCGCCTTCACTAAGATGCTAAATATTATGGGGATTCTCTGCTTCACAACAACATTACCACTTCCGACTCTTCTAATTGTCATGTCGGGGATTACCTATTACTGATTTATTTGTCTATCTAACCACTACTTCTCAAGGTAACTTTGGGACATCCATGCATTCTTCCAGTTCTAAATGGATTATGGATTCATGTACAATACAACTATGACAGGTATGCCCCATCTTCTAACCACATTTGATTCATTTATCCCTCACTACTCCGTCACCATGACAAATGAGTCGATTAAACAAGAAACTTGGTGTGGAACTGTTCTTATTTCTTCTATAATCAAGTTGACTACTATCTACTTTATTCTAAACTTTCCATACAATTTGACGTATGTTCCAAAAATTGTTGATTCTCTCAAATGCTTCGTAACTTTTGGTCCATCTGGTTTTATTTTATAGGATTGGAGGAATTTGATGATGATTGGATAGGGTGTACACTCTTATGATCTCTATTACATCTCCACCCCACTCTCCAACCTACCATGATCCCTTCTTGCCTCACGCCACTTCAGCTGCATCTACACCATGGACATTTATCTATAAACAAGCTTAAACTATTATATAGTTATTTATATTCCTCTTCATCCATTCAGTGTACTTGTTAGCTAGGGAAACACCATCACGTGTCCTTCGTGGCCCATATTTGTAAATAATCATCATGTATGTTTGACTTAATTCATATTGATGTGTGTGGTCCATTTGGGACTACTATTTACAATGGCTATAGCTATTTTCATACATTTATGGATGATTTTTCTAGAATGACATGCATTTACTTACTTCAAACTCATGATGAAGTTTTTGCATTAATTTGCAAGTTTTACAAGTTGGTTTCTGTTCAATTTTCAATGTCTATTAAGACTCTCTAAACCTACAACACCCTTGAATATACCCAACAGGTTGTCGCCTCCATTTGCCATGACATAGAGATGACTCATCAGTGCTCGTGTGTATACTCTCCACAACAAAATGGCATTACCGGGTGTAAAAATCATCATTTACTTGACATTACACGCTCTCTTCTCATTCATGCCAGCTCGCCTAAGTCTTATTGGTCTAATGTGATCCCCACCGCTTACTTTCTTATTAATCGTCAGCCTTTCTCTATTATCAAGAACCATACTCCTTTTTCCATTATATACCCTGAATCCACATCGATCCCTCTACTGTCTCAGATTTTCGGTTGTGTCACCTTCATTCATAATTTTGATCACAAGGCCAACAAACTTCCCACCCGAGCTATCTGAACAATATTTTTCAGTATTCCTTCTTCTATAAAAGGATGCAAATGTCTTGAATCTAACTCTGGCAGAATCAATATATCTAATGTCACCTTTCATGAGGATGAAATGTTCTTTTTATCATCCTTGACCCCATTGATCGTAGTGATCAGCCCTGAGCGCGCGACTGAAAAGTACAAGCCCAATCCCTAAGGAGAATAGGACTTTAAATTTATAACCAAATACCTAAAAGGACCTCCGCAACTCTAATATGAGGTTAAAGTATATATGTGAGGTCTAACACATGGATGTGGAGACATTTAGGATGCTTAAGATCTTTCTCTTAAGTCAGTTAAGCCAATTAAATAGTTGATCAAAGTAAATAACTAGAACTAGTCTACATGTATATCACAAAATAAAATAAAACAAAGTAAAGAAAACAAAATAGAGTCTGTTGGATTCTACTAATCAGAGATAGTGGTAGTAGTCATTGAGATTGAAAGGGAATGGTAGTGTATGTCAGCTCATGCTGCTCCAACTCATCATCATCAGTATACACACTCCCTCAAAATGAATAGTCATCATAGTCCTCAAATAATTTATTCCAAACCATGGTAGATGTGCTGATTAAAATGAAGTGACAAGTCTCAATGTAAGAGGTATCACTTTGGTTTGGGATAAAGTTTGATTCAGGTTGCTCAAACTTATCCTCAAGTTGTAAGGTTGCTTGGCTGCACTGAGGAGGACATACATGATCGTCATCAAACAATTCACATAGGTGGTATGTACCCTCCATTGGTTTCTCATCTGAATCATCTAAATAAAATAAAGAGCTTCCCTAGATGGGTGAGTTTTCACAGAAAAATCCTGGTGAATCCAGCTGATAGCCTAAATAGGATGTTGGGGGAAAACTCCACTTCAGCCCCAATGGAGTGGTTTTGATGACTGAAATCTTCAATGTCGTGTGGTGGTGCTTGTAATTGTGTGGTAACCAAATAGATGAACTCTTAAAGCTTTCTACCCTGTTCAACATCCTTATCGTGAAGCTATTAAACTTAAGCAGCAATGCTTTTGAGTTCTATCAATTCTACCATGCAATTCTGTTAGAAATTCACTGTATCAAACTGATGCTTTTAGACGAATCCTTGTTCAATTGTTTGAAGTATACTTCTGTTGTGGTCTGTAACGTGGTTGGCTAGTTGGACATGATGATCCTACTTTTCTAGTGGTTGTTAAAGCGGATCGACTTGTTTCAGAGGTAAGGATCAAAAGAGGAGCTTAGGGCATCATCACTTTCTCTAGCTAGGTCCACTGCTCTAATAAGTCCTTGATGCCATGTTATTGTTGAGGTTGAGGGCTGATTGACAATCTCCTATACCGAACGATCGAGTAAGTTGTAGAGCATGACTTTTAGTTATTTCTTAGTAGTTGGGACTGCAAAAAAATTTGGGACGACAAGTGGAAAATATAACTTGCCTTGCGGCAACAAGATTCATGGATAAAATGATGTGTAAGAAAAAGAAAAGCTAATCAATATATATGAACAAGTATCTGTAAAACAAAAGAAGAACTATGCTTATATATACATGCTTATGCATTTCAAATCACGTTCTTTGGGTGCGCAAACGTAAAAAAACACACCCCGACAATAGCGCCAAAAGTTGATCGGCCATGAGAGTGCATCTGAAAAGCATATGAGTGATCTCAAAGGAGAATCACACTTTAAATTCATAACCCAAAACCTTCGAGGACCCCCACAACTTTAATATGGGGACAATGTAGATATATAGGATCAAACATAGGGTTGTGGGGATGTATAGGATGCATAAGATCTCACTCTTAATTCAGTTAAGCCAATCTGATGGTTGATAAAAGTACAAAGAACTAGTATAGAGGTGTGTAGTGAAATAAAATAAAACAAAGTAAAGAAAACAAAATAGAGTCCACCAGATTCTACTAATCAGAGAGAAGGAGTTCCTAGCTATATAACCCTAAGTTGGGAAGTCTATGCACCCGTTCTCGGGTGTAGACAGTCCTCAAACACTTCGACATACAACCTACATCCAAACATAGTATGTATTGTGCCATCTGTTCCTGTGGAGTCATCCCACTCACTTTGACACAATGTGACTAAAACCCATCAATGATATAAACCCTCTCTTGAGGACAACAATTCAACACCCTAGAATATTTCAGATACCCTCTCAGGTCTAGAATATTCTGAAATGCTAGAAACAGACATGATCTGGACTAAACACAGATCTTGGGCCTGGGATGGTCAAACTGTGTCTGGCTGGGCCAGGCTAGGCCCAATTGTTCCCATGTCTCAAGTTCTATACAGATCGCCTTGAACCTTCCTCCTTTCAGATTCCGATCCAAACTACCTTCTCTTATCCATTTTTAGAATAATTGTTCTATCCAGGAAGAAATAAAAGTTCAAGCAAGAAAGAGATCAACCAAACTGGCAATCATAACCAGAAAGAGAAGATAGAATACACAATGTGTTAGATCTGAAATAAAATTACTTGCTTAAGATAAAAGTACATAAACATTCCCAAAATAGGCTACATAGCTAAGAAGGAGCTCAATTATTCAAGCACAAGCATTGTGCATAGTTGGCACCGAACAAAGATAAAAGAACATTATTTGTACAAAAGCAAAAGAGAATAGTAGAATAAAGGGGAAGAATAAGAAATTTAGCCTGTAGAGGAGAGGTGGATCTTGCTCCTTAGCCTCCCTATGGGCTGGATGTCATCTGTGCGTCGTCCTCCTTGGTCTCCTTTCTCCTAGTCTGCCCCAAATAGTAGTTTGGTGGGTATATGGAGGTGGAAGATGGTTGGGAATGGTGGAAAGTGGGTGAATGGTGGTGGAAAATGTTAGTAGATGGAAGAAAACCAAAGGGATGGACGTAAGATGAACAGTTCAGCCTTTTTAGACCATATAACTCTCTCACAAGGATGTGGGATCAGTTGAACTTTATGGGTTGGATGAACCGCCAAATAGTCGAACAAATGCTAGGTAGTGAGAGGTGGGTAATTATAGATGAAGGTGGAGTGTATGTAATAAGTGGTCTCTACACCTTCATCGGTTGCTACCGAATTGACGTTCCTTCTCAGCTCGACCATGTCTGGTTGGGCCCAACCGTATTGGGCCTAGTGGTCATAGATGTTGTTGAGGTTTTGGTGTTCCACTTATAGTGGTCTCCGATATTATAGCAATCATTGTAGAGTCATAAAGTTGTAGAGATCGCTGACCCTTGTCCTTGACACAACCATATCGGGATGGGCCCAAATGTGCTGAGCGTAGAGGTCTCTAGGGGATCCTCGTTTGGAGGTTGGTGACCTTGTAGAATTCATTTACTTATTAGCGATAGATAAATCTCTAGAGGGTGCTAGAGATTTAAAGTTGTGGCATTTTATGATTTTTTCTTCTCGGCCCAACCGCTCTGAGCTGGGCCCGACTATGCTGAGCCCAACAGTCACTAGAGTTTCCTGCTTCAACAGTTGTTGACCTTGTAGCGGTCATTGACTTATTAGTGATCATTGACTTTGTAGTGATCACTAAAGATTGAAGGCTAGCGGTCGTTGACATTTTCAACTACTGTAAAAATCATGTGATGAACCCGACCCGATCAGGCTGAGATGGGCCTGACAAGGCCGATAGGAAGAAATCTCATAAAATCAATGTCTTTTCAAGTGTGATGCATGCTGGTCCCAAAATTGGCTAGTTGATTGACTTTATCTTCAAAAGATATATAAATTATGAAAACATGAGTATCTAGAGTTATTTTGGTCATATTAAAGCTATAATGACACAAAACCATAAATAAATGCCTAAATTTTGTTGTTATAACATACTGATACTATGGTCTTGTTGCTCAATCCATTCATCCCACCAACACCACCACCATCTCCACCATTAACAACACAAAATCGATGCATGGAAGATGTATGACTGGATGCATCTGCATCATCATCATTAATTATGGACCAATCCAATCTACGGTGACACTACACAAAGGTATATGCTCATGCACTATCAAGCATCCCATTTCCAAGACTTGTTGCCTAGCATGTCTTGCTTCATCTATCTCATCCTTTGTGACTGCCTTGGATGCAACATATGTTACGAAGTGTCCATCGGATGCTCTATGCCATCATGGATGCAAAGATGCAATGATGGAAGAAATGCAGGCTCTTCATGACAACAAGACATGAGATCTTGTGACCCCACCATTAGGCAAAAATATTGTAGGTTATCGATGAGTTTTCTCTATAAAGCATAAGTTATATGGTTCTGTTGAACGATGAATGGCGCGATTAGTAACCAAAAGATTCTCTCAAACCTTTTGGAGTGGAAAAGTTGAGACATTCTCTACAGTAACAAGTTTTTCCTCCATCCACATCCTTATCTCGCTTGTAGCTCACCTTGACCAACATCTTTACTAGCTCAATATCAAGAGTGCATTTCTTCACAGACATCTCCTGGAGGAAGTCTACATGAAGAAAACCATGCAGGTTTGTTGTTGAGTGGGCATCCTCTCACAACGCATGTCATATTCGATGATCTCTCTATGACATTAAGTAATCTCCAAGGGACTCGTTCAACAAGTTAAGTGATGTCCGAACACAACTTAACTTTTAGAGATCAGCCAAAAATCACTCCTTGTTCTTCTCCAACACCTCCAAATGCCATGTTCTTATTGCTACCTATGTTGATGCATCGTCATCACCAAAGATGATATGATGAGTATATCCCAGCTGAAGCAGTCTCTACATGCACATTTCCATACAAAAGACTTGGGCACCCTGTGATAATTACTCAGAATCAAAGTCCTTCGCTCAACCTCAGGGATCTATCTATCTCAATGATGCTATGTCTTAGACCTACTTCAAGAAGTCAACATGATAGAAGCCAAATCAGTCTCTACCCCTATGGGATATCATGTGAAGCCTATGCATGAAGGAGAACTCTTTCATAATCCTTCAAAGTATCTTCATATAGCCAGGAAGATAATTTACTTGACTATTACTCCATCAAATATTATCGATGTTTTTGGGGTAGTCAGCCAAAAATGAGTGCACCACTCCAGGTCCACTTGTCAAACGTTCAATGCATTCTTCACTATCTCAAGAGTGCTCTAAGATGAGGACTCTACAAACATCCTAAGTCTTAGATATTCTCCATCTCCGGATATGCAGATGCCAATTGGGCCGGTGATTCTACAAACATCCTAAGTCTTAGATTGACAGTTCACTTATGTATAATGTGTCATGATTGACACTCACCCAATTTCTTAGAGAAGTAAAAATTAAGAAGTGGTAGCTCGATCCAACACTGAGGTAGAATATAGGGTTGTGGCTCATCCATGGTGTGATCTATAGAGGGTCTACTCCATATTGAATGAGTTTGGAATTCCTTTTCGTACTCCATCTACCTTATGCGGTGAAAACCATGTAGCTATACGCATAGATAATAATCCAATCTTCCATGAGCCAACAAACACATTGATTTTGACTACCATTTTGTGTAGGACCTTGGTCAAATCCAAGAAGATCATCACTCCTCGCATTTGGATAGGTGATCAAGTTGTAGAAATATTCAAAAACTTCTTCCTCCTACTTTATTCAAGTACATGGGTGTCATGTTGGGTCTTCACAACATTTAGTCTCCATCTTGAGGGGGCGTGTTAGTATATTTTATTATTTGGTCTTAGGATCATTATATTTTCCTTTTTTTTGTTTAGCCCATGTACTCCCTGACTCCTATATATAGGAGACTCAATGCTCTTATATGTTTTATTGTATACGTTGTTAATTATGTCTACAATTTGCATGCTAACTGAACTCAGTATTCAACTATTGTTCTCAAGTATCTGAGTATTAAGATAAGTTAGTACGGGAGTGCTGACTATAATTATTTTAGCTGCCCAGACCCAAGCACATAGATGCAAACAAATTTGGTGAACAATAAGATGTGTGATGATAAAGAGAAAGTACTCTATAATTGATATGAAACCCAAGACAACCAGGAAATTTCATATGAGAAAGATGAATGAGTCTAATGGATATTGAGATAATACCTAATGAATTTAAACACGACTATTAATATGAGATTGCAAGAAAAAGCTAAAAGTTGAGAATTGATGCCCACTAAAATAATCTTCTTTATAAATCCAAGAGTTGAGAGTTGATGCCCACTAAAATAATATTCTTTATAATGTTGATAAATTTCAAGAGAACTAATGGATGCGGATAACAATACATAATGAATTTGATTTTTTTTATTCATGAGATACATAATCAAAATTTAAAAGAATATGAAATGTGATGTGAATCATGTATTTATAAGTGATGTATTACTACGATTCATGAAATAAGTGTTTGTTTTACTCAAAGAGGGATACAAAGATGATGAGGGATGGAATATTTGTCTAATGCTAGTAAATTTAGACTATTTAATGTAAAACATCCAAGAAATGAGAAAATGACGTAATAAAAGAACCATAAAATAAAAATAAATCTTACAAGATGCTGAGAGAGATGCGTGATTATATGCTATGATCTCTACAACTTTTCTTGTACTTCAAGACAAAATCTTAAAAGGAGGGGAAATTTGTAATGAACAATTTTCAAATTATCCATATCTTAAAAGGAGGGGAAATTTGTTACGAACAATTTTCAAATTATCCATCTAATGAGGGTTTACTTGGATGATTCTATGCTTAGATAATGTTGCTTAAGCTTGACCAATGATGATAGTCTAATTATGATGATTTAACCTAATGAAAAACTCTAATCATGTTTATATTTTGAATGTTAGGGTTTGATAAGTGTAAACCCTAGTCTCCAAAATTAGGATTTTGGTAGCATATGAATACATAATTTGGTAAATATTGTAGTTTAGTAAAATATTTTTAGTATTTTATATATAACTCTTATTTACTTGAAAATTATAAGGTTTGGAAAATTAAAATTAAAATGTTCTTGCATAACATTAGAATTTTTGAATATTTACTGATATGTTTGTCTGTCGAGATACTGCAGCACAAACTCGGCCGACCATGCATTGTGTCTAAAATATAAAGTTTAGTATTTGATTTTTATCTTTTTATTTATCCATCCAAATGATCTACAATTTTTACATGACTTGGAAACTCCATTTCAAACATTAGGATAAGTTTCCATAATATTTGGGTGATGTTCGACTAATCCAAAGCTTGTTGTTGGCTGAGTTTCTTATCAATGACATCTCAACTGACCAACCAATCTTGAGTAAATAAAAATGCAATGAAGGGCTTATTTGTTACTGTCACAAGCACCTCGAGTTATCTATATGATCAACCTAACACTCTTTTAGATTATGTAATTTGTTGTTCCTATTGGTAAGGTATGCCCATAGAGCCAATCATATGATGATTGACATGGCATAATAACCTAAAAGGATTTGATTAATAATAATATACATAAACACAAGTTTCCAATTCATATGTTTCACTCAATTATGGGATAATGAGGATAGAGAGGGAATGTCTAGAGAATTATATTACTGAATTATGTATGTTGTCTAGTTACTATCCTTGTGGATGAGATCATACGGATGTTAAGAGTACATATACATATTCTCATTATGTCCCTAATCAGTTGTTATTGTGGAAGGTTGATAAACAACAATAACAGATAAGATCAGAGTTTGAGTTGGTTGATGACTAAATCTCATTAGTCATGATATGGTAATATCAAACCAAGCAGATAGATACATGTTAGGTAACACTGTATCAGATAGACCCACCTTGAGAGTGACACATGGTTTTGTGGTCACAATCATCTCTCATAGTGAATGTGGTGATTGTGATTCTTAGACCTAAAATTACTGCACTTGTCACATGCCGTTGGGTATGTTTTCACATCATCAAACATAGTCTTAAAACATGGATTGTTATAATGGTGATGATGGGGTGACTTTGACACATGGGGATAAATTGTGAGTGATATATATATATATATATATATATATATATATATATATATATATATATATATATATGGGATTTGTCCCTCCTACTAGAGTATGATATCTTGGCTATTTGATAAGCGAGACTAAAAAACACATGGGCATGCACATGTGAATCAATATACGATATTGAGGTCACATTATCTCAGACAGTCTACTTTTGGTTCAAGAAACATGGATTGAATGTTGAGAGGATGATGTTGGTATGTATGCCCTGAGAGCCAATCATGGGATGATTGGTGGGATACATTAAGATTGATTTGATAAACATCAAAGGCAAGCTTCCAATTCTTTCTGGTTCAGTCATATGAGATAGTGATAGAACAGATTGAATGTCTAGAGAATGACAGTACTCAATGACGTATGCTTTCAGGTTGAGGACCTGAACGATGAGATCATACGGATGCTAAGAGTTTGTACATTCTTGTTATGTCCCTAGTCGGATGTCATTGTGGAAGGTAGATAGACAACAATGACACACAAGACTAGATTGTGGTGTTGGTTGATGACGGAATCTCATTAGTCATGATATAGAGATATCAAACCAAACACATAGGTACTTGTTAGAGAACAAGTGTACCGGACAGACCCACCGTGAGTTTGACACATGGAACCATGAGATGGTAGTCACAGTCAGTACTCATAGTGATGGTGGTGAGTGTGATTCTTAGACCTGAAATCACTGCACTCAACACATGTCGTTGGGCATACTTTGACATCATCAAACACAGTCCTGAAACATGGGTTGTTATAAAGGTGATGATTGGGTGGCTTTGACACATGGGGCTTTTGAGGGGTGAGTGATAGATATGGGATTTGTCCCTCCTGAGGGAGTTTGATATCCAAGGCCACTTGATGAGTAGGATTGAGATAGGCGTGCACACGCATGTGTGAATCAGTATGTGATATTGATGTCATACATATCTCCTTCAATCTACTCTGAGATCAAGAAAGTGAATGAATGTTGACAGGATGACAGTTCCATGCCTTGAGTTCATTCGGGATATCAGTGACAAAGGAATTATACATTCACCGTAACACCATTCACGGATTGTAGGATGAAAGTTGTTCTCCAACTTTCTACTTTCACTTGGGTAGCACTGATGTGTGACTAGGCACCGCTCTTTGCTTGTGAAGTCATAAGTGTTATGGACTTTCACTGCCAATGTGAAATGGACCTGCAGGGTCACACACATAGGATTTAACCTGGAAGAGGAGTTTTGTCCACAAGCAACGTTTAGATTGATTACTAAAGGAGTTTAGTAGTTCAATTAAACACTCAATCAGTCGATAGCTCAATATCATATGGTTCAAGGTGTTGGACGCATTGATTGGAGTATCGGATTGATTGAAATCGCAATTGACTGATTTTGCCCAACCTGTGCTCCCAACCGATCGACTCATGTGATGAACCGGTCGGCTGAGGTGCTGAACCGGTCGGCTGGAGTGTCCAGGCCAATCGGCTCATGCCAGGTTGAAATGATCGGTTCAAGAGTTGAACCGATCGGCTCAACTGGTGCAACCGACCAGTTGGGAAAGTCATGTCGGCAAGAATTTTCCTTTGGTTTCAAATTGCCCAATTCGATTGGGAATAACATTGGTATACGATACCAATTCAGAATGAAACAAGGAAAGTCTTTTTGAGCCGGATTAGGACCATGAACCGATCGGTTCAGAGCACCAACCGATCGGTTGGAGTGCCCCAAACGATCGGCTCAGGTCCAACCGATCGGCTCAATGGCCGAACCGATCGGTTCAGTTGTGAACCGATCATTTCAAGTTGCGAACCGGTTGCTTTTTGTGGAAAATCTCGAACCCTTCTACTCCTGCTTTAGTCCCGTATTGCCGGGCACAGAGAACCCTGTCCCATGACCCGCCTATATATATAGGGGTATTGGGGGATTCTCAAAGTACAACTCAATGCAATCCGGTTGCTTTGCGAAGTTGTCGTTCTCTCTGGTTTTGGTAACCGTGAGAGATCCCGAGCAAGTGCTTCCCGCAAAAGGGAGGTGCAGCAAGGGAAGGACAACTACAGTTGCAACTGGTAGCAGGAGAGTGTGTTGGCGACTAGTACATCAACAGGAGGGTGCGACTCCTTCCACTTCCTTGTGGGACAAGGAGTGTGGAGTTCCAGGTGGTCCGTGTGGACTACTACAGAGGCAGGAGGACACTGCCGCTTAGGAGGACAACTGTCATCCGACAGTCCGGTAGGAGGAGGAGTCGTCAGTCCCGGTGCGACCAGGAGCTGCACAGACACCGTCCAAGACCGGAGTTGAAGACCGCGCATTGCGCGAGGTATTGTCGCCGAGCAAGCCTCGGGACAAGGTATGATTCCACAAACCATCCTTTCCTATTATATAGACGTTGACCCGTTTCCTCGGTATGGGTTGGGGGAGAAAATTTTTGTTTCCGCTGCCTTCTCTGTCTCCCCTAAAACCCAACAGTGGTATCAGAGCCACGTCAACTTCTCTATATTTTAGGAATATCGATATGATCGATTTTGGTTTGTTGCCTTTATTTATTGCATACGATGCGAATAATATCGGCTTTATGCATGTCCAATCCTAAATCCACAAATCCCAAATTACATATATGATATGTATTATTAATGCACTCGATACGCGTCGCCCTTAAACGAGTTTTGTGGTGGATGTGTGTAGCGTGATTATGGCCTATAAACCCCTATCTGTGTGTGGTTGTTTGTGGTTGCTTGCATCTCGGTCTGCGCACCGATCTTTCCTCTCTTATTCCCGATGTAACTCGAAATAATTCGAGATTCTTTCCTACCTTTGCTCCCCCCCGAATGTAACTCGGGGTTTCCCTTTTAAAGCAATGTAATAATTGGATAGAATTTTATTTCCTGTTTTGTCAAAGAACGACGGACACCTGACGACAGCTGAGACGATCGGTTCAAGGAGTGAACCGATCGGTTGACGTTCCAGACGGTCGGTTCAAGGAGTGAACCGATCGGTTGATGACCGGTTCGAGGAGCGAGACGGGCGGGTGGCGGACATGATGAGATGCACGACGACCAGGCGAACCGATCGGTTGGAGGAGCCAACCGATCGGCTGGTGGCACCCAGACGACCGGCTGGAGAGTACAGATCATTCATGAGATTAGTTGATCAACTCGGAAGGCAAGGCACAGAAGTTCATCTTGTACAGGTTGCATGTGATGTTGACCTAGATGACCGTGATTCCTCTTGGCTCGAGGAATCACATTAGGATGGCCATAATCATTGCTTTTTTATCGTTTGTGCATGTTTTCTGTGGGATATAGCATGTATATGATACGTACTATGTATTGTGGTGATTGGATATGTATATGTATATAAAACCAAATCCCTCATTAAAATATTAAGTTTTAGATGCCTTCCAAATGCGACACACGTGAAAAGCTTGTTCGACCAAGTGTGGGCACGCCCTAGCGTGGTGCACCGTCTACCTCGTGGAAGCGTGAAGGATGAATGTGTGGGTCTGCCCAAGCAGGGTGCATATTCATCGTGTTTGCTTTGGGCCGGACTTAACAAGTTGACCTAGATAGGATCTAGCGCCTTGAGGCATGGAGATGATCATTGCAAGGAGTTGTAGATGACATCTTATCAAGAGTTGCATATGATGCAATTGGAAAAAGTTGCCTACCTGAGAGATCTATGTTGTGGGTGACAGCCCAAGCTGGTCCATGACTTAGAGGATTTCAGGATCTTGCCCACTAGAAGGTTGTATGCTGCAATCTTCCGAATTGATGGTGAGGGCTATAAATTTGAAGTAAAATAGTGGGAGCGATAATTAATTAAAGGCCTAATTTTATCGTCAACTTTTCAAATCAATCAAACAAGTCAAAAATGAGTTTTTGGACTAAAATTGCATATATTTCCTTTTGTTAAAATAAATGGTTAATCAACAAATCACTTTATTTGTGATGGGTCTTAGAGACCAACAAATTAAATGGGAATAATTCCACGACTGGTTAGGATGATGATGAGAAGTGTTCTCAATCAAAGAGCGAAAGCTCTAAGTCCTAGTTATACCAGAACCAGATGAACTCGATCCCACCACATCAATGACTGAAAGTATACTTATGGAAGCATACTGAGGATGACATTGATGAGGAGTGCTTGATGTTGTGTTCTCTGAACTATGAGTTGCAGAGACAACATGAGACATATGATGTCTCCAAGATACTGTCCTAGTATGTCATGATAGAAGGAGATCCAGTAAGGTATTCACACACTCAATGTGATTGGGTATGTGGAAAACCTGATTAAGAAGGATTCCCTCTGAGCCAAGAGTTGGCTATTGGTATGATACTGTAAATGTTGCGAGAATCATACAATTCATGATAAGCTACAACATGAACGACTTTGACAAGCGTTGACAAAGTTGTTGGACATGTTGAGGATAGTAGAGGCAAAGATAAAGAAAGACAAACCATAATCTTTGATGTGATCAAAGAAAAGGTAATTCTTAAGGGCAAGGACAAGGGCAAAGCTAAGAAGTGTTCTGAGGCTAGCCAGAAATCCAAGCCGTCTTCAGCCTCAAGGCACATGGGGAAAGGGTGTATGAGGGATTGCCCTCTATATCTGGAAGAATAAAAGAAGAAGAAGGAGGGGATGGAGATCTCCACCTAAGGTATCAGGAAATGAACCGCTTCTTTATCTGAGGTATATGATACCAAGATATGGATATGTCATATATGATATGCAATATCCACAAAGAAGTGATGGCCTTTGCGAAAGGACCAAGAAAGAAATACCCATCATTGGAGCAAGTGTTGCTGCCATAGATAGGAGTATCTTTCAGTTTATTTCAGCCTAAAGGGCACGAAATAGAGTTGAGAACTGCTATTTCATATATTGCTAATAGATAGAAACACTTTATTATTGCATATTGTATGACAATGATGGCAATTAATAAAGTTGATGTTTCAATCTCAAAGATATGATCTTTGTGGCAATGCCTTGTTTATCTTGTGATACATGGTATGCATAAGATAAAATGATACCTAAAGTTATTGATAACTCAAACGATCAAATTAGCATCAATCATGAGAAATTCATTTCTAGTTTCCATATGATGGATAAATCTAGACTCTTTTGGTTAGAGAACCAGTAAGAGACATGAATCTCTTGTACATGATTAATCAATCTTCACTAATGGTAGTGGGAGAATGATTGTCCTATTAGGTATAATACATGTGATGTATTTACATACCTATTGGAGAGAATGCTAATACTTCTAATGGTGTTTAGAGAAATACCAATATGAATATCTTGAAGTGTTCAAGATTTTCACAGATGAAGTGCAAATTTGGTAAAGTGTTAATTCTTGATGAGATCAATGAATGAAACACTTGAACCAAATGTTTGAGATCCTTACGAGTGATTATGATAATGTATCATAGTGAAATCATGATTAAGGCATGGTGATGTCTAAATCAAGAAGGAATCATACTCTAAGGAGTTAGAGAATGATTATCAAATAACTGAATTCTTCTTAATAAAAGAATACCCCACACTAATAAAGGACATTAAGAATCACAAGGGTTGTGAATTCTTATATTCTTGACAGATACACCTCAATTATCTATGCGATGAGTTGTTCATATGATGAGTCAACTATCTAGATGAATATGAGGAATCAAATTTTGAGTTATGGTATAAGACCATTACATCCTAAATGGCATCCATGTGAACCATAAGGTATGACCTTGATGGTAGCACTCATTGGATGAAATCCATAAGTGCAAATGAGTCTTAGACACATGGATAACATTTTGAGAAGGATGATGCTTGTTGATTGCAACTTAATGACTGAGACATTTGGCATATGGATACTAAAACCGCATTCCTATGAGGAATAAAACAAGGATGTGTACGTGACACAACCTATAAGGTTTATGAATCCACTAATGCAAATGAAGTCTATAAGTTACAATGGACTAATCAATGTGATTGATTGAGTACAAGTAACTCAAAATTGGATCTTTATTTTGATGATATAGTCAAAGGGTTTGACTGATATGTCAAAGATAAAGAAGGGATCTGTGATTTAGTGGGAGCGTATTCACATTCCACATATTGATGTGAAATGGAATTGTTCTAGAATGGAAATCCAAAGTGGAAATTATCTTTAAGGAAGATAGAGATGTTTCCTATATGATAGGAATAGAGATCTATAGAGATAGTTCTCGAAAAATCTCTTGACCTGGAAAGAGAAAGCATACATTGGCAATCTAACTAAAGGGTTCAGTATGCACAGATTCAGTGGGAGAAAACTTGTCCATGCTACATGGAGTTAGTATCCCAAGGCCAAGTGTCCAATTCTTATGAAGAATGGGAACACTAAGAATCGATATGGATCTATCATGTATGTAATCATCCCATTGTCTTGCATGTATGACATGACAAGAATAAAATGCATTCATCATCTTGTATGTAGGACATGGCAATATGATGTGCTCATCCTGATAACTCGTATGTGGGACATGACGAGTGGATGTCTGTCTGCTTCCAGTAAGGGTTACTAGAATACCATGAGAACTTGATAAGTGCTTGTGAAGTGCTAGTTCTATGGAGATAAGGAAGAATTCGATGTAAAGAGTTACATTGATGCAAACTTCTGAAAAGATAGAGAATTAATCGCAAGATATACATAAGATGTATAAAAGTGAAAGTTTGTTGATAATTGGAAGTGTTCCAATAAAACCATTTAAAAGGGAAATGCCGAGTATCTGTGTGTTAGAGAACAGCAGTGGATACTATATGGATCTGAAGGTTCATGAGATGAACTTATATTCCACTCATTGATGACAAGTCTGGAATCCTTGATCATGCAATGTGGCTAAAGGTTAGCAAAGGAATACTAGATCGCATATTACGACAACTCCATCTCATACATGCGACGTACAGCGAAGAGATGAGAGACATGCAGTTTATACTGATTTTGGCAAGGTGTTGTCATTACTCACTATGTTCGCACTAGAGCACAGTAACATGTGGGACATGTTTGAAGATCACTATGAATATGATTCAAGGGTGATTGGCTCACAGTGCAAGTGGGAGTCTGTTGGTATGTATGCCCTGAGAGCCAATCATGGGATGATTGGTGGGATACATTAAGATTGATTTGATAAACATCAAAGGCAAGCTTCCAATTCTTTCTGGTTCAGTCATATGAGATAGTGATAGAACAGATTGAATGTCTAGAGAATGACAGTACTCAATGACGTATGCTTTCAGGTTGAGGACCTGAACGATGAGATCATACGGATGCTAAGAGTTTGTACATTCTTGTTATGTCCCTAGTCGGATGTCATTGTGGAAGTTAGATAGACAACAATGACACACAAGACTAGATTGTGGTGTTGGTTGATGACAGAATCTCATTAGTCATGATATAGAGATATCAAACCAAACACATAGGTACTTGTTAGAGAACAAGTGTACCGGACAGACCCATCGTGAGTTTGACACATGGAACCATGAGATGGTAGTCACAGTCAGTACTCACAGTGATGGTGGTGAGTGTGATTCTTATACCTGAAATCACTGCACTCAACGCATGTCGTTGGGCACACTTTGACATCATCAAACGCAGTCCTGAAACATGGGTTGTTATAAAGGTGATGATTGGGTGGCTTTGACACATGGGGCTTTTGAGGGGTGAGTGATAGATATGGGATTTGTCCCTCCTGAGGGAGTTTGATATCCAAGGCCACTTGATGAGTAGGATTGAGATAGGTGTGCGCACGCATGTGTGAATCAGTATGTGATATTGATGTCATACATATCTCCTTCAATCTACTCTGAGATCAAGAAAGTGAATGAACGTTGACAGGATGACAGTTCCATGCCTTGAGTTCATTCGGGATATCAGTGACAAAGGAATTATACATTCACTGTAACACCATTCACGGATTGTAGGATGAAAGTTGTTCTCCAACTTTCTACTTTCACTTGGGTAGCACTGATGTGTGACTAGGCACCGCTCTTTGCTTGTGAAGTCATAAGTGTTATGGACTTTCACTGCCAACGTGAAATGGACCTGCAGGGTCACACACATAGGATTTAACCTGGAAGAGGAGTTTTGTCCACAAGCAACATTTAGATTGATTACTAAAGGAGTTTTGTAGTTCAATTAAACACTCAATCAGTCGATAGCTCAATATCATATGGTTCAAGGTGTTGGACGCATTGATTGGAGTATCGGATTGATTGAAATCGCAATTGACTGATTTTGCCCAACCTGTGCTCCCAACCGATCGGCTCATGTGATGAACCGGTCGACTGAGGTGCTGAACCGGTCAACTGGAGTGTCCAGGCCGATCGGGTCATGCCAGGTTGAAACAACAGGTTCAAGAGTTGAACCGATCGGCTCAACTGGTGCAACTGACCAGTTGGGAAAGTCATGTCGGCAAGAATTTTCCTTTGGTTTCAAATTGCCCAATTCGATTCGGAATAACATTGGTATACGATACCAATTGAGAACGAAACAAGGAAAGTCTTTTTGAGCCGGATTAGGACCATGAACCGATCAGTTCAGGGCACCAACCGATTGGTTGGAGTGCCCCAAACGATCGGCTCAGGTCCAACTGATCGGCTCAATGGCCGAACCGATCGGTTCAGTTGTGAACCGATCATTTCAAGTTGCGAACCGGTTGCTTTTTGTGGAAAATCTCGAACCCTTCTACTCCTGCTTTAGTCCCGTATTGCCGGGCACAGAGAACCCTGTCCCATGACCCGCCTATATATATAGGGGTATTGGGGGCTTCTCAAAGTACAACTTAATGCAAGGCAGTTGCTTTGCGAAGTTGTCGTTCTCTCTGGTTTTGGTAACCGTGAGAGATCCCGAGCAAGTGCTTCCCGCAAAAGGGAGGTGCAACAAGGGAAGGACAACTACAGTTGCAACTGGTAGCAGGAGAGTGTGTTGGCGACTAGTACGTCAACATGAGGGTGCGACTCCTTCCACTTCCTTGTGGGACAAGGAGTGTGGAGTTCCAGGTGGTCCATGTGGACTACTACAGAGGCGGGAGGACACTGCCGCTTAGGAGGACAACTGTCATCCGACAGTCCGGTAGGAGGAGGAGTCGTCAGTCCTGGTGCGACCAGGATCTGCACAGACACCGTCCAAGACCGGAGTTGAAGACCGCGCATTGCGCGAGGTATTGTCGCCGAGCAAGCCTCGGGACAAGGTATGATTCCACAAACCATCCTTTCCTATTATATAGATGTTGACGTGTTTCCTCAGTATGGGTTGGGGGAGAAAATTTTTGTTTCCACTGCCTTCTCTGTCTCCCCTAAAACCCAACAGATGACCCACCATGCCTCATGTTCATCTTGGATATCAGAGACAAAGGAATTATACAATCACTACAACACCTTACACATTGTAGGTTGAAGTTGTTCTCCAACTTTCCATTTCACTTGGGTAACACTGATGTGTGACTAGGCACCACTCTCTTCTTGTGATGTCATTAGCTATTTATGGATATTCACTACAGACATGATATGGTACCTATAGGGTCACACACATAGGAAGTCATCTAGAAGAGGAGTTTGATCTAGAATGACAATTGGATTCATTACTAAAGTGTTTAGGTATTCAATTCACACAACTGATCACTCGATTGGCTGACTAGGTCTGCCAAACGATAATCTCACTGAGTGAGATGTCTGTTTGGGTATCCAAATGGGTGTCTCAAGAAGTTGAGATGACCGTTTGGGGGTCAGGTTGATCGGAGATTGAATTGGCTAAGCTCTGCACTTAAACCAACCAGTTTAATATGATTGAACCGACCGAATCATATCAACTCACCTAACAATCGTCTGGGTGAGTGAGATGGATGTCTCACTTGGGTGAGATGGCCCGGTTGGGGCCGAACGAAGGCTCAATATGTTTCTCAAATAATTTCAATGTCATATACTTGGAAAGTAAGTAAAATTAATATGTATATTAATTCAAATCAAAACTTCCATATTCTTATGCGATTGGGAAACTACCAAACATCCATTTGGCAGTGTGAGATGATCGTCTCGCACACCAAATGACCGTCTGGGTGTGAAAACATTCGTTTCTGCTGTTGCATGTTGTGAAAGTTTAAGTTCTTCTGGTCCTTCCCACTCTCACACGATCCCATACATATTGAGAACCCTAGCCCAAACCCCGCCTATAAAAGGAGGGGTACTGGGAGATTCTTAAGATACAACAACAACATAGACAACTGAGAATCAATTCATATGACAACTATTGCCATCTCTAGTTGTGGTAATTATGAGAGCCCAGGAAAATCCTACTCGACAGGGAGGGATAGCCAAAGTGGGAGAACAACTTATAGTTGTCATTGTGGGAGAGTAGGTTGGTGATTGGTACACCAATGGGAGGGAAAGCTCCTTCCTGTATGTTTGTGGTGAAAGATAGGAGTTCTAGTTGGTCTTGTGGACTACTCTAGAGGCCAAAGTGTATTGGATACTACTAGGAGGACAACTACAACTTGCAGTCCATGGCCTGACCATAGGAGCATTGCAGAAGTTGTATTATTCATTGTTTGTAGTGAATACCAGGAGTTGTATAGCCACCGTGGAAGAGCATTTAATCAACAGTTGCAAAGAACTGAGATTTTTCCTTGGACTTGGTCCCAGGATAGGTATAACTAGCTAAAATCATCCTTCCTATTTCATATTAGTTGACACAATCTTGCTATTATGGGAATACAAATAGATAAACTTTTTGTTTCCATCGCTATACTCTGTGCCAATATTTCCCAACAGTAGTATCAGAGCCACATCAATTTACTATATCTTAGGATAATTGATATGATCAGATTTTGATTTTATCATTTATTTATTACACATGATGTGAATATTTAAACTTCTCTCATATGCATATCCTATCAAAGAACACATAATCCCATACTATATATATGATATATACACGTGTCGCCCTAAAGCAATTTTAATGGTGGATGTATAACATGGTTATATTCTAAACCTTTTTTGTGTGTGGTTGGATGGTTTGGTTCTCGTTCATCTCAATCTATGTACCGAACCTCTACCTCTCTCTTCCCAATGTAAAGTTAATGCTTTACTACCTTTGGTCCCCTCGAATGTAATTCAAGGTTTCTCTTATCCAATGTAATAAAGTAGCAATTGATAGTTTCTTTTCTTGCAACAACGTCGAAGATGTTCATCGCCAGTTGAGATGATAGGTTCGTGAGATGAACCGGTAGTCTAGGGGATCAATGAGGATAGAGTGATGAAACTAGACAATTTCCTGGTGGATCCAACCAACCGTTTGGAAGGAGTTCAACCATCAATTGGATTGGAGGCCAGATGACCGTCCCTGGAGGCCCAACCGACCATTTGGAAGCAATCCAAACATTGGTTGAATAGAAGGACCACCAACCATCTAAGAGGTGAGATGATCGGTTTAAGGGTTGAGCCGATCTACTTAGATTGGAGAGCATAGATCTACAACAATTGTAGGTTCTTACATGTGACGTGTTGATTGACCTAGGTGGTAGTAATTCCTTGTGACTCCAAGAAATTGCAAGTATAAATGGCCATAACCATCACTATTTTGTTTCATATTGCATGTTGAAGTTCTGGGATATAACATGTATATGACACATACTATATATGTGGTGATTGCAAACAATATATATATATATATATATATATGTATATATATTATCCCTCAATCAATCACATTAAGTCTAAGATGACTTCCAATAGCAATACACATAAAAATCTTGTTCGACTAAGCCTAGGTTACACCTCTGCGTGGTGTTTTGTCTACCTTGAGGAAGTATGATGGTAATGATGTAGGTTTTGCCTCCGCGGGGTGCATTGTTATCATATTGGCTATTGGGTCAAGCTTAATTGGTGATTCTCAGGGCGTCAGGGCCCAGAGGCATAAATATGTATGGCAAGGAGTTGCTCATATTGTCTATCCAGAATTGCATATGATGCAATTGCCAAAACCTACCAACCTAGATGATTGACTGTGTTTGTGATGTTGATCGAGCAACCGTTGGATTATCTTAGATCTGGCTCATTAGAAAATTGTTCGCTGCAATTTATATATATATATAATTCATTTAAGACCTAATGATTATTGCCCAAATTTTAATCAACTCAAATCAAAATGAGTTTTTGAAAAAATTGTAAATTCTTTTATAGAAACAAATGGCAACCTCAAACAATAATTTTTCTTTGCGATCGATCCTTGAGAAGGACAAACTTACTGGGAACAACTTCCACAATTGGTTTAGGATGCTAAGAATTGTTTTCACACAGGAGCGCAAGCTCTATGTTTTGGAAATTCCAAAACCAGAGGAGCTAGCTCAAAATGGTCCAAGGGCAGACAAGGATGCTTACAAGAAGCATACTGAAGATGCCATGTATGTCAAATATTTGATGCTATGCTCAATGAACTGTGAGTTCTAGAGGCAACATGAGAACATGGGTGTCATTGAGATGGTCACACAAGATTAAGCAAATGGCGGATGCATTGCATCAAGAGTGCATCATGACTTTCAATGTAATAACCATTTAGGGGTTTTAGCCTTTATATTGTCCTAAGTGGGGGTATATGTCCATGATCAAGATTTCAAAACAACATTTGAAGACATGCATCATTTTTCAACATTATGGCTTCACCATGAAACTCAAAGGAAAGCCCCACCCTTAGTTCATTTTTGGCATAAACCTTAATTCATAAATCAAGAGTCCAACATGATCATAAATCCAACAATATCAAATTTGGGAACATGAAAGTCATTAGTCATAAATCGGGGTGATCTCTAATCCAGTATTGGGTGATGATGCGAGTGAAGCCATATCAAGATGAAAATCATGAGTCCATACATTATAGATCAATATGAAGGATCGATGTTTGGATATATAGGTCATAGATCTAAACATTTCAAAACTAGGGTGTTAGGGTTTCTAGTAGACCCCCTTTGTTTTCAAATTGAGACAACAAGATCATCATTACCATGAGTGTGACCTATTATGGGCTTAGGTCAAAAGATCGGAATTGTGAGAAAGGGGTCACCTTTCCATGCTCTAAATAATCATCAAGATGAATATTTTGAGGGGTGAAATAGGGATGTTTCCTAGTTTAGGGGAATTAAGAGCCAAACTTCAACCCTCAATCTAGCACATTTAGTCCATATTAATCATGATCATCAAGCATGTATAGAATAGGGAGAGTACCAACCATCAAGTCATTTTCTATGAAATCGGGGTTAATATCACCAAGTGGGATCATGGTCCAAGATTCATATTCAAAGTCAAAATATCGTTCCCTTCCTTCAAAATCAAGGCAAGGGCATAATTGGAAATCGAGTACTCGAATAGGGCATCCCAAGAATATGAGTATAAGAGGGTAAGATCAAGGGTCCAAAATTATCATATCATACCAAAATCAAGATTACATGGAGCCATAGTAATCAATGGGGAAGGTGCCTCAAGTATTAGAGTCTTAAAATAAATATCATGAGTCCATGAGCATCATTATGTCAAGCATAATCATGGTACAAGTCAAAATAGGGTAATATTTTCTTAATTATGTTTGAGGTTTAATCAAATTGGGACATCAAAGGCACTAATTAAATGGGGACCTCATTAGACATGAGGTATAAGGTATAAAACCTCCTTATTTCACCACATCAAGATCATCCTCAAACATAGGAAGCATAATAGTCATAATTGGGCATACTCGAGTTTTACATGATCTTGGGGATTAACATATGAGTACAAACCTTCAAGAGTATTAATTTAAATTGATTTTCATATTTACAATCATATCATGGAATTAAAATCATATTAAGAAACGTTTTCCAATTATTTTGAATTTTAATTTCCCCATACATAAATTACGCAAAATAGAGTGATCATGTGAGCAATGGGTCGTAGAGTAAGATCACACTTGGAAACTAACTAATCCTCATCTAATTAGGTGGCTTGGGGTAGTCCTTAAAGAAGAGAGGAGATGCTAGAAGACTCTCTAGGCTTTAAGGATGAGTCCAAATCCAATCTTAGATTCACTTAGGGTAGGTAGACATGCGGAGGAACCCCACGTGGTGCACAAAACCTACTACCTTAGTGATGGGGCTAGAACTTACACCAAAAGATTACTCTTCCAATGGAAGTCCTAATATGCACCAAAAACCCTAGGGAGTTGATATTCTCTCTAGGTTTACCTACAACTAGTGCTAGATAAATGCTCCAACCCCACAAGAGTGTGGAAGCCTTATCATAGTACAGATTTAGGATCGAACCCAAAGGACAACGTTAAGAATCTGAGTGTCTTTTCCTTGTTTCATATCAATCTAAATTAATTATCTAAGACCAGAAGTTTGATTTGAGTTATTTAACCTAAACATGCAAAAGTAAAGGCAAGAATAAAAACTAGTTTAATGATTAAAATCTAAGATTAGCAAATGATGATGGGTCACTGGGGTGATGCGGGTATTCGCCACCACTACACATGAATTGTACTTGTACCAAACATAGCAAGACTTGTGAGCAAGATACATGGATGTTATACAATACCGATGTCTTATAGGACAAGAGAATGCACACATCCTTCATGGGTTGAGTAACTCTCATACAGTACATATCTACGTGTTAATGAAGATATGTAGTCTTCGAAGAGAAAATATTACTCAACCTCGTGAAACGTGCATCAGAAAACTAACAAGCGAGTGATAATTACCAAATCGATTAGTATCCTTATAGACTATCCCTCTTTCAAGGATATATCTATGAGAAACATGGCAGTGTTGCAATGTCAGCCATTCCCGAACGAATGGTCAAGTACTTTTCACCACTCTCTCCTCAGAGTGTGTTCCTCAACCTGTCAAGGTTGCACTTTTGTACGTCAACTGATTCCATTTCATAGTAAAAAAGTACAACGATGGAGGTGAGTTTACTCCACTCTTTAGAAAGCATTCCTAGATACCAAAATAGATGCGCGGTGGATACACACACCAAAAACCAAAACTAAATCGGTATTCGAGTCTCAAGAGTGGTCATAGACAAACCACAACGAAAGACAATAGATGCATACAAGAATGCGGCCAACATTCAAGCATGTATGGAATGATTTAGTATTGAATCAGAATGATAACATCTTTTTAGTACAAGTTACAAAACACGGGCAGCGGGGCTAGTCCCCGCACCCCAGTGAATGGAACTACTCGCTCCTCATAGAGGGAGCAACAAAGAAAGAGAAGAGAGAGAAAGAAAGCATCATCAGAGCAGAAGAGTAGATCTGTGACAACCCAGTGTAGATTGTCACAGTCTCCGGGACTACTCCATTGTGGTTGATGACGCCTATCTCTCCACCTCGATCGTCGTGTCTACCTCTGGGATTGTACGGGTAGAATGAGGTAGAACAATGGTAGAATGATGGTGGAGGTGAGATGGTGATGGAACAACCTTCTAGATCTATCCCCAGTCTGGCAGCTTTCCAGATCTGTGCTCAGACCCGGATCCTGGGGCTATGGGTGAAATTTGGTCAGAAACTGTACTCGGGCAGCCTGGCGGCGTCCCGGAACTTGTCTCAGTCTGGCAGCCTTGGGCCGTCGTCCCATGGATCTCTAAGACCATGCCTCTACCCTTCTATTTATAGGCTTGCCAAAATATCTTGGGCCAAGGAGTCACGCCTTGTGCGTGCCCTTTTGTCCCATATAGTTTCTGATTCATACGGTTTGCTCTAATAATGCTCATATGGTTTTGCCTTTCCTTGCCATTTAGTTTCAGTGCTTGCGGTCTTGCGCTCACGGTTGCTCATGCGGTTTCATATGCAATTGCCCATGTGGTCTTGCTACTCCAGTTGAATGCAGCGCTCCATGCGGTCTTGTGCCGTGCGTTCTCATGCCCACGTGGGGTCATGCGGTCTTCACTTCACATTGCTTCATGCGGTGTCACGTCCTAGCAGCTGCAAGTGTCTAAACAGTTCACGTGGACTTCTTATTGATTGGCCATGCATTCTTCATGCATGTGTTAGAATGAAACCCTAAGCCTTCTCTCACAGTTTTTAGCTCCTGCGGTCTTGCATGTGATTGGCCATGTGGTTTGGTTGCAAATTAGCAACCGGTCTTGGCAGCTTCACTTTGGCGCAATGCAGCGCTCCGTCACGTGGACTCATGCATTTTATTTCCCAACTATTCATGCGGTTTCGGCTCATGCGGTTTCACTGGTTTCTCATGCGGTCTTGCTGATGTGGTTGCTCCATGCGGTTTGCATGGCAATCAGCAAACAGTCTTCACTCAGTTCTTCTCATGGGCATAAAAGTTGTTGGCTATGCGTTCTCAAAGCCATCGGCGTTGCTGCTGTCTTAGGAGGATGGTGTCGGCGGCTGTGGCGGGCAGGTCATCGTGGACAGTGGTGGTGTCGGCGAGCAGTCCGCGGGTTCTGCTGGTCATGTAGGGTGTAAGAGGACGATGGTGGTGCTGCTGGTGAAGGTGGATAAAGGCGACACTGATCCATTCGTGTGCAACGAGTATGAGCAGGGAGACGATGGTGATCGGGTGGCGTTGCAAGTGCTCGCACAGCAGCAGCTCGTCACGGTTGGCTAGGGGAAGCATCTCCATGCATGTGCGATGCAAACGGTCTTGCATGCGTGGTTGGCGAGGGTGGCATGGCTACTACGATGGTGGAGACGGCAGTGGGCGTTGTATAGCGTGGATGTGTGGTGGCTTCCGGTGTGGGTTGCGTACTCAAATGGTTTGTATGCGTGGTTGGCGAGGGAGGCGTGGCTGCTGGAGCAGGTGATCGGGCATCGTCGTTGCTGCTGGATAGTGCGGGAGGCACTGCAGTTGCTGGTTGTAGGACGTGCCAGTTGTCGTGGGCACCGTCGTTGCTGCTGACGGCGATGTCAGAGCTTGTGGCAAGAAGACCGTCATGGGCAGCGGTGGTGCGACCTGGGACTGGTAATGAATTCGGACGGCGGCGGCACTGCTTGGTTTTGAGATCGAGAGAGCAAACAGAATGGAGGTCGAGACTGCATAGCGGTCAGGACCGAATGAGGTTGAGACCGCATGGAGGTCGAGACCGCATGGAGGTCAAGACCAAGTGGTTGGATGAAAAGGAACCGTTGGATCTCGATCGGATGGTTGAGAGTGATCTGGAAGGAAAAAGGAAAGTGAGGGAGAGATAAAAAGATCAAATAATCTTGTAAATAGAACTGTTAGAGCAATATTAGCATGAAACTAGAGAAATACTCAAAGTAAACCAAAGCAAGGGTAAATCAGTCAATATGAGGCACAAAATCCCTATAATTGGCGACTGTAATGATGAATCTGGAGGATTCATCACCACACCGAACTTAAGTGTTACTCGTCCTGAGGAACGGAGAAAAACTTAAGACAGTCGACAAAAAGCTCGTTCGAATTACCTCATCTGCGTGTAAATGTCAGGATTTTCACAGAAAAGAGAAAGGGAAAATGAGACAAAACAAAATTAGGGCTAAAACATCAGAAATCCTTTGAATTGGTGACTGAGGATGGATCTGGAGGATTCATCACCACACCGAACTTAAGCGTTTCTCGTCCTGAGAAACAAAAAACTTAAAACGGTCGCCAATGAAATCGTTCATCTCGTGATTGCCTCATCCTATTGTCATATCGTAATTTTGTTCATGGCTCAGATCGATACAACATCAAAGCTTTCTTAGATCACGGAATACATCTTATGATATCCTCATTTCTGAGTTCACTTCACTGAAGTATTTCCTTCTCACTCTCTGTTGTATCGGTCATGTTTAAAAGTTTTATGAGACTTTGAAAAGACCCACAGAATCAACAAAATGCACATGATCTATCACTGGTGTTGAAAAAGGAGAGAAAGGGGGTATGATCAAGAGATAAGAGTCTCTCCTCTGATTGAATCAAGACTCTTATTATTAGTTGACTCATCGAGATACTTTGAATGATTTATGCATGACTCTGGTTGACTTAGCTTTACACCCAATTTTTTTTTCTAAAGGTAACTCAGAAGTGTGTATAGGTTGGCTTAAGGCTTTTGGCTATTTTACCTCTTCGAGAGGAGGTAAGGGGTTATTTGTGGATCCTTAGGATCTCACTACTGGTCACGACACATCTGCCTTTGTGAGGGCAGCGAATGTACCGGTCGGGCAAGACCTTTATCGGTTATCCTTAATCAGGGCACAACTCTCATGTTTTTATTCACACTCTGGCTTTCATTCATTCTCACCTGGCTTGGGAGAAAGGGTATTTTTGGATTTTTGTATATTTGGGCTGCCAAGCCTCTTTTTGAAATTGGGGTAGATTTTTCACCAAGCTCGGTATGTGTACAATCATCATTGTATACTCTTTGAATCAAGAAAAGAAGATGATACACCCCTATTATGTATTTAGGGGTATGGAAGAAGCGGTAGTGGAAAGAGGGGTGTGGGATACCACATCGAACTTAGAGTTCGGAAAAGTTCTAGTTTACACTAGAAAAAGGTGTGGTTTACCACACCAAACTTAGAGTTCGGCAGAGATGTGGTTTACCACACCGAACTTAAAGCTTTGGTATGATTGGTGAGCGGAGGGATATGAAAAATGAAGGAAGAAGTGTAGAAGAGAGTTCGGATCATGATGTAGTTTGCTTAGCGATTCCATGCGACGAGTCTCTTTTCTCCATCACACTCTGCTAAAAAAGAGACATGATTAAACATCAAATGAGAAATCCATACAACAGATCCATTAATCAGATAAAGGCATGATGTATTTGATCTATCTCAGTCTTATTGAAGGGTATCATCTTTTCCTGTTTGAGGATATGACATTAGGATTCATAGACTATTCAAGATGAAAAACACGCATTGGATAGTTTTAAGCATTCTTTTCTTGGAAATTTGCAAAGAAAAGAGGTGATGATCACAGATTCGAAAAACAAAAGCCGACTAGATAAAGGCTTTATTTATGGAAGACTACAGAAAGGCAGAAAAATTATGAAAAAGAAACTAGAATGGAGAAACAGGAAGAAATAAAGATAGAGGGTGGATTGAAAGTCATACCACCCGCCCTCCACGTTGAACTCATGAATTTTCTCTTTTCTGAACAAATATTAGGTTCGAGGTGGAGGGGAAGGGTTGCAAAATGTTAACCAGGCGGTCCTCATAATTGGAAGAAGGTGCGGCAAAGATGTCTCGCGATAGATGGTGCTGAGAATGAGGAAGAGGCCCGAACAACCTGCTGACTAGGTGGTTGTGGTGACTCGAACGAGTCTTCTGGACGACTTGGATGCACATTTATTTCTCCTCGTTGTCCTTCTAGAAAAATCTAGAGACCTTCCCCCATCAGCGAGGGAGGTGAAATATAAGCAGTCGAAACTGGAGGACTATGCGAGAAATCAAGGTTATGCCCACTTGTGCCCTCCAGTTGTGGCTCACCCTCGAATTTCAAAGTAAAACTTCTTTCTTCAAAATCTAGGGTAGTTGATTGAGGGTCGGCCACTTGAACTTCCTCCTGTCCAGGATCAGGTGATGGATCCGATTCCGACTTTATTTCATCACATGGATTTTCTTGTGTGGGATATGGTATCCAGGAGGACATTTATTCATCAGAGGAGTTATTTTGAGAAGTATCATCATCTTTATCAATGTTGAAATTGGTAAGAGCGTCATTCTTCTTTTCAAGGTTTTGTTCAAAATTTTCCTTGTAGAACATCCTTAGTTCATCCAAGTAACTAGAAGAGGATTTGACTGGTAAAACAAACTCTTGCTTGGGTAAAGAAATCATGGGGTCCTGAGATAGAGGTTCCAATGATGTATCTCCATGGGAGGCATTAGTCCATGACATATCGTTTTGAGGTCTAAAATCCCCTGATGAACCCATTTCTTTGATATTGGGACTAATATAAACCATTTCTGAGTCATGTTGTTGTTCCAGTTCTTCTTCATAACACTCCTCTAGTTCTATTGAGTTCTCGGGAAGAGTTTCTATGGGAGGAATGGAACCTAGCTCAGGTAATGGGCATATCTCAGTTTCTTGAATATTAGGAGGGGCTTCTTCATAGGGATGAGTGACTATAGAGGGATAGGTTTGTGACTTGATGTCTTCCCAAGGGTCCTTTTTCTCATTACAAGAGTTTACGGTAATATCGTAATTCGTTCTAAAGTTAAGAGATGGCTCATGTTTCTCTTCATAGTGCACTATCATCTCATTCAAGTGACTAAGAGTAGTTTCAATAGAAAGATCATGCTCTTGTTCGAGGACTGGATCCATCTGGACTTCTTGTGGTGGTGGTAATTCAGGTAACATCATCTCATGAAAAGGACCTGCCATAGGATTGTCATCTTGAGACCTGTCATCCTCCCTTGATTCTGTTTCATCAGTGAGAATGGTATGGTCCATTTCTAAATCAAGATCTTGATCAGTTCTATCCTCAAAGTCTATCCCTAGATTAGCCGAATGATTAGAAATTTCTTCATAAGGATAGTTCAGATCTTGTTTCAGAAATGGAGACATTTGATTCTCATGCATGAAAGACATATCTTTGTCTGAATCAGTCACATATCCATCCGAGTCTGACTGCGAAGGAGTGTAGAGTCCTTGCGACATTAATCCTTCTGTTATGGATTTTATTGATGAGACAGTTGAAGTTGAAAAGATTTTTTCATTGAGGGAATCGATTATCGCCAATTGCTCTTCAATGGTTGGATTTGAATTTATGAAGTCAGAAAGTGGGTAAGTATTGAAGTTTATTTCCAGTTGATCTCCTGACTATAGAGAATCCCCATATTGGCTACTCATCCTTCCCTCTAAGAGCATAGTGCATGAGTCATTATCCAAGTCAGACCTCGGCTCGAATAGTAATTCCTTTCCTTGTGATATTATGAGTAAATTATCTTTGAGTTTAGTTGTTAGCCCTGAGGATAGTTCCTCACCTTGCACTAATGCTTGAAGATCATTTGAATGAATATCCCACATGATTTTATACTCATCATCATAATCGATTGCAAAATGTGAACTAGGGGAGTGCTTGGTTGAAATTGGTGGCTGTTCTACATGTTGCTCAAGAGGGTTGACAAGTTGCGTAAGTTGATCAAGATCGGCTATCAACTTCTTGATTGTGGCTGACTGATCAACTAGTTGTTGAGCCACCGACGTCTGTAAAGCTCGTAGCTCTTCCATCAATGTGTGTCGATCTTCATAAAAAGGCTCTTCACTGCACCCGTTGGGTTGATATTGATAATAGCTCTCTTCATCATTGTATTGAGTTGCATTGATTTCCAGGTTCCCTTCTTCATTGCAGTCTACACCTTGAAATCCACCATAGTTAGGTTTTTCGTAGTAGCCTCCAGGGTGATATGGCTTATAACTTGCGTTGTATCCATAGTTGTATGAAGAGGCCGCTTTGAGGTTCCCAACTATACGATTCACGATTACTTGACGCAGAGCAATCATGTAGAGAGGAGGGACATTGAAGCAGTAAATCGATGCATGAGAATAGTCACCACATAGTTGACATCTAACGGTTGGTGGTGTTGACTGCTTCATCTTGAAGAGAGTTGGTACTTGAAATCAAAGAAAGAGTTTATCAGGCTTGACCAACCATTTCAAATCCAAGAAGATATGCGAGATTAAGGCCTTCACTTTTTAGGTTTTTGAAAAGAAAATGAAAAACCCTAGAGAAACCTAAATCGACACAAAATTTGAAAAAAAAAACGATTTTTATACCATTATCCCCGGCAACGGTGCCATTTTTTGATGGAGCTAGAACTTACACCAAAAGATTACTCTTCCAATGGAAGTCCTAATATGCACCAAAAACCCTAGGGAGTTGATGTTCTCTCTAGGTTTACCTACAACTGGTGCTAGATAAATGCTCCAACCCCACAAGAATGTGGAAGCCTTATCATAGTACAGATTGAGGATCAAACCCAAAGGACAACGTTAAGAATCTGAGTGTGTTTTCCTTGTTTTGTATCAATCTAAGTTAATCATCTAAGACCATAAGTTTGATTTGAGTTATTTAACCTAAACATGCAAAAGTAAAGGCAAGAATAAAAACTAGTTTAATGATTAAAATCTAAGATTAGCAAATGATGATGGGTCACTGGGGTGATGCGGGTATTCGCCACCACTACACATGAATTGTACTTGTACCAAACATAGCAATACTTGTGAGCAAGATACATGGATGTTATACAATACCGATGTCTTATAGGACAAGAGTAATGCACACATCCTTCATGGGTTGAGTAACTCTCATCCAGTACATATCTAAGTGTTAATGAAGATATGTAGTCTCTGAAGAGAAAATCTTACTCAACCTCGTGAAACGTGCATCGGAAAACTAACAAGTGAGCGATAATTACCAAATCAATTAGTATCCTTATAGACTATCCCTCTTTCGAGGATATAGCTACGAGAAATGTGGGAGTGTAGCAACGTCAACCATTCCCGAATGAATGGTCAAGTACTTTGCACCACTCTCTCCTCAGAGTGTGTTCCTTGACCTGCAAGGTTGCACTTTTGTACGTCAACTGATTCCATTTCATAGTACAAAAGTACAACGATGGAGGTGAGTTTACTCCACTCCTTAGAAAGCATTCCTAGATACCGAAATGGATGCGCAGTGGATACACACACCAAAAACCAAAACTAAATCAGTATTCAAGTCTCAAGAGCAATCGGAGACAAACCACAACGAAAGAAAATAGATGCATACAAGAACGCGGCCAACATTCAAGCATGTATGGAACGATTTAGTATTGAATCAGAATGATAACATCTTTTTAGTACAAGTTACAAAACACGGGCAACAGGGCTAGTCCCCGCACCCCAGTGAATGGAACTACTCGCTCCTCATAGAGGGAGCAACAAAGAAAGAGAAGAGATAGAAAGAAAGCATCTTCGGAGCAGAAGAGTAGATCTGTGACAGCCCAGTGTAGATCGTCGCAGTCTCTGAGACTACTCCGTTGTGGTTGATGATGCCTGTCTCTCCACCTTGATCGTCATGTCTACCTCTGGGATTGCATGGGTAGAATGAGGTAGAATAATGGTAGAATGATGGTGGAGGTGAGATGGTGATGGAAAAGCCTTCTAGATATGTCCCCAGTCTGGCAGCTTTCCAGATCAGTGCTCAAACCCAGATCCTGGGGCTATGGGTGAAATTTGGTCAGAAATTGTGCTCGGGCAGCCTGGCAGCATCCCGGAACTGGTCTCAGTCAGGCAGCATCCCAGAACTGGTCTCAGTCTGGCAGCCTTGGGCCGTCGTCCCATGGATCTCCAAGACCATGCCTCTACCCTTCTATTTATAGGTTTGCCAAAATATCTTGGGCCAAGGAGTCACACCTTGTGCATGCCCTTTTGTCACATACGGTTTCTGATTCATACGGTTTGCTCTAATAATGCTCATACGGTTTTGCCTTTCCTTGCCATTCAGTTTCAGTGCTTGCGGTCCAGCGCTCACGGTTGCTCATGTGGTTTCATATGCAATTGACAATGCAGTTTCATATGCATTTGCCCATGCGGTCTTGCTACTCCATTTGAATGCAGCGCTCCATGCGGTCTTGTGCCATGCGTTCTCATGCCCACGGGGGGTAATGCAGGCTTTACTTCACATTGCTTCATGTAGTTTCACGTCCTAGCAGCTGCAAGTGTCTAAACGGTTCACATGGACTTCTTATTGATTGGCCATGCGTTCTTCATGCATGCGTTAGAATGAAACCCTAAGCCTTCTCTCACGATCTTTAGCTCCTGCGGTCTTGCATGCGATTGGCCATGCGATTTGGTTGCAAATCAGCAACCGGTCTTGGCAGCTTCACTTTGGCACAATGCAGTGCTCCGTCACGTGGACTCATGCATTTTACTTCCCAACTATTCATGCGGTTTCGGCTCATGCAGTTTCACTGGTTTCTCATGCGGTCTTACTGATGTGGTTGCTCCATGCGGTTTGCATGGCAATCAGCAAACAGTCTTCACTCAGTTCTTCTCATGGGCACAAAAGATGTTGGCTATGCGTTCTCAAAGCCATCGGCGTTGCTGCTGTCTTAGGAGGATGGTGCCGACGGTTGTGGCGGGCAGGTCGTCGTGGACAGCGGTGGTGTCAGCGAGCAGTCCGCGGGTGCTGCTGGTCGTGCAGGGTGTAAGAGGACGATGGTGGTGCTGCTGGTGAAGGTGGATAAAGGCGGCGTTGATCCATTCGTGTGCAATGAGTATGAGCAGGGAGATGATGGTGATCGGGTGGCGTTGCAGGTGCTCACACAACAGCAGGTCGTCACGGTTTGCAAGTGGAAGCATCTCCATGCATGTGCGATGCAAACGGTCTTGCATGCGTGGTTGGCGAGGGTGGCATGGCTTCTGCGATGGTGGAGACGGTAGTGGGCGTTGCAGAGCGTGGATGTGTGGTGGCTACCGGTGTGGGTTACGTACTCAAACGGTTTGTATGCATGGTTGGCGAGGGCAGCGTGGCTGCTGGAGCAGGTGATCGGGCGTCGTCGTTGCTGCTGGACAGTGCGGGAGGCGCCACAGTTGCTGGTTGTAGGGTGTGCATGCAAGTTGTGAGAAGAAGAGGATAACGACGGCGCTACTGCTGGATCATTGTTGCTGTTGGTGAAGAGGAGGGTGTCGGTGCTCACGGTGCTGCTTCATGCATGAGTGATGGCGGCTGAGCAAGGTTGGTGAAGAAGACGACGCCGGCGGTCATGGACAGTAGTGGTGTCGACGGGTAGGTTGCAAGTGTTTGCGTGAGCTGTGGAGTGTGGATGTCGACGGTGTAGGTACAGAGCTTGTGATTGGAGGCAGACGAGAGGGCGTCGTCATTGCTACGATGGTGAGGAAGACGAAGCTAGCACTTGTGGCAAGACGATCATCTTGGGCATCGTCATTGCTGCTGACGGTGACGTCGGTGCTTTTGGCAAGAAGGCCGCCGTGGGCAGTGGTGCTGCAACTTGGGACTGGTGATGAATTCAGACGGTGGCGGCGCTGCTTGGTTTTTAGATCGAGAGAGCAAACTGAATGGAGGTCGAGACTGCATAGTGGTCAAGACCGCATGAGGTCGAGACCGCATGGAGGTCGAGACCGCATGGAGGTCCAGACCGCATGAGGTCAAGACCGCATGGAGGTCAAGACCAAATGGTTGAATGAAAAGGAACCGTTGGATCTCGATCGGATGGTTGAGAGTGATCTGCAAGGAAAAAGGAAAGTGAGTGAGATAAAAAGATCAAATAATCTTGTAAATAGAACTATTAGAGCAATATTAGCATGAAACTAGAGAAATACTCATAGTAAACCAAAGCAAGGGTAAATCAGTCAATATGAGGCACAAAATCCCTAGAATTGGCGACTGTAATGATGAATCTGGAGGATTCATCACTTAGTTTCACCATTATGGACTTAGGTTCTCCCTAGGTTCTAATGATGTGTCATGCCCTACTTACATTGAGGCTCATGTGGTTGGCTCTGATACCATTCGTCATGAAATTATTTATTACCCTAAGTCCACCCTCCTAATGGCTACATAGACAAAGATGAGTGGATTGGGGTGTCCATCCATACAATGGCACAAAGTACAGAAGCATATGTAAAACTAAGCAAAATTGTGTCCATCATCATATTTAGAACCATCGTATCTTAAGTACAATGTAGTTTAGGGAAACAACATGAAGATATTACAAGATCAATATAACTATTCTATTACATGAAGAGATTTAGAAACCCATTTATTTACTACAAGCCCCACATTGAGATGTTGTTCTTTGTTGTAGAGGTTCCTTCATAAAGCTTGATTCACCTCTTGATCACGTAATAGGGAACAAAAACAGGACACAAATTCAATGCGGGTGCATTGGTACACTTTTCTAAATGAAACTAGCAAAATTATGATATTAACATAATATAAGCTTGGCAAGATAACAAGAAGTAAAGAACAAAGAACAACAAACATAAGAAACATGTAATAAAGTGTTCAAGAGCAACTTTTAGGTGAATTTAACCATTGTACTTAACAACATCGTATGACCTTATATTCATGTGACAACTTCCAAAGGGAGAGTCTATATGGCAAACTAAGGCATAGCCAATAGTTGCACGTTTCAATCATGAGGGGCCCAAATGATCAAATTCATAGGGTCACCCTATATTCAACCAAGTATTTTTCTCCCTCCTGACAACTCAAGGAGGAGTCACCATGCCTTATGTCCACATCCCATGATTTGGGTAGAGTACAAGGGTTATTGTACAATGGTTTTATACATTAATGTTTGAGGATGAAGATCAACATATAATATATAACAAACACATGAAAAGGATATCATAAGGTCACTTATGTCAAACAATATTCATAGCCAACCATTTAGACTCTACATATACAACTAGCAACCAAGTCATAACAATATCAATAATTCAAGAGGAGTAAAAAGTGTACCTTGCAAGTGTAGAGTAAAACCTAGCACTAAGAGCTCAAGGTAAGGCCCTCAACATCAACCAAGAGTACAAGGATAAATCTCTCATTAATATAGAGTGGGAGTACCCACATGGACATTCTCAAGCACTTAGGCCCCTTTTTATACAGGCATGGTTCTAGTCATATCAACATGTTAAAAAAAGTGTACTACATGGTACACAACATCATAGGGTGCCTTAGGCTAAGAGAACGTCCACATTCAGAGTATAATCAAGGAAAAAACCAATTTGATTTAACAAGATGAGTGATGTAAATTCATATCCTTAAAGGCATGGTTTCATATTAGATCATTATAGGTCATAATCATCTACTAGAGTGGGTGCTTAAGCCCTTATAGTGTTAGCATGGCACACAAGTATGTGATTTTGATTTAGATAGCATGAGGCATAATCATGGCTATTGAATGCGGGGATGATGATATTTCATGGGATTTAGAGATCCAAACTTCACAAGTGTTCAAGTTACATTATTTCAATACCCAAAAAGGTAACACCTGAGTTATGATACACGAAGGATGTTATTAGAGGGAATATGGGTATGCGGGCCAGTTCAATCTTATTTCAAGGGAGAATAAGTTATTGAGGTACTACGAGATAGTGTCATTAGTCATTAGGATCATGCAAATAGCCAAGTTGATTAAGTTTGAAAGATTAGAGGTCAAAAAGTGCAATAAAACAAAACATTAGTGGAGGTATGAATTAAACTAGTAATAATATCCATCACCATTGAAAAGGTGGTGATTTTCCAATGAATTTGATATATAATACTTAGGTATTTGGATCACAGATGAGATAAATGCATAAGTCAGAAGGTTAGAGCCTTAAAATAGGATTAAAGAGTGATTTTACCCTTAGTTGGGCTCAAACTAGGGGATTTGAGCCATGAGTTGCGCCTCTTCTAGGCCTAGACGTGTACGTACTATATCAACATGGTCTGTGGTGGTGCGTGGTGATTGGGGGCAGTGAGGAGAGATTACGAGGTGGCGTGGGTGGTGGCTGGCATCGAGGACCCGAGTCACGGAGCGGCCTCAGGCACTCATGTGTGATCGGGTGCAATTGGGGGTGTGTAGGTACTCACCGAGTAGTGTTGGCATGGTGTAGAGAGAGGAAACCAAGGCAAGGAGGGTGTGTGAGATGCTTGCCCAATAGGGGAGTTGGCGGGCTTCTATTGGCTTACGGTGACTATGTGGCAAGGAGGGGATTAGCAAGAGAGAGAGCGGCAAGGGGAGGGGTGTGCCTGGCTCAGTAATCGGGACTGTTGTCCCTCAATTTGACACCTCACATATCATCTCCTTCCCCGATCTAGAGTTTCTAAACCCCCCACCGAGGGTAGGTGGTGATGCCGCAAGGAGAGGGCATAGGAGGGTGAGGTTGTGCTTTCACAAGAAGGAAAAAAGGAGGAGGAGGTTGAGGCGAAGAGGATGGGTCTATATATAAGCCGATTGGGGAAACCATAAGCAACATAGGGTGGATTTAGGTTTTTTATAGGATAAGGCAGCCAAGGGTCTAGTGGCATCCAACCCTCATCTACTTCCCATGTGCAAGCCCCATTGGCTGCGGGAGTGGGTGGCTCAGTGGAAAGGAGGTCGGGTACCAGCCCCCGACGCACCCTGCACTACAACAACTCAATTTTCTGTCTACTTGCTCCCTCCATGGAAGGAGATAAGAATAGGGGCACAATTCGTAGGATCAAAGCTTGGATCCAAGTCCAGTCTCATCCAACCGACCACAATGGCCTAAAATAGAAAGTCAGATCACCTGGTTGAGAGTGGGAGGAAAAGAAGTGGGAAATGGGGAAGCAAAATCACACCTAGGATGGCGTGTTCTAGGCCTAAAGACATCGGCCAAAGGCTGAGAAGGGGGTAGAAAAGAAGAGGGGAAAAGAGTTAGAACTAGGGGGTGTTAAGAAGGTCATGAAAACCTCATATGAGCTCCAAACTGGATGAAATTTGATGCGTTCGAAATGTACGAGAGATATTTTCAAAATGAGCAAAATAATATAGCACAAAAGGTCACAAGGATGTGTTTAAAATTCAAGTAAAGAGATGATGATGTGTTATATGAAAGCAAATTTGTTACAACCCCAATTTTTGGGTTCATATGGTTGGAAATGCAATTTCCCCAATAAATGTAGGATTATGGAAATTGTATGAATTATATGAATTGAATGGATTCCCTTTGCAATATTTTCTTTTTGCATATGATTTTATGGATCATAATATATTAATGAGTCCAATATGATTAAAAGGAAAAGAATAAATCAAATAATGCATCTTTAAGAAGGAAATTTGAGACAATGATGGAAATATGAGAAATACGTGGAAAGATGTGTGATTGAGTCATAATGGATGAGATTTTGAGTCCACATGGTTTCTAATGGTAAAAGGAATACACATAAATGATATAAAAGAATAGGAGAGAGAAAATATGCATAAAAATTGCCTTAATAAGTAATGACTTGCATATGAATAAAAATCTCTCATACTTTCATATTTGAGTCCCAAACTTGGCACAAAAGTAGTTTAAGTTATTATGGACTTTCCTCTAAAGTTTGGGATTAAAAGCATAAATGGATTAAGAGATACACATTTTTAATGAAATCCTAAATTGGGAGGGATATATACATGTCATGTTATTTTCCTGATTTATTTGATAATAAATCCCAGATTTACCCAAGAGGTGTGGCACGGCTGACATTGGATTAAGATCTAAAGGCGTCTAGGTCATCTCCTACCTTAGGCAGAACAGGGAATAGGAGAAGTTCAGTTCAAGTTGGTTTCTCTCATAGCATGGATCGTGTACGAATTTGGAAATAGCCCCAATGGCTTCGGTAGTGGATTTTGTGCCCAGTCGACCTGGGATTAGGGACCTTTCATGGTCTGTGTAGGATTCCCCCATGTCGGGGGGGGCACACACATGTGACCATCCCCTATAAATAGGGGGGCACATTCCATGTGCATCATCCCAAAGCATGCCCTTGAGTTTGTGTGAGTAAGGCAGGTAGTTTTGTGCTATTGATAGTGTGAAGAGACTCAACCTACACCCATGACCACCATGTTTCTCATGGGAGATGAACTGCTTCATCCTGAAAACCCAGGCGAACACCGAAGCAATTGAGCTCACATTTGAGTTCGGGGTGGAGAGCCAAAGAATATCGCACATGGAATTGCCTCCCAATGATCCAGTAGGTGGGAGTCAACCTTGGAGTTGACCAACACTAACATGTTTCTCACGGGGCTGAGGGGACGAGCTTGAAGACAACTTAGGGAGAAAAGACTCCTCTACCCCCGATGTTCGTGAAGGAGATCAAGGGCAGAAGTGTACAACCGTTGGTTTAAAGGCCCTTCTCACATGGAGCATGGGGTTGATGTGGCAAAGCCTTATTTGTGGAATCTGATCTGTGTGGATAATAAGGTAAGGTTCGATATGCTGACGTGTCAATTCTTAATTGGCCCAATATTCATCATTTTGCAAAAATCATAACAAAAGATTGATAACTTTGATTAAGAAGTATTATATATGAAAATTGATCAGAAAAATGCAAGGAATTCAATAAATATAGATTTTGGGCCTGAATTGGATCATAGTTCAAAAATTGTCTAAAGTTGCTAACTGTAATGCTTTATGATGAGGAAAAACCCTAATTTGATGATTCTATGAATTGAGAAGAGTAATATGCATACTATATGGACATATTAACTTGTTTTTAATTAAAAGATGTTTTGATGTCCAAGTAGATGATACATGTGCTAAATAGCCTAATTTAGGGTTTGATATGTTTATGTGCATTGATGGGCCTAGAAACCCTAATCTAAGTGTTAGTGGGATTTAATGAATTATATTTAGAAATTCATTGTAAAAAAGTGATACTATGATGTTCCTAAGCCTAATAGAGGATAAGAAGGTGTTAATATGATTAAATTGAATAATTAGGGTTTTCCACCTAGAACTGCCATTTTAGGGTTTTGTTAGTGTAAAAGAGGAAAGTTGTAAATGGATCTAAAGGAACCCTAATTCGGATTAGCAATCCCAGAAAGTTATGTCAAGTCAATTAAGTATATTATTGATGAAGTGTGTAGTAAATAGGTTGCATATACTTTTCAGGATTATGTGCTTTTATGTGGTTGACTTGTTTGCTTAGATTGGGTTGCTTGATGGATTGGACTGTGGTTATTTCTTGTGAAATCTCGTAATCAAGTATGTGGTTAAATATGAGTACACACTTTAGTTTCTTGGTGTTTTCCTGATGTTTTATCGATTGCATGGAAATAAACTATTTGGATGCTTTTATTCATGCGATCTTTTAAGTTAATATGATTATCACAACTGAAGTATATATGTGATTGTCTCGAACCTACATATCATTTCTAGATGTATGATGCAAGACCAAGCCCCAGAGGGAAGGTCTGAAGTGTTCAAGCCCCATAGGGAAGACCATTGGGCACCTAGAGAGTGGGCCCCAAGTACCAAGCTTAGGATGGAGAAGGTAGCCTTAAGTCCCTTGCAAGGACTAAACCCTAAGAGAGGGTATCCTAGAGGATGAGTAAAAGTGGTTGGGAAGTCACATTTAAAATGTAATTTTGCATTGTTAACAACTACTTGATATGATTAAGTTGTTAAATATTATGTGTAATGTTTTGTTTGTCCCCAGATACCAGTATATTCATTTATACTAACAGACGTTTTGTTTGTCGGCGTTTTAGGAAATACCTAAAATTTGACAAACAATAAACTAGAACCTGTGAAAGATTAAAGTTAAATTATCAAGGAGGATTTAGTTAGATAGAATTCTACTATGGGTAGAAATCTCAATTGCCTATTTTTGAAGGATGTGAAAGTGAACTTTTATTCCAATTTTCAATTTTGTCTTTCATAGAATTTATTAATTATTTTTTATTAATTCCAAAACCATTGATCCTATTTTTAGGTAACGCCTTGACTTCTTGGTCTTCCTTCATTGGGGCTTATCGAGAAGTGGGGTCGTTAAAATTGGTATCAGAGCATGGTTTTCCATTTAATCTCTAATAATTAGTAAATTCTGCAAACTCTTTAGAACCCAAGGGAGTTATTAGAGGATTTTCTAATGATGGAGGTGTCTAGAAAAGGATCACAATCTGGGGGCTGGCAAGATTTTCCTCTCCTCTGCTAGTCGGTCTATGAGGACTCCCAGATGTTGTGTGATTTCCTAGCCAAAACTAGAGGATTTGACTCAAAATAAAACACCACTAGTTCTTCTCTCATATGTCTTCATCCCTTCTCTACCCCATTTCACTGATTAAGTCTAAGAGATTAGGGTTTTCTCTCTATCCACCCCCTCCTGTGTTGGGATAAGAGTAATAAGGATTAAGGAATCCTCCACCAAATAATGAAAAGCATGTAAACAAGATGTCATGGACATAAGTTTAAGTGTAAACTAAAGATTAGTTACATGCTTAGGTTTCATGGTGTGTGTTTTCATGACCTCAAGAGAGTTTTGAGGTTAAACCTTCTTGTAGGAGGATGAGGGGAGAGTTAGACTTGGAGGAAGAAGCCTCTAGGAAGAGGAAGAGACTTGACACATCCTCTGAGGATGATGCTAACCCAACCCCTAAGTGCTAGTTAGAGAAAGAGATGACAACATGAGTTGAACACCTTAGTCTTCTATACGTTCAAGTACGTGGGTTAGTCATGCATGCTTTACATGGAGGTTTTGAGTACACATGAGAGCCCTAGACTATGAGTGGTTGTTTGGCCCTAGTGCCTTTTGGTGACCTGACCTTGAGTGGGTCATACCTGTTAGGGTGAGGGATAGTACCCTCATTAAGAGGGTTGATGGTGACCAAACTGGAACCCTAATATATATATATATATATATATATATATATATATATATATATATATATATATATATATATATATTTAATATGAGTAGGAATGAGGAAGATAGCTTCATAGAAATAGGTAGTAAGGATGGCAGTTGGTGTTAGACCTAACCTAGATAGGGTTATGCCTAATAGTTTATGAGTTGATTATGCAAAGCTTTGGATGACCTTGGTCGGATTTAGGCATTGATAGTATGTGCCACCCAAGTAGGAATAGACATGTAACCTTAAGAGCTTAACCCATCTTCAGAGAGAGAAGCTCAAGTTGTAGGACCAATTGTAGGGTTATGTCTAGAGAGAGAGCAAGACCCCGAGGAAGAAGGTTAGAAACCTAGACTCCGAGACATGAGGAATCATGAGAAGTTGGGTATGATATGGCTTAGAATGGACAACCCTAAGTAGATGTATGTGGTTTCCTCATGCACGATCCTTAGAGGCTTATTTTACTTTGGTTTCTTTTAGAGGAACCAAACCCTAAAATGAGAAAGAGGCTTCTTGAATCGATGTATAAATGTTATAAGTACCTACCTTTGAGGTGCAAGATAGAGAGTTCCAAGGACCCTAAAGAGGTATGGTCTAACAATGAGTTGTGAGGTCTCGCACCCTATTGGTTGTTCTTGTGTAGGACTCTTAGGGCTGTTCTCATAGGAGAGTTTTAGGATGTTTATGCCCTATGTATTGTAGGTTAAGTTCATGGTTAGATAGCTGTACATGCATTTAGACAGATGATGCATAAGTGGCAAACCTGGGGTTCCTAGAAATAAGAGGGGAAGTAGTAGTACCTGGTGCACTTGATGCTCACGAAGATGTTTGAGTTCCTAAGGATTTGAGCATGGCACCGCCATGTGTTAGAACAAAGGAAACCCCACGGGAAATTAGACATATGTTTGATGAACCCCTCACACATGTTGGTGACATATGAGCTTGGCCAACTTTGAGGAATATGGAACAAGTATGACATACCAAGGAACTCAAATTGGCTTAGTAGGTTGTCTTCTTGCTAGCTACATGTATAAGTAGCATGATAGGGATAAGCATGCACATGAGTATGTAAACCTTGGAAGTAAGGATGTTTGTGCCATTTGTTACTATCAAGAGATAGTTCTCTCCCAACCTGGGGAGGGACCCTTCATGTAGGGTGAGTACTGACTTTTGTTTATGTTCATGATAACCTAAAGAGGTCTCTTATAAGAGTTTGATGAGCTAAGAGGAGAGCACATAGTGTAAGCATGAATCTATAGACCCGTGTATGACAATATCTAAGGGGCATGAGGATATGTTTCCAGAGAGGTAACTTGTATGGTGCCAGACTGAGGTAGGTTACCATAACAATATGGATGATGGTAAGGATCAGGAAATCCCCCTGGTCTAGAGGAAGAAGAAGTTACCATGATCCCTATGAAAGTATGTAAGTTTGACTGTGAATGCCCAGAAAGATGATGGAGGTTCGGGTAAGGATTCAAGTTTGAGATGTACCATCATAGAATCCTAAGTCTATACTAAGGTCAGGTGTGAATAAGATTGACGGGAGTAGGAGTTGTTTGTTCCCTAGATGTGAAGACCATAGGGTCGGGAGGTAAGACCTATCTTTGCCTGAGGACCATGTGTTAGGAGATTGATCACCTTAATGAGTTCATGGGACCCAAAGGGCAAATGAGGGAGGCACTCCCTGGATGCATAAGGGAAGAGGGAAGACCCCAAAACTACCGACACCCTTGAGACCATGATGAAAGGACTAAGGGTTATATGTAAATGAGTAATATGTAGACCCAAGAGTGTTTGGGGACAACCTTTCCATGGATGTAAACTTGGAATCGAGATGTTCATGATGTGGATACATGTGAGGTATGTTTCAACTTGGATTGGAAAGTGTAATGGCAGTGTGTGATGCACCCTCTCTACTCTTAGAACATGATGAACTCTATATTTGGACTGCAACCAAATGCTTATTTCCTCTCATTATGGGTGTGAGCGAAAGGACAAAATGCCTGCCATACACTAAGGATGAAGATTATATGAGTTGAAACATTTCTATGATGTTTGATTATAGAGGAAGTACCACATCATTTTGAGAGTATATTGTATAGGGGATATAAAGGCATAAGGAGAGAAAGGGTGATATGAGGACGTACTATCCAAGGTAATTTGGTATTTATAAGTCATAAGTTTGGGTTTGATAATCGAGATGTTGAGCTCAAAGTTTTCTTGACTCAGTTAGACCTAAACCCGAGATGAGGATGATGAGTGGAGTATATGAAGGTTTATGTTTTCACCATAACCTAGCACATAAGAAAATTAATGTGGTAACATATACTCCTAGTCGAGGCACAACTCAGGTATACATCTATCTTGTTTAACCAATTAAGAGGATGGAAGAGGTTGTTAGGTGAACCCTAAGTTTGTTAGAAGATCAAACATGTATGGCTAACACCCAGATACAACCAGACCCGTTGGTCAAGATGGTGGATACTCAATTAGCCAACCCAAAGATTGATGACATAGAAGGATGGTTGTAATAATCTCAGATACACCTCTCAGGAAATGAAGGTGGTGAAACCCAGTTGTACTTGGAAGCTCATGATGTTAAGTGCAATATACACTATAGTACTACTGAGATGGTTAAGGTTTGTAGCGGTACTTGGAAGAAGGCTATAGAGTTGCATGTGGCCAGTTGCCATACATGCCAGAGAGTGAAGGTCGAACACTAGTAATCTAGTGAGTTGCTACAGATATGAGGAGTCCCTAAGAGGGAATGGGAGTAGATCACCATGGACAATGTGGTGGGTCTCCCCTAGACAAAGAGAGGTCATGCTGCAATATGGGTTATGGTAGATCGCCTCACCTAGTTGACCTAATCCCTTGCCTAAGAGAGAGCATTGTCAGTGTGACATATTTGGTTGAACTATATATATGAGAGAGAGATAGTCCAACTACCCCATGATCTGAGTTCAATATCTTGAGCATGACCTCAAGTTCACTTCCATGTTGTCAAAGTAGGTGTAAGAAGAACTTGATGCTAGATTGAAGTTGAGTATAGAATATCACCCCTGAATGGTGGACAATCAAGAGAGTATGATCTAGACTTTAGAGGGTCTGATGAGAGCATGTGTGCTCATTCAGGGTGACTCGTGGGAGTAGGTCCTTCCCCTAGTAGAGTTTGCATGTTATCATAGCCACCATAGCCAGTATCAGGATGTATGAAGATCTGTAAGGGAGGATATGTTGGTCACCACTTCATTAGGATGGTGTCGGTGAGAGGACCTTGTGAGGGTTACAGAGACCATAGTGTATGTAGATGAAGTCACTTTGATCAAGAAATGACTGAGAAAGCCTGAACTTGTGAGGATAGATAGGAGTTGTGAGCTGATGCAAAACATACTAACATGCAACAGAATGTGTGAACATGTGTTATGAAAACCTGACCCCTCTAAGCTATAGATGAGAAAGCTTACTCCCCGATACATGGGTCCATTTAAGATGGATTGGTGGAGTTCCTTATGTTGAGCCTTACCCCTCAGGATAATATGATGTATGATGTCTTCCATATGTCTGATCTAGAGTACTATGTGATATACCTAAGCCATGTGCTGAGCATTGAACCTATTGAGATTCAAGGGAGGTTGACATATCCTGAGTCACCTATGAGGGAAGATATCCAGGGTTACAGAGAACTCAGATGTAAGAATATAAGATGATAAAGGTTCTTTGGAAGCACCATGGAGAGGATGAAGCCACATGGGAGCCAATGATGGACATCAAAAAGTCTTATACTAAATTGTTTGTACGTTTGGTGGAATTTTGATGGAAAAATTCTTATAAGAGGGGAAGAATGTTTCAACCCCAATTTTTGGGTTCATATGGTTGGAAATGCAATTTCCCCAATAAATGTAGGATTACAGAACTTGTATGAATTATATGAATTAAATGAATTACCTTTACAATATTTTCTTTGTGCATATGATTTTGTGGATCATAATATATTAATGAGTCCAATATGATTAAAAGAAAAAGAAGAAATCAAATAATGCATCTTTAAGAAGGAAATTTGAGATAATGATGGAAATATGAGAAATATGTGGAAACATATGTGAATGACTCATCATGGATGAGATTTCAAGTCCACATGGTTTCTAATAGTAAAAGGAATCCAAATAAATGATATAAAAGTATAAGAGAGAGAAAATATGCATAAAATATGCCTTAATAAGTAATTAATTGCATATGAAGAAAAGTCTCTCATACTTTCGTATTTGAGTCCCAAACTTGGCACACAAGTAGTTTAAGTCATTATGGACTTTCCTCTAAAATTTGGTATTAAAATCATAAATGGTTTAAGAGATACAAATTTTTAATGAAATCCTAAAGTGAGTGGGATATATACATGTCACGTTATTTTCTTGATTTATTTGGTAATAAATCTCAAATTTAACCAAGAGGCATGGCATGAAAGCCTATGGATTAATATCCAAGGGAATCTAGGTCATCTCCTACCTTAGGTAGAACAAGGAATATGAGAAGTTCCATTCGAGTTGGTTTCTCTTACGACATAGATCGTGTCCAAATTGGGGAGGAACACACAGGTGAGCATCCCCTATAAATAGGGGGCACATGCCATGTACATCATCCCAAAGAACGCCCTTGAGTTCCCGTGAGTAACGTAGGTAGTTTTGCACAATTGATTGCGGGAAGAGACTTGACCTACACCCCTAACCGCCGTGTTTCTCATCAGAGAGGAACTGCTTCATCCTGACAACCCAGGCAAACACCGAAGCAATTGACCTCACGTTTGAGTTTGGGGAGGACAACCAAAGAAGAACACACAGGAACTTGCCTCCCAACGATCCAGTAGCCGGGAGTCAACCTTGGAGTTGAGCAGCCCAACATGTTGTTGCTCGCGGGGCTAAGGGGGGCGAGCTTGAAGATGACTTAGGGAGAAAAGACTCCCCTAGCCCCAACATTCATGAAGGAGATCAAGGGAAGAAGTGTACAACCACTGATTCGAAGGCCCTACTCATGTGGAGCATGTGGCTGATGTGGTGAAGCCTTATTTGCAGAAGCTGATCCGCGTGGAAAATAAGGTAAGGTTCAATATGCTGACATGTCAATTCTTAATTGGCCCAATATTCATTATTTTGGAAAAATCATAACAAAAGATTGGTAACTCGGATTAAGAAGTGTTATATATGAAAATTGATCAGTAAATGCAAGGAATTCAATTAAAATAGATTTAGGGCTTGAATCTGATCATAGTTTGAAAAGTGCCTAAAGTTGCTAGCCTTAATGATTTATAATGAGGAAAACCCCTAATTTGACGATTCTACGAATTGAGAAGAGAAATATGGATAATATATGGACATATTAACTTTTTTATAATAAAAAGATGTTTTGATGTCCAAGAAGATGATCCATGTGCTAAATAGCCTAATTTAGGGTTTGATATGCTAATGTGCATTAATGGGCCTAGAAAGCCTAATCTAAGTGTTAATGGGGTTTAATGAATTATATTTTGAAATTTGTTGTATAAAAGTGATACTAGGAAGATCCTAAGCCTAATAGAGGATAAGAAGGTGTTAATATGATTAAGTTGAATAATTAGGGTTTTGCACCTAGAACTGCTATTTTAGGGTTTTGTGGGTGTAAAAGAGGAAAGTTGTAAATAGATCTAAAGGAACCCTAATGAAACCCTAATTCGGATTAGAAATCCTAAAAAGTTATGTCAAGTCAATTAAGTAGATTCTTGATGAAATGTATAGTAAATAGGTTGCATATGCTTTTCAGGATTATATGCTTTTGTGTGGTTGACTTGCTTTCTTGGATTGGATTGCCTGATTGATTGGATTGTGCTTATTTCTTGTGAAATCTCCTCATCAGGTATGTGGTTAATTATGAGTACATGCTTTAGTTTCCCATCATTTTCCCAGTGTTTTATTGATTGCATGGAAATAAACTATTTGGATGTTTTTATTTCTGCAATCTTTAAAGTGAATATGATTATCACAACTTAAGTATATATGTGAATGTCTCGAACCTACATACCATGTATGTATGTATGTATGTATGATGCAAGACCAAGCCCCAGAGGGAAGGTCTAAAGTGGTCAAGCCCCAGAGGGAAGACCATTAGGCACCTAGAGAGGTGACCCCACATACCAAGCTTAGGATGGAGAAGGTAGACATAAGTCCCTTGCAAGGACTAAACCCTAAGAGAGGGTATCCCCGAGGATGAGTAAAGTGGCTGGGAAGTCACATTGAAAACATAATTTTTCATTGTTAACAACTACTTGATATGATTAGGTTGTTAAATCTTATGTGCAATGTTTTGTTTGTCCCCTCATACCAGTATATTCTTTTATTCTGACTGACATTTTGTTTGTCGACATTTTAGGAAATGTCTGAAATTGGACAAATAGTAAAGTGGAACCTGTGAAATATTGAAGTTAAATTATCAAGGATGATTTAGTTAGATAGAATTCTACTACATGTAGAAGTCTCAGTTGCCTATTTTTGAAGGTATGTGAAAGTGAATTTTTATTCCAGTTTTCAGTTTAGTCTTTTGTAGAATTTATTAATTATTTTTGATTAATTGCAAAACCATTGATCTTATTTTTGGGATAACTCCTATGACTTCTTGGTCTTCCTTAATTGGGGGTTATCGGTAAGCGAGGTCGTTACAATTGGTATCAGAGCATGGTTTTCCATTTAATCTCTAATAATTAGTAAATTTTGCAAACTCTTTAGAACCCAAGGGAGTTATTAGAGGATTTTCCAATGATGGAGGTGTCTAGAAAAGGATCATAATCTGGGGACAGGTAAGATTTTCCTCCACCCCACTAGCCAGTCTATGAGGACTCCCAGATGTTGTGTGACTGCCTGGCCAAAATAAGAGGATTTGACTCAAAATAAGACACCTCTAGGTCTTCTCTCATCTGTCTTTGTCCCTTCTCTACCCCATTTCACTGAATAAATCTAAGATATTAGGGTTTTCTCTCTCTCTACCCCCTCCTGTGTTGGGATAAGAGTAATAAGAATTAAGAAATCCTCCACCAAATAATGAAAAGCATGTAAACAAGATGTTATGGACATAAGTTTAAGTGCAAACTAAAGATTAGTTACATGCTTAGGTTGCATGATGTCTTCTGTGATGCCCTTAGGAGAGTTCTGAGGTTAGACCTTCTTGTAGGAGGGTGAGGGGAGAGTTAGACTTGGAGGAAGAAGCCTCCAGGAAGAGGAAGAGACCTGACACATCCTTTGAGGACAATGCTAACCCAAACCCTAATTGATAGTTAGAGAAAGAGATGACATGATGAGTTGAATACCTTAGTCTTGTACACCTTCAAGTACATGGATTAGTCATGCATGCTTTACATAGAGGTTTTGAGTACACCTGAGAACCCTAGATTATGAGTGGTTGTTTGGCCCTAGTTCCTTTTGGTGACCTTACCTTGGGTGGGTCATACATGTTAAGGTGTGGGATAGTACCCTCATTGAGAGGGTTGATGGTGACCATGCAGGGTTCCTAATAGATATATATATGAGTAGGAAAGAGGCACGTACCTTCATAGAGGAAAGAGGAAGTAAGGCTAGTAGCTGGTGTTAGACCTAAGCTAGATAGGGTTATATCAAATAGTTTATGAGTTGAGCATGTAGAGATTTGGATGACCTTGGTCGGATATAGGTCTTGAGAGTATGTTCCACCCAAGTAGGAATAGACATGTAACCTTAAGATCTTGATCCATATTTGGATAGAGAACCTCACATTGTAGGACCAGTTGTAGGGTTATCTCTAGAGAGAGGGAAATACCCTGAGGAAGAAGGTTGGAAACCTAGACTCCAAGACATGAAGAATCATGAGAAGTTATATGGCCTAAAATGGATGACCCTAAGTGGATGTATGTGGTTGCCTCATGCATGATCCTTAGAGGCTTATCGTGCCTTGGCCTTTAGAGGAACCAAACCCTAAAATGAGAAAGAGGCTTCTTGAATTGATGTACAGAGGTTATAAGTACCTACAGTTGAGGTGCATGATAGAGTTTTCCTAGGACCCTAAAGAGGAATGGTATAACAAAAAGTTGTGAGGTCTCGCACCCAGTTGGTTGTCCTTGTGTAGGACTCTCAGGGCTATTCTTGAAGGAGAGTGTTAGGATGTTTATGCCCTATCTAGTATAGGTTCAGTTCATGGTTAGACAAATGGTGAATAAGTGGCAAACCTGGGGTTCCTAGACCTAAGAGGGGAAGTAGTAGTACCTGGTGCACCTGATGCTCATGAAGATGTCAGAGTTCCTAAGGATTCAAGCATGGCACCCCCATGTATTAGAACAAAGGAAACCCCACTGAAAATGAGATATATGTTTGATGAACCCCTCACACATGTTGGTGACATATGAGCTTGGCCAACTTTGAGGAATAAGGAACAAGTATGACATACCAAGGAACTCAGAATGGCTTAGTAGGTTGTCTTCTTGCTAGATATGTGTATAAGTAGCATGATAGGGCTAAGCATGCAAATGATGATGTAAACCTTGGAAGTAGGGACGTCTGTGACCTTTGTTACTATCAAGAGATAGTTTTCTCCCATCTTGGGAAGGGACCCTTCATGTAGGGTGAGTACCAACTTTTTTTTAGGTTTGTGATAACCTAAAGTGGTCTCTTATTAGAGTTTGATGAGCTAAGAGGAGAGCACATAGTGTAACCATGAATCTAAAGACCCATGTGTGACCATAACTAAGGGGGCCATGGAGGTAATCTGTATGGTGCCAGACTGAGGTAGGTTACCATAACAATATGGATGATGGTGAGGATTGGGAAATCCCCCTGGTCTAGAGGAAGAAGAAGTCACCATGATCCCTACGAAAGGATGTAATTTTGATCGTGAGTTCCCAGAAAGATGATGGAGGTTCGGGTAAGGATTCAAGTTTTACATGTACCATAATATAATCCTAAGTCTATACTAAGGTCTGGTGGGGATAAGACTGATGGGAGTAGGTGTTGTCTGTCCCCTAAATGCACAAGACCACATGATCTCTTTTCATGAGGACAATGGGTTAGGAATTTGATCACCTTTATGAGTGCATGGGACCCAAAGGGAAAATGAGGGTGGAACACCTTGGATGCATAAGGGAAGAGGGATCACCCAAAAGTACCAGAACCCTTGAGACCTTGAGGAAAGGACTAATGATTATATACATATGAGTAATATGTTGACCCAAGAGTGTTTGGGGACAACCTTTACATGGATGTAAACCTAGAATCGAGATGTTCATGATGTGGAGACATGTGAGGTACATTTCAACTTGGATTTGAAAGTGTAATGGCAGTGTGTGATGCACCCTCTCTACTCTTGGAACATGATGAACTCTATATTTGGACTGCTGTCAATTGCTTATTTCCTCTCATTATGGGTGTGATCAAAAGGACAAAATACATGCCATACAATAAGGATGAAGTTGATATGAGTTGAAATATTTCTATGATGTTTGAGTATAGAGGGAGTACCACATCCTTTTGTGAGTATATTGGATAGGGGATATAAAGGCATAAGGAGAGCAAGGGTGATATGAGGATGTACTATCCAAGGTAATTTGGAATCTATATGTTATAAGTTTGGGTTTGATAGATAATATGATGAGCTCAAAGTTTTCTTGACTAAGTTAGACCTAATCCCGAGATGAGGATGATGAGTGGAGTATATGAAGGTTTATATTTTCACCATCACCTAGCACATAAGGAAATTAATGTGGTAGCGGATACTCCTAGTCGAAGCATAGCTCAGGTATGCAACAACCTTGTTTAGCCAGTTGGGAGGCTGGAAGAGGTTGTTAGGTGAACCCTAAGTCTATTAGAAGATCAGACCTGTATGGTTAACACCCAAATACAACCAGACTCGTTGGTCAAGATGGTGGATACTCAGTTAGCAAGCCCAAAGCTTGATGAGATAGAAGGATGGCTATAAGAACCTCAGATACACCTCTTAGGAAAAGAAGGTGGTGAAACCCACTACTAGATCATTTTAGGGTTTCTGAGGAGTCACCCTTGATGAATCATGTCATGTAAGAAGCTCATGATGTTAAGTACACCATACACCATAGTACTACCGAGATTGTTAAGGTTTGCAGTGGTACCTGGAAGAAGGATATCTAGTTGCATGTGGCTAGTTGCCATACATGCCAGAGAGCGAAGGCCGAACACTAGTAACCCAGTGAGTTGCTATAGATATGAGGAGTCCCTGAGAGGGAATGGCAGTAGATCACCATGTACTATGTGGTGGGTCTCCCCTAAACCATGAGAGGTCATGATGCAATATGGGTTATGATAGATCACCTTACCAAGTTGACCTAATCCCCTACCTAAGATAGATCACTATCAATGTGGCATATTTGGTTGAACTATATATATGAGAGAGAGATAGTTCAACTACACTGTGATCTGAGTTCAATATCTTGAGTATGACCTCAAGTTCACTTCCATGTTGTGCAAGTAGGTGTAAGAAGAACTCGATGCTAGATTGAAGTTGAGTACATCATATCACCCCTGACTGATGGACAATCAAGAGAGTATGATCCAGACTTTAGAGGGTCGGATGAGAGAATGTGTGCTCGTTTAGGGTGATTCGTGGGAGCAGTTCTTGTCCCTAGTAGAGTTTGCATGTTATGGTAGCCACGATAACCAATATTGGGATGTATGAAGCTCTGTAAGGGAGGATGTGTCGATCACCTCTTAATTAGGATGATATTGGTTAGATGACCTTGTGAGGGTCAGAGAGACCACAATGTATGCAGATGAAGTCACTTTGATTGAGCAATGGCTGAGAAATCCCAAGATTGGTAGGGTTTGTGAGCTGATGCGAAATAGACTAACATGCAGCACATTGTGGGTGAACATGTGTTATGAAAACCCCACCCTTCTGAGATATAGCTAATAAAGTTGAGTCCCCAATACATGGGTCCATTTAAGATGGATTGATGGAGTTGCTTATGTTGAGCCTTATCCCTCAAGATAATATGATGCATGATGTGTTCCATATGTCTGATCTAGAGAATTATGTGATGTACTTGAGCCATGTACTGAGCATTGAACCTATTGAGCTTCAAGGGAGGTTGAAATATCCTGAGTCACATACCAGGGTACGAGATACCAAGGGTGAGAGAGAACTCAGATGTAAGAATATAAGATGATAAAGGTTCTTTGGAAGCACCATGAAGAGGATGAAGCCATATCGGAGCCAATGATGGACATGGAAAAGCCTTATGCTGAATTGTGTGTATGCTTGGTGGAATTTTGAGGGAAAAATTCCTATATGAGGGGAAAGATGTTACAACCCCAATTTTAGGGTTCATATGGTTGGAAATGCAATTTCCCCAATAAATGTAGGATTATGGAAGATGTATGAATTATATGAATTGAATGGATTCCCTTTGCAATATTTTCTTTGTGCATGTGATTTCATGGATCATAATATATTAATGAGTCCAATATGATTAAAAGAAAAAGAAGAAATCAAATAATGCATCTTTAAGAAGAAACTTTGAGATAATGATGGAAATATGAGAAATATGTGGAAAGATGTGTGATTGACTCATCATGGATGAGATTTCGTGTCCACATGGTTTCTAATGGTAAAAGGAATCCAAATAAATGATATAAAAGAATAGGAGAGAGAAAATATGCATAAAATATGCCTTAATAAGTAATGAGTTTCATATGAAGAAACGTCTCTCGTGCTTTTGTATTTGAGTCCCAAACTTGTCACACAAGTAGTTTAAGTCATTATGGACTTTACTCTAAAATTTGGGATTAAAAGAATAAACGGATTAAGAGATACAAATTTTTAATGAAATCCTAAAGTGAGAGGGATATATACATGTCACGTTATTTTCCCAATTTATTTGGTAATAAATCCCAGATTTAACCAAGAGGCACGGAACGGAAGCCATTGCATTAAGATCTAAGGGCGTCTAGGTCATCTCCTACCTCAGGTAGAATAGGGAATAGGAGAAATTTAATTTGATCTGGTTTCTCTTGCAGCATGGATCGTGTGCGGATTTGGAAATAGCCCCAATGGCTTAGGGAGTGGATTACATGCTCAGTTGACCTAGGATTAGGGACCTTTCATGGTCTGTGCAGTATTCCCCCAAATCAGGGGGAACACATAACTGACCATCCCCTATAAATAGGGGGGCACATGTCATGTGCATCATCCCGAAGCATGCCCTTGAGTTCGTTTGAGTAAGACGGGTAGTTTTACACAATTGATTGCGGGAAGAAACTCGACATGCACCACTGACCGCCATGTTTTTCATCGGAGAGGAACTTCCAAACAACCCAGGTGAACACCGAAGTAATTGACCTCACATTTGAGTTCAGGGAGGAGAGCCGAAGAGGATTGCACAGGAACTTGCCTCCCAACGATCCAATAGCTGGGAGCCAACCCCAGAGTTGACCATCCCAACACACTGTTGCTCGCGGGGCTGAGGGGGGCGAGCTTGAAGATGACTTAGCAAGAAAAGACTCCCCTACCCCCAACATTCGTGAAGGAGATCAAGGAAAGAAGTGTACAACCACCAGTTCAAAGGCCCTACTTGCGTGGAGCATGTGGATGATGTGGTGAAGCCTTATTCGCGGAAGCCTATCCACATGGAAAATAAGTAAGCTTCGACATGCTGACGTGTGAATTCTTAATTATCCCAATATTTCTTATTTTGCAAAAATCATAACAAAAGATTGGTAACTCCGATTAAGAAGTATTATATATGAAAATTGATCATAAAAATGCAAGGAATTAAATAAAATAAGATTTAGGTCTTGAATCTGATCATAGTTCGGAAAGTGCCTAAAGTTGCTAACCTTAATGCTTTATAATGAGGAAAACCCCTAATTTAATGATTCTATGAATTAAGAAGAGTAATATGGATAATATATGAACATATGAACTTGTTGTTAATAAAAATATGTTTTGATGTCCAAGTAGATGATCCATGTGCTAAATAGCCTATTTTAGGGTTTGATATGTTAATGTGAATTAATGAGCCTAGAAACCCTAATCTAAGTGTTAATGGGATTTAATGAATTATATTTCTAAATTCATTGTATAAAAGTGTTACTTGGATGATGCTAATCCTCATAGAGGATAAGAAGGTGCTAATATGATTAAGTTGAATAATTAGGGTTTTTCACCTAGAACTGTTGTTTTAGGGTTTTGTGGGTGTAAAAGAGGAAAGTTGTATACAGATCTAAAGGAACCCTAATGAAACCCTAATTCAGAGTAGAAACCCTAGAAAGTAATGTCAAGTCAATTAAGTAGATTCTTGATGAAGTGTGTGGTAAATAGGTTGCATATACTTTTCAAGATTATGTGCTTTTGTGTGGTTGACTTGCTTGCTTGGATTGGATTGCCTGATTGATTGGACTGTGCTTATTTCTTATGAAATCTCCTAATCATGTATGTGGTTAATTATGAGTACACACTTTAGTTTCCCAGTGTTTTCCCGAGGTTTTAACGATTACATGGAAATAAATTGTTTGGATGCATTTATTTATGTAATCTTTAAAGTGTTTATGATTATCACAACTTAAGTATATATGTGACTGTCTCGAACCTACATACCATCTCTAGATGTATGATGTAAGACCAAGCCCCAAAGGGAAGGTCTGAAATGGTCAAGCCCTAGGGGGAAGACCATTGGGCACCTAGACAGGTGACTCCAGGTACCAAGCTCAGGATGGAGAAGATAGCCTTAAGTCCCTTGCAAGGACTAAACCCTAAGAGAGGGTATCCTAGAGGATTAGTAAAAGTGGTTAGGAAGTCATATTGAAAACATAATTTTGCATTCTTAACAACTACTTGATATGATTAGGTTGTTAAAGCTTATGTGCAATGTTTTGTTTGTCCCCACATACCCGTATATTCATTTATATTGACTGACGTTTTCTTTGTCGGCATTTTAGGAAATGTCTAAAATTGAAAAAATAGTAAAGTGGAACCTATGAAAGATTAAAGTTAATTTATCAAGGAGGATTTAGTTAGATAGAATTCTACTACAGCTAGAAGTATCAGTTGCCTATTTTTGAAGGATGTGAAAGTAGATTTTTATTCTAGTTTTCAGTTTAGTCTTTTGTAGAATTAATAATTATTTTTGATTAATTGCAAAACCATTGATCCTTTTTTTGGGATAACGCCTCTGACTTCTTGATCTTCCTTAATTGGGGGTTACCAGGAAGCTGGGTCATTACAAAATTGGTTTTAATCAAATCGAGCATCAACTTGTATACTAGGTGGTCTAATTGTGCTACAAAACTCATTCAACATGAAATTGAGGGTTGGGATGAGAAATAGGGAAAATATGAAGTAGACAACATGTATTCGAGGAGTGAGAGAAATCCATGTTATCACATCCTCCCCACCTTAAAAGAAAATTTGTCCCCAAAATTAAAACAAGTCAAATAATTGATATTTAGTTTTCCCTTCATCATCAAGATCATCCTAGTCTTCTCATAAGGTATCATCACCAGTTACAATATCCATTTCATTCTGAAAATCGAGCAATTGAGTATTATGGTCAAGGTAAGGTCGCATCAATCATAAAATTGGGGCAACATTACATAAATCACAAATTGAGAGGGATTATCCTATAGGTTCACCAATTTGGAGAGATCACATTTTTAAGTCAAATAAGTAGGGATCTTGCATCAAGATTATATCACGACTTTCATTTTAATAATCATTTAGGGTTTTTAGCCTCTATATTGTCCTAAGTGGGGGTACACTTCCAGTATTAATATTTCAAAACAACATTTCACGACGTGCTTCATTTTTCAATATTAGGGCTTCATCATGAAACTCAAAGGAAGGCCCCACCCGTAGTCCATATGTGTCTTAAACCCTAATTAATAAATCAAGAATCCAACATGATCGTAAGTCCAACAATATCAAATTTGGGAACATGAAATTCATTAGTCATAAATCAGGGTGATATCTAATCCATTCTTGGGTGATAATGCGAGTCAAGCCATATCAATATGGATATCATGAGTCCATAGATTATAGATCAATATGGAGGATCAATGTTTGGATATCCAGGTTGTATATCTAAAATTTTAAAACTATGGCATTAGGGTTTTACTAGACTGCCCTTTTTTTCAAATGAGACATCAAGATCAAGTATCATCATTACCATAAGTGTGACCTATTATGGGCTTAGGTCAAAAGATCATAAATGTGAACAAGGGGTCACCTTTCCATGCTCTAAATAATCATCAAGATGAATATTTAGAGGGGTCAAATAGGGATGTGTCCTAGTTTAGGGGAGTCAAGAGCCAAATATCAACTTTTAATCTAGCACATTTAGTCCATATAAGTCACGATCATCAAGCATGTATAGAATAGGGAGAGTACCAACCATCAGGTCATTTTCTATGAAATCAGGGTCAATATCACCATGTGGGATCATGGTCCAAGATTATCATATTCAAGGTCAAAATATCATTCCCTTCCTTCAAAATCAAGGCAAGGGCATAATTAGAAATTGAGTAGTCGAATAGGGCATCCCAAGAGTATGAGTATAAGAGGGCGGGATCAAGGGTCAAAAATTATCATATCATGTCAAAATTGAGATTACATGGAGGCATAGTAATCAATGGGGAAGGTGCCTCGAGAATTAGAGTCTTAAAATAAATATCATGAGTCCATGAGCATCATTATGTCAAGAATAATCATGGTACAAGTAAAAATAGGGTAATATTTCTTTAATTATGTTTGAGGTTTAATCAAATCGAGACATCAAAGGCCCTAATTAAATAGGGACCTCATTAGACATGAGGTATAAGGTATACATCCTCCTTATTTCTCTACGTCAAGATCATCCTCAAACATAGGAATCATAATAGTCAAAATCGGGCATACTCGAGTTTTACATGATCTTGGGGATTAACATATGAGTACCAACCTTCAAGAGTATCAATTTAAATCGAGTTTCATAGTTACAATCAGATCATGGGATTAAAATCATATTAAGCAACTTTTGCTAGTTATTTTGAATTTTAATTTCCCCATATACAGACTACCCAAAATAGAGTGATCATGTGAGCAATTGGTCATAGAGTAAGCTCACACTTGGTAGATAACTAATCCTCATCTAATTAGGTGGCCCGGGGTAGTCCTTAAAGAAGAGAAGAGATTCTCGAAGACTCTCTCGGCTTTAAGGAAGAGTCCAAATCCAATATCAGATTCACTTAGGGTAGGTAGACGCGCAGAGGAACCCCATGTGGTGCACAAAACCTACAAACTTAGTTTCACCATTATGAACTTAGGTTCTCCTTAGGTTCTAATGATGTGTCATGCCCTACTTACACCGAGGCTCATGTGTTTGTCTCTGATACCATTTGTAATGAAATTGTTTGTTACCCGAAGACCACCCTCCTAATGGCTACATAGCCAAAGGGTAGTGGATTGGGGCATCCGTCCATAGAATGGCACAAGACACACAAGCATATGTAAAGAAGAGAAAAAAAATTCCATCATCATAATTAGAACCATAGTATCTTAACTATAACGTAGTTCATGGAAACAACATGAAGAGATTACAAGATCAACATAACTATTCTATTACATGAACAGATTTAGAAACCCATTTATTTACTACAAGCCCCATGTTGAGATGTTGTTCTTTGTTGTAGAGGTTCCTTCATAAAGCTTGATCCACATGATGATCACCTAATAGGGAACAAAAATAGGTCATAAATTCAATGCGGGTGCATTGGTACACTTTGCAAAATGAAACTAGAAAGATTATGAGATTAACATAATATAAGCTTGACAAGATAATAAGAAGTAAAGATCAAAGAATAACAAACATAAGAAATATGTAACAAAGTTTTCAAGAGAATCTTTTAGGTGAATTTAACCATTGTACTTAACAACATCGTAAGGCCTTATATTCATGTGACAACTTCCAAAGGAAGAGTCTATATGGCAAACTAAGGCATAGCCAATAGTTTCACATATCAACAATGAGGGTCCCAAATGATCAAAGTCATAGGATCACCCTATATTAAACCAAATATTTTGCTCCCCTCTTGACAACTCAAGGAGGAGTCACCACGCCTTATGGCTACATCCCATGAGTTGGGTTGGGCACAATGGTTATTGTACAATGGTTTTCTACATTAATGTTTGACAGTGATGGTAAACATATAATATATATCAAACACATGAAAAGGATATCATAAGGTTACTTATGTCAAACAATATTCATAGCCAAGCATTTAGACTCCACATATACAAATAGCAACCAAGTCATAACAATAGAAATAATTCAAGAGGAGTAAAAAGTGTACCTTGCAAGTGTAGAGTAAAACCTAGCACCAAGAGCTCAAGGTAAGGCCCTCAATGTCAACCTAGAGTACAAGGATAGATCTCTTATTTGTATGGAGTGGGAGTACTCACATGGACATTTCCAAGCACCGAGGCCCCCTTTTTATACAACATGTTCACAAAAGTGTACTACATGGTACACAACAACATAGGGTGCCTTAGGCTAAGATAACGTCCACATTCAGAATATAATCAAGGAAAAAACCAATCTGATTTAACAAGATGAGTGATGAAAATTCATGTCCTTAAAATCATGGTTTCATGTTAGATCATTATAGGTCATAATCGTCTACCAGAGTGGGTACTTAAGTCCTTATAGTGTTAGCATGGCACACAAGTATGTGATTTTGATTTCGATAGCATGAGACATAATCATGGCTACTGAATGTAGGGGTGATGACATTTTAAGGGATTTAGAGATTCAAACTTCACAAGTGTTCAAGTTACATTATTTCAATACCCAAAAAGGTAACATGTGAGTTATGATACATGAAGGGTGATATTAGGTGGAAAGTAGGTATGAAGGCTAGTTCAAGCTCGTTTCAAGGGAGAATAAGTTACTGAGATATTACAAATAGTGTCATCACTCATTAGGATCATGCAAATAGACAAGTTGATTAAGTTTGAAAGATTAAAGGTCAAACACTACAATAAACAACAAATCAATGGAGGTATGAATGAAACTAGGAATAATAGCCATCACCATTGAAAAGGTGGTGATTTTCCAATAAATTTTATATATAATGATTAGGTATTTGGATCATAGATGAGACAGATGCATAAGTTAGAAGGTAAGAGCCTTAAAATAGGATTAGAGCATCATTTTACCCTTAGTTGGGCCGAGAATAGCGATTTAGACCGCGAGTTGGGCCTCTCTTAGGCCTAGATGCGTGTGTGCTGGATCAGTAGGGATCAAGGGCGGTGCGCAGTGATCGAAGGCAGTGAGGAGAGATTATGACCTGGCGCGGGTGGTGGTTGGCGTCGAGGAGTCGGGTCACAAAGAGGCCTTAGGTGCTCGCATGTGACTGGGTATAGTTGTGGGCATGCAAGTAATTGCCGAGCAGCGTTGGCATGGTGTAGAGAGAGGAAACTAGGGTGAGGAGGGCATGTGAGATGCTTGCCCAAGAGGGGAGTTGGAGGGCTTTTATTGGCTCACAGGAATTGTGTGGCAAGGAGGGCATGAGTGAGAGAGAGCAGCAAGGGGAGTGGTGTGCCTAGCTCAGTAATTGGGACCGTTGTTGCTCGATCTGACGCCTATGGCGTCGTCCCCTTCCCCGAACTAGGGTTTCTAAACTTCCCACTAAGGGCAGGTGGCAGCGCTGCAAGGAGAGTGCAAAGGAGGGTGAGGTAGCACCTTCGCAAGAAGGCAAAAAGGGGAAGGAGGTTGACACAAAGAGGATGGGTATATATATAAGATGATTGGGGAAACCATAAGAAACATAGGGTGGATTTAGGGTTTTTAGAGGATAAGGATGGCGGCCAAGGGTCTGGTGGTGGCCATCCCTCATTTACTGCCCCTACACAAGCCCCATTGGCTGTGGGGAGTGGATGGCTCGATGGAACGGAGGTAGGGTACCAGCCCCCAATGCACCCTGCACTATAGCAGCTCATTTCATATCTACTTTCTCCCTCCATGGCAAGAGATAGGAAGAGGGGCCCGAGCCATAGGATCACAGCTTGGATCCAAAGCCAACCTCATCCAATGGGCCATAATGGCCTAAAACAGAAAGTCAGATCACCTAGTTGAGAGCGGGAGGAAAAGAAGCAAGAAAAGGGGAAGCAAAAGTGCACATGGGTTGGTGTGTTCTAGGACCAAAGACACCGGCCCAAGGTTGAGAAGGGGGTAGAAAAGAAGAGGGAAAAAGAGTTAGAACTAAGGGGTTTTTACAAGGTCATAAAAACCTCATACGAGCTCCAAATTGGACAAAATTTGATGTGTTGGACATGTAAGAGAGATATTTTCAATATGAGAACAATAATACAACACAAAGTTTCACAAGGATGTGTTGAAAAATCAATAAAAGAAATCATGATATCTTACATGAAAGCAAATTGGTTTTAATCAAATCGATCATCAACTTGTATACTAGGTGGACAAATTGTGCTACAAAACTCATTGAACATGAAAATGAGGGATAGGATGAGAACTAGGGAAAATATGGAGTGGACAACATGTGCTTGAGGAGTGAGAGAAATCTAGGTTATCACAAGTTTCTTTGAAAAGGAAAAACTAAAAAAAAACTATATGGTATAGCAACAAGAAACCAAGTTATCCTTGACTATAAAACTTGAATCTATTCTTGAACTTGGTCCCCTTGGCCTTGTTCAACACCTTGATTTAACCCTGGGTGGTTGGGAAATCAGCCAAGAAAAGTGAAAGAAAACAAGATATCTGTTAGAGATAATGAACAAGGATAAAAGATAAGAAACAACATGGAAATAAAGGCTAAGATTTCATGATAAGATGAAGATGGTCAAAAGTATGAGGCATAGATAAAAAGATGCTTGCTATAACAAAAATAGGAAAAGTTTGCATGCATGATTTTCATTGACTACCTAAAATATGTAGGGTTGAGGAACCTACCTAACCTCAACAAATATGTGAGGGAGAGTGACACATTCCAATCACCTAAAAATATTTTATATTGAGCAGAGTAACACATTCCCTTGGGTGAATTTACACATGCCCTTTCTATGGGTGGTTGTACATAAGTACCACTACACTAGTTAAATAGTCTAATAAAATCAACATAATAATAACTATGGAATGTATAAGCATCAAGTAATAGAAACATGGAAGTGGGGTACAAGACCCAAGAAATAAGTAGAAAAATTGTTTTTTAAGGAAAATATAGCAAACAAAATAACTTAAGAGGAATTATGATTTCATAAAAGCCTCGTTAGGGAAACTAGGTTAAGGTTTGCAATTATTACCAAATCAGGCATAAGGAAAGATCATACCTTTCTTAATGAAGTCCAATCACTTTTCTTTCACTACTTTAATTGAGTCCAAAACCCACTTTTCCCTATTTTAAATATATAATCACGCATTAGGGTTTTACATATGCATAGAGGTAAGGAAACCCTAACTTTTGTACTTTTTGAACAAAACTTTGATTTAGACTCTGATATTATCACCATTGATCTTATTTGGCTTTCCTAATTAAGAAAACATATAATTTTGTCTATTTTGGAGTTATGAGGATTAAAGTGCATTTTTGGTGATTTTTATGTATTAAATTCATTTTTAGAAAACACCTTTCGAAAAAACTCAAACCAAACCTAGAAAGTATTTTTATTAGAAATTTTACATTATTCTGATTCCAAAACATATTTTCTTTTAATTTTTAGACAACGAAATAAGAAGATATGATTTTTCCTATTCTGACCAATCAGAGAATGCTACATCAACAAATCCATTGCAAAGAGACGAAGAGAGAGAAAGAGAGAGGTGGGCCACATCACTTGGCCCAATTGTGGGGTGCCAATTCAACTATCTATGATGACTCATCTCCGTCAACGCAGGCTGAAAACAAAGCTAAAAGACAAGAATATCCCTGCAAGGAAACATAGAGGAAAGATGGAAATGGCGAGGGACAGAACGACTACAACACCAAGGCGATTGTCCCCTTTCTCAGCTCGCAAGCCATGGCTGCAAGCAGCAAGCCCCGATTTGGGAAAAATCATGAGATTTTATCAAACTCAAAAACCAGAACATGAAAAGAAAGAGAATATTACCATGAACCTACTGGTGAAGTCAATTCGATTCGAGATGGAATAGAGAGTAATCACTTGTCGCCGCAAGCCTAGGAACAAAACCTGAATGTTGGCAAGGAAGAACAGGATCTCACAAACAATTGGAGGGTGAGAAGAGTTGCAAGAGGGCTAGGGAAGACTCGGGTACTGGTATTTATAGGCAAGGTTGAGAAACAAAGCTAGAAGGGAGTAGCCCGAACTTTCTTGGAGAGTAAGATTTGGGGATTTCTTTATTTCTCCATGAAAACACGAAATTAATGGATAATTAGGTGTGGTTTCTTATTTGGAACTGTTTGGAGAAGATTTCGTGTGAATTGATCAGGAAATGAGCGAGAATTCAAGAAAATAAAATCCACATTATTCGGTCCCTATTTCCCGATCAACGAGATCTAGATGACGTTCCACAGTCATCGGATCGTGGATCTAATGGTTGTGATCACTCTGGTCAAAGTCAATGTGTGACAATTAAATTGAAATCCCAATCATATAAGAATATATTGTCTATATGCATTAATTTCCCTTTTCCTCTCTCCTCATTTGAGGGGGAAAACATGCTCCAAATTAAATGAAAATTGACACCTAGCCTATTATTGATATGGGGAATCTGAATATGCAATTAGTTTTGCATTTAATGTGTTAAATAAATCAAATCTTATTTTCTCTTTCCTCCTTCATTAAAGGTTATAAGATTCTCCAAATTTGATGAAACTTCACCCACAAGTCACATTAAGTGTTTTGGATACAAATTTGCTATTAATTTTACATTTTGGAGTTTTTTGTACATTTATCTAATATTTTGAAGGTTCTACAAACTTTCTTTTTCCTGATTTCACCTTTTAATCAATTATTCTCCAAATTGAGTAAAAATTCGCCCAAAGGTATATTTTAATATGTAGATCACGAATTTGACATCAATTGTTAATTTTGGAGCCATTAAAGATTTTATTTTGTATTTTTGAGTAATCTCCTATTTTCCTATTCAATTACCACAATTATACTTACTAATTTTCCAAAAGTTATGAAACATATCACTCAAGCAAACTTGTAATCAAAGAAAATGATTTGGATTTAAAATTACCTTATGAGTTCCCCTTTTATGATTTTTTGGAAATTTAATCTTATTTTCACTTAATGGAAAAATTAATTCATTTGATGTCACATTATCTTAGTTTTCATATTTTCTTTTCTTTTTTCATACAAAAAGCCATAGAAGCTTCTAGATCGATTTTATTTTATTCTTATTCCTCTTAAGTGCATATTTTTCTAATTAAACCCATTAGTAAAATTTTACTAAGGTATTTTTGCTTAACTCCTTATAATGAAAAATATTGGAAAAAATGTATACCAAATCTTTATAATTTCCACTAATTCAACATCAAGGACGGAAATTAAAGGAAAAGCTTAGGAAAAGGCTAAAAATAAGATTATTAATGGATTTCAATTCATTACAACACTCCACCCATTAAAAAGGATTTCATCCCCCAAAATCTCATACAAAAAGAGAAGCTGAGTACGCAACATCTCATCTCTATGCTCCCAAGTGGTTTCTTCCAAACCATGATACTACCGTAAGACTTTCACCAACTCGATCTATTTGTTCTTGAACTTCTTAACTCGGGAGTCAAGAATCTTCACAGGTAGCTCTTCATAAGTGAGATTCTCTTGAATCTTCAAAGACTCGATTGTGAGTACAAGAGAAGGGTCCTTCACATACTTTCACAGCATAGAGACATAAAACACATTATGGATCTTGTCATAGGCAGGAGGAAGAGCTAAACGATATGCATAGTCTCCAACCTTATCCAAGATCTCAAATGTTACAACATAGAGGGGACTAAGCTTGCCTTTAACTTTAGATCTTGTAATAGAACACATAGGCTTGATCTTCAAGAAGGCATAGTCACCTACTAGGAAACTCACATCAGACCTTTTCTTGTCTGCATACATCTTTTGTCGATCTTGTGCAACTTTCATGTGCTTATTGATCAACTGAACCTTCTGTATCATCAGTTGCATATCATCATACTTCATAAGATCACATTCTCCCACATCATCCCAATGTAACAGAGAATAACAAGGTCTTTCATACAAAGCTTCATAAGGTGGCATACCAATAGTAGCTTGGTAGATATTATTATAAGAAAACTCAGCCAATGGAAGATACTTATCCCATGTACCTCCTGAATCCATAACATAGGCACAAAGAAAATATTCTAGAATTTGCATCGTTCTTTTAGATTGACCGTCTGTTTCTGGATGATAAGTTGTATTGAAACATAAGTCAGTACCCATCGCTTCTTGAATCTGACACCACAAACGAGAGGTAAACTTTGGGTCACAATTTGATACTATCACTTTTGGGACTCCATGCAGACAAATGATTCAATCCACGTACAACTAAGCCATCTCGTCAACCTTGTAAGTGATCTTGAAAGGAAAAAACTGGGCAGACTTTGTAAGTCAATCAATCTCTACCCACACAACATCAAAACCCTTCCTAATCTTAGGGAAACCAGTGACAATGTCCATAGTAATCTTCTCCCATTTCCATTCTAGAATCTCAAGTGGGTGCAGAAGACCACTAGGTCATTGATTCTCAATCTTGACTTGGTGAAAATTCAAACACTTTGCAACAAATAGAGTGATATCCCTTTTCATGTTCTTCTATCAAAATCTTTGTTGCATGTCTTTATTCATCTTTGTAGTACTAGGGTGTATTGTGTACTTAGACCCATGTGATTCACTCAAAACCTTCTATCACTGGTTCCTAACTTCAGGTATCCACAACCTTTATTGGAAACAAACAACACAATCTACTCCAATTGAAAAGTCAAATTGTGGCTTCTTAGCTAAGACCTTCATCTCCTCAGCTCAAAACTTTCAAGTTGCACAGTAAAACTTTCGAGATCCAAGAAGGTGTAACGAATAAACTAGCCATGTGAACACACAACTTCTCGAGATCTTCTTTATCATCAGGTTGTGGTTTCCAACAAGAAATATACTCCAAGTTCATAGCAGCACATAGTGCATCCTTCTTCTAAATTAAAGCATCAATAACAATGTTCTCTTTACCGAGATGAGAGGTGATGGTAAAGTCATAGTCTTTGAGATACTCCATCCATCTTTGTTGCCTCAGATTCATATCCTTTTATGTCAAAAGATATCTCTATCTTTTAGGATCTGAGAAAACTTCAAACTTCACTCCATACAGATAGTGTCGCTAGATCTTTAAAGCATGCACAATAGTTGCTAGCTCTAAATCATTCGTAGGCCAGTTCTCTTCATTAGGTTTCAAGTAGCACGAAGCATAAGTGATCACTCGATCCTCTTGCATGAAGACACACCCTAATCCTTTCTTAGAAGCATCTATGAAGATGATGTAGGGTTTGCCTTCAACACATAAAGCAAGAACAAGAGCAGATGTCAAACATCTCTTTAGCTTCTGAAAACTATCCCCACATTCTAGTGTCCACAAAAACTTGACTTTTTTTTGTTAACTTTGTTAGAGGAAGAGCTAACTCGGAAAAGCTCTTGGTAAATCTTTGATAATAACCTACTAAACTGAGGAAACTACAGATTTTAGATGGAGTCTTTTGAGCTTTCCACTTGGTCACAACTTCTACCTTTATAAGATCAATAGCAATATGTCCGACGGAAATCACATGACCAAAAACATCACTTCCTTGATCCAGAACTCACACTTTGGGAATTTAGCAGATAGTTGACTTTCTATTAGTGTGTTCAAAATGATTCATAGATGTTCAAAATGTTGTTCTTTAGAATCAGAGTACACCAACACATCGTTGATGAACACCACCATGAACTGATCAAGGTAAGGATGAAACACTCAATTTATCAAGTCCATGAAAGTAGTAGGGGCATCAGTCAAGACAAAAGGTATGACCAGAAACTCATATTACCCATAATGTGTTCTGAAAGATTCCTTTGGGACATCTTCATCCTTCACACACATCTGGTAGAAGCCACATCATAAATGCATCTTCAAGAACATAGTGACTAACTTCAGATGATCGAACATGTCATCGATGCAAGGCAAATGATAGTGATTCTTTATCGTCACTTGATTAAGCATACGATAATCCATACACGTACAAAATGAACCATCATTCTTCTTCACGAACAAGATAGGGGCTCCCCATAGTAAAATACTAGGGTGTGCAAAGACCATGTTGAAAAGCACCTGAAGCTGCTTCTTAAGCTCGACGAGTTATGTTGGGGCCAAGCGATAAGGCAGCTTTGAGATAGGAGAAGTTCCTGGTGTAAGCTTGATGGAAAACTCCAACTCATGAGTTGGTGGAAACCCAGGAAACTCCTTCAGAAAGACATTAGGGAAGTCCTTCAAAACTTCTATGTGATCGAGAGAAGGAGGTGTGGCATTGAGGACGATAGAGGCTAAAAATGCTCTACATCCTTACGAGATAAGATATTCAGATTTAATGACAGAGATGATAAACTGTCGATCCTCTCACTTCCTACCCTTGACACGCATCCTTCCCTCAATAGGATTTAACAAACTAACTTTTAATTCTTCACAAAACAAAATAGCCTTATACCTCTTCAACCAATCCATCCCTAGGATAACATCAAAGGCAGTCATGTCAAGCAAGATAAAATCTAAGGGAAACATCCTTCTAGAGATATAGAGGTCCAAGGTCTGGAGTTTGAGATAAGAAGAGAAAGTCCTACCACTAGGAATTTTAATATCTAATACATGATCCATATATTCTGATTATATCTCTAACATTACAATAAACTTAGTTCATATGAATGTATTCGATGAACTAGAATCAAAGAGTGCTTTAACATGATGTTTATTAAGATGCAAGGTACCTTCGATGACTTCATTATCTCCTTCAAATTCATCACCATTAAGGGAAAACACCCTACCATTCTGTCTCTCCATAGGTGGATGTCTGCCTTTTTGGTTTTGATTGTTGTTGTTGTTTCTTGGAGGCACATTATGTCTGTATTGTGTCTACTGGGTAGGCTGTTGAGCTGGAGCAGATCCCCACCCAAAGTTGGGGCTGTTAGGTCATATGTGTCTATCTTGACCGCACTCATGGTAGATGGGTGTAGGTTGATCATCTCTACGAGCGGGTGAGAAGGGGAGCAATGGTTGCACTTGTCCGGCCCTTGGTTTCCACCAGTGTTCTTTCTCTTGTTGTTGTTGTTGTTGTGCACAGAAGACTGGAACCCAGGGTAAGACTCAATCACCAAAGCCTTGTCCACTATTTGTTGAAAAGTCAACGACAGCTGGAGAACAAGCTTGCATCCTGGACTGTAGCTTAAACCCTCGAAGAATAGGGTTGATCTTCTATCAGCTTCGAGGTCCACAACATAGAGCTCTAGGAGAAGAAAATGTCACACGTACTCAGAGATGCTCAATCTTCCTTGTTGTAGACTACAAAACTCTACTTCCTTCCTCTTCAAATAGGTAGGACATATATACTTCTCACAGAAAAGTTTGAGGAACTCTTCCCAAGTCATGCTCAAAGTATCACGGGTACGAGACATACCCATCCACTAGACCCGTGCTGGCCCATCTAGCACATACGTTGCAAAGTGAACCTTCTGGTGAGGAGGACACACCATGCCCTCTAAGGTACGCTCCAAGGCCGAAACCCAGTCGTTGGCTTTATCCACCATGTTTGGCTCACTTTCTCCCTTGAAGTATGGTGCTTTCATCTTGATGAAGTCTGTAAGGGTGAACTCCTTCGGCTTAGCTACAACAGCTCCAACATTAGAAAGTTGTCCCACTAAGGAAGTCGAGAGAAGTAGGTGCAACATGGTCAGCTCTTACTTAGGGCTCAGAAGAGGTGTACCAACAGGGGAAGTAGGGAGTATCCCAGTCTTGAAGGGAGTCACTAGAGTATCTCAATTATTGGTGTTGCCAGAGGTGGCTCCTGAGCATGAGTTGTTCATGTTTCCAAACAAATATCCCTTCCTGAAAGATAAGAGTATAACATATGATAACCAGGAGTAGACAACAAGGACAGCTAAGGCTACTATTTCCTCTGGATATAATATTTTTGGAATTCAGTATCAACGCAAGTCATGCATGTATCATATGGACCCGGGAGTCATCATAAACCAAGCTAGTGGTGCGGATGAAAATTTTTCCAGCCCCCAGACCCTGATCCTTTCTAGACACCCTTTCTTTCAACTTACGCCCTAGTAGTTGCCCAACATGCTCTTATACGATGATGTAAAGAGGATAGATAACACACCTCCTTACTAAAATTTAAAGGAAATACAATACATCCACATTTTCCCAAAAATAATAGACATTGTAGATTGCATGTATGATAATCCAAGTAAATAAGCATGTTTCAGATACATGTAAAATGTCAGTAGAAGCAGAAACAAAGTAAGTTATAACATTGCTTTTTGAACTCATATCACTACAAGAGTTTCTTTAAAAAAGGAAAACTGAAAGAAACTATAGGATCTAGCAATAAGCAACCTAGTCATCCTTGATTGCAAAACTTGAATCTACTCTTGAACTTGGTCAGCTTGGCCCTGTTCAACACCTTCATCTAACCCTGGGTGGTTGGGAAAGCATCCAAATAAAAGGGAAAGAAAACAAAGTATGTGACAGAGATAATGAACAAGGATAAAAGATAAGAAACAACATGGAAATAAAGGCTGAGATTTCATCATAAGATGAAGATGGTAAAAAGTATGAGACATAAATAAAAAGATGCTTGCCATAACAAAAATAGTAAAAGTTTGCATGCATGATTAATATTGACTACCAAAACTATGTAGGGTTGAGGCACCTACCTAACCTCAACCAATAGGTGAGGGAGAGTAACACATTCCAATCACCTATAAATATCTTATGTTGGGAGAGTAACACATTCCCTTGGGAGAATATACACATTCCCTATCTATGGGTGGTTGTACATAAGTACTATTACACTAGTTCAAAATTGTAATAAAATCAGCATGTTAAGAACTATGGCAAGTATAAGAATCAAGTAACAGAAACATGTAAGTGGGGCACAAGGCCCAAGAAATAAGAAGCAAAGGTGATTTTTAGGCACATATAGAAAAGGAAATAACAAAAGAGGAGTTAGGGTTTCATAAAAGCTTCATTAGGGAAACTAGGTTAGGGTTTGTAACTGTTCCCAACTTAGGTGTAAGGAATGCACATACCTTTCTTAATGAAATCAAATTACTTCTCTTTCACTACATTAATTGGGTCCAAAGCCCACTTTTCCCTATTTTCAATATATAATCGTGTATTAGGCTTTTACATATGCATAAAGGTAAGGAAACTCTAACTTTTTGACTTTTTGAACAAAACCTCAATTTAGACTATGAAATTATCATGATTGATCTTACTAGGTTCTCCTGATTAAGAAAACATATAATTTTGTCTATTTTGGAGTTCTAAGAATGAAAGTGCATTTTTGGTGATTTTTATGGCCTTTCGAAAAAACTCAAAACCAAACCTCGAAAGTATTTTTATTAGAAAGGTTACATTTGTCTGATTCCAAAACATATTTTCTTTTAATTTTTGGACAAATGAATAAAAGGATATAATTTTTCCTATTTTGACCAATCAGAGAATGCCATGTAAACAAATCCATTACAAAGAGACAAAGAGAGAGTGAGAGAGAGGTGGCCCGCGTGACTTGTCCCAATCACGGGGTGCCAGGTCAGCTATCCACGTTGACTTGTCTCACATCAACGTAGGTGGAAAACAAAACTGATAGATGAGAATAGCCCTATGAGGAAACTCAGTGGAAAGAAGAAAATGGTGAGGGACTGAATGGTCAAAGCACTAAGGGGATTTCCCCCTTCCTCGGCTTGCAAGACTTGGCTGCAAGAAGCAAGCATCAATTTGGGAAAATCATGAGAATCGATCAAACTCAAAAACCAGAACATGAAAAGAAAGGGAAGATCACCACAAACCTGTTGGTGAAGTCAATTCGATCTGAGATGGAGTAGAGAGAAAGCACTTATCGTTGCAAGCCTAGGAACAAAACCCGATCGTTGGAAACCAAGGACATGATCTTACGAACAATTCGAGGGTGACAAGAGTTGCAAGAGGGCTGGGGCAGACTCGGGTACTTGTATATATAGACAAGGTTGATAAACAAAGAGAGAAGGGAGTGGCCTGAACTTGCTTGGAGAGAAAGATTTGGGGATTTCCTAATTTCTCCATGAAAACACAAAAATAAGGTATCATTATGTGTGGTTTCTTGTTTGAAATTGTTTGGAGAAGATTTCATGTAAATTGATCGAGAAACGAGTGATAATTCAAGAAAATAAAATCCACATTGTTCGATCCTTGTTTCCTGATCGGTGGGATCTAGATGATGATCTATGAGTCGTTGGATCATAGATCCAAAGGCTGCGATTGCTCTGGTCAAAGTCAATGTGTGACAATAAAATTGAAATCCCAATCATATTAGAATATAATGTATATATGCATTAATTTCCTTTTTCTCCCTCCTTGTTTGAGGGGGAAAACATGCTCCAAATTAAATAAAAATTGACAACTAGCCTATTTTTTATATGAGAAATCCGAATATGCAATCAGTTTTTTCTTTTGGGAACTTTTAATGTGTTAAATATATCAAATCTTATTTTCTCTTTCATCCTTCATTAAAGGTTATAAAATTCTCCAAATTTTATGAAACTTCACCCACAAGTCACATTATGTTCCTTGGATACGAATTTTCCATCATTTTGACATGTTGGAGTTGTATGTACATTTATTTAATATTTTGAAGGTTCTACACACTTGCTCTTTCTTGATTTCACCTTTTAATCAAATATTCTCCAAATTGAGTGAAAATTCACCCAAAGGCATATTTTAATGTGTAGATCACGAATTTGACATCAATTATTACTTTTGGAATTGGTAAAGATTTTATTTTGCATTTTTGCGTTATCTCCTATTTTCCCATTCAATTAATACAATTATACTTACTAGTTTTCCAAAAGTTGTGAATCTTATCACTCAAGCAAACTTGTACTTAAAGAAAATGAATTTGGACTTAGAATTATCTTTTGAGTTCCCCTTTTATAATTTTTTGGCAATTTACTATTATTTTTTCTCAATAGAAAATTAATTCATTTAATGTCACATTATCTTAGTTTTTGGATTTTCTTTTATTTTTCTCATACAAAAAACCATACAAACTTCTAGATCGATTTTATTTTATTCTTATTTCTCTTAAGTGGACATTTTTCAAATTAAACCCATTGGTAAACTTTTACTAAGGTATTTCTGTTTAACTACTTATAATGAAAAATATTGAGAACAAATTTATACCAAACCTTTATAATTTCCACTAATTCAACATCAAGGACAGAAATCAAATGAAAATCTTAGGAAAAGGCTAAAACTAAGATTATACATGGATTTTAGTTTGCTATAATGTGGAGAACCTAACTAGACTGGGATCCCCCTTCGGCCAAGAGTTAGCCACTGACGTGAGTTTGTAGTCCCTGTCAGAGTCATATAGTCAGTTTTTCATGAATTACAACATGAGTGACTTTGCCAAGATGTAGATAAAGTTGTTGGGCATGTTGAGAACAATTGAGACACAAATAAATAAAGACAAGCCCAAGTCTATGATGGTGATAAAAAATAGTATGGGGAAGTCTAAAGTCAAAGTCAAAGCTAAGAAGAGTTCTAAAGTTATCCAGATGCCCAAGTGTTCAGATCTCAAGGCAAAAGGTGGAGTAAAGAAACAAAGAGGTAATTGTCACCATTGTCACCAGCCTAAACATTAGAAGAGAAATTTCCCACTCTGGTTAGAGGAACCAAAGAAGAATATGGATGACACTGAGGCCTTCACTTTAGGTATAAACAACATATGATAAATTTTATTACTTCTTCATTTTGGTATGTGATACCGAATAGAGATCTGGCATACCGATGTGCATGATCTGACAAGAAGTAAAGGACTTCATGGAAGGACAAAGATGAACAACGCAAAGCGAATGTTGTGGAAGCCATATTCTGCATTTAAATTTATCTTAGTCTAATGGGCATGTAACCATTAGAATAGAAACATTTTACTTATGCATCTTGTATGAACAAGGACGATTATCAATAAAGAATTATTAGTGCTTCTATTTCAAACATATGATCTTGCATGGAATTGGCCCTAAAGCATCTTGTGATATTTATGCAACATGATCCAAAGATGAATGTTTATAATGTTTATACTAAAGGATTATAATTGATAACTCAAGACCATCACTAGAATTAGTCATCTTGCATGAATGTGAGAGGGGCATGCCCAGAATACATATTGATGTTGATCTAGATTCCCTTGGTTATCGAACCTAAGAAAACATCCAAGTTTTATGCACACACAATATGACATGACGTTCCTCACTAAATGTAGTGGGAGGATGAAGTTTTCATTAGACCAATCTTATGAATGAATGTTATAGATAATTAACTAATCCTTCATTTTCATTTACTTGTAATATGATGATATGTACCAAATGGAATGAAACCATTAATCACTTGAAAATGTTCAAGGAGATTGTAAATGAAGTGTGACATTAATGAAAGTATTAAGATAATTTGACATGATCAAATGTTGAAATACTCTATATCAATACCTTGAGTAAATTCATGAAAGAACTGGATAATGTATCACAGGACAATTCATCTGAACATGATGATGTGTCAGAATGATGGAATTGTACCATAATGAGTCATGATTATAAATAAATCTAATATTATTATATCCTCATAACTATATACCTATCACTACATAATGTACCACATGAATGGTTTGTAAGACATCATATATGATACGATTTCGGAATGTCCCAATAGATTTAAAGGATTGATACTCACCTTGAGAAAGTAGTTTCTTGAGAAGGTTTATCCATAAACCATGATATTTGAACGTTACTATTAATCCCTATTAAATAACAAAATTGTTTTGTCAATAGGATAACTGAGTTCCTAAAGAATCAGTGGGGGTAGGAGTAAAACTTGAAATGTTTGGGGCCAACAAAGAGGTACAATTAGAACAATGAGAATCACAAGTTGTTGTGGAATCTCAGCTTCATCATACATAGAATGAAATATTTCTAGTAGAACACATCTGAGATTGGAGGATTGTGAACCCAACAATTCAGATGGGTTAGTCATTACAGGTGAGACAAGTAGTCAACTAGAAACTATTTTTGAAAAATATGGAATCCATGTAAGCTAACAAGACAGGACCTTGATAGCACCATCTAAAGGGGTAAAATCTAAAGGGTGCAATAAGGTCTTATGATCAAGACCTACATGGATTACATAAAAGGACAATTTGGTTGTGTAGTCTTTCAAGTCAAGTTCAAGTTGTCAAACATGATAGAAATGTCGTTACAAATTTTCATGCTTATTGTTGTAATAGACTATGAAACTTAGCATATGAAGATAGAACTGGATTCCTAAAAGAAATACATTAGAGGATGTGCACATGACACAACCTAAAAGGTTTCATAACTTCATGAATGCAAATTAAGTCTAGAATTGAAACAAAAACCTTAGAGATAGAATCTTATAACTTTATAAGATAGTCAAAGAATTTGAATTGAATCAAGATAAAATATGAGATCAGCATTTACAAAAGATTTAGTGGGAGCATATATGAAAATTCCACATATGATGAGGAATAACATCTCAATATTTTGAATGTTGAGAACTGGCATAGAAACACCTGCAACAAAAAAGGTATGGGTGAAACATCTTATAAGATAAGAATCAAGATCTATAGAGATAGTTCTTGAAGGTTTCAAAATGTGAGTTAGAGCACATACATATAGCAGAATGTTGAAAGAGTTCAACATGAAAGGATTCAATGAGAGAGAATTCAGATTAGTCTCTCATGAACCCTATATTCCTATTCTTGTGAAGAATAGAAATATCATGAATAAGATTCCATAGGCCAACCCAGCAGTGAATCTATCATGGATGCAATAAATCTACTTCTCCCATATAATCTTATATGTTTTTGACATGACAAGACAAGTCAAACTTCAATAGGGGTTATTTAAGAGTCATTAAAAGATATGTGTTAGTACTTCTGAAGTACTTAAGTATAAGATTTATAGCCGATATGGATAGAAATAAAAGGAAGAATTGGATGTAAAGGGTTACATCGATGCAAAATTCCATAATGACAAAAATGATGGCACGTTAAAATATGTTAGATTTAAAAGAGAAGTGTTGATTACTTGGAAAGGGTTCCGAACTAATATCCATTAATGTTAATCTACAATAGAAGCTGAGTATGCTTGTGTTGTGAACACAAAGTGATACTATATGGATCAAAAATTTCATATGATGAATTTATAGATGTTTCGACCATTGATGAATCAGTAGAGAAGATGTAACAACAATGGACATAATTCTTAGGTAAGAAATATCTAATACCATATTACTACAATTTCATCATAGAGCAAAGAGATAAGAAACATGCAATATACCATGTATAAGTAATGTGTTGCTAACCCACATGATAAGAACTATCATAGTAGAAGCATGTTGGACATGTTTAGATCACTAAGGATGAGATTCATTGGTGATTGGGTCTAAGTGCAAGTGGGAGTCTGTCGGTAAGGTATGCCCGTAAAGCCAATCATATGATAATTAACATGGCATAATTACCTAAAAGGATTTGATTAATAATGACATATATAAAGGAAAGCTTCCAATTCATCGGTTTCACTCAGTTATGGGATAATGAGGATAGAGAGTGAATGTCTAGAGAATTATATTACTCAATGACATATGTTGTCAAGTTACTATCCTTGTGGATGAAATTATATAGATATTAAGAGTACATATACATATTCTCATTATGTCCCTGATCATTTGTTATTGTGGAAGGTTGATAAACAATAATGTTGGGTTTTAGGGGAGGCAGAGAAGGCAGCGGAAACAAAAATTTTCTACCCCAAACCCAGCACGAGGAAATGTGTCAACGTCTATATATTAGGAAAGGATGGTTTGTGGAATCATACCTTGTCCTGAGGCTTGCTCGGCGACAATACCTCACACTTAGCACGGACTTCAGCACCGATCTTGGACGGCATCTCTGTAGCTCCTAGTTGCACCAGGACTGACAACTCCTCCTCCTACCGGACTGTCAGATGACAGTTGTCCTCCTAAGCGGCAGTGTCCTCCCGCCTCTGTAGTAGTCCACACGGACCACCTGGAACTCCACACTCCTTGTCCCACAAGGAAGTGGAAGGAGTCGCACCCTCCTGTTGATGTACTAGTCACCAACACACTCTCCTACTGCCAGTTGCAACTGCAGTTGTCCTTCCCTTGCTGCACCTCCCTTTTTGGGAAGCACTTGCTCGGGCTCTCTCTCGATTACCAAAACCAGAGAGAACGACAACTTTGCAGAGCAACTGGTTGCACTGAGTTGTTGTCTGAGAAACCCCCACTACCCCTATATATATAGGAGGGTCATGGGACAGGGTTCTCTATCCCGGGCAATACGGGACTAAAAGCAGGAGTAGAAGGGTTCGAGATTTTCCACAAAAGGCAACCGGTTCGCAACCTGAAACGATCGGTTCACAGCTGAACTGATCGGTTTGGCCATTGAGCCGATCAGTTGGACCTGAGCCGATCGTTTGGGGCACTCCAACCAATCGGTTGGTGCCCTGAACCGATCGGTTCATGGTCCTAATCCGGCTCAAAAAGACTTTCCTTATTTTGTTCCCAATTGGTATCAAATACCAATGTTATTTCCCAATCGAATTGGGCAATTTGAAACCAAAGGAAAATTCTTGCCGACATGACTTTCCCAACTGGTCGGTTGCACCAGTTGAGCCGATCAGTTTAACTCTTGAACCGGTCATTTCAACCTGGGCATGAGCCGATCAGCCTAGACACTCTAGCCGACCGGTTCTGCAACCTCAGCCGACCGGTTCAACACTTGAGCCAATCGGTTGGGAGCACAGGTTGGGCAAAATCAGTCAATTGCGATTTCAATCAATCCGATACTCCAATCAATGTGTCCAACACCTTGAACCATATGATATTGAGCCATCGACTGATTGAGTGTCTAATTGAACTACTAAACTCCTTTAGTAATCAATCTAAACATTGCTTTGTGGACAAAACTCCTCTTCCAGGTTAAATCCTATGTGTGTGACCCTGCAGGTCCATTTCACGTTGGTAGTGAAAGTCCATAACACTTATGACTTCACAAGCAAAGAGTGGTGCCTAGTCACACATCAGTGCTACCCAAGTGAAAGTAGAAAGTTGTAGAACAACTTTCATCCTACAATCTGTGAATGGTGTTATAGTGTATGTATAATTCCTTTGTCATTGATATCCCTAATGAACTCGAGGCATGGAACAGTCATCCTGTCAACGTTCATTCACTTTCTTGATCTCAGAGTAGATTGAAGGAGATATGTATGACATCAATATCACATACTGATTCACACATGCGTGTGCACGCCTATCTCAATCCTACTCATCAAGTGGCCATGGATATCAAACTCCCTTAGGAGGGAAAAATCCCATATCTATCACTCACTCCTCAAAAGCCCCATGTGTCAAAGCCACCCAATCATCACCTTTATAACAACCCATGTTTCAGGACTGCGTTTGATGATGTCAAAGTGTGCCCAACGACATGTGTTGAGTGTAGTGATTTCAGGTCTAAGAATCACACTCACCACCATCACTGTGAGTACTGATTGTGACTACCATCTCATGGTTCCATGTGTCAAACTCACGGTGGGTCTATCTGGTACACTTGTTCTCTAACAAGTACCTATGTGTTTGGTTTGATATCTCTATATCATGACTAATGAGATTCTGTCATCAACCAACACCACAATCTAGTCTTATGTGTCATTGTTGTCTATCTACCTTCCACAATGACATCCGACTAGGGACATAATAAGAATGTACAAACTCTTAGCATCCGTATGATCTCATCATTCAGGTCCTCAACCTGAAAGCATACGTCATTGAGTACTGTCATTCTCTAGACATTCAATCTGTTCTATCACTATCTCATATGACTGAACCAGAATGAATTGGAAGCTTGCCTTTGATGTTTATGAAATCAATCTTAATGTATCCCACCAATCATCCCATGATTGGCTCTCAGGGCATGCATCCCAACAGACTCCCACTTGCACTACGAGCCAATCACCCTTGAATCATATTCATAGTGATCTTCAAACATGTCCTACATGTTACTATGCTCTAGTGCCAACATAGTGAGTAATGGAAACACCTTGCCAAAGTCAGTTTTAAATTGCATGTCTCACATCTCTTCGATGTACGTCATACGTATGAGATAGAGTTGTCGTAATATGTGATCTAGTATTCCTTTGCTAACCTTTAGCCACATTGCATGATCAAGGATTCCAGACTTGTCATCAATGTGTGGAATATCTATAAGTTCATCTCATGAACTTCTAGATCCATATAGTATCTACTGCTGTTCACTAACACACAGATACTCGACATTTCCCTTTTAAATGGTTTTATTGGAACATTTCCAATTATCAACAAACTTACACCTTTTATATATCCTATATATATTTTGTGATTAATTTTCTGTCCATTCGGAAGTTCGCATCAATGTAACTCTTTACATCGAACTCTTCCTTATCTCCATAGAACTAGTACTTCTCAAGTACTTATCAAGTTCTCATGGTATTCCAGTAACCCTTACTGGATGTAGATAGACATCCACTCGTTATGTCCCACATACGAGTTATCAGGATGGGCACATCATATTGCCATGTCCTACATACAAGATGATGAATGCATTTTATTCTTGCCATGTCATACATGCAAGGTAATGGGATGACTACATACATGATAGATCCATATCTATTCTTAGTGTTCCCATTCTTCATAAGAATTGGACACTTGGCCTTGGGATACTAACTCCATGTAACATGGAAAAGTTTTCTCCCACTGAATCTGTGCATAGTGAACCCTCCAGTAAAGATTGCCAATGTATGCTTTCTCTCCTTTCAGGTCAAGAGATTTTCGAGAACTATCTCTATAGATCTCTATTCCTATCATATAGGAAACATCTCTATTTTCCTTCAGGATAATTTCCACTTTTGGATTTCCAATAAAAAACATTTCCATTTCACATCAATATGTGGAATGTGAATACGCTCCCACTAAATCACAAATCCCTTCTTTATCTTTGACATATCTGTCAAACCCTTTGACTATATCATCAAAGTAAAGATCCAATTCTGAGTTTCTTATACTCAATCAATCACATTGATTAGTCCATTGTAACTTATAGACTTCATTTGCATTAGTGGATTCATAAACCTTATAGGTTGTGTCATGTACACATCCTTGTTTTATTCCTCATTGGAATGCAGTTTTAGTATCCATATGCCAAATGTCTTAGTCATTAAGTTGCAATCAACAAGAATAATCTTTCTGAAAATGTTATCCATGTGTCTTAACACTTAAGACTCAAATCTTTATAAATTGAAACATCTCTTTATTAATTGCCATCATTGTCATACAATATGCAAAAATAAAGTGTTTCTATCTATTGGCAAATATGAAATAGAAGTTCATAACTGTATTACATGCCTTATAGGCCCAAAATAAACTAAAGTACTCCTATCTATGGCGGCAACACTTGCCCCAATTATGAGTGCTTTACACTTTACATCTTGGTATCATATACCTCAAAAAGTGTTACAAGTTTACTTTCATGACACCTTCAAGTGGAGACTTCAGTTTTCTCCTTCTTCTTTTGTTCTTCCAGATAGAGAGGACAATTCCTTTTTCTAATGTCCTGGCTTTTGACAATGGTGGCAATTTCCTTTCTTAGTCACGCCTCCTTTGGCCTTGAGAGCTGAAGACGACTTGGGCTCCTGGCTAGCATCAGAACCTTTCTTAGCTTTGCCCTTGCCCTTGCGCTTGGACTTGCCTTTCTTGCTTGTGATCACCACCATGGACTTAGGCTTGTCCTTCTTCATCTGTAACTCAGCTGTCCTCAACATGCCCAACAACTCTGACAGTGGCCTATCAAAGTTGTTCATGTTGTAGTTCATCACAAACTGACTGTAAGATTCTGGCAACGATTGCAGTATCACGTTAGTAGCCAACTCTTGGCTCAGTGGAAATTGCAGTCTATGCAGGTTCTCCACATACCCAAGCATCTTGAGTGTGTGAGGACCAACTAGATCTCCTTCTGTCATGACGTACTTGAACAGCGCCCTAGAAACATTGTATCTCTCTTGCCGTGCCTGATCCTCATACATGTTCCTGAGATGCTGAATCATCTCAATGACACCCATGTTCTCATGTTGTCTCTGCAACTCATGGTTCATTAAACATAGCATCAAGCACTTTGCATCAATGGCATCATCAGCATGCTTCTTGTAAGCATCCCTTTCTGCCTTTGGTGCATTAGGAGTGGGTTCCTCTGGAATTGGAGTATCCAGGACATAGAGCTTATGCTCTTGAGTGAGAACAATTCTCAATGTCTGATACCAGTCGTGGAAGTTTGTCCCATTTAGCTTGTCCTTGTCAAGGACCGATCGCAAAGAAAAGTTGTTGTTGTTTGTTGCCATTTGAACTACAAAAGGAAATATGCAATTTTAGTCCAAAACTTATTTTTGACTTATTTGATTGATTTGAAAGTTTGACGATATAATTAGGCCTTTAATTAATTATCGCTCCCACTATTTTACTTCAAATTGATAGCCCTCACCATCAATTCGGAAGATTGCAGCGTACAATATTCTAGTGGGCAAGATCCTGAAATCCTCTAAGTCATGAGTCAGCTAGGGATGATCGCCCACAACTTAGATCTCTCATGTAGGCAACTCTTGCCAATTGCATCATATGCAACTCTTGATAAGATGTCATATACAACTCCTTGCAATGATCATATCCATGCCTCAAGGTGCTAGATCCTATCTAGGTCACCTTGTTAAGTCCGACCCAAAGCAAAAACGATGAACATGCACCCTGCTATGGCAGACCCACACATTCATCCTTCACGCTTCCACGAGATAGACGGTGCACCACGCTAGGGCGTGCCCACACTTGGTCGATCAAGCTTTTCACGTGTGTCGCATTTGGAAGGCATCTAAAACTTAATATTTTAATGAGGGATTTGGTTTTATATACATATACATATACAATCACCACAAAACATAGTACGCATCATATACATGCTATATCCCACCTAAAACATGCACAAATGATAAAAAGCGATGATTATGGCCACCTAATGTGATTCCTTGAGCCAAGAGGAATCACGGTCATCTAGGTCAACATCACATGCAACCTGTACAAGATGAACATCTGTGCCTTGCCATCTGAGTTGATCAACTCATCACATGAATGATCTGTACACTCCAGCCGGTCGTCTGGGTGCCACCAGCCGATCGGTTGGCTCCTCCAACCAATCGGTTCGCCTGGACGTCATGCATCTCGTCATGTCCACCACCTAGTTGTCTCGCTCCTCGATCGGTCATCAACCGATCGGTTCACTCCTTGAACCGACCGTCTGGAATGTCAACCGATCAGTTCACTCCTTGAACCGATTGTTTCAGCTATTGTCTTGATGTCTGCCGTTCTTCGACATAACAGGAAATAAAATCTATCCTATTATTACATTGCTTAAAAGAAGAAACCCCGAGTTACATTCGGGGGAAGCAAAGGTAGGAAAGAATCTCGAATTATTTCGAGTTACATCAGGAATAAGAGAGGGAAGATCGGTGCGCAGACTGAGATGCAAGCAACCACAAACATCCACACATAGATAGGGGTTTATAAGCCATAATCATGCTACACACATCCACCACAAAACTCGTTTAAGGGTGAAGCGTATCGAGTGCATTGATAATACATATCATATATGTAATTTGGGATTTGTGGATTTAGGATTGGACATGCATAAAGACAATTTTATTCGCATCGTATGCAATAAATAAAGGCGGCAAACCAAAATCGATCACATCGATATTCCTAAAATATAGAGCAGTTGACGTGGCTCTGATACCATTGTTGGGTTTTAGGGGAGGCAGAGAAGGCAGTGGAAACAAAAATTTTCTCCCCCAAACCCAGCACGAGGAAACGCGTCAACGTCTATATATTAGGAAAGGATGGTTTGTGGAATCATACCTTGTCTCGAGGCTTGCTCGGCAACAATACCTCACGCTTAGTACGGTCTTCAGCACCAGTCTTGGACGGCGTCTGTGCAGCTCCTGGTCACACCGGGATTGACAACTCCTCCTCCTACTGGACTGTCGGATGACAGTTGTCCTCCTAAGCGGCAGTGTCCTCCCGCCTCTGTAGTATTCCACACGGACCACCTGGAACTCCACACTCCTTGTCCCACAAGGAAGTGGAAGGAGTCGCACCCTCCTGTTGACGTACTAGTCGCCAACACACTCTCCTACTGCCAGTTGCAACTGCAGTTGTCCTTCCCTTGCTGCACCTCCCTTTTTGGGAAGCACTTGCTCAGGCTCTCTCTCTCTCAATTACCAAAACCAGAGAGAACGACAACTTTGCAGAGCAACTGGTTGCACTGAGTTGTTGTCTGAGAAGCCCCCACTACCCCTATATATATAGGAGGGTCATGGGACAGGGTTCTCTATCCCGGGCAATACGGGACTAAAAGCAGGAGTAGAAGGGTTCGAGATTTTCCACAAAAGGCAACCAGTTCGCAACCTGAAACGATCGGTTCACAGCTAAACCAATCGGTTCGGCCATTAAGCCGATCGGTTGGACCTGAGCCGATCGTTTGGGGCACTCCAACCGAACAGTTGGTGCCCTGAACCGAACGGTTCATGGTCCTAATCTGGCTCAAAAAGACTTTCCTTGTTTCATTCCCAATTGGTATCGAATACCAATGTTATTTCCCAATCGAATTGGGCAATTTGAAACCAAAGGAAAATTCTTGCCGACATGACTTTCCCAACTGGTCGGTTTCACCAGTTGAGCTGATCGGTTTAACTCTTGAACCGGTCATTTCAACCTGGGCATGAGCCGATCGGCCTGGACACTCCACCCGACCGGTTCTGCAACCTCAGCCGACCGGTTCAACACTTGAGCCGATCGGTTGGGAGCACAGTTTTGGCAAAAATCAGTCAATTGCGATTTCAATCAATCTGATACTCTAATCAATGCGTCCAACAACTTGAACCATACGATATTGAGCCATCGACTGATTGAGTGTTTAATTGAACTACTAAACTCATTTAGTAATCAATCTAAACATTGCGTTGTGGACAAAACTCCTCTTCCAGGTTAAATCCTATGTGTGTGACCCTGCAGATCCATTTCACGTTGGTAGTGAAAGTCCATAACACTTATGACTTCACAAGCAAAGAGCGGTGCCTAGTCACACATCAGTGCTACCCAAGTGAAAGTAGAAAGTTGGAGAACAACTTTCATCCTACAATATGTGAATGGTGTTACAGCGAATGTATAATTCCTTTGTCACTGATATCCCGAATGAACTTGAGGCATGGAACAGTCATCCTGTCAACGTTCATTCACTTTCTTGATCTCAGAGTAGATTGAAGGAGATATGTATGGCATCAATATCACATACTGATTCACACATGCGTGCACACGAATATCTCAATCCTACTCATCAAGTGGCCATGGATATCAAACTCCCTTAGGAGGGAAAAATCCCTTATCTATCACTCACCCTTCAAAAGCCCCATGTGTCAAAGCCACCCAATCATCACCTTTATAACAACCCATGTTTTAGGACTGCGTTTGATGATGTCAAAGTGTGCCCAACGACATGTGTTGAGTGTAGTGATTTCAGGTCTAAGAATCACACTCACCACCATCACTATGAGTACTGACTGTGACTACCATCTCATGGTTCCATGTGTCAAACTCACGGTGGGTCTGTCCGGTACACTTGTTCTCTAACAAGTACCTATGTGTTTGGTTTGATATCTCTATATCATGACTAATGAGATTCTGTTATCAACCAACACCACAATCTAGTCTTGTGTGTCATTGTTGTCTATCTACCTTCCTCAATGACATCCGACTAGGGACATAATAAGAATGTACAAACTCTTAGCATCTGTATGATCTCATCGTTCAGGTCCTCAACCTGAAAGCATACATCATTGAGTATTGTCATTCTCTAGACATTCAATATGTTCTATCACTATCTCATATGACTGAACCAGAATGAATTGAAAGCTTGCCTTTGATGTTTATCAAATCAATCTTAGTGTATCCCACCAATCATCCCATGATTGGCACTCAGGGCATACATACAAACAAATAATAACACATAAGATCAGAGTGTGAGTTGATTGATGACTAAATCTCATAAGTCCCAATATGGCAATATCAAACCAAGCACACAAATACATGTTAGGGAACAATGAATTAGACAGACCCACCTTGAGAGTGATGCATGGTTTTATGGTCACAATCATCTCTCATAGTGAAGGTGAGGATTGTGATTCTTAGACTCTAAAATCACTGCACTAGTCACATGTCTTTAGGTATGCTTTGACATCATCAAATGCAGTCCAAAAACATGGATTGTTATAACAGTTATGATTGGGTGATTTTGACACATGGGGATATATTATGACTGATAGATATGGTATTTTTCACTCCTACTAGAGTATTATATACTGGCCACTTGATAAGTGAGACTGATAAATGCATGTGCATGCACATAAGAATCCATATATGATATTAAGGTCTTCTCTTGTTAAAGAAACATGGATTGAACATTGAGAGGCTGACCCACCATGCCTTGAGTTCATCCTAGATATCAAAGACAATGAATTATAAAATCATTGGAACACCTTACACATATTGTAGGTTCAAGTTGTTCTCCAACTTTCCATTTCACTCGGGTAGCACTAATGTGCTACTAGGCACCACTCTACTCTTGTGATGACATAATATAGTTATGGACATTCACTACCAATGTGATATGGGACCTATAGGGTCACACATATAGGAACTCATTAAGAAGAGGATTTTGATCTTGAATGACAATTAGAATGATTACTAAAGTGTTTAAGTATTCAATTCACACATTTGATCGCTTGATTGATTGACTAGGTGTGCCAAACGACCATCTCACTGAGTGAAACATCTGTTTGGGCAACCATATGTGTGTCTCAAGAAGTTGAGATGGTCGTTTGGAGGTCAGGTTGATCAGAGATCGAACTGGCTATGTTCTGCCATTGAACCGACCAGTTCTATATGATTGAACTAATTAGGTCATCTCAACTCACCAGACGGCCTTCTTGGTGAGTGAGACGGGCATTTCACTTGGGTGAGGCAGCCCGGTTGGGTCTGAACAAAGGTTTGATATGTTTCCTTAATAGTTTCAATTGCATATATTTGGAAAGAAAGTAAAATTAATATGTATATTAATTGGAATAAAAATTTCGAAATTTGTGTGTGATTCGGTTACTTCTAAATGGACGTTTGGCAATGTGATATGACCGTCTTGCACATTAGATGACCATTTGGGTGTGTAAAATGGTCATTTTGGTTGTTGCAGGTTGCAAAAGTATATGTTCTTCCCATCCTTTCCACTCCCACACAATCTCATACAAATTGGGCACCCTGGCTCAAACCCTACCTGTAAAAGGAGGGGTAGTGGGGGCTTCCCAAGATACAACAACAACACAGACAATCAAGAATCATTTCATCTAGCAACTATTATCCTCTCTTGTTTTGGTAAACAAGAGAGCCTAGGAAAGTCCTACCTGACAGAGAGGAATAGAGAAAGGGATAGAACAATTGATAGTTTTCATTGTGGGAGAGTAGGTTGGTGACTAGTACACAAACGACAAATCCTTCATTGTGGACTACTCTAGAGGAAGGAGTCTGTTGGCTGCTACTATGAGGAAAATTATAGCCTGCAGTTTGTGGCCCGACCATAGAAGTGTTGTCTTGTTTGTTATTTGTAGTGAAGACCAGGAGTTGTGCAGCCATCATCCAATAGAAACTAGTCAACTGTTCAAAGAAGCAAGTTTTTTCATTGGACTTGCTCCAGGATTAGATATAACTCACTAAAACCATCCTTCCTATTTCATAGTAGTTGACATGATATTGCTGTTATGGGAATACAGATAGATAAAAAATTTGTTTCCTCTACTATACATCATGCCCGTATTTCCTAATAGTTCCTGTACAAGAATTAAAAATGTGAGATAGAGAGAGAGGAGATATAGGGTTTTGAGAGTAGAAAGTTTTGGAATTGATGACCTAGGGTTTCATCTTCCAAGAAATGATGAAATCTAATACGTTTGTCCTCTTTAGATATATTTTCTTGGTTATTCTTCTCACACATGTATTGATTTCACCCCTCCTCTAATTTGAACTAAAGTTATAACAAATCACCATATTTTCTCTTTCTTTCTCTCCTATTATCCTTTTCTTGGGTTTTTAAGTTGAGAGTAAGAAGGAATGGATTCAATTACAAGAACCTTGATGGAATTTTAGAAATTCAGATTGTTTGGGACATTTATAAAGTTCTTGGAACCTGAGGTGAGTGCTTATCTATGTTAAGGTGAGTTTTTCTAAATTCTTTTGTATCTTTTCTTTTATAATATCTTAACCCTAAACCCTAGTTTCAAATAATGATAACTTGACCAATCAAATATTTGATTTTCAAGATCAAACTTTACCAACATCTAGGGTTTGCTATGATGAAGGTATGGTTCAAATTTCATGTCAATATGATGCTCCTAGATCTCTCTATGATTTTCAAAATATTTTTATAATGTTATACATCACTTACATTTTATTTGATTTCACATCTTGGTCGATTGAATAGCATCATACCTAGATGTGACATTAATAGGCCACACCTCCCTTTTTCATCCGTTTATCGCATCTCGGCCACCCAATGGGGTAGTCGTGGATCCAGGGAGGATCGGACAGCCGAGGTGTCACCCTCAACCTCCACCCAATCCACCAGTTATGGATATAGGTGAGGACCACGAACACTGACCACAACCTCCCTCTCTACTCTCTTTTGTTGAAAATTGACTGAGGCACTGACTCCACCTCATCTCCACAGACCCAACAACCCCTCCCATGACTCCCAGAGATGACTAGAACTACCTCCACGATTATCTTTGACAACCAACTTCTCCAATGTGCCCAAATCAAAATTGGGCTTCTCATGCTCTATCCTCCTCCCACCTATATAAATTCCTTGCAACCTTCGTCAGGACCCCTTTAGTTTGCGCCACCTCCCAATTCTTCCAGAGCAAGGCCCGATGGTTCCACCATCAACACCACTCACTCTGATTAGCTCCTCCTCAGTGTAACTACTGATTAGGCAACCAACACCTTCACTACTTCAATTCGACCACTCCTCTGGCTTCGAGGAGCTCCCGACTATCTCAACAACACATCACGAAGGCTCACAACCTCCCGAACCAAGCTTGTCTCCCTCTTCTTCTTCACCATAGACCATCCCCTCTGATCACCTTAGTGGTTCTACACCCCAGAGGGAGCTAGCAAACAAGAGCTTGCGCCCTGACCTAGGAGAGATTCAAGAAGGTGAACCTAACCTTAGATATGTACAAGCAACATCCCATTTCCTTCTCAAGCTCACCGGAGGTGCTCCCATGCTGCCAAGCAACTGATGAAGGGGAAAGAGACATAGACCCCTCACTGCTGATTGGATCAGACTTGGACTAGTAAGGTAATTTCAACTCAACTTTCTATTATCTGGTCGTGCAAAATATCACCACCATTGGATCTGAGCATCAACGGTCCACACTAAACCTTTTTCTCTTATTTATCCTTTAATTTCATTAATCACCATTTAATACCCTGATCTTGGAAACATCACTATAAATAATAGCATTATTAGAAAAATACAAACCAACACTCAATTTTGATTAGAAAATTATGAGGATACGATTATGACATCAGTTCACCCTAACTATGACTTATATAAATGCTCATATTCAAATATTTTTCTACCTTGTTTAATTATTCAAAAAATACTCGAGCACAAATAAATCACCAAAATCCTCCTTCTATCTATTTCATGTACCAAGATGATTATCAAACATTCACTTCTAATTTATATGACTTAAATACTAACAAAGATGGTTTATTACCCTTTTTCCCCTATTTTGTTTACCAAAATGATTATAAATATCTATCATGATCTAAAGACCACCAAAATCATCTAGAAATCCTACTTTAACATGATACATCCAAATATGGACTCAAATCCGTACTCCATGACTCATACTCTACAGTCATGACTCTAACTAAGAAAAGGACCACCTTTTAGTCTCTTTTAGAACTAAATGATGATTTTGCCAATATATCTAATTAGTACCAAATCTATTATCATTTCAGGAGTACAAAGGTATCAGTGAGGAGCATCTTTGGACTACCCACTTCTGAGTAGAAGGTACGCCCTTACCTCTTATTTGGGCCTACTATGTAATATGCTTGTGTTATGAGTGTAGAAGACTTGGCATATGATATTGTTTGAAATAGATATTTATGTATGATCAACTTCAATGATGTTTCCTCTATATGTATATTACAAAACCTAAACATAAATTATGTTTTCCATTATATAGAAGAACTAATTCTCTTTAGTAGAATAGTGTTGGAAAGTGATCATTCTCTTTGGTAGCAGATCACATTGTACAATGATCTAACTCTTCGGTAGTTTATCATAAGGCCTTCCATCTCAAACTCTTTGGTAGCTAAGATGATGAATTATTCCCTCAGGTGGCAACTGCATGGATGATATTATGGATAATGGCCTAAAACATGTTTTCTCTTTTGTTAATAAATGTTCTTGTCCAAGTATATGATTTTGTTTCATTTGTCACCTACTTCCAAGTTCTAGTTTTGTTTCTTTTCCAAGTTATAATGAGAGGTACGTAAAAGACACATAGGCATACTCAGTACAATATTTCATTATATTGTGATGATGAGTACCAAATTATAATGCTTTTTAGGTACTCTTACTTATGATGATGATGATGAAAGTCAGTATGATGGCTCAACAAAATCAGATCTTTCACGGGGATGCTAAAATTAAATGGGAATCCAAGTTTATGCTCTTTTTCTTCTGTAAGTAGTTTTCTCATGTATTAAGTTTTTCTTATATAGTACTCCTATGCCTTTGGGCCCCTATGTAATTAACACTTGGTTTATTTAAGGAAGCTTTGTTATTTGGTGCATGTATATACTTGTGTGTTTGATCCACTCAGGGATGAGCAATTTTAACCCTTTTGTACACCATTCCCTTTTGGGTCTAAAGTGTAGATAGGGTTTAGATTATTAATCTGTGACATTATCTCCCTATTAAGCTTAGTAATCATGTTGAAAGACTAACAAAGAAATCAAGATCATTGCTAGAAATTCTATGCAAATGGGTAACTGTTGACACCCCATTTTTGCTCACTTAGTAAAAATTTACAATTAATATTAATTCTCTAGTTAATGACTGAGCCCATTCCACATCCTACCCATTTCCATATATCCTTTTTCCCATATTTTACTACCTCTTTAAATCATACATTTTTTTCTACTTTCACCCAGTTGGAGATCTACTACAAAGAAATATTCTTTCAGACCAGAATTGCAATTTGTTCTCCAATTCTACTTAAAATTAGCTATCTTTCCATAAATTGTCCATTTAAATTGTCTGGAATTAAATATCCCCTTTATAACTGTCTTTTCTATAAAAATCTAACAGATAAATACAAGTTATCATTCTATGCAAGTTTTCTCTCATTTTCACCAGTTTTATCCTAAAATTATTGGGAACACGAGAAAGTTGTTTTTACTCAGAGGACATTGGGTAGATCAGATCTACCTTTCATGTTCCACATTATAGATCACCATAATCTTTGTATCCTATGTGGCACATCAACACGACCCAACACATCTTCTAGGATATTTTTGTCAAAATATCAAACCATAAAATTCAATTATAATGGACCCGTATACTCAACATATTAGAGGCCCCTTTTGCCTCTCTAGAAGCCATACAAATGACTACCTCTCTCTTTAATTTTCATATTGTTTATGATCAAAGGAACTTTCCTCTGACACCACATTCTTTACTAGATCTGTAGAATGGTAAACTACTATAACTATTGTGCCTAACTGCTGAATCTACTTCTATTAATCTTCTAATCTATAACTATTGCATCTGACCTAAAATATTGTTACATCCGACCTTCTATCTTCTATAATGATCTAGTGCTAGTTTCCCTAAGCATGCATCTACTACTAATCATCCTCTAACCTCTAAGCATATGTCCCTATCACCAATAATGGACCCGAACTATCAGAGGTTTTGAGGTGATTAGGACCACAACATATCAAAAAATTAGGACTTTTAGGACAATGATGGGAAATGAAAAGACATATTCATCTCTACAAGCCCTCCCACAATAAAAATTGTTTTTTATCTTGTTATGTTTTGCTTTAATTTTAAAGAATCTTGAACCGGCCAATCTCCCACAACCTAATAGTGCTTGATACCGGCTTATCGGGTGAGATGGGTTTCTAACCCAATCCCCACTCATAAATAGATCACCCGATCCGATCTTTGGTTTTGCTTTTTTATTTCCTATTTTTATCCATCAAGGACAATCACTCAAATTCCTTCATGGCTTCAATAACATGCCTTTTTCCATTTTTTGTACAAAAAATGGTGGTGACTCTGAACACTTTTTATTTATGAGATGTTTCACTACTAAAAAGGGTAGAGCTTTATTCCACATATATCTATTTTCCCCCTTTTTTGGGCAGGATGTGACAGACTAGCGACTCTGGTAGGGAGTAATGCCAAGTTGATCTGGGTCAAACTCTCATTATCTTGTTTTGAGGATTGAGCATATTTAGAATCAACCATTTTCATTTTTTACTATGTTTCATTTTTTCCTATTTTCACTAGGGCTGGGAACATGGTTGCAGATCAAACTGATCTGCTAGTCCTCGACACACAAATCAAGGTGATCCATGGCCCATGTCCCTCTTTTTTATTGTTTTTAAGAATTTTTGTGTTCCGGTCCTATTTTATTTTTGTACATCTCTATCCACTTCCAATTAGGGTTTTAGTTGATCTTCCTGTCTAGGGTTTAGTATTTCCTTCCCTCACTTTTTAAAAGAATCATAACAAAAAATTATAAAGTATGAGTGACATACGTAGGTTGGAAATGAAACCTGATCCATTCTAAAAACATGTTGATGTTATTCATTTATCTACTCATCTCTAACTATCATGAATCATGGTCCTGCTTATGAAATTTCTATAACCCATTACATGTACTTCACACACAAACAACCCATGTGCGATGGAATGTCTGTGAACCTGATGTTGGATCCCTAGAAATGATTTTGAATTCCAGTAAATGTACCGACATAGTGTTAAGATGTATTTCCAAAGGCCTTAGAATCATCCCACTCTCCTAGCACCCATGATTGATTATGGCCTCTGTAGTCTCAAGGGGTATTGGGAGAAGTTGCTTTATCTGATGAACCTAGGAAACCCCTTGGCCATCTACACATAAAGAAGATAATAACTAACACCTCTCTTCTAGGTCATGCTTGATGAAGGACATAACATGGATCTAAACTCATAGGATAAGAAAGGGTGGGATGTCTATTTTATGTTCATGTACGTTGTCTTCGTTGTTGAAATATTATGGATATTGTTACTAACCCTTTTCATATGTAGATTCAAACATTATTTTACAAAGATGAACAACTTTGGACTCAATAAATATTCAACAAAGACTAAAAATTCCAACAATATTTTACAAAGATTAACAATTGAAACAACCATTAACAAAGATTAACAATTCAAACAACCATTAACAAAGATTAACAATTCAAAGAACAAAAAATATCAATTCAAGCAATCTTTAACAGAGATTAACAATCTCAATTTCAAACAATCTTTCATAAAGATTAAAAATCTCTATTACAAGCAATATATAATAAATATTAACAATCTCAACTCTAAACATTTTTTAACAAAGACTAACAGTTCAAGCGATCTTTAACAAAGATTAACAATCTCAATTTCAAACAATCTTTGACAATGAATAATAATTCAATAATTCTTAACAAATATTAAAAGTTCAAACAATATTTAACAAAGATTAACAATTCAAACTATCTTTAACAAAGAGTAACAATACAAACAATATTTAAAGAAAGATTAACAATTCAAACAATTTTTAGCAAAGATGAAATACCCCTAGTTTTAGACAATCTTTGAGAAAGATTAACAATCTCAATTTCAAAAAATCTTCAACAAAGTTTAACAATTCAAAAATATTTAAGAAGAGATTAACAAACTCAAACTCAAACAATCTTTACCAAGGATTATCAAACTAAAAAGGGAATATGTCTCCAAAGCTCAGGAGAATGGGGGGGTTCCTACATGTAGCAGAATACATTGTTGTCCAATACTAATCCCACTTCAACTTTCAAGTCCTTTTGAGTCTTGGACCAAGACCTATAACTAGAACAGTCATGTACTTCATTTTTCGAAATAGGTTCCTAGAATACGACCTAAAACTAGACCATAATCTTTCATTGAATACCACAAAAAGGAGAGGCTAAGATGATGCTTCCTCCTTAAACTTGGAGGAAATCAGTGTTTCATGGATGATGCCAAGAGTTTCAATTTGGTAACCCCACTAGATGAGGATTCCCTAGGGGAGAAAGGAGATTGATTAATCAATATCAGTGGATCAATGAGGGCCACCTTAATCGTGATCAAACACTCAAATCCCCACCTTCCATCTTACTTTGGATAATTCTTTTGGAGAATTTCCCAAAGGAACAACACATCCATCATATTTTTCTTTTTTCCTTGGAATTGGAAAGGGCATTTAATACAAAACTAGATAGGTTCCCTGATATAGCCCAATCTAGGGGAAGGAACTACCACCAATAATATATAATAAAAATAAACAACTACATGTTCTTTTTAGTATGAGAAGATTATAAGAAATCCAAGAGTATTTTGTACAAGACTCCCCATTTAGGGAGGAAGACTTTTAATTTCTTATCATTCATGATATATGTAGAGGGACTTATCCCAAAGAATGCAAAATCCACTAATAATATTACACCCAACTTTTTGGAATCCCACAAATGTTAATTGTAGGACGTTAGAGGAACAATAAAAAAGTTGTACCTCATCTAATCTCGCCAATAATCATTCCAGATGACCGGAAATAGTAGGAAGGATCGTCAATCTAATGGTACCCCAAGGGGGATGTTGTCCACAACAAGAAATACAAACTATAAGAGGTGGATATATGTAAGGAAGATGTCGTCATGCTTGAAGTCACAACAACTCTAGAAGGACATCAATTTCAGAAACATCCCAACATGCCTTTTCTTCCTCTACTAAGATGACCATATGTATGAGGGTTGCACTATTCAATTTTCATCGGACAAGGAGCTACACACACTAGTTCATTCACACCACTCTTCTCATACGAAGTATTGAGCTCTCATCCCCCTCATCCGAAAGCATTACCTCAAGGGCTCTACCAGAGTCCATAGTTCGTGAATACTAGATCAGTACTAATACATATGGAAGCAACAACACCTTTTCTAATTCCTAGAGGAGAAATCAAAGGAAAGAAGGAGGAAGAAGTTGTAGCCACACTAGAAGCACCTCAAGTGGCTGAGAAGGTCAACATAATGCAATATTTGAATGGCTGAGGAAGAGTCCCCAACCTACACTGTATGTATCCACCACTCCACTCCTGGTACAAACTGTACATAGAGGAGTATGAATTCTCACTACTTATAAATATGGTGTCACCAATGGTAGTCAACACCACCCCTTATACCCATGGTGAGCGGATGATAAGAAGCAGTCACATAGGAACCCACTTTTACAGATCCCCTAATGTTGAGATCATGTAAAATATCAAACTGATAGGAGGGAAGAAGGGTAGTGGTAAGATGTTCACTGATTTTTTCCACTTGCCACACATGAAGCTTCCAGAAAACTTCAGCATGCTAAAATTCCATGAGTACTCTATGAAGGGGGATCCTTTGGCCCACGTCAAGGTGTATTATTGATATATGGTGGAAGTCCAAAATGATGAAAAAATACTAATGCACTATTTCACATGGACCTTGACTACTCCAGCACATTCCTGGTACAACAAAAAGGAGATGACCACCATTGGCACATGGGCCAAGATGGCCAAAAATTCTATTGATCAGTATGCTTGGAATCTATACCAAGTGTCAAATAAGGAGGACCTAAAAGCACTGTACCAAAAGACAAATAAGATCTTCTATAAGTTTGTCAAACGGTGGAGGGATCTTACCACTCATCTAGAATTCTAGCCCACAAATGAGGAGGCCCTAGACATGGTGATTAGACCCTCCACACCAGCTCTCACTTCCATCTTATCCTTATAAAAGTACAATACCTTCTCAAAGCTCATACAAGCAGGTTTAATGATCACTAATTCAATCAAGAGGGGAGTCTATATTAGAGGGGGGTCAATCAAAATATAGACCTCAATTTCTACCCATTTCCTACCTCCTCAATGACTTATAAAAAGTCCAAGTAAGAAAAAGGAAAGACATTAGATGCCATGGCGGGATCCATATTCATGCCAACAATACAAGTCCCATCTGCACGAATGTCAACAACTCAAGCTGTCCATGCCTCAAAATCTCAATCACAATAGGCTCACATGATGCCTCCCAAATAACAACCTCAATATATGCCCCTATAGCACACATGGCTGCCAAACAACTACTATGGGTATGCAACACTGCCTTCCAGCCAACAATATGATAGAAATCCACAAGTACTCCTCTGACAAGAAGCTACCCAATAGCCCATGCCGAGCCAGCAACTACTGCTCTATCGGCTGAGGAGACCGAAGAGGAAGTTCACACCCTTGGAAGCTTCTCTCAACACTATCTTGCTTAATATCAAGAATATACTCAAGTTTCTAGCCATAAGGGATCCACTGAATCCCTTACCAAAGAGATATAACATCAACGCCTTTTGTGATTACCACTAAGATAAGGGTCACAAGACTGATTCTTGCATCATGCTCAAACATGCCTTGTAAGATCTCATAGATGTTGTAAGATCTCATAGCTTTAGAAGAGGCACTTTTATCCCCCAACTCAGTGGCTATGATATCATCACCAAAGGAGTAATCTCATGGGTTCATTCTTCCACTAGACTTAGAAATCAAGAACTAGTCCTGAAGTACTTGGATCGTCACCTTGATTCAGGAATAGAATTTAGGCATTCCAATTAACCATGATAAGCTGACTAGCATACTGAGTGCCTTTGAGAGGCATAAAGTACAACCAACCATCATACCAGTGGCCCATGGGGGGATAAGGCACAAAAAATCAACATGCCATAGGAAAGTCCAAAGCCAAAAGCGTAGAAGATTTGGGTCCCAAAGACAGAAGTGCCTACAAAATCTTGCCCTGTAGTTTTGATATAATACATGACAGATTCATCTATAATAGGAAAGGGAACAATATTTTACCCTTAACAATTGTAATAAAAAGGTAACTACTTACATAGGAGTCTCTACCAGCATTACAAAAGAAGCTGACAAAGTCTCCATCCCATCCATGGATACCAAGAAGGTACCATAGACACCTATTCTTTGTAAGGAGATAGATCTTGAAGGCTAGGACACAATGCAATTCCTCAATTAATTAGAAGGAGAAGTGTAACTAGTAGAAATGATGTAGAACTCTATTGAACACCATGATATAGTCATGAAGACCCTGAAAGGGGCCTATGTCTCCAAAAATGTACAATCAAAAGCTCTAGAAGCAAGTACTGGGTTAATCACTACCCTGCATTTGATCTCATTCTCCAAGGATGAGATTTTGATAGGTGGGAATCATAATAGGACCTTATTGGTCACCTCATATACAACAACCTCAAGATACCCTCTTGCGTTGTTGACAATGGTACATGCCCCAATGTATGTCTCGTGGATACACTTATCATCATGGGGAAGGATCCTTCTGATCTCCAGTTAACAACAAAGAAAGCAATATCCTTTGATAGAGTAATCGAGGATACTTTAAGAGAAATCACTCTAGAGCTATAGATCAGACCTCAAACAATTACCATCATGTGCTTCATCATGTAGTTGAATCCCTCCTTCAACCTCCTCTTGATGAGGCCATGGATTCATCAAAGTCAGGTGGTCCCCTCATAATTACATCAAATGTTATAGTACCGATTGAGCCATGCCATCATCACAGTTCAGGCTAACAACCCTACTACCATTGCATGCATCAAAGAAGATGATATGCTGGTTTGTTTCAAGATAATTCACATTTCCAACATCACTTGGGTGCTCCCATGAAGAAGGAGACATTATCTACCTTATGACCTCATACTTACTCACAATAGTTACTGGAGATGAATTTCCATCTGGAAAAAGGATTGGATGTCCGAAAACAAGGACATACAAAGATCCTCTAGATCCTTCACAGACAAAAAAGGTTGGGTCTAGGGTTCTCTGGACCATCCTATACCTGACCTCAAATCACTAGGTAGATGCCAGATTGCAAGCCTGTGATGTTGTGGCCCACTACAAATGTCTTAACCCAAAGAGGTTATCTTACCATCCTATTGATGACCCAAAATCTTAGTCGTGAAGGCTGATGTCTCTGTGTGGAGGAAGAACATTGACTATAGTGTTATATCGGTGAGACCTCAACCCTGAGAACAAAGATCATCACCCATAATTTCCTTGTACTATAGCCATCACAAAATACTATTCAGATACAACCACGATAATTGTTCCATTAAGATTTCCTTACTTTGTCCAAGACGCCAATGACGATGACTAGGAAGACTATCTTGGGATTGCTTGCAATATCGGGGAGACAACCTCATCACATACAAAGAGAAGGGTGTCTAGACAGCCCAGAACAACCAAAAGTCTGAGAAAAAAGTCATTCCTCAAAATGTGGGCGCAATCAACATAATGTATACTTTCCTTGTTAGTAAGCTATGCCTTGAGCACTCGGAAAATGATACAAGAATCATACATCATCCAAATGAACATGTTATCCATATGTAAATCGTCGATCCAACACTAGAAGGGGTGGCAACACCACCCAAAGCATATGGATACAATCCCCTCTGAGTCTTCCTTAGCTGGCCCAACCAAGAAGATGTTGAGACTACAGATGCCAAAGTTGTAGAGGAAGAGTATGGCATCACATTGGACTACTATGATGATGCATATGAAATGATTGAAGGATGGGGTATCAACATGTAACACCCCTCCAAGAACATATATGTCAATGGAATCAAACCCCATGTTGTCCATAACAAAGGCCACTTAGCTTGGAGGAATGTCACAAAACATGATATACATAGAAACAAGACAAATGAAGCACCATGCATAAATTGGAAATATATATTCACCCCATGTTCTTTAAAAGAGATGGCCCTGTGCAACAAGAAGTGTTCATAGACCCACATCTACAAAAAAGAAGTGTCTGAGAAAATCATGTACTATAGTTATTTAAAAGCATAGATTGCAAAATAACAAGTGAAAGCTGAATACAATCAAGCCTACAAAGCCTCCGCAACTTTTAGTAGCCTATACCATCTCTCCTTTGAAGTCACCCACAAAAAATCTACACAAATGTGTCACTAGATGGGAATACATGCAACTGCCCTAGTCAAAGGAAGGAACCACTTCCAGATCCAAAAGGAAGGAGAACCAAATGACACCTCCCCTAATTCTTGATTACTTGTTAAACAAGCAACCAGTGATCAAGACAAACTAGAACACCTAAACCCACAAGGTATCATACAATAGATTAGTGGCACCTCACCACTTGCCCCCATCCAAGTAAATCTCACTCAAACTTTGAGGCCATCTAAATAAGTTTGGGTTTCACTCCTAGAATCCCATCCAGGTGGTAGAGACCCCACTCCTGTCGGTCAGGCTGAGAATTAATAGGAGTCCCATAAAACCCTAATCCAATAATCTCAACAAACTTAGGGTCATGGCTAGATCACCAATGGAGAAATGAAAGGTATTGGTATCCAGACAAAAGTGCTCAATTAGGGGAGGATGATATGGTCTATCTCTGAAAAAAAAAACCACTAATTTCTTCCAAAGTTGGTTCTATCCAACAAGTCCACATCAAAAGTCCCCAGGATCTCATACAGATACCTCAGTTCATTCCAATGATTTTTCCAAAAATATTGATAATTCAATACCCTAAAGTAATAAATAAGGCAAAGTGAAATCATCACTACATGGTGAAAAATCTTAATTCAAGATTGGTTAAGTAGAAAGAAAATATGAGGAGCAAAGTTTCCAAGCTATACCTCATCGCCCGCTTGACAACCTCAGTGATGTAGATTCATCCACATCACACCTGGATGATGGATGAATCACTTAGTATGGAGCAGTTCCCCTTTGATCCTGCTCACACTTCCCTTATGCTTGCTCGAAGAAGACTTCAGTTACAATATTTATAGAGAAGACAAATTCAATTTGAAAGGCAGATACGTATCATGGGTATGCCTCAATCCCTGCACCATCACCAAAATGTTGCTCATCTGTAAGGGGATCTAGCTCATTCCAGTCATTAGTATCCATCTACACAAAAAAGATGAAAATTTGAAAAGCTTTCCATATCATCCAAAATCAGCTCGATCAAACAACAAACGATGGAGAAAACAACAAATGACAAAAGTGGTTGAATCACAAAAAAATGTCCATCCAATTCATCCTCAACCTCCACACCGTGAAGAAAGTCAGGAAGCCAAAATCCATATATTTTCATCAAGGGCAAAAATTTCCAAATCAAAGTGAAAAAGTGTAAGATATACCTTCCATGAGATTGGTGTAGATGAATACTGCACCACAGTGTCACTGACGAGTACCAATAGAAGATTCCCACCCCTATGATGCCACTCTTAGACAAACTCCACCCAACCTACAAAATGTCATGATCAGTCGGCCTAGAGTAGGTAGTCATCATAATTTTTTGACTCTCCTCTTTGTCCTCTCACTACTTCCTTCACCCTAAGATGTTTTGAGTTGGTCACTACAATCATTGCTTGCCCGAGTGAGGAAGAAATTGGAAGGGTGCTCAACTCTCCTCCCAGTTCCCCTCTTTAAAAAAAACTAATGTAGAAACAACAAAACAACTAATAGGTTTTGGGAATTTTAATATAATTCCCAAAATCCTAAGCAATCAGAAAAATACTAGAAAATTGGCAAAAATAAAAAATGGCATATCTTGACTACAAAACTAAAAAATCTCTATTTTTCTAAAGATATTTACTATGTCATTTTTTGATCCTTTTAGGGTCCCAAACTATGACCTTAAACTAATCCAACCTCATTATTTCAATCTTCTAGGGTCTTGGACTATGACCTTAAACTGATCCAACCTCATCTTTCATTATTTTTAGTGTCCTAGACTATGACCTAATATTAGACTAATCATATGCTTTACCAAGAAATATTCCCAGGTAGGCATGGAAACCAGTTAAATTTTTGGAAGCCGAATTGACCCTGACCCACTCCATTTTAGCTTAACCTGATCTAACCAGAACCTGAAAAAGATTGACACAAAAACCATCAAGAAAAAGAAAAGACTAATAAAAAAATCTGACTCAAAATACAGACTTTATAAAACAACAAATACCCATAATTTTTTTCACTCACAGCTATTTACAATAGGACTTCAAAAAATCCACAAACACCTACAAATTTTCTACATATATACATGTTACACTCATTTTTATATTCCATTACATTAGTTCCAACCAAATCAGAATGTCCAATTGAAAAAAGGCCACCAGAAGGAAAAATGAGACTACATACTCTTTAAGTTTATTGGACGAACTTAATATGTACAATGAACCATGGTTCCCCAGAAAATACATAAGTTGCATATCCACACATTCTTCAGTGAGCAATGAACTGACAAGCCTACAACCTAACCTAAATCTATCGAGACAACAACCACACATGAGAAGCATCCAAAGAACCTCCATCGACCCTTTTGTAAGCTTGTGTGGCATGTACCTTGAGTTATTTGTTGTTGCAAAAAGCATCATGTCATCCAAACTAGATCATCATCGTCCATGGTGCCATTTGGTCGCAATATGTCAGAGTTGTAGGACCCTAAGCCAATAGGGTTCTTTGAGTTTGACACGACTCTGACATCCCCCACGCTCTCACTCCTTGCTAACCTTCTGTGCATGCCCGACTAACTTTCTGCCAACAATTTATTGCATGCATACACATACACACATCATATTCCCAAGCAAGTCATTGTTGTTTAAATATGTATTAGATATAAATGTTTGTGGTGTTAAGTGGTCGATCCTCTTCTCAAGTACTCATATACAAGGAGACAAGGAAGACCCTCAATGCTATAGCCCACTAATCAGATGAGGTTTAGATGGTTTATGCTCCCTCTAGTCTCCTCTAACACAAACTCTTTCATCTCCTAAACCATGTGTCCTAGAAGTGTTAGTGCTACTCGAATGTTGTATCTAAGTGTCCCCTTAATCACTTCCCATAACCTTCCCTTTCCCAACTTTTTGGAGAACATGCCAGTGCAGTCATTTTATTCTACATATGTTAGCCTTGTTGGGGTGCCAAACTCGAATACTTCATCACCATTGTTCTCCTCTATTTTTCATGCTTTAACAATCCCATTCTTATTCTTCTTATTGTTGTTGTAAAGAATGTAAATGAAGTAGGTAGTAAAGACCATGAGGGTCAAAACACCAACTAAACTGGCAATGCTAGCTATTATCCAATGCATTCATTTTTTTGGAGTTTTGGACCTTTTGAACACCCACGTGTACAAGATTCCCCGTCTCTACATGTCGGTGACATTGTGTTTTCCTACTACCATCACTACTTAACTATTGCAGTAGCAATACAACAACAACAATGATCATTTCAAAGTACTAACCTAGAAAAATAATAACTCCTAAAAGGTTAGTTCTCAATTAGTGGATGATCCCCCAAAGCTTGGTTCCTTTTTAGTGATTAACAAGTGCTCAGGTGTTTTTAGAAACAACCCTAGATAAACCCAACATGTGTCGTTATGAATTATATGTGAATCCTTAAAATTTGCACACATAAGAACCTGAGATTTACAGGTCAGGTCGAGTCAGGTTGGGTTGGGTAGGGTAGGGTAGGGACTTTCAACAATGCTTATTTCTAACAAATCAAATAGCGACCTTAAGCTCAAAGCTTCAGTTTCCCATTTTTTTGGTTCCTTGTGACGTCCCCGAATTTTCACCTTCTCAAAACCCCATGGAGATGAGAAGACAAAATCTGAAAACGTTAAGCAATTGTATCAAAGTGTGTTGCGGAAGCAATATACGCATACATGAACATACAACCATAACATACTCAACATTCAACATGTATATTTATACAACATGAATTATTACACAATGATTTACAATTACATATTGAATGAAGATTCTACAGTCTTAGAACATGTATGCTAAACTAGGATCTACACAATAGGTACAACCTGTACAACTTGCTCACATCCTGTACTTTTTCTCCCATGCTATCTCTGAACCTAAAACATATGAGAAACAACAAATCAACACACAAGGTGTTGTGTACATGGGCAGAAAGATACATATATTTATGGCTTTCATAATTTTTGAAAAAGATTTGTAAAAGGAAAGAAAATCATAGAAAACACTTCTTTATTAAGCGAAATACGCCAATTTAAGTCATTTTCCTAGATGAATTGCATTATCAAGGTGGACTAGTACCAAAACATAAATATTGGTCCCATCCCCATGTACCAATTACTCTAGGGAAACTCCCCGTACACCGTGTGCTCTAGGGAGGTGTACTATCCAACATTAATACATTCCCTCGTAAGGGGGATAATGAACACCTTAAATAACTACAAAGCATCTACTTATCATTTATGTTTACAAGTGATAAAACATCAAGTACTATATAGTGCTACTACATCCAATATTTGCAAATAGAAGAGAGCATACATACATATCATGATTGCAAGCAAGAAAACCATAGTCATATACTTAAATAAAAACCCACGCACCTGAGTTCAGAGATTTCTAACTTATCCGTGATCATCTAGAAGTCTGGTCATCACCTGATCAAGACAAGATCATATACTATCATCAGGTTCTCATCATTATTAACCCTATTTATATCCATTTTAGGGTTTGCCTATCTCATTATGATATCCTCATGATTACTTGTATTCTTTCCTTATATTTATCTTACTGATGTCATGTTCTGGATTATAGTTCATTATCTGAACATTAGGTTCCATATCTTTTTTTGTACACATATTAACCCTAGTTTATATACATTATTCAATTTAGGGTTACAACCCATGTATTACGGGTCATCTTCATATAACATGAATTCTATGCATATAACAGATCTCATATTTACATATTATCTTCCAGTTACAGATTTGAGGGTTTTCTGTGAATCCCATCATTTATAGATCACGTATGCATTTAATACATTATCTTTAGTGTTATTAGCCCTAATTAGCCATATTAATCAAATTATATGGTTTTGTACATCAACATGACCATATTTGACATCATATGCATCATAAACATGCTTATAGACTTACTAACATTTTTCTATAATTTAATATCATCATTTGATATTTATTACTCATGAACTAAGCATTTTACAACTAATATGATATCACTAAGATTAGTGCACCAAAAGCTTGATATTATGATTTCATATTGTTCTACACATTTTTCTGAGAATTTCGGTATATTATTTGTATTTTTCTGATCAACATGCTATTTACTATGAATTATCCAAGATTTCAGTATTTTTTGGGATTTACCTTTTTCCAGCCACTTGGGTGTCACCACGTGTCCAACAAGACTCCTGGGCTCATGTTGAGACAGCCGGTTTGCTGGTTTCTGGACCGGTCCACAGTTCAACAAGGTGGGGTGCGGCCCTCTCTTTGGCTACCAATGACCTATCGCTGGTTCGCTTTCACAGATCGCCCCGCTCGCCCTCAAGCCCCGCGTTCGCAACGTTGGGTCCTGTCTTCCGCCTCTGCGAGGTCTAGGTCTAATGTGCTCTCCATCGAGCTCCAAGCTTCCATCGTCGAGGATCGCACTTGATTTGGGTTCAAAGAAGAATGAATCCCTACATCGGCGATGGCTGGTGGAAAGGTGGGGCTCAGCCTCCCGCTCACCCTCTATTCCGGCCGCTGCCATCAGTTGGGCGGCGGAAAAGAGGCTTCTGCTCTTAGATCGGGTCACGACCTTCCCTTCTTCATGTTCTCCTTAACTCGTGTGGTACACGGCGGTCTATGTTCAGTGTCTGCACGTAGCCACCGCCCTAAAGGAAAGGCACACAACTTCTTCCTTGGCTCACTCTGGGCGCCGCCGCAAAAGAAAGCTCTCGCGGCTGTGAGCGAGAGCCCGACTCTGTACTGGGATGATGTCTGCCTCATCTCCTTCACGGTGGTGGAAGCAGTATGGATGGAAGCATGCGGACCACCTGTTAGGTCCCTTCAAACCCATGTCTAGCTGGCAGTCATGATGGCACCACGAAGAAGGAAGAAGAAGGGGATAGGTTCTAAACGACCATCACACATAGAAATATGTTCAGGTGAAGACTGGAACCTACAAAAACTCCTCATGTCTCCAGAATTGTTGTGTAGCCTTTACCCATTCTCCCAAGCTCTGGATGCTACAATAGGATATGTTCTTCCGCCATGGACTGAAGGCAGTGAGATCAGAAATGCCATTGGAACCCAATGTGCCAAGTTTCGAAGAGTCCTCTTCATCTTCTACTGAACCTGGCATGGTGAACAAAAATGGTGGTCTTGAACCTCTCGTGCCCATTGTAGCTACCACCTGTGAGAGACGATGGAAAAGGTTGGATGAAGGAGGCTCCAATCTTGAGTGAGGGGTCCGTTTTCGCTAAGTGCTCTACTAATCTTGGTTCTTCGGTCTAAGTTCAGTTTGGTTGCCCCCCACCTTCATCTGATCTAGATCACACCTCATTCAAGTTTGTTCCTCCATTCCCAGAGGTTAAGGATGACATTCCACTACTTTGGATGAGCGCCTGGAATGGTGCCACATAGCCCATCAATGAAAAGGCCATGTGACAGGGCTATTAAATCGAACTATGCTCTCTCTATATATATTAAAAAAACATTATCATTTATAAGTTTCAATAACTTCAAACTCGTGTATCCTCTAGCACAAAAGTCCAATAGAACTAAAACTTGAACCATGGGTTCGTCATCACACAAACCCTCTTATCAATAAATTTGAAACTAGAAATCCAACATTTGATCATCTAACTTAACTCATTGAATACCCTCAAAAATAAGTGTGCAAACCTCAACTATAAATCAATTATTCACCAAACCTTGATGAAACATTTTAATCTCATTATCTCAATCACCATGCATTCCAGTATTCATAATTAAACCATCTGGATGGATTCCTATATACCCTAATAGATACACGATGTCATAATTACTCCAAAGTGGTACATATATAAAGATATTGGGCTTAAGATACACATCAAATATTCGCCAAATCCTCAACATAACTCCAACTTGTTTAATTGGACTATATAACACATCATGATCCATCAATATCTACTTTATTTTTAGGTTTGTCTTCAAGAACTATATTGAGTATGAAAATCCTAAAATTCAGGGTCATCACATTCACCCTACCTTATTTGGAATTTCGTCCTTGAAATTCAACTAATCTCATCCTTAAGAGGCTATTTTGGGGTCGAGCTTCATATACATCATTACTTCTTAGGTTCTAAGATCACCATAGTTGCATGCACTCTAAGTTTTCATCTAAGGGTGTTAGAGTTTCTTGGGTGTGTCCACCGTACCATATATATATGTGGAAGCATCACTTGAAGTCTTAGCCATAACATGACATTATGATATCTTAGGATTACATCACCCCTAAGGATACATGTTTTGTTCACCCTTTTAAAGTTCAAGAGGAATTCATTTATATGCCATGGTATTCAGATCATTCAAATATAACATCATTAACATCTTACAATGATTTCAGCATTAGCGGAGATTTATCTTCATCCTTGATATTAGAATTTTTCTACTTAAGAAGGGCTTACGTATCATGTTTGACCATTACAGTTTCACCCTATGGTGTGATATTCATACGCGACTTAGAAGCACACATTGAGAAGGATCAAAGTTACAAACTATATTTCTGATCATATATCCTATGATCCAAAAATATCTTTATATCAAGTGCATGAGTTCAAATTTTTAGGTCTTGCATGTATTATGTGAAGGGAAAAGAGAATATACTAAGTTTATCCCATAATCTCAGCATCATATCTTTCATGTTTCATATGAAGGGGGAGAGAATATTTTAAAGTCAAACTTATCATGATTTCAATCTTGGGTACTACATGTATGATATAGGGGAAAAAATATAGAATAGGTCAAGCTTATACAAGTGACTCCTCATATATAAATCATCTACAAAGCTCAAGTGAGGTTTCTATCATCATATATTAAGAAAGAGAAGAAGAAGGGAGAACATGTATTTTGAGTATCTTTTACACAAAGCATCATACTCTCATAACTAGAGTTCATATATTACCTCACTTGCAACTAATGATGAGATTTACAAAATATGTCACTCCAGCTAGGACCTAACTCAGCCAAAGGATTGACTCTATCATATGGGTCATCTACCCATCCTTTTATTTTACCCAATTCTCACATATAGATTTGAATCATGCATAAGGACTCAGCTCAACACTCGAGAGTAATCTAGTGTAGGATTGTTTTTTATACATATCTCATATATTGGAGGCTAGGTCCTATGACCTTCTCCCTGTGGGTCTTACTCACTCTAGAGTTCACCACATATCTCATCCTACCACTAGATATCCTCCTTGTATAAGAGATTGAGGCTCATGCACACTCATCTCTATCTTAACTTAGCTTATCTTAAGTAGGGAAAAGGGAATGTACTTTCATTATCAAGATTTTGCATAAATTCTACAAAATTGGATTCAACAAGTATACAATTTAAACCTTTATAAGGAAACTTATACTATCAGAGATCAAACTTAGATAAGTTTTCACATGCTTAGTTCAACTATCATTCTATCATCTACTCTATGTATCACATATCTTGATAAGGCTTTAGACATCTAATCTAGACTACTCTCTCTTCTAGACTGATGCCACTCCCTTTCACTTAGGTTGCATGAACACTAACTACTCTACAATGTGAGGGACACAGTTTCATATTTACATATATATAATAAAATATTATATAATTTTTCTTTGAGAAAGAAGACGTCGGAGAAAACTATCGAGGCTCGAGCCGATTGGAAAACAAAGCCAAATCAGCAAAATCGAGTGTCCCGCACACAATAGATAGTCTAGTGTCATTTCACCTAGTGAAATGGTGAGAACGAGATGTAGACTAGTGTAGCTACCCCATACATATGAGCTCTATATGGAAAGGGTTTCACACACTTGTCTAAACCTAGTGCTCAAACATCTAGGTTCTAACCTAGAGGCTAAGTCAAACCTAGTCCCCTTTTTATTAACAACTTACTAAGTTTCTAGGATTTAAGGTGACAGGTGAAAATTAGTTTAACGTTTCATGGTGAGAAATTGTTAGGTGTAGCTACTGTTCATGCTCTGATACCAACTATGACGTCCATGAATTTTCACCTTCTCAAAACCCCATGGAGATGAGAAGACAAAATCTGAAAACGTTAAGCAATTGTATCAAAGTGCGTTGCGGAAGCAATATATGCATACATGAACATATAACCATAACATACTCAACATTCAACATGTATATTTATACAACATGAATTATGACACAATGATTTACAATTACATATTGAATGAAGATTCCGCAGTCTAAGAACATGTATGCTAAACTAGGATCTACACAATAGGTACAACCTGTACAACTTGCTCACATCCTGTACTTTTTCTCCCATGATATCTCTGAACCTAAAACATACGAGAAACAACAAATCAACACACAAGGTGTTGTGTACATGGGCAGAAAGATACATATATTTATGGCTTTCATAATTTTTGAAAAAGATTTGCAGAAGGAAAGAAAATCATAGAAAACACTTCTTTATTAAGCGAAATATGCCAATTTAAGTCATTTTCCTAGATGAATTGCATTATCAAGGTGGACTAGTACCAAAACATAAATATTGGGCCCATCCCCGTGTACCAAGTACTCTTGGGAAACTCCTCGTACACCGTGTCCTCTAGGGAGGTGTACTAGCCAACATTAATCCATTCCCTCGTAAGGGGGATAATGAACACCTTAAATAACTACAAAGCATCTACTTATCATTTATGTTTACAAGTGATAAAACATCGAGTACTATATAGTGCTACTACATCCAATATTTGCAAATAGAATAGAGCATACATACATATCATGATAGCAAGCAAGAAAACCATAGTCATATACTTGAATAAAAACCCACATACCTGAGCTCAGAGATTTCTAACTTATCCTTTATCATCTAGAAGTCTGGTCATCACCTGATCAAGACAAGATCATATACTATCATTAGGTTCTCATCATCATTAACCCTATTTATATCCATTTTAGGGTTTGCCTATCTCATTATGATATCCTCATGATTACTTGTATTCTTGCCTTATATTTATCTTACTGATGTCATGTTCTGGATTATAGTTCATTATCTGAACATTAGGTTCCATATCTTTTTTTGTACACATATTAACCCTAGTTTATATACATTATTCAATTTAGGGTTACAACCCATGTATTACGGGTCATCTTCATATAACATGAATTCTATGCATATAACTGATCTCATATTTACATATTATATTCCAGTTACAGATTTGAGGGTTTTCTATGAATCTCATCATTTATAGAGCATGTATGCATTTAATACATTATCTTTAGTGTTATTAGCCCTAATTAGCCATATTAATAAAATTATATGGCTTTTTACATCAACATGACCATATTTGACATCATATGCATCATAAACATGCTTATAGACTTACTAACATTTTTCCATAATTTAATATCATCATTTGATGTTTATTACTCATGAACTAAGAATTTTACAAATAATAAGATATCACTTATATTAGTGCACCAAAAGCTGATATTATGATTTTATATTGTTCTACACATTTTCTTGAGAATTTCAGTATATTATTTGTAATTTTCTGATCAACAGGCTATTTACTACGAATTATCCAAGATTTTAGTATTTTCTAGGATTTACCTTTTTCCAGCCACTTGGGTGTCGCCACGTGTCCAGCAAGACTCCTGGGTTCATGTTGAGCCAGCTGGTTCGCTGGTTTCTGGACCGGTCCGCAGTTCAACAAGGTGGGGTGCAACCCTCTGTTTGGCTACTAGTGACCTATCGCTGGTTCGCTTTCACAAATCGCCCCGCTCGCCCTCAAGCCCCGCATTCGCAACGCTGGATCCTGTCTTCCACCTCCGCGAGGTCTAGGTCTGATGAGCTCTCCATCGAGCTCCAAGCTTCCATCGTCAAGGATCACACTTGATTTGGGTTCAAAGAAGAATGAAGCCCTACATCGGCGATGGTCAGTGGCAAGGTGGGGCTCAGCCTCCTACTCACCTTCTATTCCGGCCGCTGCCATCAGTTGGGTGGCGGAAAAGAGGCTTCTGCTCTTAGATCGGCTCACAACCTTCCCTTCTTCGTGTTCTCCTTAACTCGTGTGGTACACAGAGGTCTGTGTTCACTGTCTGCACATAGCCGCCGCCCTAAAGGAAAGGCACCCAGCTTCTTCCTTGGCTCACTCTGGGCGCCGCCGCAAAAGAAAGGTTTGGCGGCTGTGAGCGAGAGCCTGACTCTATACTGGGATGATGTCTGCCTCATCTCCTTCATGGTGGTGGAAGCAGTCTGGATGGAAGCCTGCGGACCACCTGTTAGGTCCCTTCAAACCCATGTCTAGTTAGCAGTCACGACGACGCCACGAAGAAGGAAGAGGAAGGGGATAGGTTCCAAACGACCATCATGCATAGAAATATGTTCAGATGAAGACTGGAACCTACAAAAACTCCTCATGTCTCCAAAATTGTTGTGGAGCCTTTACCCATTCTCCCAAGCTTCGGATGCTACAATAGGATATGTTCTTCCGCCATGGACTGAAGGCAGTGAGATCGGAAATGCCATTGGAACCCAATGTGCCAAGTTTCGAAGAGTCCTCTTCATCTTCTACTGAACTTGGCATGGTGAACAAAAATGGTGGTCCTGAACCTCTCGTGCCCATTGTAGCTACCACCTGTGAGAGACGATGGAAAAGGTTGGATGAAGGAGGCTCCAATCTTGAGTGAGGGGTCTGTTTTCTCTAAGTGCTCTACTAATATTGGTTCTTTGGTCTAAGTTCGGTTTGGTTTCCCCCCACCTTCATCGGATCTAGATCACACCTCATCCAAGTTTGTTCCTCCATTCTCGGAGGTTAGGGATGACATTCCACTGCTTTGGATGAGCGTCTGGAATGGTGCCACATAGCCCATCAATGAAAAGGCCATGTGACAGGGCTATTAATCGAACTATGCTCTCTCTATATATATTAAAAAAACATGATCATTTATAAATTTCAATAACTTCAAACTCTTGTATCCTCTAGCACAAAAGTCCAATCGAACTGAAACTTGAACCATGGGTTCATCATCACACAAACCCTCTTATAAATAAATTTGAAACTAGAAATCCAACATTTGATCATCTAACTTAACTCATTGAATACCCTCAAAAATAAGTGTGCAAACCTCAACTATAAATCAATTATTCACCAAACCTTGATGAAACATTTTAATCTCATTATCTCAATCACCATGCATTCCAGTATTCATAATTAAACCATCTGGATGGATTCCTATATACCCTAATTGATACAAGATGTCATAATTACTCCAAAGTGGTACATATATAAAGATATTGGACTTAAGATACACATCAAATATCCGCCAAATCCTCAACATAACTCCAACTTATTTAATTTGACTATATAACACATCATGATCCATCAATATCTACTTTATTTTTAGGTTTGTCTTCAAGAACTATATTGAGTATGAAAATTCTAAAATTCAGGGTCATCACAGTCCTGGATCAAGACCTTAAACTAGACCATGAGACATGCACTGAATAGGTTTCTCACCCCTTTTTCACTATTTTTTACAATATGAGGTCTCTACTCATGACCTATACCCCAAAATATAGATTGCGTCTAAGTGCAAGACCTTTTTATCAACATCGGATCATGATAGGGTTACTATCTTTCTTTCCAGTACACATCTTCTGACAATCCCAGATAATGACTAAAAAATTAACCTAATTGCCAACCTTACGTCATGACCCTGAGTAATGGCTCAAATCTCCAAATTCCAAAGAATGGGAATGAGAAAGTCAAGGATCATTAATGCTCTAAAGGACATAAGATGAACTAGTAGAGGAACACATCGTAGAGGCTACCTTTCAATGGATAATAGTGTAAACATCCAATATTAACTCAATCTTAGATGCCTAAATAAAATAGACAACTAATCAATATAGTCACGGCCAAAAAGGCAACCTAAAATCTAAAATCTTATCTAAAACAAATCACCAATATTCCTGATCTAAGACCGGCCCTGATTGTAAAAATCCTCATATTGTTGGTTTTAAGAGTTCTAGTCTTGAGTCTAAATTGGGGCACTCTAAAAAACACAACAAAAAACCAAAGATGCATAGGAAGGGGGATGACTACTCTTATCTCCAAGATTTATTTTTTAGACAAAGCATTTGCCAATATTTTTTAGTGATCATGGACTCTTGATCTAAATTTTCTTATGACAAATCACCACCTACTTTCTCCTTTTCACATTCACCTTTTTCTCACTAGGGCATGAGTTGGTGGAAGAATCATACATGCATTAGTTTAATAACTAGAACAATGATGACAAAAATTCATCCAAACTTGAAGGGATTGAATGATTGGTTAGATACATGAAATTTGTTAAGTGTTAGGTTCTCCTTACTCTAGAGAAATCAGTTATTCCCAATCTTCTCCCCAATAACTCAAATTTAGAAGGAAGAGACATCACACTCATTTTCCACCCTCCACAAGGTTTGTGAGAATCATCCTCAATGGTTCCAACCTTTTTGGCCTTCCATGAGCAAAAATAGGGTTAAGACTTAGCTCAATCATGTAGTATCACTCTTACCTTAAACCTTTCCATGAGAGGGGCAAACAATTGACACGTCATTTTTTCTCACTTAGTAAACTTCACCATTAATGATAATTCTGTAGATAATGATGGAACCTGCTCCACAAGTCACCACCAATGATCATTCATGTATTTTTGGAGAAAGAATTATAACTTTGAAAGGATTATCACCAGACTTTATCTAAGACTAAGTATATGCCTTGCAACCCTCCTTACCACTTCATAGTTGTTGACGTGATCCACTGGTTACAGGGAATACGGTAGGATTTTTTTTTAGCTATATGTGTACCCATATTTCCCTATAGTCATAACTATGGAGCATCTCCATCAAAGTTCATCTTCAAGATGCTACTAGATCTACATGGGCCTCCATGCCACCTCCTTTATTTTTTTCTTTTCGAGGCACCATTTCTTCCCTATTTGTTGTCATCATCCACACTATTGTAGATAAACATTACCATCATCTACACCGCTACTGATCCTGTCATCTACACTACATGTATCATCCTATCCCATCTCTATTAAGATGTAATCCAAAATCTTGGATCAAGGTCACATTTTTCTATTGAAATTGGGGAAATATAATCTCTATATTGTATTTGTGGAGATCAAGAAGAGTTATTCCCCATTTTTGTCTCAAGGTTTTCTACTTCTTTCACTGCTAACACAATGTGTCCTTATTTGACATGATGAGTAGGCAGAATTCTTCTTCGTTTGTGACTTGGTTCTTTATTTTGCACGATGACATGGTTTGTTGCCTAAATGACACACCATGTCACTATGATCTTTTCTATTTCTACCTTGAGGTATGTCAACTGACTCGGCATGTTGCCCTATGACATGATGCATTCCTTCTTCTAGCAAGTGATGACTTATGCTTCTGCATCTACTACTGTGTGACAAATGTGTCCCTTCATTGTCATGGCATGTCACCTACTATTATTGTTACATCTTGGTGTGCTACATCATCTATGGCTATTCTATTTACTTTGTGGATGGTTCTATATATGGAGAGTCCCTATTTTATCCATACAAGAAAAACTTATCATCATTTCCTTACATTTTGTTTTTTTTCTTTATTCCCCAAGTCTTTCATACCCTACATACATATTGCATACCTTCTTAATGATTTTACTATCCCTTTTACACATTGTTCTTATTGACTTGTCAAATCCTTAATCGAATGTGATTTTTTCTCTAATCCATATCACACTAAGATCTAGATATTTTTCTACCTGGATTTATGTAATAGGATAATGTTTTACACGGACTCAAGTCGTTAGTTACCTCCTCCACATACTTGCTTCTACCATTATTTTTTACTTTCCATCGCAACCACCCTCTTAAATATTTTTGTGGTTTGTGTGAGGGGAGAATAGAGGATGATGAGTAGAGGGAAGAGATGAGATGGAGGAGAGAAGAAGAGGAATTTTAGTTTTGCTTCTATATGGATCTTCATGCTACTTTGGTTGCTACAATGTGAATCAATTTTGGTGCTATGTGGATCCTTCTGCAAGTATTATTTATCTTCCTACCTCCATGTAGATCTTGTGAGGCTTATTTCATCATGTATACATATTACTTCTATGCAGCTGTCTACTTCACTTGTGATATTATTGACTAGTTTTCTATACATAGACATCATTCTTGCTTCTTGTGCTATGATTAGCACATTTTACTTACTTCTTTGTGGTTTTGCACTATCTTCTATCGGTGCTTTGTTTGCACATTAACTCATTTTTAGTGTCATACCCACATAGACCACTGTTGCTACTGTGTCTCGACACTCACTAGACTGTGATGTCATCTACAGTGATAGAAACATTATGAAGAGAGAATATGATGAAGATTTTATTGGTGTGTTTGCTCACGTAGCCAATCATATGATGATTGTAATGTAATATATTGTAAATGATTTGATTAATAATAAAGTCAATCTTCCACTTTATTTTGTTTTATTCAATAATAAGATAGTGATGTAACATAATAAATGTCTAGAGAATCATATTACTCAATGACATATGTCTTAGGGTTAAGGACCCAAACAATGAGATGATACAGATCTCAAGAGTAAATATGTTCTTGTTGTGTCCCTAGTCAGTTGTTATTGTGGAAGTCTAATAGACATCAATAACACATAAGAGTAGAGTGTGTGTTGGTTAATGATAGAATCTTATTAAGTCATGATATGTGATTCAAATCAAACACATATACTTCTTAGAGAACAGTATATTGGATAGACCCTCCTTGAGAGTGATGCATGGAAGCCAAAATCATATCTCATAGGAATTGTTTGGTAATGTAATTAATACAGATACAATGATGGTGGAAGACCAAAAATCTACCACGAGTAGACAAAAATAGTAGTCCTGAAACATCTGATTGACAACTGGTAAATTTCCATACACTTTTCACACTCATCTGTGATTACCCAACCTATATTACCCATCAGACCAATTTTACACTGTGGATCATCTTGCATGCATAACCATTGTTAAAATAATTGTGTTTCCAAACAGAGACATAGTGTTGGTGGTTAGTATAGTTCTATGACCTGAAATCAATACACTCATCACATGTTGGTCGATGTACTTTGACATCATCAACATGACCTTGAATAAGGGTTACCATAAAGGTGATGCTCGGGTGCACTATGACACACGAGGATTACTATGAGTGTGTAGAGGGGATTTGTACCTCCTATAGGAGTATGATATCTTGGTCACTGGATAAGAGAGACTGAGAAATGCATGGCCATGCTCATGTGAGTCAATATGTGATATTGACCTTACACATATCTCATACAATCTGCTCTAGTTCATGGAACATGGATTGAACATAGAGAGGAAGATGATTCTATGCCTTGAATTCAATCTGGATATCAGTTACAAAGGAACTATAAAAACATTATAACACCAATCACATATTGTAGGTTGAAGTTATTCTCCAACTTTCCAAATTACTTGGGCATCAATGATGTGTTACTAGATACTGCTCACTGCTAGTGATGTCATAAGTTAGTTATGGATATTCAATGCCAATGTAACTTGGAACCTATAGGGTCAAACACATAGGATACACTTGGAATAGGAGTTCATTCTCGAGTATAGTTTAAACTTGATTACTAAAGAGTTAGGTATTCAATTTAAACAACAATGGTTGAAAATAGATTGACTAGACTATGAACTGACCAATTCAAGTGTTGAACAGATCGATTCAAGTGTCAAGTTAATTTAGAAAAAACTTTGTCAAAACAATTTTGGAACCAGGGCACGAGATGACCGGTCCACTAAGGTTCAGTGAACCGATCAGTTCAAGATCTGATATGGCTGGTTTAAGAGTTGAACCACCTAGTTCATTGATCAATTCGATTGGATCAAGGATTAGTTCATACATCATGTTGTGCATTACTATTATATTAATTTCCAATACAATTGTAATTAAGAAACATGATGAAATCACAAGTTCAAGGATTGAACTGATTGGCTCACATGCCAACTGATTGGCTAACATGTGAACCAATTGTTTCACCACTAGCTGGATGTACAAGTTAATGAAATTTCATCCGCTTCAACTCCCATTCAGACTGGGAACCCTTGCCCTTACCCTCCTATAAATAAAGGGGTAATGGGTGCTTCTCATACACATCAACTAGCTTTGACAATTTTTTCTTCTCTAGTTGTGGTAACAGAGAGAACTCGAGCGAGTCCTACCTGATAAAGTGAGGGAAAGCAAGGGAGAATAATTGTGGGAAAGAAAGTTGGTGTGAATACACCATCTAGAAGGAACAACTCCTTCTTGTCTATTCATCTAGAATGACAAGAGTTCTTGTTGGTCTGTGTGGACTACTATAGAGGTGAGGAGGTTGTTTCCTGTTGCTCGGAGGACAAAGTCAACAGCCATTTTGGTAAACAACTAGGAGGTCAAAACATACATTATTCTAGTGCAACTTGAAGAAAGGCACACACTACAATGAGGAGATTATCGTTGGACTTGATCCAGGACTAGGTATATCCTTGTAACCATCCTTCACATTACATAGTTATTGATGTGATATACTCTTCAAAGGGGAATATGGTAGTTTAATTTTTATTTCCGCTGCCTGCTCTATCGCCATATTTCCCTACTATAGTATCAGAGCCACATCAATTTACTATGCTTTGGGATTTATTAGATGTGGTCGGATTTTGGATTTTCATTTATTTATTGCATACTACATGAATACTAAAAATGATTAATATGCATTTTTTATTAAATACCACATACGATCCCAAACTAATATTTATATGATATGATATATATGCAATTTACATGCATCACCCTAAATGTTCATTTTGATGGTGAATGTGTCTCATTGTTATCACAAATAACCCAGATCTTTGTGCATGGTTGTATGTTTGTTTGTTCCTATTTGATCTTGCTTTGCATACTGAGCCTCTATCTTCTCTTTAATATGTAAAAGTATTATTCTCTCCTTCATATGCTCCCCTCCAATGTAAATCTAGGTTTCCATATTACTTTGTAATATGTTAAATAGCATTAGGATGTTTTCTAATTCTTGTTACGATGAAGAAGACATTCACCACCAGATGAGCCAATCGGATGGATGCTCGAGGAGGAATGACAACTTGAGGAGTCAAACCATTCAGCTGGTGGCCCAACTGATCAAGTGGATGGTCCAGAATATTATGGACCACAGACTAGATGATCGTTTAGCAAGACCAACTGACTGACCAGGAGGTGATCGAATCTATAGTGACCCCACCTCCCAGTAACCCCCAATTAAAGGAGACCAAAAGATCAGAGTCGTTATCCCAATTATCTGGATCAATGGTTCGACAAATAATCGAAAATAATTACTAAATTCTACCAAAAATATACTGAAAAGATGGAATAACAAAAACTTTGCATACCTTTTCAAAATCTTGGATTTCAAAACTACTATCCACAATTGGAGTCTATTCTAACTAATCCTCCTTGTACTTTAATTCATATATTCACAATGTATCACCTAACTATTTGTTCTTTTCAAGCTTGTACCTAAAACACTGACAAACAAAATTTCGGTCAGCATAAATGAATATTCTGGTATGTGGGAACAACCAAAATTTCACATATACTGCTAACAACCTAAATATCACAATAAAGTTAAATAACAATCCAATTTACATCTTCAATGCGACATTCTCCATCGCTTTTACCCTAACCATGGAATACCCTCTTTAGTGTTTTTATTTTGCAATAGACATAAGGCCACCTTCTCCATCCTGAGCTTGGTGCCTGGGGTCACCTCTCATGGTGCCCATTAGTTATGCAATATCATAATGCCACCTTCCCTATCCTGAGCTTGGTGCCTGGGGTCACCTCTCATGGTGCCCATTGGTCTTCCCTCTTGGGCTTGACCGCATTGCATCATACATCAGGGTGGCATGTAGGTGCGAGAATACACACTTATAAATTAACTGTGATAATCATAGTGACTTTATGAATTTGCATATATGAACATCCAACAGTTAGGTTGCGTTCAATTTTAACAATCATCCGAGAAAACCCCATGAAACTAAAGCGATTAATCATAAATAACCACATACCTAATCCAGAGCAACTTGATGCCCAAGCAAGAATAATCAAGAACATTCAATCAAGCAATCAACAATATCCTGAAATTAATGCATAGCATCCATGTGTCATTGTTTTATTCAAAACATCCTCAAGATTGACTTGGATTCCACCTTAGGATTTCTAGGCCAACTTTAGGGTTTTATTAGGGTTTTAGCCTCCATAATTCTTTTATCACGTTTAATGCTCTTTTAGTCCACAAACCCTAATTTCATCATCATAGGAATACTTGAATGTCATTTGAGTCTAATACATCTCTTTTACACTAAAACTACCATCTTTATCTTTCTAAGTCGTGTCAAGATCATTAATCCCAATTATCATGTTCGGTTTCTTTCGAATTTACAACTCATATTTCATTATAGTCCAATTCACATATGAACCCTATTTATCACTAATTCCACATTTATCCACTTGGAAACCCTAATTACCAAATTAAGGGTATTTATACACAATTAGAAACTTTTATACTCAGAATAGCTTAGAATCATCATATCTCAGCTTTATTCATGGATTTGAACAATTAAAGCCATTAAGAGTCATAATTACTAAAATTAGGGTTTCAAGGCCCATTAAAGCATACTCATGTACATGGAACCCTACATTAATCAAACTACACATAAAGATCATCATTTTGGATCTAATGTGTCCTTTTTTTAATCAACAGGTTAACATTGATTAAAAACACCCATAATACCTTTCTCAATCTTATTAACATCAATATTAGGGTTTCTTAATTATTAATGCATTAAAGTTGACAGCTTTAACTACATTTGTAATTTCAAGAGGAATTAGGCTCTTAAACTATTTTTAATGTATTCCTCATATTTTTTTGAGCAAATGTCATATATTATATGTACCAATCTGAGCTACCATTAATTAAATACGAATTTTGTAAGATTCACTTACTTGGACCAATGGGATGCTGACACGTCAGCCATCCCAATCATTATGTAGCTCGTCCGAGAACCTAATGAAAAGTCTCTTATACCCCCACGTAGCTTCCTGGTTCAGCAGTACGCAGAGGGGCAATTTTGTCCAATGCCACCCCGATCATCTTCCTCCTTGCGAACCCTACTCGACCGCTGACTACAGCTCTTCGTGAGGACGCCCCCTCCTCCCCAGGGCTCGAAGGGTACCGGAGAGGGTCCCTCCACCTCCTCCGCACTCGCAGAGGCCCCAATCTATGGCCAAGACGGCTGGGGTTAGGCATGTAGTTGCATCCTCTTCGGCTGCCCTTGTAGGCATGTTGCAGGTGGCTGGAGCGAAAGCGAGAGCGAGGAGATGATGGCCAAGGTCCCTTAGGTTGTCGGGAAAGCATCATGCCTCCAACGCACCCCATCAGGGCTCCTCGTTGCTCCAGAGATAGCTCTACTCCTCTTGATTAGGATTTATGTGGAAATAAGAAGAAGGAGAGAGTGGGATTCCCGAGATCTTCTTAGGCTCGAGGCTAAGTGTCCAACCCTTATATAGGGGAGGGTAGCCATGCCCTAACATGCTTGCCCACAAAAAGAAAACAAGTCCTTTCCTCATTAGGAAACCTACTTTTCCTTAATTAAGAATAAATTCTCTCATTAAATAATTCCTTGTTTATCCATGATCCTTGGTTATTAAGGAATCCGAATTTTACCTCTTTTATCTTCTTTGTGTTTGGATTTTAATCCATTGGATATGAAATTTTAATTCCTTAAAGCAAATAGTATCTCTTTTTGATAAAACAAAAAAGTCATTAACTATATAGTACATTATCCTCATACTAAGACTTTTATATTGTTTGTATTTTCTCTTTCTTTTTTTCCACTAGGACTCCTTGGACCCCAAGAAATCCTAAGATTTTGAAATCCTTTTGAAGGATACTTATTATCCTTCTAGATGCATCTACATCCATTATTTCTCATTATCTTACTTATTTCTTTATTAAAAGATTTATTTTCCAAGATTTCTCTTTATCTTTTATTTCCTTTTTCCTTTTTTCCTATTTCTTTCATTAGAAATCACATGTAAATGAAATTTACTCAATTGTGGCCATTAATGCCACTTTCTAGAGATTTCTATATATTCCTCATAAATACTTTTCTTAATATTCATTATCTTGTATCTTTTTCTAATATTTGGACTTTTCTTCTTTTCTCCTCTTTTATATCTAAAAATAGTAGATACTACGAAATTCCAATCAAAAGGGAGATTTGCAAGGAAATCCATCCTTTGAAGCAAAGCATACAACCTTCTAAATTCAAGTCCATATTCATAAAGTTATTACATTTCAATTATGAAAACACATGTAAAATTGAGGTTGTAACATCCTTCCCCTCTTATAGGAATTTTGCCCTCAAAATTCCATCAAACATACAAACAAGTAGGATAAGACTTCCTCATGTCCATCATGTCTCCCATGTGGCTTTACCCTCTCCATGGTGCTTCCCAAGAACCTTCATCATCTTATATTCTTACATCTGAGTGCTCTCTCACCTTAGTATCGCGTACCCTTGCAGGTGACTCAGGACATTTCAGCCTCTCTCTCAAAGCTTAATAGGTTCATGGTTCAGTACATGGCTCGGGTATCTCACATCGTGCTCTAGATCGGACTTGTGGAACACATAATACATCATGTTATCTGGAGGGCTAAGGCTACACACAAGCATCTACACCAATCCATCTCAAATGGGCCCATGTATCGGGGACTCAGCTTTCTCATCTATAGCTCAGAGGGGTCGGATTATCATATCACATATTCTCCCACAGTGAACTGCATGTCAGTCTATTTCACATCATCTCATGACTCATGTCGCCCCTGGGCTTTCTCAGCCATCACATGATCAAAGCAACTTCATCTGTACTCACTGTGGTCTCTCTGACCTTCACAAGGTCTTTCCATCGTCATCATCTTCATGAAGTGGTGACTGACACAACCTCCCTTACAGAGCTTCTTACATCCCGATACTGGCTATGGTGTCTATCATGACAACTTTCATAGGACAAGAACTGTCCCCATATATCACCCTGAATGAGCACACATGCTCTCATTAGACCCTCTAGTCTGGATCATGCTAACCATTAGAAAGGGGTTATAAGCTATACTAACATCAAGTTCTTCATGTACCTACTTCCACCTCATGGAAGTGAACCTTTAGATCACACTCAAGGACCTTTGAACTCGCATTATGGTGTAGTTGAACCATCTCTCTCTCTTACATGTAGTTCAATCGGATCTATCCCTTGACAATACTCCCTCTTTCTCTTAGATTATGTCATCTAGGTAAAGCAATCTTACCATAACCCATATCGCATCTTGACCTTCCTCGGTCCAAGGGAGACTCACCACAACATCCATAGTGATAAACTCCCATTCCCTCTTGGGGACTCTTTATCCTCTGTATCAACTCACTAGGTTATTGGTGTTCGTCCTTTACCTCCTGGCATGCATGGTGACAAGCCATATGCAACTATGTACATTTTCCATCTTAGTCATCCAAAGTACTACTGCAACATACTACCTTAGTAGTACCACGGTGTATGATGAACTTAAAATCATGATCTCCTGCATGTCATGATTTCTCAAGGATGATTCCTCAGAAACCCTAAAACACTCTAGTTGTGGGTTTCATCACCTTCTTTTCCAGAGAAGTGCATCTGAGATTCTACAACCGTCCTTCTATCACAACAAGCCCTAGGCTGGCTAACCAAGCAACCACTAACTAGATCAACAGATCTCGTTATATCTTAGGGTTAGAACAACATATCTCACAAACTTAGGGTTCACCTAGCCATCTCTTCCAGCCTTTCCACTAGTTAAACTAGGCAGCTACATCTCAACAAGAGCATCCATTACCACCTTTCATCCTTATGAGCTAGGTAACAGTGAAGACATAGACCTCCATGTATTCCACTTATCATTTCATCTCAGACTTTAGGTCTATCTTCATCAAGAAAACTTAGAGCTCATCTTCTTAGTTATCAAACTCAAACTTATATAACTCATAAATTCCATACAACTCAAAATAAGAATGTCCTTATAAGATGACTACCTTAGTTCTCTTGGTGTTTGTAAACCATCCACAAATCATACACTCCACAAGGGTACGCTATTATCTCTATTCCTATACATCATAGAAATGTTTCAGCTCACATCATCATTATCCTTAGTGTATGGAATACGTGCTACCCTATCTCTCACCCCCATAACAAGAGGAATAAGCATTTGGCGGCCGTCCAAACACAAAGTTCTTCCCATTCCGGGAGTAGAGATGGTGCATCCCACATTGCCGTTACACCTTCCAATCTAAGTTGAAACATGCAACACATGTCTCCACATCATAAACATCTCGATATCAAGGTTACTTCTGTGGAAAACTAGTCTCCAACACACTTGGATTGTCACACAATCCTTAGCCATCTCCCCTAGGTATGTAGGGTGTCGGCACTTTTTGGGTCATCCCTCTTCCCTTTGTACACAAAGAGTGCCCTCCTCATCTGCACTTTAGGTCCCATGAGTTCATGAAGGTGATCAATCTCCTAACCCATGGTCCTCAGACAATGATAGTTGTTACCTCCTGACCCTATGGTCTTGTCCAACCAGGGAATTAGGTGACTCCTACTCCCATCGGTCTTATCCCTACCTGACACTAGAATGGACTTAGGATTCTAAGATAATACATATCCAGCTTGAAATCTTACCCAAGTCTCCATCATCTCTCTCGGCATTTGTGGTCTGACTTACATCCTCTCATAGGGATCATGGCAGCCTACCTACCTCGGTCAGGCCCCATACTAGTTACTTCCATGGTAACACATCCATATGCACTTAGAGATGGTTATCTATGGGTCTATAGGTTCATCACTACTACAGAAACAACGTTCAACGTCGCTTTTAGAGGCCTCAGTTTTTTAGTAAAACCGAAGATGTTAACATTAAATGTCAGTTAATAAGGACATACGACGTCTATATTTGAAGACCAGCCAGACACGGGTATCAGTTTTCATTCAGTGTCGGTTGAAGAAAAGAAACTGACGCCTAAAGTAGCCCACGAAATCCAATTTTTTGAGCAAACAAAATTTGTGCCAAAGTATCAGTAACAACATCGGTGTTTTACCTAATAACTGACGTTGAATGAAGATACAATTTTGTGCCAAAAGTTCCAATATGGGCATCGGTTGTCTTAGCATAATCGACGTTATAAGGGTGCGCGCCTCGTCCCCGCCAAAAAAATTAGGGTAAAGGAATGTCCAATTGGATGTCGGTTGGTTACTATCAACTGACACTTAAGGTTTTAGGTGTTGGTTATGTAGATAACTGATGCCATTTACAAACTTAATAGACCCGCAATCACCTGAGTCTTCCCCTTTCTTCTGTTTCATCATGAGAATTCAGAACCTGCTGCTCACCTAAAATCGCCGACGACGCCCCCGCCCGCCGGCATTCAACCTACTGGTCGCCGCCGCTACTGTTGGTGCGTCTGCTGCTGTTTCTCTCCTCACTGATGCCTCTATTGCTACTTCTCTCCTCGCCGATGGTCTGCTGCTCCTCCTGGTCCTCCTCCTCCTACCGCCAGTTGCCCTTCTCTCCTCACTGGTTGCCCGAAGGTACCTGCTCCCGCTCTTCTTCCTCCACCCTCAAGTAGGTACCCTGCTCCGCGTGTGATTTCACCTCTTCTTCTTCCTCCTGCTCCCTCTCAGATGGTTGTTGGATTAAAGCAAGGCCACGACCATGTGAGTTGGCCACGGCCGTGGTAGGCCAACACAGCCACGGCCGTGGCCAGCCCACACGGTCGTGGCCATGCTTTAATCCAACAGCCATCTGAGAGGGAGCAGGAGGAAGAAGAAGATACATTTGCAATTGAATACTAATGCTTGACCTAATTCTATAAATTTTGATGCATGTTGAATTAAGATATTAAAACTCTAATACACATTTCACCATAATCTTGAATTAACTATATTGCTGAAATCTTGTGATCAATCTATGTAAGATATTAAAACCCTAATGTTAAATCTCTAATTTTGTAGTGATGTGTCACCCTAACATCTACATGAATCCCTATTATATGTTGTAGATTGATGATAATGAATGAGCTAGTTTGAAATTTTGAAATAAATTATGAATCTCTCCATCCCTAGGTCATACTAATTTATGTGTAATCTTTATCTTGATGATGAACATGCATGGACACTCGAAATGTTGAAATGAATGTTATAGAATGACAGCACATGTATTTGTTGGACTAGAAACTCGTCCAAGATTTACTCATTAGGAGTAAATCTTGGATAGTCCCCAGTTTGGGACTATTATTGAACACCTAATCTCACTTAGGATGTAAGTGTATAATGTGTATTTGGTTTTCAATAAAATTCTGGTAGCATTTCCCCATTTGTTCTCTAAGTACATCTGCACTTGGAGAACAGCAGGGAAATGCTGTCGAAATTTTCTTGAAAACCCAATACACATTATACACTTACTAGTGAGATTAGGTGTTCAAGAATGGGATAGGTGTTACACATTTATAATATATAAGAATGACAACACATGTATGTGTTGGCCTAAAGTTTTAATCATGCAAAAACTCTATTCTGTTAACCCTAGACCCTAATCTTGTTGTAATATATACTTGTTTTATCTTTGATCATAGAATGGATAGATCATGGATGTCCATTCACAATCACTGCTCCCTAGAGTTTATATCTGGTCTTGACCAGTTTATTAGATTTGCCTAGGAACATAGGAAACAACCTGGAGATAGGCTCTACTGTCCATGTAGGCATTGCGGTAAAAACTTGAAAGTCAGCACTGGTGACGAAATCAAAAGTCATGTCATGTGCAATGGGATTATACAAGGCTATACAGAATGGCACTGGCATGGAGAGATTTCAAACTCGAAACCAATGGATGTCGATAGCAGTGCTTGTGTGGAAGAAGAAATTGCCTCTGATGCCGTAGATGTGAATGAACTAGTTCTAGTAGACATCGTTGATACGATGTTGGATAGTTGTGGGGTAGAGCGCACTGATCCACCTCCCATTTTTAGAAACATTGTGCATGATGCTGAGATATCGTTATACATAGGTTGTACTAAGTTTACGAAGCTTAGCGTTGTGTTGAGATTGTATAAGCTGAAAGATAACTATAGATGGAGTGACAAAAGCTTCACGTCATTGTTGTCTTTGTTGAAAGAAATGCTTCCTGAAGGAAACGAGCTGCCAATCTCAACATACCAGGTAAAGAAATAGTTGTGCCCAATGGGAATGGATGCCAAGAAGACACATGCATGCCCGAATGATTGTGTATTATTTCAAAAGGACTATGTGGATTTGAAAGATTGTCCAAAATGTGGTGCGTCACGGTATAAATTGACGACTTCGGGGGTGTCCAAAACTGGTTCTCCTGCCAAGTTGATGTGGTATCTACCTATAATATCACGGTTTCAATGCTTGTTTGTCAATCCGATAGATGTGAAGATTTTGAGGTGCATGCATATGTTAAGAAAAATAATGATGGAATCCTACGACATGTGTCTGATTCCCCACAGTGGAAGAAGATTGATCTATTGTACCCTGAATTTGGTGAAGAAGTCAGGAATCTAAGACTTGGGCTTTGTACAAATGGGATGAATCCGTACAGAACATTGAGCAGCCAACATAGCACTTGGCTAGTCATGCTTGTTATATACAATTTTCCTCCCTGATTGTGTATGAAAAATAAGTACGTGATGATGTCGTTGTTGATATCGGTCCCTAAACAACCTGGAAATGATATCGATGTTTATCATGAACCTCTGATTAATGACTTAAAGAAACTATGGGGTGAAGGTGTGATGACCTATGATGCTTCACAAAGAGAGACATTTCGTTTGCATGCTATGTTGTTTTGCACTATTAATGACTTTCCAGCATATGGGAATTTGTCTGGATATAGTGTCAAAGGAGCTAAAGTGTGTCCTATATGTGAATAGAAAATTGATTCAACAAGACTAAAACATGGTGGTAAGACTGTATATCTCCGTCATCGAAGGTTTCTTACAAAATTCCATCCGTATCATAGGAAGCGCAAAGCATTCAATGGATTGAATGAGGAACGGAGTGCACCTAAACCTATACCAGGGGAGGTTTTTTATAAAAGAGTAAAAGACTTTGTTAATGAATTTGGTAAGAGATCAAAATGTTCTATGGCCACACAGAGTGAGAAATCTTTATTCAAGAAGAAGTCAATATTTTGGGGTCTTCCTTATTAGAGTTCTTTGACAATCAGACATTGTATCGATGTCATGCACGTTGAGAAAAATGTCTGTGATAGTGTCATTGGTACTTTTTTGAATATACCGGGTAAGACTAAAGATGGGATGAAATCCAGATTGGACCTACGTCAAATGGGAATAAGGTCAGAATTAACAGAATTTTGTGAAATGGGAAATAGGAGAACATACTTACCTCCCGCTTGTTACACATTGTCTAGAAAGGAGAAGAAAGCTTTTTGTGAATGTTTGGTAAATGTTAAGGTGCCACAGGGTTACTCATCCAACATCTGTGGATTGGTATCAATGAAAGATCTGAAGTTGATAGGTCTTAAATATCATGATTGTCATACTCTAATGCAACAAATATTGCATGTGGCAATTCAATCTATATTGTCGAAGCATGTAAGGTTTGCAATCACCAGACTTTGTTTCTTTTTCAATAGTCTGTGCAGCAAAGTTATTGACCCTGATACTCTCGATAATTTGCAAAGAGAAGTGGCTGTTACCCTATGTCATCTTGAGATGTATTTTCCTTCGTCGTTATTTGATATCATGGTACATCTTGTTGTCCACTTGAATAGGGAAGTGAAAATGTTGGGACCAGTTTTCTTGCATTGGATGTATCCCTTTGAACGATACATGAGCATTTTTAAAAGTGATGTTCGAAACCATTATCGGCCTGAAGGGAGTATTATTGATGGTTATGTGGCGAGAGAGGTTATGGATTTTTGCAATGACTTTTTCAGTGGTAATGACACTCCTGGGAATGACAAGAATATTGAGGAGCAATTTGGCAAAGGAATTTTGGGATCACGGGTGAAAGTAATCAGTCGTGAGCAGTTGGAACAAGGTCACTTGTATATTTTACACAACATGGACGAAGTGAGTGTTTATATCAAGGAACATACCAATTGCATCAAGAGACAATATCCTCGAGGCAATACAATGTGGCTTGCTAGAGAGCATAACAAGACATTTATTAAGTGGTTCGAAGATAAAGTCTTACATCAACTATCCCAAACACTAGATGATATTACTGAAACTATCAAATGCCTTGCCTTTAAACCAAAATTGAATGTTATGTCTTATGAAGGGTATGACATTAATGGATTCACATATTACACAAAGCGCCAAGATGATAAGAGTGTCGTCTAAAACAGTGGGGTCACCCTTCAAGCATTGACTATGTTTTTGCAAGTGCAAAGGATAAGAGTCCATGTGAATCTAAAATGTCATATTACGGTGTCATTGAAGAAATATGGGAGTTTGACTTCATAGATTTCAGAATTCCTCTCTTCAAATGTAATTGGGTTGATAACACCAAAGGAGTTATAGTGGATGAATTGGGTTTCACTTTAGTGAACTTTGAAAAGATTGGCGAGAAGGGTGAACCATTCATATTGGCATCACAGGAAAAACAAGTATTTTATATCAATGATCCTGCAAATGATAAATGGTCGGTTGTTCTTCATGGTAAAAGAGTATTATGATAAGTATATTGACTCTAGTAAAAGGCAGTCCAACACCAACAAATATTGAAGCTAATGATGACTTGTATGTGCGTGGAGATCACAATGAATGATTGTTAATTGATAAAAAATCACAATATTAGAGGCATGTTTATATTTTTTTTATATGTTTTATTTTTCTAAATGTGAACTTTACAATGTGAATTACTTTACAATGTGAATGTGAGCTTTACAATGTAAACTTTACAATATGAATTACTTTACAATGTGAATGTGAACTTTAAAATGTGAATTTTACAATGTGAATTACTTTACAATGTGAATGTGAACTTTACAATGTGAGCTTTGCAATATGAATTACTTTACAATGTGAACTTTACAATGTGAATGTGAACTTTTAGATGGTTGAGCATTCTCCTGATGACCGTGCTGATGATTACCGTGAGGGTGAGGACATCAATGCTCCGCCTCACAATGTAAGTTTTAAAAATATATATCATATATTTATATCTATATGTCCATTTGTAGTTATATCATGTAAGTGTGTTTATTTTGTCAAATTTTAGGTTGATCATGCAAATGTACCCTCTGAAGCACTTGAGGCACTTGATGAGTAGCACCAAAAAGTTGACAAGAGAAGGGGCATCACTATGATGAAGAAGTTAATAGCGCAAAGGGGCAATGGACCCAAACTTGTTGTGGATTTTGATAATGCAGGAAATGCCATTGGAGTGAATCACAATTCGTTTGTTTCATATCTTGGGTATGTGACTCGTAGCCATTGCGGTTGTAAGATAGATTCTTGGTATAAAGTTCCTAAGGAGAAGAAAAATGTAATATGGAAGGATTTATGCGTGAGTTATTATTAATTTGCAATTCTATTTGTTAGATTACTATTTTTTTGGATACTAGTTAATAGCAATTCTATTTTGCAGAGTATATTTGAATTGGATGAAAAGCTACATCGTAAATGTGTGATGCAAAATTGTGGGAGAGTCCTAAGGAACTATAAGACAAATCTCACCTGAGAATACATAAAAGAAGGTGACAAGAGGCAAAAGACAGCCACAGAACAGTGGAACTTCCTGGACCAAGAAGAATGGGATGCATTTGTTGCTTCAAGACAAACTGATGAATTCAAGGTATTAGGCGTCACCCCCCAATTTAATTAATGTACATTGTATTCACCTATTCAAGATTAACATTTGGTGTTACTAACCAAATCATTAATGTGCATACTAACTAGGCCCTCAGTGAGACACAAAAAGTAAGGTGTGCACTGAATGTGCATGACCACACAATGGGTCTAAAGGGGTATGCAGGAATTCACCAAAGACTACAGTCTGAGGCTACTACTCTATCTGCTTCTACTCAAGAGTCCTCTACCTCTGCCTTGCCATGATGTCTGGATAGCTGGGAGGCAAAATAAGAAGGGAGAAATAAGGAAGCCCGCAACTGCTGAGGCGGCTGCAAAAATGGTAAAATACAACTCTTACAACAATCATTCGAATATTGATTATTTGTAGTGTTTACTTAATTACAAATTTTTGTTTTGGCAATTAGCAGGAGCTGTACGAGCTCAGGAAACAAGGCAAGTTCATCCCTGAGGGCACAAGCGATGATTTGACAGTTGCTCTGGGTAACCTAGAGCATCCTAGATGTGATAGGGATGTAGGTGCTGGTGTGGGAATCAAAGAGTTCTTTGGGCCATCCCAATGCAAACATGTCCCAAAAGCGGGACTTTCACAAGAAGAGGTAACCTATTCTTTCTTTATAATGTTACTGTAAATGAGAATTCAATAATCAGAAGCTAACGTTTCTTTTATCCATATATAGGTAGATAAGTTAGTTGATAGGAAACTCAAAGAAGCACTGAGCAAGTGGCAGGCATCTCAGACTGCCACTCAGTAGACAGTACCTATGGCGTCCCACTCTACTCCTACTGCAGAGGTTGGGAGTAATCTTGTAGACCCACCACCTAGCACATCCACTGTAAGTATTTTTATGACATAATAACTAGTCTTTTCAAAATGATATGTATATAACATTCTTTACATAAATTTGTAGGGGTTGAAGCCATGTCGTCTAAAAAAGAAAGAATATGTCATTGCAGAGGCGTTGGCTTACCCATCCCTACTAGGAGAAATGTTTCATGGGTCTCCATTACTAGCTGGTTGGGTTCGTGTGAGCCCGCTACTTATATTCTCCAACTGGATGGATCTTCCATTGCCATATGCCCACCCAGATTGTGAAACGCTTGGTGAGGCAGAAGGCGGAGTGATATTGTGGCCAAAAGAAGATGTCCTCTATACTGAAATTGTATGGTAAATTTACATTATGTTAAATTGTTAGTGTGTGTATATGATGTCAATTGATCTGAAATTATATATATATCTATATATATATACAGGTTAAAAAGAAGACACCCAGAGCATCTAGGCCTCCACCTCCACCTCCTACATTACCAAGTTGGGTTCCACATGACCTACCTGTCCCGTTAGGTCCTAATTGTAGGGGTATGGCAATATGGTTAGGCGAACATGATGTAAATTTCCCTATAACTGTTTCTATAGATGTGGATGTTGCAGGTCAATCATAAGAAAGCAATCTATTTATACAAGATATTTTGAAGTTGTTTTGATATGATTGGCTGAATACATCTGTGATAGAGCTATGGATAAAGTGAGATCTTTTGATACATCCATATACCTTGTGTAGGATCTGGTAATCTGGTTTCTTATTTATTAATGCATACGTAATACATTTTTTACAACTACTTAGCCAAGATATGTGCATATTTTTCATTCAAACATGTAGGATTTTTTATTCCATCTTTGATTAGTCTAGTAGCTAAAGACCCTCCATCAGTTCAACAATACTGTTGTGATGCTTTTACAAATTTTTCTCAAAATAAGAAGACATTGATAATACCTCCATTCAATGTGGAATAAGTTTACTTTGCTTATTATAATTTGGACTTAAGAAAATACCATTTTTATTGTGGATTTTGAGTTATTAATTTTTAACTTTTTTAACTCTAGTGGTTTGCATTGGGAGTTACTAGTTATTGTCCCTGAGACATTCACTGTCTATTATCTAGATCCTAAGGGGACTAAATTGAATTCAAAATATGGACACAAAATGAAAATGGCATTATTCCAGTGAGAAATATTTCATTTTCATATTTGTTAACATATATTATTACATTACTATTTAATTATGTAATGTACTATGTTACATTAACATGTACAGGTTTAGATGAGTTCAAAAAGGCTGGAGGAAAGGTCCCCAAGAAAAAGAACCAGCAAATAACTTGGAAGAACGTGGAAGTAAGTTCCCGACTGCAATGTATATATTATTTATGTGATCAATGCTTAATTAGTTGTATGTTTTAATATTTTGTATGTTTCAATTTATAGTGTGCTACACAAGATAACGGATGGGCATGTGCATACTATGTGATGTGATTTATGCACATGATTATCAAATATGCCGCAACGATACCATTCCTGAGGTATTATATATAGTCTCATTAGATAATATGAAATATATCAATCTTATTTATAGCTCATTAATTATATATATACATCATTCTCTTTGCAGGTGTTTAAAATTGACCACACTATAGGAAAGGCCTTACCAAATGTACATGTTCCCTATACGACGGGAGAACTAAATGAAGTAAGAGAAGAATGGGCAACATCCATACAAGTAGTGGGGGTTTTAACATATAATTGGGATGTTGATAGTGAATAATGACTAAAGAATGATATTTTGTAAATGAATTTTTGAATTATAATATGTGTGAATGTTTCTACATGTGTATGAATGTTTATACATGTGTGAATGTGAAAATGAATGAAACTATTGGTTTCTATATGAATGTTTCTACATGTGTGAATGTGAAAATGAATGGAACTACAGATTGCTACATGAATATTTCTACATTTGTGAAAATCGAATGGAACTGCAGGTTGCTAAATGTGTGAAAATTAATGTTGTTAATTTTGTAGGTTTGTGGCCTTTTGTTGGTTGATATCAATGGATGTCATAAAACATGCAGTTCATAACTGAACTGTAGGTTTCTCATCCTACGACCAGCCACAGCAGGTCTGTAGACTGATAAAAAAAATTGCAATAGGCATCGGTTATTTGTTTAAAACCGACGACATATGCTTACAACGTCAGATAAATAATTAAAAACGACGCCTAATGCATGTGATGTGGTGTCGGCTATCAATAACCGACGTTGATTTCCCTAATGAGGCCAGACACCACGGCCGTGCTGGCCAGCATAGTTGTGGCAACGGGCCAGACAACACGGTCGTGTTGGCTAGCATGACCGTGGCAGTGGGTGAGATGGTGTCGGTTATCACTAATAAACTGACTCCGACAGTGCTCCAGATGGCACCCTTTCTGTGGCGCGAAGGTTTATGGCGTCAGTTTCAAAGCTCATAACTGATGCATATACCCCCTGCTGGTGCATTTTCGGTGGCGTGCGAAGGGTTGTGGCATCAGTTTGAGAACCGACGCCTAACGATTGGCCTTTTAGCAGCTCCGACATAGGCGTAGCATTAAAACCGACACTAAAGGCCTTAAATAACTGACACTAAAGGCCAGTTATGTACTAGTGCATCCTCATACTGTATACTCTCCACATAGCTTCTCAAGATCCTACGAGACCTCTATAGGTTACCTTAAACCCAACAAAAGCCGGTACATACCCTACAGAAGGGTCTCTCTCCCAGGATGGGAGGAAACTACAAAGGTCAAAAATGTCCTCGCATCTAGGGTTTACATCAACATGAGCATGCTTAGTCCTATCAAGATACTAAGGCACGTAGCTAACAAACAGACCACCTACTAAACCTTACTAGGTCTCCATGGTAGATCATACTTGTTCTCACTCCTCAACATTGGACCATCATCATATATGCCCATGTCACCAACCTATCTGTGAGGGTTCATCAAACATATACCTTAGTCTAAGGGGTTTCCTTTTCCTCTAAACATGAGGAGTGCCATGCTCCCATGCATAAGAACTCAAGCATCTGTGTGAGCATCAGGTGCACCAGGAACTACTTCTTCCCCTCTTTAGGTCTAGGAACCCTAGGCTCACTTTTATGCATCAGCCATCTAACTGCATGCTCAGCTTTCCAACCATGAACCAAACATGTACGAGGTATATCATACACGTCCTATAATCCTTCCACTTGAACAACACCTCAGACTTGAGCCCTCTTCAAGGACAAACAACTAGGTATGAGGTGTTCCAACTTGATACGATATCTTCTCAGGGTCTAAGGAACTCTTCTTCCTATCCTTAGAAGGTAAGGTAGGCACCTACTACTTCCATAGATCGGTTGAAGAAGTTTCTTCCCCTTTCTAGGGTTTGGTTCCTCTAAATTTAACCTAGATACCACAAGCCTCCAAGGATCATGCACGAGACAAGCATACATATCTGACTTCTCAGGGTTCCTTATATCCCGAAGTCCAAGCTTCCAACCTTCTTGCTCGGGTCTCGCTCTCTCTTTCTCTAGAGCTTAACCCTACAAACAACTTTACCACTATAGGTTCTCTCTCTAAGGTGGATCAAGCCCACATGCATACACCTACATGGGTGAAACCTATGTTCACTCACAATTATCCATAGCTCTTTATGCTTATCTCATAATCTATCCAACATGCCCTTATGGCCCAGGTTTTAACCTACTACCATCACTATTGATGTACCCTAGGTGCATACTCTGCCATGCTCATATAAACCCATAAGGGTTCTATATGGTGATCACTAACCTAATCAATGAAGGAGTTATCCTTCATCCTAACATGCACAACCCTACTAAGGTTAGGTTGCCCAAAAGACACTAGGTCAACCAACCTCGCATAGCTCATACTTCTCATAGGTATCCAAAACCAAAAGCATGTCAACCCACACACATGGTCAACCATGACATCTAAATCAATATGCCATCTCTCTTTAACCACCACTTAGGGTTAGGGTTAGCATCATCCTCAGAGGATGCACCAGGTCTCTACCTTTAATGGAGGTTTCTACCTCCAAGACCAACTCTCTATTCATCCTCCTGACAAGAAGGTCTAACATCAGGTCTCTCATGAGGTTATGACAACACAAGTCATACAACCCTAAGCATGCAACTAATCTTTAGTCTATGCTTAAACTATTATGCTTATGTCCATGACATCTTGTTTACCTACTTTTCATTAATTTGATGGAGGATTTTTTAACCTTATCATACATACCCTATCCTCAAGAGGGTGAGGAAGAGAGAGAAAACCCTAAACCTTAGAATCTTAATCGAATTAGGGTTGAAAAGGGACAAAAATAGATGAGAGATTCCTAAAGGTATCTTCTTTTGAGTCAAAACCTCAGACATTGGCCAAGCAGTCACAATGCATTCGGGAGTCCTCGTGACCGACTAGTGGGGTGGAGGAAAATCTTGCCAGCCCCTAGGCAGTGCTCCTTTTCTAGACACCTCTATCATCGGAAAATCCTCTAAAAACTCCCTCGGGTTCTACAGAGTTTGTAAAATTTAATAATTACTAAGGATTAAATGAGGAACCAACACTCTGATACTAGATATAATGACCCCTCCTCCCGGTAACCCCAATTAAGGGAGACCAAAATGTCAGAGTCGTTATCCCAATTAACCAGATCAATGGTTCGACAAATAATCGATAATAATTACTGAATTCTACCAAAACTATACTGAAAAGCTAGAATAAAATAAAACTCTGCTTACCTTTTCAAAATCTTGGATTTCTAAACTACTATCCACAACTGGAGTCTATTCTAACTAATCCTCCTTGCACTTTAATTCATATATTCACAATGTATCACCGTACTATTTGCCCTTTTCAAGCTTGTACCTAAAACGTCGAAAAACAAAACGTCGGTCAGCATAAATTAATATTTCGGTATGTGGGAACAACCAAAATTTCACATATACCGCTAACAACCTAAATATCACAATCATGTTAATTAACAATCCAATTTACGTCTTCAATGTGACATTATCCACCACTTTTGCCCAAACCCTGGAATACCCTCTTTAGGGTTTTCCTTTTGCAATAGACATAAGGCCACCTTCTCCATCCTAAGCTTGGTGCCTGGGGTCACCTCTCATGGTGCCCATTAGTGATGCAATATCATAAGGCCACCTTCTCTATCCTGAGCTTGGTGCCTAGGGTCACCTCTCATGGTGCCCATTGGTCTTCCCTCTTGGGCTTGACCTCATTACATCATACATCAGGGTGGCATGTAGGTGTGAGATTACACACTTATAAATTAACTGTGATAATCATAGTGACTTTATGAATTTGCATATATGAACATCCAACAATTAGGTTGCATTCAATTTTAACAATCATCCGAGAAAACCCCATGAAACTAAAACGGTTAATCATAAATAAACACATACCTAATCCAGAGCAACTTGATGTCCAAGCAAGAATAATCAAGAACATTCAATCAAGCAATCAACAATATCCTAAAATTAATGCATAACATCCATCTGTCATTGTTTTATTCAAAACATTCTCAAGATTGACTTGGATTCCACCTTAGGATTTCTAGGCCAACTTTATGGTTTTATTAGGGTTTTATCCTCCATAATTCTTTTATCACGTTTAATTCTCTTTTAGTCCACAAACCCTAATTTCATCATCATAGGAATACTTGAATGTCAATTGAGTCTAATACATCTCTTTTACACTAAAACTACCACCTTTATCTTTTTAAGTCATGTCAAGATCATTAAGCCCACTTATCATGTTCGATTTCTTTCGAATTGACAAATCATATTTCATTATAGTCCAATTCACATATGAACCCTATTTATCACTAATTCCACATTTATCCACTTGCAAACCCTAATTACCAAATTAAGGGTATTATACACAATTAGAAACTTTTATACTCAGAATAGCTTAGAATCATCATATCTCCCCTTTATTCATGGATTTGAATAATTAAAGCCATTAAGAGTCATAATTACCAAAATTAGGGTTTCAAGGCCCATTAAAGCATATTCATGTACATGGAACCCTACATTAATCAAACTACACATAAAGATCATCCTTTTGGATATAATGTATCCTTTTTTTAATCAACATGTTAACATTGATTAAAAACACCCATAATACCTTTCTCAGTCTTATGAACATCAATATTAGGGTTTCTTAATTATTAATGCATTAAAGTTGACAACTTTAACTACTTTTCTAATTGTAAGAGGCATTAGACTTTAAAACTATTTGTAATGGATTCCTCATATTTTTTGAGAAAATGTCATATATTATATGTACCAATCCGAGCTACCATTAATTAAATACAAATTTTGCAAGATTCACTTACTTGGACTAATGGGATGCTGACACGTCAGCCATCCCAATCATTACGTAGCTCAGCCGAGAACCTAATGAAAAGTCTCTTATACCCCCACGTAGCTTCTTAGTTCAGCAGTACCCGGAGGGGCAATTTTGTCCAACGCCATCCCAGTCATCTTCCTCCTCGCTAACCCTACTCAGCCGCCGAATGCAAATCTTCGCGAGGCTACTCCCTCCTCCCCAGGGCTCGAAGGGTACCGGAGAGGGTCCCTTCACCTCCGTCGCTCTCCGCCACACCCACAGAGGCCCCAAGTTGTGGCCAAGGAGGTTGGGGTTAGGCTTGTAGCTACATCCTCATCGGATGGCCTTGTAGTCATGCTACAGGTGGCTGGAGCAAAAGTGAGAGCAAAGAAATGATGGCCAAGCTACCTTAGATTTTCAAGGAAGCATCATGCCTCCAACGCACCCCATCACGGCTCCTCGTTGCTCCAGAGATTGCTCTACTCCTCTTGATTAGGGTTTATGTGGAAACAAGAAGAAGGAGAGAGTGGGATGCCTGAGATCTTCTTGGGCTCGAGGCTAAGGGTCCAACCCTTATATAGGGGAGGGTAGTCATGCCCTAACATGCTTGCCCACGAAGAAAAAAAGGCCTTTCCTCATTAGGAAACCTACTTTTCCTTAATTAAGAATAAAGTCTCTCATTAAATAATTCCTTGTTTATCCATGATTCTTGGTTATTAAGGAATCTGAATTTTACCTCTTTTATCTTCTTTGTGTTTGGCTTTGAATCCATTGACCATGAAATTTTACTTCCATAAAGAAAATAGTATATCTTTTTGATAATACCAAAAAGTCATTAACTATATAGCACATTATCCTCATATTAAGACTTTTATATTATTTATATTTTCTCTTTCTTCTTTTCCACTGGGACTCCTTGGACCCCAAGAAATCCTAAGATTTCAAAATCCTTTTTGAAGGATACTTTTTTTAGATACTGGTTCAACCAATTACATCAGAGAGTTTCTTGAAAGAAAGATGGGAAGGACTTGAGGTCATCGAGATAGATATGAAGAGCATGGGATGGGCACTCATTCCACGTCATGGGTGATGATGGTTGCTTCAGACAGAACTTAGCTAAGGCGTCAGTCAGTTTGTTTTGGCTCCTTTGCTGGTAAATTACTTTCTGGTTTGCTGAATTCTATAGGGCATCAATAATCTTGCTTGTGAGAAGGAAGTACTTGTCTAAAGGTTTCTTGGATTTAGTTGCCCATTGCATTGCATTCCATGAGTCAGAAAAGATCAAACCGTCAGAAAGACCATTGAGAACAGCTAGCTTAACACCTAAAAGAATGGATTGCAGCTCCCCTTCCATAGCATCTGTGCCAAGGGCGAGATTGGCACACCCTGTTAACCACTGACCTTGAAAATTTATGGCGATGGCACAAGAGCTAACAGTCTTTGTGTTACTCAATAGAGTTGCATCCACATGTATAATAGTAGTTGAGGGGGTTATAGCCATTGGATGAGATGACTTTCTACCTTCAGAGGTGTCAAAATTAGGTGTTAGGGAGGGTGAAAAGGCCTAGATGATAGAAGAGGCCTCAGCTAAGCATTGAAGGGCAAGAATTCGAGGTGGGGTTCTTCTGTTCTCAAAGATATGTAGGTTACTATTTTTCCAAATCTTCCAGTAGGTTACGGCAAATTTGATATCCCAATGCGGAGACGCTTGGATATCTCTGAGGTTGTATGCAAACCATTCGTGGACATCCTGGTACTGGAAGAAGTTGTGTACCGCCGATGGCAAGATCATGGTCCAGGTCCGCTTCGCGTCAATGCAGTCCCTTATGGCATGAAGGCAGTCCTCTTCTTCAGTGGTGTAGCTGGAGTAGTTGGGTTTTCAGTTATATTCTTGTGGGATCTCATAGAATTTGTAAGGAGCCGGTTGTGTAGGAGGATCCAGAGATGGAGCTTGAGACGATGTGGTATCTTCATGGCCCAGATGGCTTTAAACAGCGGGTAGTCCGCTTCATCAGTCTGGGTGATGGTAGTATAGGAAGAGCTCGACGAGAAGGTGCCATGTGGAGTAAGCTTCCATATGCCTTTGTTTGTGCCATATGAACTGTTTGGAGTAGGCATGTTCAGAATGGATTGAATATTGTCTTTGTTGAACTAGTGATTGACAAAGTCAGCGTCCCAGCTGTCATCCTCGCTAACCAGAATGGAGACCTTGAGGTCAAGTAGGTCCTCAGGGATGGTTAGACCAGGCTTGGTTGTAGGCTTTAGATCGTTTCCCAACCATTCATCTGACCAGACAAGAGTGTCAAGGCCAGAGATGGCAACACGTCTAGAATTTTTAAGCAGGAAGGGTATTAAGCTCTTGATACTTCGCTAGAGGTGAGATCCATTAGGACTGGGGTGTCCCCTACTCAAGTATTTGTCAACCATGAGGTCAATCCAGGGGTGCGGTGACGTTGAAGAACGGCCCATGCCAGCTTCAGTAAGAGAGAAGTGTTGAAGTCCTTAGTGCATTTGATGGCTAGACCTCCCCATGCCTTAGGCTTTGTGACCTGCTGCCATGCCACGAGATTGAGACGTTTGCTGGAGTTTCCATTACAAATGAAATTCCGGGTAAGTTGGTTGATTTTGTCATAGGTAGAAGACGGGAGTTGGATGGACTGCATAACATAACACGCCTATGATTGCAACACCGAGCGGGCTAAGGTAGTCCTTCCTACAAGCGAAAGGTGCTTGTTCTGCCATTGATTGATCTGGTTGTGGATTTTCTCCGTAAGAGTTAAGAACAACCCTTTACATTTCCTCTTGTGAATGATTGGGACTCCGAGATGGCACCCCAGATTACTTGTCTCTTGTATTCCTATCTTCCTGCAGATCATGGTTCTTAAGCTTCTTGGTGTATTATGCGAGAAGAACAAGGTGGATTTTTCATGTGATAGAAACAAGCCAGAAGCATTGTTGAATCTTCTGAGACATGCCTTGATAGTCTTAGCTTGAGAGATAGAAGGTTCTCCGAAAAGAATAATGTTGTCTGCGAAACTTGTGTGTGTGATGGGACTTTTTGACTTAGAGATGATGATGGGTTTCCCGGAGTGATTGGCAACCTCTTGAGCAATCAACTGGCTAAGCCTCTCGAGGCAGAGGATGAAGCTGTACGGCGACAGAGGATTGCCTTGCTTCACTCTGTAGGAAGGTTTGAAGGAGCCCACCATTTCACCATTCCACAGGATAGTTGACTTCCCAGAAGTAATGATCTACATGATGATGTTGATAATGACCTCCGGTAAATTTGTTTTGATGAGTGTGTCATGGATGAAGTGCCAACTCAGTTTGTCAAAAGCTTTCACAAGATCAAGCTTCAAGGCCAATGATTTCTTCTTGCTCATTTTGGACTCCATTGTGTGAATAACTTCCTGGACCAGAGATGTATTGTCGCCAATCCTTCGCCCCGAGATGAAAGCCGACTGATGGGGGGAAATCCAATCGCAGAGATAAGGTTTGATTCTAGTGGCTATAACTTTGGAAAGGAGCTTGGAACAAACATTGTTAAGGGAGATTGGGTGGAACTGAGAATAGCATTCTGGAGTAGACAGCTTGGGAATGAGGATGATGAGGGAGTTCGACCACCCGGGAGGCAGAGCGACGCCTCTGAAGGGTTGTTGGATGAACTAGCAAAGCTGAGACTTGAGGGATGTCCAGTTCTTTTGATAGAAAGCCGTGTCCACACCGTCAGGGCCCGGGGCCTTGATAGGGGACATAGAGAATAGAGCTTTGTAACTCTCATCCTGAGACGGAGCTTCTTCAAGATGAGCTTGTTGATTGCTGGATAGGGGCAAGAAGGAACCTGGGAAGGATGGGCCGATATTCCTTCTTAGCTCGTTGTTGGATTCCATATACACATTTGAGAAAAAAGAGAGAGTGAGGAGATTGATGTCCGTCTCATCGTGGATCCATTCACCATTGTCACCTTTGAGGCAAGTCACTCGGCTTATCTGTCTCCTAGCTTTGATGAGCGAGTGAAAGAAGCGGGTATTGTTATCACCCAGCCGAATCCAATCACATCTGGCTCTTTGCTGACTCTCAGCTTCCTCTCGTCTAAGGATCGAATCTAACTGACCTTGTAATCTAATGGTTTCTTGAGCCATGTCTTGATTGTAGTGGAGGGCCAAGTTCATCTGGTTTCATTGGATCTTATTCGAGATCCTATCCTTCTCCTTCCTATCGCTCTTCCTTATGGTTGAGTCCCATTTCCTGGCTTTAGAGAGAAAAGAGGCATTCGCCGTCATAAGATCTTGCTCAGTAGACCATGATTCCTTAAAGAAGTTGGTGTATCCAGGTGTGGTGTACCATCTAGGAGAGGTACGGGTAGGAAGACTGTTGCAGATAGAAGGATGATTAGTGTATGACACCATGATAGGGGTGTGGTCAGAATGGTTCTTTTCAAGCACGCAAATCTCCTTTGTGGTGGAAGAATCGACCCATGGTCTATTCACCAAGGCTCTATCGAGGCGTTCATGAAGGAGTCCTCTCCTGAAAGTAGTACGGGCCCCAGATGCTCCCAGATCATACAGAAAGAAGGATTCCATTGCTTCAATGAAATCGTTGTTGTTGGCGGCGTCGAAGGTATCACTCCCATATTTCTTTGAAGGGTACATGACGACGTTGAAATTGCCCATCACCACCCAAGGATCTATAGTGGTGGCTAAGGTGCTAAGGTGGTTCTATAGAAGTTTACGGCCACTTCTAATTGTACTAGCATAGACAAAGGTGAAGAGAGTTCCCTCAAGATTGCAGTGGATAAATTGTTTATGAGAAAGGATAATTTCCAAGTTGACATTGTGCTTCCAGAGCACCCAAATGCCACCTGAGAATCCAGCAGCTTCTACTCTATGCGAGTGCGTGAAACCCAGCTTCTTGATGATCCCAGATGCCTTGTCGCCGTTGCAACGGGTCTCCAGTAGGCAAAAGACTGATATGTCATACTTCAGAGCAAGATCCTTGACTGCTAGATGGGTGTCTTTGTCACAGGCACCCTGCACGTTCCAAGAGACTGCCTTCATTTATCAGAATCTTCTAGGGTTGAGGTACCCATCGTCCTGGCTTCATCTTCAAGGTCCGGCAGGAGAGAGGTCTTGGTCCTCTTCTAGTTGGAAGGAATCAAGGAACCCCCCGATTGGATCACCTTCCTATTTCTAAGATGGATTCCAACCGAGTTTCGTCTAGGACTCTGGTAGGGGTGGATTGGGAAGTCCCTGGTGGATGTATCGCCCAAAGAGAAAGACGTGGTGATGAAAGGATGCATTTCCTACATTCTGCCAGTGAGAACTGGGTCTCTGGTTGGGTTCACCGCAGTATGGTTGTCAAATTTCTGCGTGTTTGTGGAGCGGTGAGTGGCTGTTCTATGAGAATTCGGAGGGGGGTCAGAGTGTTGTTCAGGAAAGCGTTGGTCTGTGTCGGATTGATCTCTGCTCAGCCTGGAGTTTCTCTTTAGTGTCTTCCAATCAATACATCTAGTTATCCTCTCAGCAACGTTATCAACATCAATGATCTCAGTAGCGTCGTCATCCCCTTCCTGTGTTTCTAGGGTTTGGAAGCGATTGTTCGAGAAAGGTTGTAGCTTTTGGCTTGCTGCTCTGGAGGGCCTCTGCTTGCGCTTGATAGGTTTTGCATAGATACAGTCCATGAAGCCTGGGGCGAGTGGGGGAGGCATCTGTACAGGAGTTTTGCTCACAGTTGAGTGCTTCCTCAGTTCATTTTCCGCTGTGATGTGCTTGGTGCAGTCTCTTTCTAGATGTCCCACGCGTCCGCAGTACATACATATGAAAGGAATGTTTTCATACTCGATTCTATAATGGTTGCCTTCAATCATAACTTGTGGGGTTAAGGGCTGAGCAATATCCAGTTCAACCGTGATTCTTGCAAAGCATCCCCGATGTTGCATCAAGGTGTTGAGATCCACTTTGATAGTCTTCCCGAAGGCATCTCCTATCTTTGCGAGCAGAACTTCCTTGTACAGGTGGATGGGGAGATTAGGGATCCGTAGCCAAGCAACCAACTTTGGAGTTGCAGAGGTTTCTGGCGTGAACTCTGGCTACCAGTGGTGGACTGTGAGATACGACCCGAACAGCGGCCAAGGACCGCCTGTCAAGGCATGGATATAATCGTCTTCCCTCTACAATTGGATGACAAAGTAGTCATTTGCTAGGTCAATGAGATTGAAACAACCTTTCGGTTTCCACATCAGTTTCAGTCTGTCTTGGAGGGTAAGAAAGCTGATTTCTTTAGACAACAGCTTGACGACGATCGTGTATTGCCATGGTTTGAGGAGATTGTCGCAGGTGTCCGGTTTCAGCCCGAAAGATGGCATGCCGTTCTCGGAGGTGCAAATGATGTCATCGGGACTCAAGACGGTGTTGTTATCTTCCGGATCAATGTGTATGTAGCCCTAGTCTTCTGTCATGTTCCTGCCAACCGATTCACTGTACGAACGCCTCTGCGCCGTCGGGGATTGTGACATATTGGGATTCTTGTTAGGTAGATCAGGGAATTGAGCCATCATAGGAGCATCGGAGTCAACGTCCATGGCGTTGTTATGAGGTGCCGACATGGGATGTTGTTGCCTTATGGTTGAGAAGTTTAGACTGATCCCCGTGTTGCCTAACAGGACATGCAGAGGAGGGTTGGGACGATGACTATCGCCGTCATCTGGAAAGTTGTCTCCAAGGTTAGCGTCGTCGACAGGGTTAGCGCTGCCACCTCCAGTCATCGGTATTATCATGCTTTTACATCAGAGTTGTGGAAGCTTTTTTTGAAGGATACTTATTATCCTTCTAGATGCATCTAAATCCATTATTTCTCATTAACTTACTTATTTCTTTATTAAAATATTTCTTTTCCAGGATTTCTCTTTATGTTTATTTCTTTTTTCCACTTTTCCTATTTCTTTCATTAGAAATCACATGTAAACGAAATTTACTCAATTGTGGCCATTAATGCCACTTTTTAGAGATTTCTATATATTCCTCATAAATACTTTGCTTAATATGCAATATGTTGTATCTTTTTCTAATATTTGGACTTTTCTTCTTTTCTCCTCTTTTATATCCAAAAATAGTAGATATTATGAAATTCCAATCAAAAGGGAGATTTGCAAGGAAATACATCCTTTGAAGCAAATCATACAACCTTCTCAATTCAAGTCCATATTCATAAAGTTATTACATTTCAATTATGAAAACACATGTAAAATTGAGGTTGTAACAGAATTAGATCAAGGGTTGGTTCAAGCATATATCTTCATCAACAACAAGTTTTGCATGTGATGTAGACCTTAGGTGGTGGTATATCCTTGTGGCTCTAAGGAATTACAATAAAATGGCCATAACGATCGCTAATGTTTTAATTGCATGTTTTTATCTGTGGGATATAGCATGTATATGATACATATTATATGTGGTGATTGGATATGTATATGTATATAAATACAAATCCCTAAAATACATATTAAGTCTAAGATGCATTCCATTAGCAACACACATGAAAAGATTGATTGACTAAGTGTGGGCAAGCCAAGCGTGGTGTGTTTCCTATCACATGGAAGTGTGATGGTAGTTATGTGGGCTTGCTAAGCAGTATACATAACTATCGTGTTTTCTTTTGGGTCAGGCTTAACTAGGTTATCTTAATGATATTAAGATCCTAGAAGCATGCATATGACTATGGCAAGGAGTTGTGCATACCATCTATCCAAGAATTGCATAAGATGTAGTTGGAAAATGTTTCCACCCTTAATAATTGATTATGGATGCTAACTTTGGCATGGTAATAACTTAATTATTTTGGATCTTGGCTCACTAGATGGTTGTACGCTGCAATCTTCCGAATTGATATGTGACGGCTATCAATTTGAACAAAATAGTGGAAACAATAATTAATTAAAAGCCTAATTAGATATTGTTAAATTTTATTCAAATCAAGTCAAATCAAAAGTGTTTTTACAAATGCAAATTTTCTCTTGTAGAATCAAATGGCAAACAAATTTTCATTGTGATATTTCCTTAACAAGGAAAAGCTTCATGGGATATATTTCCACGACTAGTTTTGGACTTTGAGAAGGATTCTCAATTATGAGCATAAGGTCTATGTCCTAGATACACCAATTCTAGAAATACCTTCTCCTAATGTGCCTAGGAGTGAGGTAGATGCTTACTGGAAGCATGCCAACATGCCTTAGACATAAAACACCTTATGCTAAGTTGCATGAACTATGAGTTCCATGAGAAGTGTGAAGAAATGTGGATTCTTGAGATGGTAAAACATCTTAAGTAAATGAACCATAATCATACAAAGTAAGAAATGTACAATGTTTGAAAGGCACTCTTTGAGTGTAAGATGACAGAGATCCAGTAAAGCTCCATGTGCTCAATATGATTGGACATGTGGAACATGTAGAAGAACTGCAATTCTCTTTAAACCATTTTGTCGAGTGTTACCATTTGAATAACATAGACCAACCATTGTTATATTTGCTTGGCATGCTCATAAATTCCGAAGAAAGAATGAAGAAGGGTAAATATGTGATGGTGATAAGAGGAATTAAGTCCAAGGATGAAAGCAAGGCCATGAAGATTTCTAAGTCTACTCATTATGCTTACTTTAACTTGCATAGTTAGTGTATCTACACAAAGTAATAAAGCATGCATGCACTAAATGGTCCTTTAGCAAGTCACATAATAAAGCATATAATGAACAAGAAAAGGATCACATAGGCAATAAATAGAAGTATGGTTGAGTTTCAAGATATTGAATTTCTATCCCCCTTTTGACATTATCAAAAAGAAAGGTGGGTAGAAGATCATATAAATAGGTCTTCTCCAAACACAACCAAGTAGATATCCAAACATGCAATCTCCAAAACATACATCAAACAGAGATGAGAGAACCAAACATGCTAAGTCATAATCAAAATATGGTGAAGTGGTGGCACCAACTCATAAGATATAACAGATCAAAGAGTAAGAGTGCACATAATATGGATTACAACCTAGAATGCAAGTTCTCATAAAAACAACTACAAGGCAAGAGCAATGAAATCTAAGGATAAAATAGTACAACTCATATCATGTGCCCAAATGTTTCTAATAAAAAATATCCTAGAAAGATATATATGATCAGCAAACTAGACTAAAAACTAAAAAAATCTAGACATCTAGGTCAACTATATCTACATCATCCACAACATCATCATCCTTGGCATCGTGCTTGTAGTCATCGTGTCCGTCTGAAGGTGAAGCAACATCACCTTCATCACTGGAGTCACCAACAGAACCACCAGAGCCATCACCATTGTCAGATGCAGCACCAGCTTTCTCATCACCACCAGCATCAACAGTCTTGTCATTAGCTTGGTCAGGCATCTCCTCATCAATAGAAGGACTGAAGTGATGATGGGGTGATGCAGTGAATTTGAGTCGCATTTATAGGATGGTTTCATACTTGTTTTGTGTGGTTATGTGTCATTTTATTACTATAATAGCATAATTCATATTCCTTTATCCTATAATCATCATATGCATCAAATTCAGTTTATTTTATCTTATTTTTTATAAATTATCAGAATTCTTGGATTTGATTTGTGTTTCTCTCTCTATTTTAGGTAATTTGTATATCTGGACCCGTCGATACCATCGATTGGTCTATCAATACAATCGACATGGCGTCAGTGTCCAGGCCGGAGGGAGAGCATCCTAGTCAATACCATCGACCACAACCGTCGATGGTCTCGAGATCGCTTCAGTGGGAATTAAGTCAAGCCATCGATACTATCAACAACACCGTCGATAGTATCAAGAGTTCACAATTTCTAGCAATGGATTCCTTTGTTTTTATCATCAGAAGTGCATCTTAAGGTGCCGATACCATCGACACCCCGTCGATGGTATTGACGCCGTTGGATCAGAGTTACACCCAGAATTGCCACAATCAAATAGTTGCGATCTTTTGGCGGCCCTAAGCCATGCCTATATCTATGAAAAGATGGCCCGACCTAAATAGGACATTCTATTCTATTGTACGAGTCCTGGAGAAGAGGAGAGTGAAGAACGGAGCCTAGAGCTACGCCCCAGACATTTCTAGAGCCATAGATGGATGATTCTTCCGCCGGAAGGCTGCAGAACGTGCAACTCGCACTGAGGATCATCTGGATCTTCTCCGTTTTAGGGGTTACACCATAATTTCATTTGTTTCTCCATGTTCGCTTCTTTCTTTTCCATGTGTATGGCTGAGTTCAACATGCGGGGTGAATCCCCTCTATCCTTAGGACCGGGAGTATCCTGGGGAATCGTTGTATAACAATGTTATATTATTATCATAATTTGTCTCACTTTCCCATGATATGTTATCGTGTTTCCGTTACAATATACTATACTTGATCACCTTAGTCGATTTCTAATACCATTAATTACTTCTGATGGAAAATTAGTGGTTGAAAAGGCACAATTAACACATTAATCAATAAATTCCTTAGACAAGGTAATGTACAATTAATTGTGGAAACTCAGAGAAATAATCAAAGCACCTAGATCTAGGATATAGGTTATTACTGGCATGGAACTGACCTAGAACTAGGTAGTGAATTGTATCGCGGAAGCGAGCAATTTTGACCATGTGCCATAATCAGGGAAACAGAACGAATTATGTTAATTGTGTAAATTTGTGTACTGTGAGACCTCGTGGTAAAACTGTAATCCTAAGGATTCCCATTTAATTTGATTAAACGAAACATTTAATCACTGCTCGCTTTTGTTTTCTTTTCACTTTATTTTCTTTTTAAAATCAAACAATCAACTTTTCCAATCGGTCTAGCTGATCACGACGAGTTAGTAGTAGTCTATTGAAATTTCCATTTCCCTGAGTTTGACTCGGGCCTCACAAGGCCTATATTACATTGATACGTGCACTTGCGTTATACCCATAGAAAAATCGTGTCACATTTTTGGCGTCGTTGCTGGGGAGACGGTGAATTTTGGTACTACGAGTGTTGCAAGCGGCCACTCTAGGACACTTTTTCTTTTTATTTGCAATTTTAACTATTGAGATTAATTGTCTATCTTTCAGATTGTTTATTCATCTAGCACTGTACTTACTCAATTTTACACATTTCAGGTACTAGTGCATGGTGAAGACGCATAGTACAGACTACACACAGTCGACACCTGAGGTTCCATCTTCGGGATCTGAAGATGAGCGGATAAATACACCACCTGAAGACGTTGAATAAGAACTTGAGACTTTCACAATTGTCGAGGAGCAGACCATTTGGGAAAAGATTAAAGCTTCTTCTTCCTCTGCGCAGAAGGGGCCAATCAAGAAATAGGCTATCAACATACCTAGTTAAAAGATTGACCCAGGGTTGATCCAGTTGGTCAAGTCCAGGCTTTCCATGGGCTAAAGAATGAAGACCCAGTTCCCACATAAGCACCTTTGTGGAACATTGTGATATGGTGAAAGTGGATAGATTTCCATAGGAGGCAATTTATCTCAAATTGTTTCCATCTTCTCTAGCAGGAAATACAAGGGAATGGCTCTACAACCTAGATGATGAGTATGTGGAATCATGGGACATGATGATTTAAGTTTTCTTTGAACGATATTTTCTGCCCGAGAAGACAAATGATCTCGTGAGGAGGATTCATAATTTCAAACAACAGACAGGTGAAACATACTCAGAGACTTGGGAGCAATTCAATATCATGCTACAGAAATGCCCACATCATGGGATGAATCCAGAAACTCAGGCAAAGATCTTTTATTTTGCCCTTAATGAACACGACAGGAGTAATTTGGACTCAACAGGAATATGTTTCTTTCTGAACAATAAAGGCTCAAAGTGTAGAGAAATTTTAAAGAACATGGCTAAGAAGTAATCCTGGGGTGAAAGAGATGTACCAGAGCAGGTCAAAATTGTAGGGGAATCCAAGGCAATCAAATAATTAAATGAGAAGATGGACTTGGTAGCAAAGAGACTTCTTGCAAAGGATGATGAAGGATGTGATGATGAGGCACAGGCTATGTTCACGCGTCAACAGTAGGGCTACGGGAATAATGATTATTCATGGAGAAAGGACAAGAAATTCTCTTGGAAGGATCCAAATAACTTTTTGTAGGACCCAGATCAGAAGCCACAGCCCAGTGCAGAAGATAACAGTAATGAGTTGCTCAATCAGGTAAAAAAAAATCAAGAGTTGATGAGCACTTTTGGTAAACAAATTAAATCTCAAGGAGAATTTATGAACCAATTCGGTCAGACTTTGCAGAGTCATGGGGCACAGATGAGGATGCTTGAGACATCTATTGCACAGATGGCAGCCCAAATTGCAAGTTTGAAGAGGCCAGCACAGTAGGGTTTTCTAGGGAATACTGATATTCCAGGAGGAAACCACCAAGACAAAGCAATTTTGTTGAGGAGTGGGAAGAAAAATTTAAACTCCAAGGCCGATGAACCAAGCACACCACAACCAGAAGCTACAAGTGAGGCCGCAGAGGATGTCGTAGTCACAGAGACAATGGAGGATGAAGTAGAGAAGGCCACAGAGGAGCCCATCATAGAGAAAGAGACTGAGAAGAGGATGCCTTATGTTCCACCACATCAGAGGGCATAGACCGTCCCAGTTCCTTATCCAAATAGTCTAAAAGCAAAGAAGGTGGATGCACAGTTCAAGAAGTTCCTGGATAGCTTTAGGAAACTTTCGGTCAACATTCCTTTACTAGAGGACATTGAGAAGATACCCTCCTATGGTAAGTTATTGAAGGATATAATTACCAAGAAGAGTAAGATTCCTAACACAAAGGTGGTAGTGCTTAAGGAGCAAGTCAGCACCCTTATTCTGGGAAAATTGCCACCAAAGCGACAAGATCCGGGCTGTTTCAATATTTCATGCTACATTGGAAAGGTGAAATTCGGTGAAGCACTATGTGACTTAGGAGCAAGCATCAATTTGATGCCTCTCTCCACTTTCAAGAAACTTGGTCTTAAAGAATCCCGGAAGAGTAACATGACAATCCAACTTGCAGACAATTCCATTGTAAGACCTGATGGGATTTGTGAGAATGTTCTGGTCAAAGTGGATAGATTTGTATTTCTGGTAGATTTCGTGGTGATGGAAATGCAAGATGAGCAAGGAAATGAGTTGCTTCTAGGTATACCCTTCCAGGCTATAGCTGACATGATTCTGGAAATGGGTAGAGGTCGGTTGACCATGGGCATAGCAGATGATAGATTTGAAATAAAGATGCCAGCTGACTCGCAATCATCACAGGAGCAAGGACAGTGTAGAAAAATTAGACACTTTGATCACAACGTTTTCATTTGTTTAGGGAAACTATTTCTTGATATGGCTCATGTCATGACAAAGGTAGATAAGGGAACACTTGTTGTGGACATCATGGAACAAACAAAGGTGGTTTCTCTTGTTAAAGTTGTGGGTTATCCCAATGATGAAGAAGAGGAAGTCCCACTGTCTACTATGGATTATGCTATAGTAGTCTCCATGCTTGACTCATACCCACAATTACCTCTTGAAGCTTGCTTGTTCAACATCATGGATGATTGGATGAGAAGCAAGTCATTGCAAGAATGTGTGAAGATCCTTCGAGTGATTCCTTGCTACTACGCCATGCACTATGAAGAACTAGGACTGCTGCCACCACCATTTCAATCTTCTTTGGTCAGCCTGCTAGATTTAGAGCTAAATTCGTTGCCCCCTCACATGAAATACGCTCTCTTAGCAGATGATGCAAAGCTACCAGTGATCATTTCGACATATCTGAGTGCCACTGAGGAAGAGTAGTTGATGATTGTGTTGAAGAATCACCATGGTGCATTCGGGTGGTCAGTTTCTGACATCAAGGGGATCTCCCCTACACTCTACCAACACAAGATCTGGCTCGTTGAAGGACCCAAACCTGTGATTCATCTACAATGTTGCCTCAACCCCATCATGATGGAGGTCATCAAGAAGGAGGTGATCAAGCTTCTCTCTGTAGGCATCATCTATGCTATTTTAGACTCTACATGGGTGAGCCCCACGCAGGTAGTCCCTAAAAAGGGGGGAATCATGGTAACTCAAAATCTTTCAAATGATTCTGTCACCACCCGATTGGTAACTGGGTGGCATGTTTGCATTGATTACCATTGTTTAAATTCTATCGCTTTGAAAGATCATTTTCCCCTGCCATTCATTGATCAGATTTTAGAGCGACTGGCATGCCACTCTCACTTTTGGTTTTTAGACAACTATTCTGGCTATAACCAGATCTCCATAGACCCTAAGGACCAAGAGAAGTGTACCTTGAATCGCGCTTATGGGACTTTCACATATCATCGTATGCCATTCAGTTTGTGCAACGCACCAACCACTTTTCAGTGATGCATGCTTGCTATCTTTTCGGATATGGTAGAGCATTGTCTAGAGGTGTTTATGGATGAATTTTCTATCTATGGTGCATATTTTGATGAGTGCTTATATAATCTACACAAGGTGCTGCAAAGATGTGAGGACACACATTTAGTCCTCAATTGGGAAAAATGTCATATGATGGTTAGCTAAGGCATAGTGCTTGGACACTAGGTGTCTAGCAAGGGACTGGAGGTAGACCCAGTGAAGATTGAGGTTATTTCCAAACTACCCCTACCAAACTCGGTGAAAGGGGTGAGGAGCTTCCTTGGTCATGCAGGGTTTTATAGCCAGTTTATCAAGGATTTTTCTAAAATCACTAAGCCATTATCGGAATTGCTTGAGAAGGATGTGGTTTTTGAGTTCAATGAAAAATGTATGCATGCCTTCAAGGTTCTCAAGCAAAAGTTGATTTATGTGCGGATTGTTCAAACGCTAGATTGGAGTAAGCCCTTTGAGCTTATGTGTGATGCATCAGATTTTTTCATGGGGGCCATTCTTGGCAGCACCTTGAGAATAAACCCACAGTTATTTTCTATGCTTCTAAGACTTTGAATGATGCCTAACTTAATTACACCACCACACAAAAAAGAATTGCTTGTCATGGTTTTTGCATTTGAAAATTTTAGGCAATATTTAGTGGGGTCTAAAGTTGTGGTATGGACAGACCATGCCACCATAAAGTACTTAATGTAAAAGAAAATGCCAATCCTAGACTCAGTAGGTGGATCTTACTCTTGCAAGAATTTGACATTGAGATTAAGGATAAGGCGGGCATTGAGAATGTGGTTGCGGACTACTTGTCTCAGTTAGAGGGGGTAGATAAGAGAGATACTAACATACCCATTACCGAGACCTTCCCGGATGAGCAAATCCTTTCTATTCAATCTAAGGACCCATGGTTTTTGCATATCATGAATTATCTTGCATGCAAAGAACTCTCGAATGATTGGAATTACAAAGAGAAACAGAGGTTTTTCCATTCTCTAAGACATTATTTTTGGTATGACCCGATTCTTTTGAGATAGTGTAGGGATGGAATTTTACACAGGTGTGTACCCGAGAGAGAATATGATAGTGTGCTTAGTCACTGTCATACATTGTCCACTGGTGGTCATCATGTGAGCATGAGGATGACTGCTAAGGTATTAGAGAGTGGCCTTTATTGGCCCACACTTTTATGAGATGCCTACGATTATGTGAGGAGGTGTGACTCATGTCAAAGGGCAGGTAACATCTCTAAGAGGCAAGAAATGCCCCTCAAGGTGTTTCAAGAAGTTGAGGTATTTGATTTGTGGGGCATTGATTTCATGGGACCCTTTGTGTCCTCTAATTCTAATTTATATATCTTGCTTGCTGTTGATTATGTGTTGAAGTGGGTAGAGGAAAAACCCACAAGGACTAACGACATTGCGGTAGTGTGCAGGTTCATGAAAGAGAATATTTTTTTAGGTTTGGTGTTCCACAAATGATCATAAGTGATGGAGGCACCCACTTCAAGAACAAGAAATTTGTTGCACTATTGAGTAAATATGGGGTCAAGCATAATGTAGGTACCCCATACCACCCGCAGATGCAAGGCCAAGTGGAGGTGTCCAATAGGGAAATCAAGAAGATCTTAGAACACATGGTGGCCTCTTCCAGGAAAAATTGGAGTGCACTATTACCAGATGCACCATGGGCATATAGGACCGCATTTAAAACACCGATAGGCACCACAGCTTTTAGGTTGGATTACGGGTGGGCTTGACACTTGTCGGTGGAGTTAGAGCATAAGGCGCATTGGGTGTTAAGGAAGCTAAACATGAACATTGATGATGGAGGGAGAAAGAGGATGCTAGAGCTTAATGAGTTGGAAGAGCTAAGGATGAATGCGTATGAGATCTATAACGAGCGGACAAAGCAAATACACAATCGCCACATTCAATTGCGAGTTTTCAAGAAGGGTGATAGTGTGCTATTGTTCAATTTGAGATTGAAGTTGCATCCTGGGAAATTGAAATCCCGGTGGAGTGGACCCTATGTGGTTGAGGAGGTGCAACCCCATGGTGCTATCATGGTGAGAAATGGTGTGAGAACATTCTTGGTGAATGGTCAAAGGCTGAAGCACTACTATGAGGAAGACTACGCAAGGAAAGTGCTTGAGATCAAACTCATGGCACTAAAAGAGGAATTAGGAGCATGATTGTGTCTAACCAAGACATTAAATGAGGTGCTTGTTGGGAGGCAACCCAACCTTGGTATCTTACATGGTTATTTCTTGAAATTTTTCATATTCTTAGGTAGTTTTTATTAAATTAGCACTTAGTCTCTACAAATGATACCCTGATATGTTTGTTGAGTGTGCAGGTTGGGAAATGATCGATACCATTGACGCCTGGGTCAATGGTATCGAAATTGGAATAGCGAAAAATTCTACTGAAACTTCATCCCATCGATACTATCGACGGCCTCGTCGATGGTATCAAAATGGGAATAGGCAGAAAGATGGTAGACGTCAATGCTATCGGCATATCGTCGATGGTCATGAGATGTCTGAAGAGTTTTAGACTTGTTTTTCTCACTAAAGTCGATACTATCGACACCCTGGTTGATGGTATCGACCCACTATTAAAAAAAGCACTGCCAAACCCTCGCGGGGATCAGAAGAATTCACAGGTGTCGATGCTATCGACACCTAGTCGATGGTATCAATTGACACATCAACGATCTGTGTGTTTCCATCAACGGTCCACAATACCGATCTGAGGGCACCGTGGATGGCATCGACACCATGTCTCTACCATCGACACATAGATGATCCGGGCCCCCACATCGGGCCATCAACAGCCATCAATTGCAGTGAGCCACAGATTTCAACAGCCGTTGATACTATCAACGGATGCATCAATGGTATCGACGTGCCAACAGTAGCGGTGGCCGACCCTTATAAAAAGGGAGGTGATTCTTCAATCTAGAATCACACCCTTAGTACTTATCCTCCACAACCGAGCCTCAGAACTTCGAGCACCCGGAGGAAACCGAGATCACCACTGACAATCTTCCTCACGCATCTTCTTTGGATCCGCGGATCTCCATCTTCTCTAAGTGCCTCGACCGTCCTCTCTGAGATCCTTTATCCTTTCTCTCTCTCACTCGTTGCATGTGCAACAATGGTGAGATCTGGAGCTCGTCATCCAAGGCTGCACCAGATGCCCTACCCACCCCACAATAAGGATTAATTTCTCACCCGAGGCTAATCCATCCATCTCTAGAGGTTAAAAATGTGTACGAGGAGCTATGGAAGTGCTCCATTGAGTTGACCCGGTATGGAGACCGGTAGTTGATCAAGGATTTGGGCTCTGAGGCCAATATGGCCTATGTGTTCTAGGGACAATTGGGAGAGTCCCCTAGGTTGTGTCGTGACCATGTCGTCAGTCATCCATTCTTCAGTGGGTGGCCCACTTACAAGGAGATCGTCATTGAGTTCATGGCATCTCTGGACATTTGTGTCATTCCCAATGAATTAGTACTGGCACACACAGAGTGGAAAGAGGGGCGCAATTCTTTCCACCTCTACAACAAGGACTATATGATGACCCTTCGTGAGTTCAACGCGATTTATGGGTGGGCCCATAACGACCTCCACCAGCCAACGCGCAATGCGGATTATGTAGCCATGGCTGCAAAGCTAGTTACTGTACCGACGGGGTACTCAATCAGCTGACATAATGCCTCCACAGCTGATTTTGAGCATCCATTTGTCAAGATCTTACACTGAATTCTCTCCAACACCTTCTTTGCAAGATCAAAGCTATCTCAAAGAAAATTTTAGGAGAAAGACATGTTCTTCCTCTATAGTCTACTGGAGTAGACACCCATCAATTTTGGAGCCTTCTTCCTCATGTGAGTAATGGCAGTTAAGAGGAATATTTCTCACAGGGCTCCCATTTATTTTGGGGGTCTAATTACGCCGATTGCAATGTACCTGGGCCTAGATTTGTCCGGGCTACCCAAGCTGGAGTGCAAGAACATGCTCAACTTGAGCCATTTTGTGAATGCAGGCCTCGTTGAAGCCCATTATGGCACCATCTACGCCACCTGCCACGTGGAAGGAATCTTTCAGAGGAGGGAATTGTCAGACCCTTCTTTCAACATTAGGCCTGGCCAAAGCTACGGGTGGCCTATCATTTATTTTGATGAGGATGAGGAAGAATAGGATGAAGATGTAGAAGTTCAAGCTGGCGTGATGATGAAGAAGAGGAGAAGGAAGCCACCATTCCTCTTCGATGACGAGTTGCTCTGTGAAAGCGTCCATGACAATATGGAGCCTCCTCTTCTTCCCAGCCACTGCCACCACAACCCTCTCAAGGTGGAGAGGATGTCTATTCAATGCAGGGGATGTATATAATGCTACAGGATATTCAGCAGACGCAACACCAGCATACCACCTCTTTTGCGGGAATTCAAGAAACAACATATTGGATGTTCGACAATCAACAAGCAATTTACGAGAATCAGCGCCTCCTCTTCGCCAACCAAGAAACCATCCACAACAGGTTGCATAGGATGGAGATGCAGCAACAGCCATTTTATGACAACTAATGGAGCCAGAACTTTTTTGGAGGATACCCACAGTCACCACTGATGCCCCCATCTGATATGTCATTCCAGGGGCATTATCCTTCTTGGGATCCTAGCGGCCACCAGTACCCGCCAAACCCACTACCGAAGCAATAAAGGGGTATCGTTGTTCCACCTCTTAAGTTAGTATTTTGACTATGAGGCCATAGTCGAGTTCAAGCTTAGGGGGGGTGCTGGAACAACATCTATCTAGTTTCTTTTTTATTTTATTTTGATCTTTTATTTGTTTCTGCAATTTTCATCTTTCTTTATCTTAGTTTTCTCAATTGCTGGATTTACTATTTTCTAGGATCCACTATCTATCTAGTGTAATTAGTTTCACTTGGGGCTATGTGAGCAAATGATTTTTAATGAAAAATCCTTAAACAATTATAAGTTTGTCTTATGAGAACTTGAGGACTGCTTGTGAAACTAATTGGGTAGGTCAACTTAAAAACATATGAACATGATTGTGTATCTGTATGGTTCATGTTATGAGGATTGATATGGATGTTGAGCCTAAACCAACCAAATGATAATGTGATTTTAATTTGAAGTGAGAGAGAGAAACCCCTTGATTAATTGGTACACAAGTCAGTAAGGAGGGACATATAATTCTATCTGAAGGTTCTATCAATTAGTCTTGTGATCTAATCCACCGAAATTTCATAAGAACTGGAGCACATTATTTTCGTTCACTCTTTGATTACATTCCATGTAGATATGTCATGCATTCCAGTTATTTTTGCATGTTTTGCATAAAAATGGAAAAAGAAAGATATAGAGTAGTTATACATGCACATTATCCTTAGGTGCATGTCATTTAGTTGCATAATTGTCATAATGAAGTGCATTCGCATCTTTTGAGCATATAGTTGTACATCATGTGTTGTATGTTCTTCTAAAAAATTAAAGATGTTGAACTTGTTCCATACCCTCCAAATAGAATGCATCAAATGTGCCAGTTTTGTAAAAAAGGAAGGAAGCCCAACAAATAATACATTACCATTTATGAAAATGAGGGCTTGAAAAAATGAATGAAAAAGAAAAAAAAAGTATGAATAAGAGGGAGAAAGGAACATGTTCTCACATGCATATTAAGAAGAACAAGCATATGGTGTAGTTTCCTTAGATATTCCATCTCACTTTGAGACAGAATGATAGTGCATGCACCATTCCACCAAAAATGTAGCATTAGGGCATTTCCATTTGCATTTTCATCATGATAGGTCATTCATTTTTGTTTTTGCATGATCGACTGCACTATGCTTCCATTTCTTCCATAGCCACCCATTCCATCCACCTGTTGCTCTAAGTGGTTGGCCACCCATGATATTCTCATAATTCATGTATATAAGGAGATCTGCTTTCACTTAGATGTTAGTTAGGAAATGAGCAACGTAGATAGTAGATCACAAGATGCACCAAGCCTGAACCTGAGGATTTTATTATATTAACTGCTTTACGTGATAGTGTTCGTGATCTTGGGATGGACATTTCTTATGAATGATTATTGTCACCTGAAGGGTAGTTGGCATTCTGTGGTTGGTAAGGGTCGGTATGTGAATTGCAGGCGGGAATCATATTGTGATATCAATTCTGTGATTATGTTCTTTAGTTGACCCTCTCAATCAGATTTTCAGTTTTGTTGCTCGAGGACGAGCAAGATTCCAGCTTAGGGGAGTTTGATGCAGTGAATTTGAGTTGCATTTATAGGCTGGTTTCATACTTGTTTTGTGTGGTTATGTGTCATTTTATGACTATAATAGCATAATTCATATTCCTTTAGCCTATAATCATCATATGCATCAAATTCGGTTTATTTTATCTTATTTTGTATAAATTATCAGAATTCTTGGATTTGATTTGTGTTTCTCTCTCTATTTCAGGTACTTTGTATATCTGGACCCGTCGATACCATCGACGGATCTGTTGGTACCATCGACATGGCATTAGTGCCTAGGCCGGAGGGAGAGCATCCAAGTCGATATCACCAACCACAGCTTTCGATGGTCTCGAGATCGCTTCAGTGGGAATTAAGTCAAGCCGTCGATATTATCGACATCACCATCGATAGTATCGAGAGTTCACGAGTTCTAGCGATAGATTTTTTTGTTTTTAGCATCGGAAGTGCATCTTAAGGTGTCAATACCATCGACACCCCGTCGATGGTATTAACGCTGTCGGATAAGAGTTGCGCCCAAAATTGCCATGATCGAACGGTTGCAATCGTTTGGCAGTCGTAAGTCATGCCTATACCTAAGAAAAGATGGACAAACCTAAAGAGGATGTTCTATTTCATTGCATGAGTCCCGGAGAAGAGGATAGCAAAGAACGGAGCCCAGAGCTATGCCTCAGATGTTTCCAAAGCTGTAGACAGATGATTCTTCTGCCAAAAGGCTACAAAATGTGTGTCTCGCACCGAGGATCATCCCAATCTTCTCCATTTCAGGGGTTACACCATAATTTCATTCGTTTCTCCATGTTCCCTTCTTACTTCTCCTTGTGTACTGCTGAGTTGAACATGTGGGGCTAATCCCCTCTATCCTTAGGACCAGGAGTAGCCCGAGGAATCGTTGTATGACAATGTTGTATTAATTGTCATAATTTGTCTCACTTTCCCTTGATATGTTATCGTGTTTCCATTGTAATATACTATGCTTGATCACCATAGTTGATTTCTAATACCGTTAATTACTTCTGACAAAGAATTAGTGGTTGAAAAGGCACGATTAACACATTAATCAATAAACTCCTTAGACAAGGTAATGTACAATTAATGGTGGATACTTAGAGAAATAATCAAAGCACCTAGATCTCGGGTATAAGTTACTACTGGTGTGGAACTGACCTATAACTAGGTAGTAAATTGTATCGCGGAAGCCTTCAATTCTGACTATGGGCCATAATCAGGGAAAGGGAATGAATTATGTTAATTGTGTAAATTTGCATACTGTGAGACGTCATGGTGAAACCACAATCCTAAGGATTTCCATTTAATTTGATTAAACTAAACATTTAATCATTGCTCTCTTTTGTTTTCTTTTCACTTTATTTTCTTTTTAAAACCCAACAATCAACTTTTCCAATCGGTCTAGATGATCGCGAGTAGTTAGTAGTAGTCTACTGAAATTTCTATTTCCCTGAGTTCGACTTAGGCCTCACAAGGCCTATATTACATTGATACATGCACTTGCATTATACTCATGGAAAAATTGTGTCACGGGGCCAACGAGAATTCTGCTCATCCCAAGTCATACCAAGAGCATAGAGCTCATTGTCCTAAGGGAAGGAAGGAGCAAAATTGCCAAGACTGGCAAGCAGAGAGGCCAAGGGGGCAGCGGGCAGAGGCAGGATGACTGGAGCAGGTCCACCGGTAGCAGAAGGTATGGGAGCAGCATCATAAGGCTCAGGTGTAGCTGGAGTGGCAGGGTAGAAGTGATTGTATGGATAGGATGCATAATCACTACCTGGGCATGGTTGGTAGGTGGGGTATGGGTGTGCACAAGATAAGTTCATGTTGGACATGATTGAACATAAATCCTGGTGCATGTGCTCCTGGACCTGGGAGTTGTATGCCTATTGGTGTATCATATTACCCATGAGGGCTTCATTGGACACATGAAATGAGGCACGACTAGGTAGGGTAGACTAAGGAGGTGGAGGATCATGGGTTGAGGTAGAGGCAGGTGAAGCTGAGGCAGAGGCAGAGGGTGAGGCACCAGGTGTAGTGGAGGAAAGGATAGGCACAAATTTTTGGATAGTGGTCTCACTGATACACACTCCCTTCCTGGAAGGTCTATAGTGGAAGTCAGAGAAGAGTGATTTCTCAGTGGTGAACTGGAAAAGACCACATATCAAGGAAGGGTATGGAGGATGGGTGCCATGGGTGTTCTTCCCAGAGTCGAAGTAGGTCATGTAATGGAGGATGTATCTAGACCACTTGACTCTGACAATCTCTAAGGTGCAGTACATTATCACCGCAATGTTTACTGCAATATCTGTTTGGTTTTTCTTGGGATGGATGTTGCAGTTGACCACTAGAGATAATATACACTTCTTGAGATCTAAGGAGGAGGAGGGTTGGGTGCTCTTCTTCTTATAGGGAACCTTAGGTTTCTTCAAGTAACGATGGATGTCAGGAAGTGCGATATCGTATTGCTTGTAGAAACCTTTGGGGTCAAGCAGGTCAAAATACTCACCATAATCCTTACGCCAGGTATCATTCTCATCAGCCCCAAAATATAAGACATTCAAGATATCCTCCGAGATTTGGAATTTCTTCCCGACTATCATAGAAGTGAAGATAACTTGAGTATTGGGAGGAGGTACAAGGGTCTCGTAATTCCAACACAAATTTGTGTAGAATTCGTGAACGGATTTTGTGCTAGACATAGAATTGTGAAAGCACTCACGCTTGACACCAAGGGCAGATAGGTGATGAACAGAAAGAAACTTAGCCACTCGATCGATGATAGCTTGGCGCCTAGGACTAGGCTCAAAAAGGACTGTAAAAGGATAAGGACTTCGTGGAAGAAGATCCTTATACCGATTAACAGCCTCATTTGAGACAAAGAGGGTCTCATCGAAAGGAATCAAGAGGGAAGATGAGGAGGAGGATGGTGCATTGCTAGGGGCGGCTCTCTTCCTTCTATTTGAAGCCATGGAGGTGAAAAGAGGAGGAATAAGAGATCAAAGACACCAAACACACCACTAAAATGTTCACACACCTAGGTTAAGCTAGGGGGAAGGTCTCCCTATGTCAGATTAGGGCTAGGTAAGGGAAGGGAAGGTCAAGGGTTGAGAGCTTAGGGCTTGAGAGAGTGGAATCAGTCGACTTTTCTCAATTTGAGAGGGAAAATAGTCGGTCGAACCCAACTTAAGTTAGCTTCAGCCCGGTGATCGATGGAGTTTTTTGAAGTGGAAACTTGACCGATTGGCCCTTTTCAAAAAAGCTCTCAGCCATGGATCGGTCGAGTTTGTCCTAGGGAAACTCGACCGATGGTCAACTTGACCTAAAACCATCAAACTTAATTTTTAGCCATTTGAGTGCTAATTAAATTTATTTTTCAAGTCCATTATGTATATTGAATATAATTAGGCACATATCACTCATCATTGGGTACTATCTTGCGATAAAACATGCATTTGTGAAAAATACCCAAAAATAAGAGAAAAACAAGGCAAAATGAACATGAAAATACAATTTTAAGCATATTAGCAAGGAAAGACGATCAAGACAGATGCAAAACATATAGGATAGATGACTACTAGCTAGAAGTCATATCAGATTCATTCAAAGCAGTTATAAGAAATTTTGATCTAATAAAGTTAAATTTCTCTCTAGCTAGATGTTTAGTGAAAATGTCTGCCAACTGATTTTCTGTGCCCACATGTGTGATATAAATATCCTTCTTGGTTATGTGATCATGAAGAAAGTGGTGGCAAACCTCTATATTTTTAGATTTACTGTGTAATATAGGATTGTAAGACAAGTTAATTGCACTAGTATTATCACAATAGATAGGAGAAGCATCAAAATTATTGTTAAAGTCTTGGAGCATTTGCTTCATCCATAGGACATAGGCACAAAAAATCTCGGCTGCGATGTACTCAGCCTCGGTGGTTGATAATGCCACGGTGCTCTATTTATTGGAGAACCAAGACACCAAGCATGGTCCTAGGAGGAAACAAGTGCCACTTGTACACTCTCTATCAATCAAGCAGCCTACATAATCGACATCACTATAGGTAGTAAGAGTAAAGTCCCTTGACTTGGGATACCATAGTCAAAAATCTTGGGTTTTGGCTAAGTACTTTAGAATCCTCTTAACAGCTATAAGATGAGATTTCTTAGGATTTGATGAAATATAGCACACAAGCCAACACTAAACATTATGTTAGGTCTAGAGGCAGTTAAGTAAACTTCCAATCATACCTCTATAGATATTCTCATCTACCTTCTCACCTTCTTCATCTTTATCAAGTTTGGCGGTGTTTGACATGGGTGTTCCATTGTCTTGGTGTTCTCCATCCCAAAGCGCTTAAGTAGTTCATTTCTATACTTGCCTTGGTTGATGAAGTTCCCTTCTTTTTTTTGCTTGATTTGAAAGCCGAGGAAGAATGTGAGTTCACCCATCATAATCATCTCGAATTTACTCTGCATAAGATCACTAAATTATTTGTAAAGATCAAGGTTAGTTCCACCAAAGAAGATATCATCAACATATATTTGAATGATGAGAAAATTGTTATAAGTGTGTTTTAGAAACAAGGTAGAATCCACTTTTCCCATGATATAACCATGATCTAAAAAAAGTTCTTTAATTTCTCATACGAAGCCCTTGGTGCTTGTTTGAGTCCATAGAGAGATTTTTGCAACAAATAAACATGGTTATGTAGACTATCATGTTCAAAGCCCGGAAGTTGTGCAACATACACTTCCTCCTCAATTATACCATTCAAAAATGCACTTTTAACATCCATTTGATACAAAAGAAAGTTTTTATGACTGGTAAAGGCAAGCCACATACGAATGGACTCAAGTCTAGCTACAGGTGCATATGTTTCATCAAAGTCAATACCTTCATGTTGATTGTAGCCTTGAGCCACTAACCTTGCTTTGTTCCTTACCACTTTGCCTCTTTCATCTAGCTTTTTGTGGTAGACCCATTTGGAGCCAATGATCTTTCTGTCACTTGGTCTTGGCACAAGGGTCCAAACTTTGTTCTTCTCAAATTGTTCCAGCTCCTATTGCATAGCTAAGATACATTCTTCATCCCCAAGAGCTTCCTTGACATCTTTAGGATCTAGTTGCGAGATGAAGGCGTTGTTGTCTTGTTCTTTGTTGAATGCAACATGTGTCTTCACTATTTCAAATGGATCACCTAAAATTAGCTGCTTCAGATGATTCTTTGCAAACCGAGGAGTTGGATCCTTCTTTTCATCATCTTTATCTTCTTCTTGAGCATCCTCCTCTTTTCCCTTTTGGGTGATGTTGAGTTCTTTAAGGATAGGAAATACTTCACCTGCAACATCATCATTTGGAGCAATCTCTTTGGGAATAGAGGGGTTAGTCTCAATAAACTTTACATTAATAGATTCTTCTATCTTAGCAAGATCAATATTAAAAACTCTATAAGCCTTTCTAGTAGTGCTATAGCCAAGAAAGAAAGCCTTATATGATTTCAGATCAAATTTTTCAAGAGAATCTTTCGTATTTAAGACAAAATAAGGACATCTGAAAATATAGAAATACTCGATAGAAGGCTTCCTACCACTCCATAGCTCATAGGGGGTTTTCTTAAGCGAAGGATGAGTAAAAACACAGTTTTGCACAAAACATGAGGTATTGATAGTTTCAACCGAAAAGTTCATAGGAGTATCATACTCAAGAAACATGGTCATAGCCATCTCCTGTAAAGACCTATTTTTCCTCTCTACAACCCCATTTTTTTGAGGTGTTCGAGGTGAAGAGAAGTTGTGTGCATAACCTGATTCTTGACATAAACACTCATAAAGCTCATTTTAAAATTCTCCCCTATGGTCACTACAGATGGAAACAATCCAGCAAGAGGCTTCATTCTCAACTCATTTACAAAAACTCAAGAAAACATCAAGCATATCACTTTTTGAAATAAGAAATAAGGTCCAAGTATATCTAGAGAAATCATCGACAATAACAAGGCAATACGGGGAACCATGAAGTGATTGCATTCTCATTGGTTCAAATAGATCAATATGAAGAAGCTCAAGAGCTCTCTTAGTGATAAGGATTCCTTTGGATTTGAAGGAGGATTTGGTTCTCTTTCCTTGTGTACAAGGTTGTCATTCCTCATCCTTTTCAAAATCCAATTTAGGAAGTCCCTTGACTAAGTCCTTTTTGCTCAACTTCTTTAATTGATGCATATTTACATGACCAAGCCGGTGGTGCCAAAGAGAAATATCATTTGAGTTGACTACTAGGCATCTACCAACCACAAGCTTAATAGAGTTAAGAACAATAACAATAGATTACCGCTTTTAGTTCCCTTATATATATATATATATATATATATATATATATATATATATATATATATATATATATATATATATATATATATATATATATATATATATATATATATAACTTGGTAGGTGAGGGAATCCAGAATCAAGCATTCAAAAGAAGTAAATAGCATAAGGTAACCATTATGACAAAGTTGACTAACACTTATTAAATTTTGATGTAGGCCATCCACAAAAAGAACATTCTTGATACACAAGGATTCACCTACATCACCCTCACCTTTGACTTTACCTTTCTTGTTGTCCCCAAAGGTGACAAATCCTCCTTTCTTCTTTGTGAAATTGTAGAAATGGATGCTTTGTGCAACCGCTATCAACAATCCATCTATCTTTTTCCTCACCAATGTCTTAACTTGTAGAGGCCATGATAGTAAGGTGGCACTCTTTATCTTCTTTGGAGCTAGAGATGATTGAAGATGAACCTTCCCATGCTGCATGAGCTACATTCTTGTGTCTCTTCTCCTTCTTGTCCTTCCTCTTGTGCTTTCTCTCCTTCTTGTAATCCTCTTATTTCCTTGAGCTACTCTTGTGGTGTGCCTTTCTTGACTTTGGGCATTTACTCTTGTAGTACCCCTTTTGACCACACTTGTAGCATCTTGGAGTAGAGGAGGAGGAGGCTTGCTTTCCCTTGAAGTGCTTGCCCTTGATGTAGTTGGCTTCATGCTCACTAGGGTCTTCATTTTTGCTAGAGGAGGAGGGAGAAGCCTGGTAAGCAAGTTGTTATTGAAGGATGACAGCCTCCACTTATGCTTTAAAAGCACTATCTTTCATCTTCTTGGCTTCCTTCTCTTCTTACTTTGCTTCTTCTTCTTGCTTATCAAGTCTAGGCTTATGGGCTTGAAGATTGCCAATGAGTTCTTCAATTGGGATATCACCAAGGATCCTCACTTCTTCAATGGTGGTGACCTTTGACTCCCACATCTTTGGAAGAGTTCTCAAGATCTTTGAACTGATGACGCCTTTATCCAAAGTCTTTCCCAATGTAGCTAGCCCGTTGATGATGACATTGAGTCTTGAGTACATCTCTGCAATGCCTTCTTTCTTTCCCATCTTGAAGTTCTCTAGGAGGTTGTTCAACATGTAAATCTTTTCCTCCTTGACTTGCTTTGTGCCTTCATATGTGATGCACAACTTGTCCCAAATCTCATAGATAGTGTTCCATGATGAGATCCGGTTGAACTCTGTGGGGGTGAGGGTTGTGTAGTGGATGTTAATGGCCTTGGCATTGAGTTGAGCTACCTTGAGAGAAACTTCACTCCATGTTGCAATAGCTCTGGTTGGCTCCTTGTAAATGTGACCATCACCTTCCACACATCAAAGTTCATCCATTGAATGTAGAACTGCATCTGCCTCTTCCAATATAGGAAGTTGGTGCCATCAAAGACCAAAGGATGCATGGAGAAGCCTCCCTCTAGGTTGAGTGAACCAAGTAGGTTTTCACCCATTTTCTCATCTCGTGGGAGATTGTTGGAGAAGATCCTTGGCTCTGATACCACTTGTTAGATCTAAGGTCTCTAGAGGGGGGGTGAATAGAGATACAAAATTTCTCACAAAATAGATTAGACCTTCAAATTATATCAATTTTAGAGCAATAGATAGATGTCAATTTGAGGTCCTATCTAACAAGCATAGCAAGGATGAGAGAGATTGATAGCAAGCACTTGACAAAAGGATGTAGAGTGGTTCCACACTTCAAACTAGAAGTGAGTCAGTCCACTACCTAGAGAGGTCAACCTCTAGGACTTTGCAAGTGCTTTTCTCTATATTAAAAACTTAGCATAAAGATCATCAATAATTTTTCACGACCGTTTTCTTTTAGATTTACATTTAGCAAAAGAAGAACAAGTAGTAATAAGCATGTAAATAATAGCTTCTTTAGGCAATTAATGCAAGCTTACCTCACTCACCTCACCAATAAGAGTTACAATAGAAGACCACCAAAGGACTTACCCATCCAACCACAAGAAGATCTCCACCTTAACAAGGAACTTACCCACTTAGCTTGAGTCTTCAATGTTCACCAAGGTCTTACCCACTCAAGCTCAAGCCTTCCGCCTTGAAGGACTTTGCTTCTCCTCTTGGATCTTCAACCTTTGCCTTCTCCTTCACTTGGAGAAGATCACCACCTCTTCAACCACCTTGAAGAGGACCAACTACAACTCCTTCTTCACTCAATGGAGCTTGCTTCATCTTTTCTTCATGAAGGAAGGGGATAGGGAAGTGGTGGAATATTGAGAGCTTTACATGCACGAAGGTGGAGCTCTCTTATAATAAGCCTAACTCACTCAAAAATCACGAAATGAAGTGTAACTAAAGAGAGATAGGAGCTCAAGGAGTAGTATCACACTCAACTATAGTAAGGACCTTGAATGTAGTGCATGAGCAAACTTGGAATGAACTCCAAGGGGTCCTATTTATAACTAGGGGTACTCCCTTGAGTTGGGGAACACCTAGAGTCGAAATATAGCCATTTTCCTCAAAGCAACGAATCTATTGTCACCTCAAACAAGTCTCCAATGGTTATAATCACTTTTTTTGTGTTTTTCATACAGTGCATTCGGTCGAGTTTCAATAAAGGTAACTCGACCGATCGACTAAAAGACAAACCAAATTTTCAAACTATCGGTCGAGTTTGTTCTGTGAAACTCAACCGATCAACCAAAATTGCATTTGGTCAGAAGGTCGTTCGGTTGAGTTCTGTGAATGCATAACTTGATCGATTGCCAACGTCAAAAAATCAATCCATGGGATCGATCGAGATTGAAACTCGATCGATCAGCAGCCTGTGATCAATTTTCTAATTTGGCTAAAAAGTGATTAAAACTTGGTATTAAGTGTCCCACATATTTTTCTCATCTTAGTTACAAGTCCTATCATCAATACAAGTGATTAGAAAATTCTTCTAAGGTCATTTGAAGGGATTTCCTTATTGACACACTCGCATTGCATTTGACTTGAATTTTGACAAGCTAGGGCTTGTGTAAATTGATCCTTTTCATGTACCTATAACCTGAAATCAATTTTTAATACTCATATTAGATACATATCAATGGAAAGGTTAAGTCATTATCAAAATATGGACAATGTATAACCTCTAGGTCAACATATATTTCTGCATTCAATGCAACAAAGGAGGTTGTTTGTATCAAGAAGTTCATTAGTGAACTTGGGGTAGTTTCAAGCATCAACAATGCAATTGAGCTATTGCGACAACAATGGAGCTATTGCACAAGCTAAGGAACCCAAATCACATCCACATTCCAAGCATATACAAAGGCAATTCCACCCCATACGAGAGATCGTATGATGAAGAGATGAGAAGATTTATAGAGTACCAACTGAGAGCAATGTAGGTGACCCCTTAACAAAAAGTACTTTCACAGCAGAAGCATGATGGTCATGTTAGATCACTGGGGATTAAATTCATTGGTGATTGTATCTAAGTGCAAGTGGGAGTTTGTTGGTGTGTATGTCCACAAAGCCAATCATATGATGAGTGTAATGCCATATCTTGTAAATGATTTGATTAGTAATAAAGGAAATCTTCCAATTTATTCTATTTCATTCACTTATGAGATAATGATGTAACATAAATAATTGTCTAGAGAATGATATTATTCAATGACATATGTCTTCGGGTTGAGGACCTAAACATTAATATCATGCAAATGTCAAGAGTATATAGATTCTTGTTACGTCCCTAGTCAGTTGTCATTGTGGAAGGCTAATAGTAAACAATAACACATAAGACTAGAGTGTGTTTTAGTTGATGACAACCCATTAAGTCAGGATATGTGATATCAAACCAAACACATATATACATGTTAGAGAATAGTGTATTGTACATACCCACCTTGAGAGTGATTTATGGAAATCATTGCATCTTAGTCAAAATCATCTCTCATAGTGTTGGTGGTGATTGTGGTTCTTAGACCTAAAATCACTACACTCATCAAATGTCGTTCAATGTAATTTGACATCATCTAACATGAACTTGAATAAGGGTTACCATAAAGGTGATGCTTGGTGGCACCTGACACATGGGTATGACTGTGAGTGATGTAGATGGGATTTGTCCCTCCTATGGGAGTATGATATCCTGGTTACTTGATAAGCGGGACTGAGAAATGCATGGCCATGTTGTATGAGTCAATATGTGATATTGAGCTTATATATATATATATATATATATATATATATATATATATATATATATATATATATATATATATATATATATATAGAGAGAGAGAGAGAGAGAGTCAGACTAGAATACACTCGAGTGTATTCAGAGAAGAATACACTCAAGTAGTTTTTCATGATGCAATGTCTTTTTCAAAAATCTAATCCGTTGATCTTCTTAAACATCTTGTGAATAGCTCATACGCAAAATTTGAGCACATTTGGACATTTATAGGTCATGTTATAAAGGCTGCAAAAATTATGCATTTCAAATTAGTTTTGCGCGTCGATTTTTTTGCCCTTGGATGAGTGACTTACACTCATCCAAATGAGCTCAAAATTTTGTATGTAGCCTATTTATAGTATGACGGTGAAGATCAATGGTTTACATTTTGCAAAAAATAGTCTTGATATGCAAACACACTTGAGTGTATTCTTGCAATATGTACACTCGAGTGTATTCTAGCCTGACTCTCTCTCTCTCTCTCTCTCTCTATATATATATATATATATATATAGAGAGAGAGAGAGAGAGAGTCAGGCTAGAATACACTCGAGTGTATCCGGAGAGGAATACACTCAAGTAGTTTTTCATGACGCAATATTTTTTTTGAAAATCTAATCCATTGATCTTCTTAAACATATCGTGAACAACTCATACACATAATTTGAGCATATTTGGATATGTATAGCTCATGTAATGAAGACCGCAAAAATTATGCATTTCAAATTAGTTTCGCGCGTCGATTTTATTGCCCATGGGTGAGTGACTTACACTCACCCAAATGGGCTCAAAATTTATATGTAGCCTATTTATAGTATGATGATGAAGATCAATGGTTTACATTTTGAAAAAAATAGTCCTGATATGCAAACACACTTGAGTGTATTCGTGGGATCCTTACACTCAAGTGTATTCTAGCCTGACTATATATATATATATATATATATATATATATATATATATAACACTCTGCTCTAGTTCAAGGAACATGGATTGAACATAGTTTCATGCCTTAATTTCAATTTGGATATTAGTGACAAAGGAAATATACAAAGACTTTAACATCAATCAGATATTGTAGATTGATGTTTTTGACCTAGTTTTCCAATTACTTGTGTAGCAATGATGAGTTACTAGATACTACTCATTTCTGGTGATGCCATAAGTTAGTTATGGACATTCACTGTCAACGTAACTTGGACTCTATAGGGACAAACACATATAATACACTTGGAATAGGAGTTCATTCATGAATATAGTCTAAATTTGATTAGTAAAGAGTTAGGTATTCAATTTAAACAACAATGATTGAAAATTGGCTGACTGGACTATGAACTGACTGGTTCAAGTGTTCAACTAGTTGTTTCAAGTGTCAGGTTAATTAGAAACAACATTGGATGCCTAGGGCATGAAACGACCGGTTCACAAAGTGAACCAACCAGTTCAAGGTCTCAGACGACCGGTTCAAGAGTTGAACTACCAGTTCATTGATCAATCTGATTGGATCAAGGATTAGTGTTAATGTCATGAAGTGCATTAATTGGATATTAATTTCCAATACAATTGTGATGCAAAAACATGATGATATGACTCATGCAAGGGTTGAACCGATCGGCTCACATGCCAACCGATTGATTCACTTGTGAAGTGATTGTTTTGCTGCTTGCATGATGTAAAAATTCATCAAATTATGTCCCCTCTAACTCCCGCTCAGACTGGGAAACTTGATCCTTATCTTCCTATAAATAGAGGGGTATTGGAAATTGTTTAGACACATTGATTATCTCTGACAATTTCTGTATTCTCTGGTTGTTGTAACCAAGAGAACCCAAATAATTCCTACCCGTAAAGGGAGGGATAGCAAGGGAGAACAATTGTAGGAGAACAAGTTCGTGCTTGTATATTGAATAGAAGGGACAACTCCTTTGTCTATACTTCTAGAACCATAAGAGTTCCCATTGGTCTGTGTGGACTACTATAGAAGTGAGGAGGCTGTTTCTTGTCGCTCAGAGGACAAAGTAAAATGATGTCCATGGTAAACAACCAGGAGGATAACATAGTCATTGTCCAAGTGCAATTTGAAGAAAGACACACACTACAATGAGGAGATTGTCACTAGACTTTCTCTGGGACTATGTATATCCTCATAACCATCCTTCCAATTACATAGTTGCTGATGCAATCTACTATTCAAAGGGGAATATCATAGTTAAATTTTTTTTGTTTCTTCCTACTCTATCGTCATATTTTCCTTTAGATTATTCAATATGTGACTTACAAGCATATGATGGAGTATCATGATTTTTTTCTAATTTTGTTCATAATAAAATCCTTTATCTTCTTTCAAACATGTGTAGTGGTCTTCAATATAGATATGTTGTCTACTTTCTACTACTGTGACTTCAACACTCTCTGGCTTGTTTATGCCTTGTGCATGTTGTCTCTTTTATTGTTTATGTTTTTTATGCACATTGACTACCATTTCCAGTGTACCCTCACTCTTTGTTATTTTATTCCAACACTCTCTAGTCTATTTCATGATGATAGAAACAAAGATGAAGACTAATATGCCACCATGTTATAGTTTACTTCTACTCCAGATGCCATTTCATACTAATCAAGAAGTTGCAGTTACCTTCCTAAGTACCTGCTTTATATTATCTTTTTGAGGGGGAATATATGAGTGTTTGAGTGATTTATTGTATTATTAAGGGGGAGAAATTCTCATATGGGATTGTTTTATGTCTTTTATTTTGTTTCTAGATCTTTATTTTGTATGTCTATTTGCAAGCTAATGTAGGATTCTCCCAAGCTCTAACTTGAGGAGGAGCTTTAGAGAGTCCATTTAATTAGTTATTTAAGTTGTTGGGTCTATTCGATATATTGGACCAAGTGTGTCTTGTCCCATTAGAGTTAGTTTTATTCCTATATGCTTCCCCCTACCCAATTTATAGGAGAGGGGGCTACCATTCTATGAATAAGAAAATCTACACAAGGGAAATTCCCCATCTTATCATTCTTCCACAATTATCATCAGTATATCTCTCCTCTAATCTTCTACTCCATTCCATCATAATTTATGATATCCATTAAGTAGATAGATGTCATATTTAATTTTTTTGACCTCTAACAACTATATTAATCAATAAAAACATTTTCAACTGTTGAGCCACATATTTGCTACAACTAGGTATGTTGTCCTAGAAAACTAAGTCTCTTTGGGATACTTCACTAGCTCATAGCATCTCATCGGGTCCTTTCAAGAAGACAAATACCTCATATGAATATTATATTTTTCTTTTTTGTTGAATATAATATTATACATCCCAACTATATCATCTCTATCTTCTCAAACTTGAGCCATTTTTAAGGGTCAGGGCCATTATGGCTCTTAGCCTATTTTTCACCAAGATCACATTCTCTTACAGACATCTACATTTCCATAATACAAGTATGCTTGTTAGATGTTCATAGATCAATGAGGAAAAAATTATAATCCTATTGGTCCCTTACTAGCTTTGTTCCAAACCTAGTCTTTAGTACCGAGGCTGATGCAAATCAAACCTGCTAACCATGGTTTAAGTCTGCAAAGTGAGATTAGACTAACCATCCACTTTTAATATCTAACTATACTAAAAAAATTCTTTGTGTTACATATATAAGTAAGAAAACATCTTAAAATTTTAATACATAGAATCTTATTAAAACATAAACATTACAAGTTTTTAAATGAGATTGAATTTTAAAACTTAATCAACTGAAAGGAACTAGTCACAATATTAGTGTAAATCAAGTGTGACTTATTACAAAATTGGTCTCAATGATCACACTCACATTCTTAGGATAAAAAGAAGGATAAGAGACTATATAAATAAACTATCTTTTCCTCTTGAGACCTCTGTTGATCAGCTCCTGGTAAAACTAGAATTTAATTCCTCCTACTAATCTAGACATGTAAACTTGAAAAATTATTTCAGTAGAGTGTGTGAGATACCAAATCAATGTGTAGAAAAATCATAAAGTAACCATAATATTACACATACACATTGTTAACTAACTCAAATATAGAAGAATATCAACATGCCAGTTGAAATCTATGAATCATCCATAGTCATTCTGACAATCTGCAATAAGTAAATTAACTAGATCTACATGGTACTACTTTTTTCCAATTTTATTATGCTCTAGACCCACATGAAGTGTAACACAATATGTGAAAGTATACATCAGATATGATCTTAGAATATAAGAATGAGAGTAGACATGTGAATCTATGTGTACTAAATTAGCTACTTGTCCTACAACAACACTCATCATCTATGGTCTTGGCTGCTAAATAACTGGCCCAATATATTGGACTCCTCTAAACCTAGGTACTTAGAAAGAGAGTTTGGCTTAACTATCTTCCTCATTGATTCCACAAAGGCTGACTCACTAAGAAATATTTGCATTTACAAAACTTTATTGGCTACCATTAAAATCTCCAGTTAGTGTTGGGTACCTTAATATTTAAGGAGACCTCCCTTGCTGACAGAGTTTCCTATACCGCAATGGTACACCTATTATACCTCATCCTAGTTTGTTCCTATTGATAAGAATGTTTCCTCCTTCACAACATTGACCTCTATTATGGATCCTACAATGTATAAGAAGTTTGATGTCTAGTTGATTCTTTAGTTTTACTAATAAATTTACTATTGTTAATTCTTAGCTTAACTATATATCTAAGATTTATGAACAGTGAACTTAATCTAAATCACTAAATTCGATAAAGTAAACTACTTACATTGAAAATTTGAGCATACATAATGATATTATAATGAAATATTCATTTTCACTTCATAAGTAACCAGCTAGAAATAACTAGTGATTAAATCACATATTCATGATACAATTTGTTATTTTAGAAACTAAGGCAAACATGGGGCTCCAATGCCTCTAATTCTGCCATCATGACTCATAAAACTTTCTTTACTAATTTATTATGGAGCTGAATTCATAAGTAAGACATCACAAGCATACTAATAATCAACTGTTAAACTAAAATCTCATGTTCTAACTCAATAAATCAAAATCAATCATCAACATATAAGGAATTTCATGCTCTCTATGATTTATTGCTCATTTTTTGTAATGTCACAGTTAAAGTATGATATTCCACTCATCTATATGTGATCCTACCTAACTCATCTTTAATATAGGCTAGTACTATCATAATCGTATCGAACTATGCCTTGATCAAGGTTGGTTCTTGTAGGTTGTTGCTTGCATAAAATACTCATGGGAGCTCACTTGATGAAAGAGAAGAAGATGATGATGATGATGATGATGATGATGAATAAAACCTATAATTTTTTTCACACCAAGCTTCAAGCATGGGAAAAAATAAGATAAAGGAAGAAACATCTATAACTAACTTACCACAATTAGTCATTAACTAGGTCATTGATATTCCTATCCTATTCTTTGTTTTCTTCAAGAGATTGCCCCAGAATCTCCTTTGAAATTGCCTATGTTTTCCTTAGGCTCTAATTGTATGCCAAAATAAAATATCAACCCGAGGAAATAAATGTCATCAAATTCCAATAAATTTGCTAAAAGATATGGTATTTTCCATGGTTGTTTGTACTGAGTGACAGTGCTGCTCATTTTCATGTATCTGCATCATTAGTGTTTGTTTCCACCAATCTATGACATTGGTCTGGTCACTGGTCATGGCCATCGGTCTATGTTCAAATTGGTCAACGACATCAGTATGCACTACCATCTGTCTACATGGCTGAATGAAATTGCAAACTGATGATAGTTTAACACTATTACTAGAAACATCATAAGTCTCTTATTTTAACTCTAATTTTATGTATTCTTTGTGTTGAATTTCATAATTAAATGTTGTATCATTCTGTAAGGACCCTGACCTGGTTTTTGGGCTAACCCTATTTGTGTTGCTTAACTAAGTTTCTTAGAACTTTAATCTAATCCTTTGAGGTGTTTTCTAATCATGTGACATGTTTATGTTTCAAGTTTGGTCCTGACTGAATGTTGTTTGAGAAATGTTTGCCTATTATGGGCCAATGTGCAATTTACCCAAGATGAGGGGTTATCTTGCAATAAATAACATAATGTGTGTTCCCTTAGTACTTTAGAATCATAAGGGAGAGAATGATGCTATGGGGAACCTTGTGGAAAGCCTAAGTATCAAGATGAGCTTGTATGGTTGATGCTTGTGTTTTATGAGCTAGTTTGGGTATAAATTGCAATTTACCAAGAGTGAAGGGTTAATATGCAATATACCATCTCTAGAGTGTGTGTTACCTCTCTTGGAATCATCTAGAGGAGATTTGAAGAGGTGGGTACCTTCTTTGGATCTTGGTTGTGTGGTGACATCTTTGGTGATTGATGGAACACATGTATGGGATGTGCCTTGCACTAAGAGGGACTATCTTGGGTTTGAGAACCTTGGAGAGGGTTCCTATCATTTTGTGTATGTGTAGAGTTGTGACCTATCAGTTTGTGAAGTGTGTAGGGTTTTGCTCTATCAGTTTGTGAGTGTGTGGGGTTTTGCCTATCAGTTTGTGGGTGTGTGGAGTATGCTATATCAGTTTGGGAGTATGTTGGGTTTTGCCATATCAGTTTGCGAAGGGTGTAGAGATTTAGCATATCGTCCATGATCTTATAAGGAGACCTAGAGGATGAGATCTAGCCTATATCATATCACCATGCCTTGCATGATGTTACATGTGGTCCCTTTCTCATGGACAAGTGTCACCTGATCTCCTAAGGTGATGACACCTCTTCCTTGATCTCTCTTTCTTCCCTCAAGTATATAACCCCCTCCTCCTTCACACAAGTAAACCCTTTCATCCATTCTTGTTCATCTCTTCTTGGTGGATGAATTTGGAATCTTAAAGATCTAGAGGAATCCCCATGGAGCTTGGGAGGTCAAGTTCCTTGCTCATGGTGATTTCTCGTTCAACTTCCATCTTGGTGAGTTATGTTTCTTTGATTGCCATTTCCTTTGAGCTCTTTTCTTCATATTCTTCCTCCTCTCTTGGCCATGGATCCTAACTTATATGAAGGTTGTCTATTATGTGGTTCTCTCTCCTTCTTTCCTTTCTTCTTAAGCTACAATAACCATGACATCTTTTTCTTCTTTCTTGAGGTGATGATGAAATCGAGTTGGGACTCTTGATGGATCATCTTCAAGTTGAGGGACGTGTGCTTTGGAGCTTTGATCTTGGAAGTTTGGACTCTTTTTGAAGACCTTCTTGAGGTTTTTATATAACTCTTAACCTCTTTTGTTATTATCACTCTTTATATTCTTAAGTTTCTCCACACCTCTAGATCATGTACCTCTTATATGTTATGTAACTAGTGATTGTTGGACTATTTTGGATGAAGGAACTTCGTTTAAGATGTTGCCTATGTCTTTCTGTTTATTTCTTTGATTGAGTGTATGGACTAGTGACCGAGTTTCCTAAGGTTGAAGATGACTAAGTCGACAGTTAAGTGGTGATTGGTTGTCATGACTCATGATGCTTAAATTGACACAACATGTTGCAAATCATCATGACTTGAGAGTGCTTAGGCCGACATGCCTTCAGGGGGATTTAACCCATCATGCTATAGAGGTACTTAAATCCATGTGTTTCCAAATTAATAGGTTGTGATGATTGTTACTCATCAAGACCTAGATGGGGCTTGTCTGATACACCTTTCTATCCTGTCATGACCATGAGGACCCCTTGTGTGAGCTGGTTTACTAGAGTGCTATTTGTGATGCCTATAATAGAGAAAATAGCAGTCAAGTCCTAACCCTAACCCTAGTCATGCCCGTCACACCCTTAAGGAGGTGATGTCTTTCACACTATGTGATGCCCGACAACCCTTCAAGAGTGGATTCCCGACACACCATGTGTTACCCATCACACCTTAGGGTGGTGATGGCCGTCATACCCCTTTAAGGGTTTATGCTTGATACACCTTCAAGAAGGGTTGCTTATCATTCTTTCAAAGTGATTAGCCCTAAACTCTTCAACAAGGTGGGTAGTAATGAATGAAGGATCCAATAGTTGAATATCCACATGATAACCTTAATCATGGAATGGCATGACCCATGTGCTCATCTTAATGAAAGATTATAATCCATGGCAACTGTCAACTATATTTCCTATTCATATAATCTTAATTTGTGGAGTAAGGTTAATGATACAACTATGTGAATATACATGAGGGTAGTGATAAGCCTTATGGGAATAAAAGGTGACAACATTTGTGTAGAAATTATAGAAACAATTCTAATGATCGTACATGTGCCTTGTGGTTAGTTTAAAATGAAACCCTATAGTTATGCAACTTATGGTTCGACTCTCCTTAGTATGATATTTGGTTAATGATTTGTAAGAAGTAATAATGTATGGGTCACCTAATGATGAATCGTCATATTGGTGCAATGATCAATATGTTATTATAATGCACTTTGTAACCGACACATAACTTAATGAAGATGAGATACACATGCACTTATGAAAGGGTGATACCTGGTACTGATGGTATGATGATTTATTCATATGTAACTAATGTTGTTCGAACCTAAATCAGTTTCAAGGAAGTGGACATTGGTGTAATTAGGGTTTGGTGTTGTAACCATGAAGTAAAACCCTAATTGGTTCTATGTGAAGAGCATGGACCATAATTCTGAGGGCATGTTATAATATTGAATGAGTATAATAGAAAGCATGGTATCTTTCTCTCTTAAATACATGGCTATAACCTAATGGGTTAATTGGGTGTTATGACTTGTGAATACTATAAATATGTTTAAATAATAACAAGCTTTGGTTATGAAACTTGAAAAGGGAACACGGGAAGTATGAATATGTGAATTTGCGTACTTGGTTATAATAATTAATTCTTAGTCTTATACACTCTACTTTATGGGAGGAAGTGCATGTCAGAGATATGAGGTAGAATGATGTTTGGGGACCTTATGTGAAATCATTATGAAGCCTAATCTTAGATTAGAGATCTTATGATGTGTACCTAATTTAACCAAATATGTTTAATATGTTTAGCATATTCTCTCTCTAAACATATATGCTAATTATTTCTATGGAAAGTACATGTGTTGTGGCAGAAGTGATGTGGCATAAGTGATGTGGCATGAGTAATATGGCATGAGTAATGCTTGTATGCTCAATGAGGCATGATGAGATAATCATGAATCACAAATGTGATATAATGGGTTTTAGGACCTAGTAAAGGGTTAGTGCTTGGCTGAGGTGATAACCTCTAATACTGCACTGAGGTATTGATATCCCAGGATAATTTGATGATGATGATAGCCTTGTGGTTGGCAGTGATATAGTAACCTTGTGGCTGGCAGTGATACAATGTTATGAGATGATGGGCATCAATTTAAACGAGGATATTTGTTGTCGTAATACAATGCCCCTTTCATTTGAAGGATTTGTTTGTGGTTTTTACGTTGTAACTTGATTGATGCTGAAAGACAACTTTAATTGGTCTAATTAATCAAGAAGAATCTAATAATGTAGCTTGCCATGTGCCATAGATCCATTCCAGTGTCAGTTTTATTGCTGGATGGTGAAACAAGTTTAACTCAGAGTGCATATTTTTAAATATGCGGGGTGCAAGTTGAGTATTCCCTTGCATCCTTAATATCAGGTTGTGTGAGACGGCCATTCATGAGTTGATCTTGGTGTGATAAGGATGGCCATGCATGAGCCAGTTCTCCATTTAAGAATGTCCATGTGTGAGCCTATTCTCCTAGCATCGTTACCTATACCAAGGTGGGCTAGATATTATATGGGTGGCCATGCTTGAGACAACCCCTTCCATTGACCTTATACGGTATCTATTTTGACTTAGTAGTGGTTTTTTGCATTTGTGTGGTATGACTCAAATCCTCAGGGCATGATAAATATGTAATCAATCATGTAGAGTGCATGTATAGGATCAAATATGAAAACTTCAGAGTGCTTAGGATGATAGGATTGGAAGGATGTTAAACCGTCACACCCTAGAGGGTGCCCAAATTGATTTGAATGGTTAGGTGGAAATGCCTTGAGCATGCTCTAGAGGTACTTAAATCCATGTATTACCAAACCAATAGGCTTTGATGATTGTTACTCATCATGCCCTAGATGGGGCTTGGCTGATACATCTTGATAGTGCATCATGACCATGAGGACCCCTTGTGTGAGCTGGTTTACTAGAGTGCTAGTTGTGACACAAATGATTGAGCAAATGGTCGCTATGGCCTAACCCTAACGCTAGTGCTTCCCATCACACCCTTAAGGAGGTGATGTCTGTCACACTATGTGATGCCCGACACCCCTCCAAGAATGGATGCCTGACACACCATGTGTTTCCCGTCACACATTAGGGTAGTGATGCACATTAAACCCCTTCAAGGGTTGATGTCCGATACACCTTCAAGAAGGGTTTCTTTTCATTCTTTCAAAGAGCTTAGCCCTAAACTCTTCAACAATTTGGGTAGTAATGAATGAAGGATCCAATAGTTGAGTATCCACATGATAACCTTAATTATGGAATAACATGACCCATGTGCTCATCTTAATGAAAGATTATAATCCATGGCAAGTGTCAATTATGTTTCCTTTTCATATAATCTTAACTTGTGGAGTAAGGTTAATGATACAACTATGTGAATATACATGAGGGTAGTGATAAGCCTTATGGGAATAAAAGGTGACAACATTTGTGTAGAATATTGTATAAACAATTCTAATGACCTTATAGGTGTCTTGTGGATAGTTTAAAATGAAACCTTCTAGTTATGCAACCTATGGTTCAACTCTCCTTAGTATGTGACGTGTATTTTACTACGCGCTAAAAACGCAAGTGTACGCGTCGAGTAATATAGGCCTTGTGAGGCCCGAGTCGAACTCAGGGATACGTGAATTATTGGAGACTTCTACTAACTAATCGCAATCAGCTAGACCGATTAACAAAGTAGGGTTTTGTTGTTCAAATTAAAAGAAAATAAAAATCAAACAAAGAAAACAATCGATTAAAGGTTAATTTAATCAATTAAAAGGGATATCTTTAGGATGGCGGTTTCACCGCGGGTCAACATTGTATTAGATTTCATATAATTCCTCACACTTCTCTCTCTATCCGGGTAGTGGCCTGAAATGAGAATTACCCACTGTCGTGGTGTAATCCACTACTTAGATTTAGGTTGATTCCATCATCATAGTAATCATTCCCCTAAACTAAGCGCATTAAAATCGGTCCCTCAGTTCCCACCATTAATTTTACAACTCCTTTGTCAAGGGTTTTATTAATTAATGTAGAATTCGTCTCTTTTCAACCGTTAATCCTTCTGTCGAAGTGATTAAGGGTGTTAAATTATTATTATGGTGATCAAGCATAACAATAGCAATAGAGAAAACGAATTTATACCACGGATATGAGAAAAAAAAATGAATTATCAATATAAAATCATCATACAATGTATCCCCGGGCTACTCCCGGTCCTAAAGATTGAGGGTTTTAGCCTCTCATGTTCATCTCACACGAATACATGGTAGAAATTGGGGAATTCATAAGAAAAACGTGAAATAAATGGGAAAACCCCTGAACGGAGAAGAACCGGTGGATCCTTGGCGTAGAACACAAGCTTTCCCCGCCTGTCGGTGGTGGAAATTGTCTTCGGCAGCGTCTGAATCACCCGGGATCAGCTTCTCGGCCTCCGTTCTCCTTTCTCTCCTCCTCGGCACTCGTGCGAAACCAAAAATGAGATGATCCTCCTCGGCGGCCGTCATTAGGTATAAGTCCCTAATTAGGTCGTCAAATAATGACAGCCGTCCGATTGATATCAAAACAGATCCAACGCATATCTATCGGCGTCGATACCATCGACGCGGGTCGATGGTATCGACCCAGCGGATTAGCGGCAGCTTTCCTTTCTTTTATTCTGAGCGCCTGTGGTGATCTCGATACCATCGACTTGGGTGTCGATGGTATTGACTCCTTTAGCGTCGGTTGTTGTCGTTTAGCGACGCTGTAGCTCTCCTAGTGTCGATGGCATCGACTTGGGTCGATGGTATCGACACTGTATTGCTTTTCTCGGCTGACAACCTGTGGCTTGGTCGATGGTATCGACTTCCGTCGATGGTATCGACGGAAGCATATACTTGTTTTTCCTGAAATTTCACAACAAGACCAAGTAAATCCACACAAATTATGATAATATGATAAATAATGCTCAAAATGGTAAAACAAAGGGGATTTGATATAATATGATGGCAAAGACCAAATTAAGTGAATTATGCAATATTATCCATGAAAATGAGTAATTAAGGCACAAAACTCATATAAAATAGGTCTATAAATGCGACTCAAAATCATCGCATCAAACTCCCCTAAGCTTAAACATTGCTCGCCCTCGAGCAACTAATCCTTAGAATAGAATTGCAGATGTCAACTAACAATCAATACATCACCCCATATTCCACATGACTCCCACTGAACGTTCTCAAACCGGCCTTTCCTAATCACAAAACAGTAATTACCCTACAGGCGACAATAATCATCAATAAAAGAAATTATCCTTCAAACTGATGAACACTATCACATAAGGCAGTTAACATAATAAAATTTGCCGATTCAGCATTAGTGCATCTTGTGATCACCTACACTACGTTGCTCGCCCTAACTACCATCTACATGGAAGCAGTTCTCCTGATAAACATGAGTGAGGAGAAAATCACGGTGGCCTACCAATCCGAGCAACGGGTGGATGGAATGGGTGGTTCATGGAAGAATTTGGAAGTATTACACAGTTTCAAAATGCATACAACAAAATGCCCTAAATGATGCAAATGCACATTGAAAATGCCCTAATGCTTAAAATTGGGTGGAATGATGCATGCACTAACCTTCCACCTCAAAAAGAGATAGAAATCTAATTAAGCCACATCATGTACTCAGTTTCCTTGTTATGTAAGTGATATCATGTTCCTTTCTCCCTCTTATTCCATTTCCTTCTAAATTCTCTTTTTTTTCATATTATTTTTTTTTTCAAATTTCAGATTTTTTTTTCTTTTCCTCTTAGCCCACATATCCATAATTGCTTAGAGATACATGTGTTAGGCTATTTTCTTCATGATTGGAAATCTTTTACTATTGCGAGGGTATGGGACAATTTAGATCACTTTTCAAGACAAACTGAGGTACATGGTGTACTTATGCGTGAAAATCATGAAAGTTATGAGTGCAACTACATGACATGCACCTAAAGGTAATGTGCATGAATCACTATACATTTTTTTTTCTCGTTTTATGCAAAAGTATGAAAATAACAATGCAAATCCTATCTACATGCTATGCACACAAAAGAAGTTAAACTGTACTTTACTTCCAATTCTTTGGTGGATTAAGGAAAAATATGAAGTGGAATGATCACAAGATTAAGTTACTGAACCTTAGAAAAATATCATGTGTCCCTCCTTACTGACATGTGTAGTAGTTCAAAGGGTTCTTTCTCGTATATCCAATTAAGGTCTCATTACCATTTGATTAGGTTAGGCTCAAACAACCGTTACTATCCACTTTTCATGAGTCAATGGGGGTGTGAGTATGATATATTGCTTCAAAGTTGACATAATCAATCATTTTCATAGGACAAGTTCCCCAAGGACAACCAAGTTAAGCTATCCAAAAGACCCAGAAATTTTTAAATTCCCTTAAATTTCCCATGAAAAGAGCAAGATGACAATTTGTTTAAGACATCCACGATTACACTAGATAGATGTGGATCCTAAACAAACACTAAAATTGCAAAAACAAATAACAAAGCAAAAACTAAAGAAAAGATAAAAGATAGAGCTGTTCCAGCCACCCCCCTAAGCTTGAATTCGACTATGGCCTCATAGTCAAAAACCAACTTAAGGGTGGAACAGTGATACCAGATCAGTCTGATGGTGGTGGAGGTGGGTACTGCCAGGGTCGTGGGGTCCGGATTTGCTCTGGATGATGTGACTTCATTTGACCAATAACCCCGTCTTGAATAACTGACACCGACACTGCTGTGTACCCGTCGATACCATCGACGGAAGTCGATGGTATCGACTCGCTGATTAGGGAAACTGCCTCGTGAGTCCGGCCGCCGCCTTTTTCACTTGAAAATGTCGATACCATCGACAGACCCGTCGATGGTATCGACTTCACTGAGTCGATTTCTTCTGAAAATCTCCAGAGATCTCGATGGTGTCGACTGGCATGTCGATACCATCGACCTTTTATTGCGACCTGTCTGTGACCATGTCGATACCATCGACGGGACCGTCGATAGTATCGACTCAGTGCGATTTTTTGCAGCTGTCAACCTGAACCCATGTCGATACCATCGACCAGTGTGTCGATGGTATCGACCCTGCCTGTTCCTGCACATTGAACAAAAAGGATCAAGGTATCTTCTTTACACTAAAATTTAAACGAAATAAAAGCAACCTACAACTATATCTAAACTATCCTAATGTACCAATGGTTGGGTTGCCTCCCAACAAGCGCCCTTCTTTAACGTCTTAGGCTAGACGGTGTGACAATCATCATCTTTTCACCTTGGGAACTGCACTTAGAGGATCATTCGGTAATTTGAATTCAACACGATCTCCTCCAATGCCCAAAGACAAAGTACCTCTCCCTAAGGCAGTCACAACGTCTGCCGTTGCTTGAAACAGTCTTCCTAGGAGAATTTCACAACTTTGGAGTGGTGGCATATCCATGACGACAAAGTCCACAGGAAATATGAATCTATCCACTTTGACGAGAACATCTTCACATACTCCATAGGGTCTCACTGTATACCCATCCGCCAATTCAATTGTTGCAGCCAACTTCTTTATCTCTTTTAACCTTAGCTTTTGAAATGTCGCCAAAGGCATGAGATTTATGCTAGCGCCAGAATCACATTGCGCTTTAGGGAAATGTTGACCACCTATTGAGCACGGTATGTAAAAACCTCCTGGGTCCTTTCTCTTCTTTGGTGAACTCCCTTGGATCATAGAGCTCACCGTCTCATTCATCCAATAAATTTCATCGTCTTTTATCCGCCTCTTCTTATTGATGATTTCCTTGATGAACCTCCCATAGGCGGGTACTTTCTCGATCATCTCCACTAATGGAATATTGATGTGGAGTTTTCGAAATATCTCCAGGAATTTTTTAAAGTGACGATGCTCTTTCTTTGACTTAGAATTTACCGGATCTGAAACATCAGCTGCATCAGCACGCCTGTGAGTTGGCACATAAGGGCTTTTCGGGGGTACCTCCCCTAAGCTTGCTTCAAGCACTCCCTCCGACGTGGGCTTTGGCGAGACATCATCAATAGTAGCAGCTTGTTGTGGTTCCTCTCTCGCCTCAGATGTCTCCACATGTGCACAAACAACCTGCACCTGCTCCTCTTGCCTAGATGGAGATACCATACTCACAACTCTCTCTGATTTTCTGAAGAAATGGTTTCCGCCCGGCAATCTATAGTAAGTGCGTGGATACGGTATCGCCGGTGTTGCATTCACATTGAAAGTCATTTTTCTTTCTTCTATAGCTTCTCGCACCTGAGATTCCTCATTTCTTACCACCGACATGTACTTAACCTGATGATGTGCTTGGGCCACGTTCACATTCTCCGCTGGTTTCTGTTGATTGGCGTGCTTGATGGCCGCCACTTCATTTGAAATCTGTGCCACGGTGGTCTCTAATGCCCGCATCTGTGCTCCATGGCTTTGCAGCGTCTGCCCAAACTTGGTTAGAATATCACCTTGAGATTGCAATTGTTTTCCAAACATGGCCATCATCTCTTGGTTTTGCTGGACCATTTGAGTTAGTAATTCAGTGTTCTTATCCTCGGTTCTTTGCTGTGGTTTGGCATCCGGATCCTGCAGAAAATTATTTGGATCCTTCCATGAAAACTTTTTATCCTTTCTCCATGCATAGTCATTGTTTCTATAGCCCTGTTGTTGCATGAACTTCACTTTGGCTTCCTCATCGTCAGATGCATCTTCCTTAGTTAGCAGCTTCTTGGCTAGAAGATCTAACTTGTCGTTCAGCTCCCTAACTGTTCTGGATTCGCCGGCAGCCTTGACATGTTCCACTGCACCTCTGTCGCCCCATGACTGTTTCCTAGCCATGTTCTTTAATATCTCCCAGCATCTTGTATCAGTGTTGTTCAAGAAAAATCCGGAGCCAGTCGAGTCCAAATTGCTTCTATCATGCTCGGAGAGAGCAAAGTAGAAGATCTTCACTTGGGTTTCCTTGTCCAGTCCATGGTGTGGACATCTCCTCAACATGACTTGGAATCGCTCCCAAGTCTCAGAATAAGTTTCACCCGCCTGTTGGGTGAAATTGTGGATCTTCCGGATCATATCATTGGTCTTCTCAGGAGGGAAGAACCTCTCGAAGAAAACCTCCACCATGTGATCCCATGATTCAACAAACTCGTCATCGAGGTTATGAAGCCACTCTCTTGCCACTCCAGCCAAGGAACTCGGGAATAACTTGAGGTAGAGCACATCCTGTGGAAATCGATCTATCTTCACCATATCGCAGTTCTCCACGAACTGGCTGATGTGGGCCACTGGATCTTCATTTTTTAATCCGTGAAATGCGTTTGATTTAACCAGGTTAATCAGTGCTGGATCGATCTTGTATGTCGGTATGTTGATCGCCTGCTTCTTTATGGGCCCCTTTGATGCTGAGGAAGAAGACGCCTTGATCTTCTCCCATATTGTCTGTGTTTCAGCCATTTCTTCTGCTTGATCTTGCTCTGATTCAGAATTTATATCACTTTGGTACTCCTACTCGTAGTAGTCCTCGTCCTCTGGTCCCGCAGATGGAACCTCAGGTGTGCGATTCACGTAGTCTCGACTACGTGTGTGCACCATGCAAAGTACCTGAAATATGGAAATAGGGGTTCAGTACAATGCTTTGAACGAGTCAACACAATTATAGAGAAATAAAGGAATTTTTTTGAAATTGTTTTAAAATAATAAAAAAAATGTGGCCTAGAGTGGCCTCTCTTAGCACTCAAAGTGCCAATAATTCGCCGTATCCCCGGCAACGGCGCCAAAAACTTGACGTGTATTTTACTACGCGCTAAAAACGCAAGTGTACGCGTCGAGTAATATAGGCCTTGTGAGGCCCGAGTCGAACTCAGGGATACGTGAATTATTGGAGACTTCTACTAACTAATCGCAATCAGCTAGACCGATTAACAAAGTAGGGTTTTGTTGTTCAAATTAAAAGAAAATAAAAATCAAACAAAGAAAACAATCGATTAAAGGTTAATTTAATCAATTAAAAGGGATATCTTTAGGATGGCGGTTTCACCGCGGGTCAACATTGTATTAGATTTCATATAATTCCTCACACTTCTCTCTCTATCCGGGTAGTGGCCTGAAATGAGAATTACCCACTGTCGTGGTGTAATCCACTACTTAGATTTAGGTTGATTCCATCGTCATAGTAATCATTCCCCTAAACTAAGTGCATTAAAATCGGTCCCTCAGTTCCCACCATTAATTTTACAACTCCTTTGTCAAGGGTTTTATTAATTAATGTAGAATTCGTCTCTTTTCAACCGTTAATCCTTCTGTCGAAGTGATTAAGGGTGTTAAATTATTATTATGGTGATCAAGCATAACAATAGCAATAGAGAAAAAGAATTTATACCATGGATATGAGAAAAAAAATGAATTATCAATATAAAATCATCATACAATGTATCCCCGGGCTACTCCCGGTCCTAAAGATTGAGGGTTTTAGCCTCTCATGTTCATCTCACACGAATACATGGTAGAAATTGGGGAATTCATAAGAAAAACGTGAAATAAATGGGAAAACCCCTGAACGGAGAAGAACCGGTGGATCCTTGGTGTAGAACACAAGCTTTCCCCGCCTGTCGGTGGTGGAAATTGTCTTCGGCAGCGTCCGAATCACCCGGGATGAGCTTCTCGGCCTCCGTTCTCCTTTCTCTCCTCCTCGGCACTCGTGCGAAACCAAAAATGAGATGATCCTCCTCGGCGGCCGTCATTAGGTATAAGTCCCTAATTAGGTCGTCAAATAATGACAGCCGTCCGATTGATATCAAAACAGATCCAACGCATATCTGCCGACGTCGATACCATCGACGCGGGTCGATGGTATCGACCCAGCGGATTAGCGGCAGCTTTCCTTTCTTTTATTCTGAGCGCCTGTGGTGATCTCGATACCATCGACTTGGGTGTCGATGGTATCGACTCCTTTAGCATCGGTTGTTGTCGTTTAGCGACGTTGTAGCTCTCCTAGTGTCGATGGCATCGACTTGGGTCGATGGTATCGACACTGTATTGCTTTTCTCAGCTGACAACCTGTGGCTTGGTCGATGGTATCGACTTCCGTTGATGGTATCGACGGAAGCAGATACTTGTTTTTCCTGAAATTTCACAACAAGACCAAGTAAATCCACACAAATTATGATAATATGATAAATAATGCTCAAAATGGTAAAACAAAGGGGATTTGATATAATATGATGGCAAAGACCAAATTAAGTGAATTATGCAATATTATCCATGAAAATGAGTAATTAAGGCACAAAACTCATATAAAATAGGTCTATAAATGCGACTCAAAATCATCGCATCAGTATGATATGTGGTTAATGATTTGTAAGAATTAATAATGTATGGGTCACCTAATGATGAATCGTCAAATTGGTGCAATGATCAATATGTTATTATAATGCACTTTGTAACCCACACATAACTTAATGAAGATGAGATACACATGCACTTATGAAAGGGTGATACCTGGTACTGATGGTATGATGATTGATTCATATTTAACTAATGTGGTTCAAACCTAAATTAGTTTCAAGGAAGTGGGAATTGGTGTAATTAGGGTTTGGTGGTGTAATCGTGAAGTAAAACCCTAATCGGCTCTATGTGAAGAGCATTGACCCTAATTATGAGGGAAGGTAATAATATAGAATGATTATAATAGAAAGCATGGTATATTTCTCTCTTAAATACATGGCTATAACCTAATGGGTTAATTGGGTGCTATGACTTGTGAATACTATGAAGTTGGTTAAATGATAGCAAGTTTTGGTTATGAACCTTGAAAAGGGAACACGGGAAGTATGAATATGTGAATGTGCATATACTTGGTTATACTAATTAATTCTTAGTCTTATACACTCTAGTTTATGGGAGGAAGTGCATGTCAGAGATGTGAGGTAGAATGATGTTTAAGGTCCTTATGTAAAATCAACATGAAGCCTAATTGTAGATTAGAGATCTTATCATGCTTTGCTTGCTTTAACTAAAGGTATTTAATATGTTTATCATATTCTCTTTCTGAACATATTGGCTAATTATTGTTATGGCAAGTACATGTGTTGTGGCAAAGTGATGTGGCATGAGTAATATGGCATGAGTCATGCTTGTATGCTCGATGAGGCATGATGTGATAATCATGAATCACAAATGTGATGTAATGGGTCTTAGGAGCTGGTAAAGGTTTAGTGTCTGGCTGAGGTGATAACCTCTAATACTGGAATGAGGGATTGACATCCCAGGATGATATGATAATGATGATAGCCATGTGGCTGATAGTGAAACAGTAGCCTTGTGGCTGACAGTGATACAATGTTATGAGATGATGGGAATCAGTTTAAATGAGGATATCTACTGTTGTAATACTATGCCCCTTTCTTTTGAAGGATTTGTTTGTGGTTTGTACATTGTAACTTGATTGATGCTGAAAGACAACTTTAATTGGTCTTATTAATTAAGAGGAATCTAATTATGTATCTTGCCTTGTGCCATAGATCCATTCTAGTGTCAGTTTTATTGTTGGATGGTGAAACGAGTTTAACTCAGAGTGCATATTTTTGAATATGCAGGGTGCAAGTTGAGTATTCCCTTGCATCCTTAATATTAGGTTGTGTGAGATGGCCATGTGTGAGCTGATCTTGGTGTACTAAGGATAGCTAGCCATGTGTGAGCCAGTACTCCTTCTAAGAATGACCATGTGTGATCCTATTCTCCTAGCATTGTTACATGTACCAAGGTGGGATAGATATTATATGGGTGGCCATGCATGAGCCAGCCCCTTGGATGTGACTATGTCACTTATGCAGTTGACTGATATGTCGCTGCGATGTTACTCTCGTGCTGACCGGGAGGTGTGGGAAGGTCATGGATTCTGGCTCTTCCATTGACCTTGTATGATATCAATTTCGACTAAGGAGTTATTGGTTGGATTTGGGTGGTATGACTCAAATCCTCTATACATAACAAATACGTAATCATCGGTGTACAGTTCATGTATATGATCAAATACAGAAACATTGGATGAAGCCTTGCCTTGCTTTTAACTATTTAGTTTGTAATGGTTATACATGTACTTCATATTATGTTTCAAATTATTAATAATTATATTGCTCATTGGCAAGTGCATAATACTTCTCTATTTACTTCATCTATGAGATATATGTCCTTTAGTTAATTCTGTTCAATCTTCTCAGCATGTTAATATATCTGCTTAGTCATCTGTGATAATAATAAAGTTGGCAGAGAGTTATATCTCTCGTTGGGACTGTGTGTCTCTCACTGTTGGTTAAATAACTTTTAGGTGGGCGTGCATGCCGATTTAAAGATCATGTAGTTGAAGATGATATGAGAAGAAAACTACACTTGGTGAAACATGGTATATGAAAAGTGTCCTATTTTTCATCCCTATGCACTCAAGTCCTTGGGAGTGTTCGCGATGTATTTTTTAGACATGATGATCGATATGTGATTTCTAGCTTGTGTTCCTCTAGTAGTATGTATATACATGTGGAACTGTTATCTTATGTAATACGTTGATTGGAATATGATGATGTAGCACATTGAATATATGTGATTTCTGGCTTGTGTTCCTCTGGTAGTATGTATATACATGTGGAACTGTTATCTTATGTAATACTTTGATTGGAATATGATGATGTAGCACATTGAATGTGCATATACTTGGTTATACTAATTAATTCTTAGTCTTATACACTCTAGTTTATGGGAGGAAGTGCATGTCAGAGATGTGAGGTAGAATGATGTTTAAGGTCCTTATGTAAAATCAACATGAAGCCTAATTGTAGATTAGAGATCTTATCATGCTTTTCTTGCTTTAACTAAAGGTATATAATATGTTTAGCATATTCTCTTTCTGAACATATTGGCTAATTATTGTTATGGCAAGTACATGTGTTGTGGCATAAGTGATGTGGCATGAGTAATATGGCATGAGTAATGCTTGTATGCTCGATGAGGCATGATGTGATAATCATGAATCACAAATGTGATGTAATGGGTCTTAGGAGTTGGTAAAGGTTTAGTGTCTGGCTGAGGTGATAACCTCTAATATTGGAATGAGGGATTGACATCCCAGGATGATATGACAATGATGATAGCCCTGTGGCTGATAGTGATACAGTAGCCTTGTGGCTGACAGTGATACAATGTTATGAGATGATGGGAATCGGTTTAAACGAGGATATCTACTGTTGTAATACTATGCCCCTTTCTTTTGAAGGATTTGTTTGTGATTTGTACATTGTAACTTGATTGATGCTGAAAGACAACTTTAATTGGTCTTATTAATCAAGAGGAATCTAATTATGTATCTTGTTGTGTGCCATAGATCCATTCTAGTGTCAGTTTTATTGTTGGATGGTGAAACGAGTTTAACTCAGAGTGCATATTTTTGAATATGCAGGGTGCAAGTTGAGTATTCCCTTACATCCTTAATATTAGGTTGTGTGAGATGGCCATGTGTGAGCTGATCTCGGTGTACTAAGGATAGCTATCCTTGTGTGAGCCAGTACTCCTTTTAAGAACGACCATGCATGATCCTGTTCTCCTAGCGCTGTTACATGTACCAAGGTTGGCTAGATATTATATGGGTGGCCATGCGTGAGTTAACCCCTTGGATGTGACTATGTCACTTATGCAGTTGACTGATATGTCGTTGCGACGTTACTCTCGTGCTGACCGAGAGGTGTGGGAAGGTCATGGATCTGGCTCTTCCATTGACCTTGTACGATATCGATTTCAACTAAGGAGTTATTGGTTGGATTTGGGTGGTACTACTCAAATCCTCTGGACATAACAAATATGTAATCATCGGTGTAGAGTTCATGTATATGATCAAATACAGAAACATTAGATGAAGCCTTGCCTTGTTTTTAACTAGTTAGTTTGTAATGGTTATACATGTACTTCATATTATGTTTCAAATTATTAATTATTCTATTGCTCATTGGCAAGTGCATAATACTTCTCTATTTACTTCATCTATGAGATATATGTCCTTTAGTTAATTCTGTTCAATCTTCTCAGCATGTTAATATATCTGCTTAGTCATCTGTGATAATAATAAAGTTGGCAGAGAGTTATATCTCTCACTGGGACTATGTGTCTCTCATTGTTGGTTAAATAACTTTTAGGTGGGCGTGCATGCCGATTTAAAGATCATGTAGTTGAAGATGATATGAGAAGAAAACTACACTTGGTGAAACATGGTATATGAAAAGTGTCCTATTTTTTGTCCCTATGCACTCAAGTCCTTGGGAGGGTTCGCGATGTATTTTGTAGACATGATGATCGATATGTGATTTCTGGCTTGTGTTCCTCTGGTAGTATGTATATACATGTGGAACTATTATCTTATGTAATATGTTGATTGAAATATGATGATGTAGCACATTGAATATATGTTATGAAATGTATGTGTTGGCTCTTGTGTAATAATTCTCAGCTCATGGTGCTTGTTACAAATCGGTTTTAATTTCTTGTGATTTTTTATAATCCAATGTTTATGGGTGATCATGATTTAAGTTTTGAGTAATCTTTCTTTGTGTGATAAAGGGTGTCACACATTCTACCATTATGTTTTATAAAATTTGTAGAAGACGATTTCTTCATTAATAATGTTCTCAAGAACCTATAATACTCCTCCCACATATGTATGTGGTTTAGAATATGTGTCAACTAGATCTCAAACTCAATGTATGCACAACACATATTTTTGACCTAGAAAAGAATAAGTTTAATGTAAAATAAACCATAAATTAACTAGATAATAATATAATATATTAATAACGGTGACACAAATACTAGGTTATATTCAATCCTAAGATTATTAGTAATGAACGATATGAGTTGTAACATATGTACTTATGTAGCTCTAACAATGGTATGTCTGAAATTGCAAACATTCATCTGTTTGATGGGTTCGATGTCGTGTTACACAAGATACAACTTCGGTGGTCAATTGCAAAATATAGGGTATTGAAACACCTCCACATCCATCCAACCATTTAACTAAAAATAATAAATCAGACAATCAGAAATGAGTTATGGATATCTTAATAGGGGACTTCACTTCTATGCATCCCATGCACATGTGAGGACCCAGAAGGTCTACACATGACTGGAGTGGCGATGTAGACACACCTTGTCTTCCATAATCCCTCCAGACATATCATGTTGATTGCTTGATCTACCTTTACTTGTTTGGATGTGCATTGCTTGAAGTACTTGAAGTGTAACTACATGATGTCTTCACTTAAGGTAGTTGGCTTGTGTTAAAGATTGATTTCATAAGGAGTTAGAGATTCACATAAATCAATTGAAGTTCATGAAGTTAATGTCACAAAGAAGATTAGTCAGTTAGTAATTCAACCTTAAAATAAATTAGTCAGTTGGTAATTCAACCATAAAAAATGAGTTAATAATTCATGATATTTTTATTTATAAGAATAGTGTGCCATCTCATGTAGTATCCTCACTTGAAAGATTACGTAAACTTTTTTGAGGAAAAATTAGCAATCTTTTATATTAGTCAAAATTATCAATGGAATTATATATTATTAGAAAAAAAAATTGTCCTAAAAGAAACACACCAAATATTGGACGTTTTGCCCTTTTGTTAGGCCATGACGTCCGTGGCGGCCTGCAATGTCCGGAATGTAAGTTAAAGTGAGCTTGGGATGTGGATGAGTACATTTACCTGCTAGCCAGCATAAAGATCAGGCGTGCCGGTACTTGTTCCAATGGATTATAACTCCATTTGGTAGTAATGAATGAGCTTCTGAGTACCCTGCTATCTGCTCCGGATACTGTGGTGTTACGTGTGAACAGTTAACAAGCTCACAAGTCACGACTAACAGCATATCCGGATCGCTTTTTCTGTGCATACCAATTTTCATATAAGAAAGTAAGAACAACAACAGAAACATACACATGATGCCTCCATAGTTCCGCAGCGATACATTTATCTATTATATTTAATTCGGTATTCATGATTCAGAATCCCGCCGTGACTGAACACTGCCGCGAAGTCAGCCCGGTCGTCCACTTGCGAAGTCTGCCGTCCTCTTTTGTGTGCCGTCGTCAGCTTGTTCGCATACTTCAGCCTGCTCCGCAACAGGATTTCACGGCTCCCAGTTCTGATGTTCTTAAACTCAAATACCGTATACGTATAAAACTACCTTGTATTTTTGATGTCAGCGGCCGAACGGCCCTAAGAGTACAAATTTTAGGCTGTAATGGTATCTCCTTAGTGGACCGCGGCGGTGACAACAAACATCAGGTGGAGGTGGATAAAGTATATTCCTTTAGGACTAGTTTGGTTCAACATAAATTCAACCCTCGCTATGAATTGGAAAATAAGAATTCAATTGTAAATAATTGCTATTAATAAGTTTTGATTTGGTTTGCTGCAGATGCTTCCAATTGATTTCATTTGTTGCCATCTGACAGCATGTAGTTTTCAGAATGCCATTACAGGAGGAGCTGTCACGCACGGCCGCATATCAAGTAAAAAAGCCGTTCGGCACGTAGCCTTAATTTCTGATGAGAAAAATGAATCACACTTCTTTTGGGAGGCAGTTCGCTTCCCCCAGATTTTTGTATATGTCAAATCGTCAGTGTACAATTCTTTCCGCTTGGGGTTGGTTTCACAAGAAACCAAGCAGTTGCAGTTGGAAACACAGTGAAACACGAGTTTTTATTTTAATTCTAACGAAATAGAGCCTTAGCTAGCTAGGCTTCTTTTAGCTTGACTGGGAGCCGACGAGGAGGATGGGATAACCTGAGTGTCGTGGATCTCTGTACTCTTTCCGGTATGCTGAGTTATTTAACTTTATGGGTGGAGACAAATTCCCTAGACATTATTATATATTTTCCATATTTTGGGGTTTGGACCAACACGGAGGTTTCTAAATCTGCGCGTAGTGTCCTTGTCAAGAGCAGTGCGTGCCTTCACCCCTTTGTACTGTTGTACATGAGCACCGCATCGGCGGCTGCACTTGAAAATCTGAGGGCGCGGCAGCCGCCGTCTCGCCCCGACCCTCCGGGCCCATTTAGACCTACGGGCATGCGTGGCCATGAACGACTCATCATGTCAGCTAGTTGGCAGCTAGCGCTGCTATATCGACTAACACAAGAGATCAGCTATGCAAAGGCAAAATGACATCTCATTTGGAATGAATTTTGACATTTAGCCCGCTGGCAAATGGGATGTTCCCACATGGTAAACGATTTTTGGAACTCACATCCCTCCACTGATCATGATGATCCAGAATATGACATACAACATAAACTCAAACTGCCCAGACCTGCCCTCAACCGATGGAACAAGATACATTTTGGCTCCATCCCAGATGCCATCAAGATCAAGGAAAATCTACTCCTTACCTCACTACAACACAACATTCTCATGGATACACATATACCCATTCTTCAAGAAATCAAAATTCTCAAAACTCATGAAGAAACCATATGGAAACAGAGAGCCAAAATCAAATGGCTGGGGGAGGGGGATAGAAACACGAAATTTTTTCATGCAACTTGCAACAACAAACACATCCGCCTTCAAATCACCAATATTGATAGTATTGATGCCACCACTCTACCCATACACACCCTCACTAACCACAATATCATTTTTTTCAAGGGACTATAAAACAATGGACACTATTTCTACCAACATATCACCTTTAACTGGAACAGACTTTTCCCACATAAAATCTCTCCCATAAGCAACCTTCTTGACCCTTTCCTCGACACTGAGATCCAAAGAGCAATGGAGCACCTCAGATTGGACAAACCACCTGGACGGAACGGATTTGACATGCCCTTTTATCAAGCTTCTTGGCAAATTATCAAAGATGATTTCACCAAGCTATGCTCGGAGATACACCGACAACATAACATCTCTCATCTCCTCAAACCAATCAATCACACTCACATAGCTCTGATTACAAAAACAAACTATCCCAACTCCATCCGAGAATACAGACCTATGATTCTCATTAATTCATCATACAAGATCATTGCCAAGACACTCAACAGCCGCATGAAACCACTTCTTAATGACATTATTGACATCCAACAATGTGCTTTCTTGCCACGCAAAAATATCCAAGACACATTCATCATTGTATAGGAAACCCTACACACTTGCCACATGCTCATAGAGCATGTCCTCTTGTTCAAACTGGATTTTGAAAAAGCTTTTGATAACATCAATTGAGAGTTCCTTATACTATACATGCATGGACTAAATTTCCCCTCAAAATGGTGCTCATGGATACACTCATGTATCAGTACTAGCACTTTTTCTACCTTTATTAATGGATCCCCACACAATTTTTTTAAGAACTCCAATGGAGTTAGACAAATGACCTTCTATCACCTTATTTATTCATCATCATCACATCTGTCTTAAACTCTCTCATATGAAATGCCACGGAATAAGGGTACCTTAACATGCCCAGAGGATGCACACCTAATGTTATACAATATGTAGATGACATCGTCTCATCACGTCAAACAACTTTGATGTCATCAATTTCATCAGGATTCTTGCAATATTCACTAAACTCTTTGGCCTCAAAATCAGTTTTACCAAATCAACCATTATTAGCAATCACGTGGACGCCATTGGGATGCATATATACACCACCATGCTGGGATGCCAACATGAACCCTTCCCATTAACATACCTCAGCCTCCCACTTACCCCCACACGACCACCGTTCTCTGCATGGAACCTGATCATCCACAAAATCAACCACTATGTCAACTCCTGGAAAAACAACTACCTCTCTTTGGCAGGTCACATATCCCTACTCAAAACCACCCTCACGCCCATTATCATTTACTATCTATCATACACTTCCCTCCCTACCACTGTCCTCAAAACCATTGACAAGATCTGATGGAGGTTCCTTTGGGAACACCAAGGCAAGAAATTACACTTGGTCAACTGGGATACCATATACAACCCCAAGGCGGAGGGGGGATGGAGCATCATCAACATCAAACTCCAAACTCTATCCTCATATACAAGATTACTACATCCATCAGTAACAAAGAAAACAAGCCGTGGAGGAATATCTTCACCAACAAATACCTCAAACAACACACACCATGGTCTTTCACAACTACCAGGAAGGCCTCACCAGTATGAAAATACATAGCCAACACTCTTCGCATCATTTCTGACACCATCTGGATACCACCACACACCAAATTTTGGCACGATCCCTGGTGGCACGGACAGAAACTCATCAACCTACAATTACCATCCATGATCATCCCCAGTTCTTTATACAACTATAACAATTGCCAAGTGATGAATAAATTGAGTTCACACAAAGACAACAACCTCAAACGTTTCCTTAGGGGATGAACTGACCCAACAACATATTTGGATATCCTACAACAACTTGAATACAATACATGCAAAAGCATCACTTGGATTTGGGGAACTAAATATACTGCCAAACTAGCATATCTTTTTTTTTACATATTAAGGAAAAACCAAAAGTACATGACGATATGGCAAACTCAATGCCCACCCAAATTACACAAATTGATATGGCTCGTCTATCACGACATAGTACCAACAGACACGATGATGAGACATAGAGGATTTCATGGACCATCTAGATGTCCACTTTGTTACAATAATGAGGAAACAACCCAACACCTCTTCTACGGATGTCACACATCTAGAAGGATCTGGACACACTACACTATGAACACCGCCATCTTAGTCGACTCCTACCTTAACACCTTCCATAGGTTGCAAAATACTAGAAGCAGAATGTAATGACCCTGACCTGGGTTATGAGGTAACCCTATTTTTTTGGATAATAAAGTTTCTTAGAACTTTAATATAATCCTATAATGTGCTTTGTTATCATATGACACACTTATGTTTCAAGTTTGGTCCCGATTGAATGTTGTATGTGCAATTTTCCTTTGTTTTGGACCAAAGTGTAATTTACCCAAATTGAGGGGCTATAATGCAAATTGTCACATGTTGAATGTACCCCATGTGTTTAAGCATCATAAGAGAGAGAATGATGCTAAGTGGTGGCTTGTGGAAAGCCCAAATTCCAAGTTTGAACTTGTTTGAACAATGTTGGAGCATTGTGCACCAATTTTGGTACAAATCATAATTTACCCAAAATGTGGTGTTAATATGCAAATTACCACCTCTAGAGTGACCCTACTCCCTCCTAGTATAATTTAGAGGATATATAATGAATGAGACACCATGTTTGAATCACTTATGAGTGATGGTAATCTTGGTGATGAAATGACCAAGAAAAGGGTTGAATTTGAAAGCTTAACTTGAGTTGTATCAACTTGAAAAGCTTATATATGAGTGCCTATCGGCCATGGAGCCCAAGGAGGTGCCCCATATCATTTTGTGAACTCTTGGCAAAGTCCATATCGTGCAAAGCTCCTCAAGGAGGTGAAGTGTGACGGCCAACTAGTTTCCTTAGAAAAAGTGTATTGGCTTGACTTAAAATAGTGATTAAACCTAGATAACTTATCCAAATGGATAAGTAATGGACGAATTTGCATCTCAAGATGATCATCAACCATTTTGCAAGACAAGATAAATTTTGATGCATGCATGTACAGGTGTCACCCATGCATGACACGTGGCACCTACTAGCTCAAAATGTTGACACCTCATTTTTGCCTTCCTTCATGAACAACAAGTATATATACCCCTAGTTTCACCCCTTGGTGCAATTTTGCGACCCTTAACACCCTCCTACCCTAAGGTATCGTGCATAGAGATCCCATATCGTGAAGGGATGTTGTGGTATCGTGCATGATCCTTGGGGTATCTCCCATGGCAAGACCATTGATGCGATGATTTTGAGTCGCATTTATAGACTTGTTTGATAGGTGTTTTATGCATTTATTAGTCATTTTCATGGTTAATGTTGCATAATTCATTCATTTTGGTCTATGCTACTTCTTTATGTCAAATTCCCTTTATTTAAGCATTTTGAGTATTAATTATCATAAAAATATATTTTGTGTTGATTTATGTGGTTCCGTGTGTTAATTTCAGGAAGAACAAGTATCTGCTGCCGTCGATACCATCGACGGTGGTCGATACCATCGACCGGACCACAGGCTGCCAGCCGCAAGGACCAGAAGAAAGTCGATACTATCGATAGGGATGTCGATGGTACCGAGATACCATCAGGTTGCTGGCGAGAAGTGCGTCGATACTATCGACCAAAATGTCGATACTATCGACTGGTGGAGCTACAGAGACACAAAATGACAAAACCGTCGCTACAGGTTCGTCGATATCGTCGACCCGCATCGATGGTATCGAGATGACATCGGGCGCTCAGATGAAAGAAAAGAAGGATTGCCGCTATCACTCTAGGTCGATACCATCGACCCGCGTCGATGGTATCGACACCGTCAGATATGAGTTTGTTTCAGATTAATCTTAATCGGACGGAGGTGGTTAATTGGCGACCTAATTTGGGAGATATACCTAATGACGGCGCCCTTGACTGGGGAGGGACGTCATTAGTTGTTGCACACATCCCGGAGAGCAAAGGAGAGAAGAACGGAGCATGAGAGCACGCCCCAGCCAATCCGGACACTGAAGAAGACAAATTCCACCACCGAAAGGCGGCAGAACACAGATTCCACGCCAAGGATCGATTGGACCTTCTCCGTTCAGGGGTTTAATCACTCAATCACGTTTTTCTTCATGTTTCCTTTTCTCTTCTCCACATTGTACTCTGAGATGAACATGCGGGGCTAATCCCCTTTATCTTTAGGACCGGGAGTAGCATGGGGATTCATTGTATGAAGATTTTATAATAGTAATTCATATCTTATCTCTTAAATCCGTGGTATAATTTTGTGTTCTCCAATATATTATTATGTTTGATCACCATAATAATAACCTAATGCCCTTAATTGCTTTGAAATAAGAATTAACGGTTGAAAAGAGACGAAATTTACATTAATTGACAAATCCCTTGAATAAGGCGGTGTAAGATTAATGGTGGATACCGAGAGGTCGTTTATAATGCACCTAGTTTAGGGTATAGGTTACTACGACAGTGGAACCGACCTAGACATAGGTAGTGAATTGTACCACGACAGTGAGAAATTCTGATTTCAGGCCACTACCCGGATAGAGAGATAAAAATTGAGTAGCTATATAGAATTTAGTACAATGAAAACCTACGGTGAAACCGCAACCCTAAAGATCTCCTTTTGAATTGATTAAACCAACATTTAATCGATTGCTTATTTTGTTTTGTTTTTATTTTCTTTTAATTTTAACAACTCTCAACTTTTGAATCGGCTTAGCTGATCGCGAGTAGTTAGTAGGAGTCCCCGACGATTGCACGTATCCCTGAGTTCAACTCGGGCCTCACAAAGGCCTGTACTACTTCGACACGTTCACTTGCGTTTCTGTGCACGGTAAATTTGTGTCAAGTTTTTGGCGCCGTTGCCGGGGATACAACAATTTGTTGGCACTTCGAGTGCTTTGAGCGGCCACTCTAGGCCACCTTTTTATTTTTTTTACCTTTTCAAAAATTCATAATCTATTTTCTAATTATTTGCAATCGTCAAGCACTGTACTAAATTTCATTTTTCTATTTTCAGGTACTGTGCATGGTGCAGACGCGTAGTACTGACTACGCGAGTCGCGCACCAGAGGTTCCGCTGCCGGGACCAGAAGACGAGGGCGAGTATAATCAAGATGAGCTGGAGGATATAATCTCTAAACACGAACAAGAAGAGATGGACGAGCCACAGACAATATGGGAGAAGATCAAGGCTTTTTCCTCGTCCGCTTCCAAGGGGATGATAAAGAAGCAAGCGCTGAATATTCCGACATACAAGATTGATCCAGCTTTGATCAACTTGGTGAAGTCTAATGCCTTCCATGGGCTAAAAAATGGAGACCCCGTCGCGTACATAAGTCAGTTTGTAGAGAATTGTGATATGGTAAAAATTGACAGATTTCCACAAGACGTGCTCTACTTGAAGCTCTTCCCGAGTTCTCTAGCGGGAATTGTGTGCGAATGGATACATAACTTGGACGATGAATATGTGGAGTCTTGGGACCACATGGTGGAGGTCTTCTTCGAGAGGTTCTTTCCGCCCGAGAAGACCAATGACATGATAAGAAAGATCCATAACTTCACCCAACAAGTAGGAGAAACCTATTCTGAGACCTGGGAAAGGTTTCAAATCATGCTCAGGCGATGCCCGCATCATGGGCTGGATAAGGAGACCCAAGTCAAGATCTTCTATTTTTCTCTCTCCGAGCAAGATAGAAGCAACCTCGATTCAGCCGGTTCCGGATTCTTCTTGAATAATACAGACACTAGATGCTGGGAGATCTTAAAGAACATGGCAAAGAAACAATCATGGGGCGAAAGAGGTGCCGTGGAGCAGGTTCGAGTTGTAGGTGAATCTAAAGCAATAAAGGAGCTGAATGAGAAGATGGATCTTCTCGCAAAGAAATTGCTTGCAAAGGAGGATACTGAGTCCGAGGACGAGGCTCAAGTGAAATTCATGAGGCAGCAGCCAGGTTACAGGAACAATGACTATTCATGGAGGAAAGACAAGAAGTTTTCCTGGAAGGATCCCAATAACTTCTTGCAGGATCCGGATGCTAAACCCCAGCCAGCAGCGGAGGATAAGAGCACAGAGCTGCTCAATCAAGTTATAAAGCAAAACCAAGAACTCATGGCTACTTTCGGCCAGCAAATAAAGCAACAAGGGGAGTTCATGAACCAATTCGGGCAGACACTGCAGAGCCATGGGGCTCAAATGAGGATAATAGAAACATCTATGGCACAGATGGCTGTGGAGATAGCCAGTTTGAAGAATCCAAAACATCCAGGTTTCCCGAGAAATACTAATGTTCCAGGAGGGAACCAACAAGCGAAGGCCATCTTGCTAAGAAGTGGCAAGAAATTGTTAAATCCCAAGGTCGATGAAGCAAGTAAACCCCAAGCTAAAATTGAAGTTCAAGCCACTAAGGAGGTGCCCGCACCGGTCACAGAACCAGTCGATGACACAGTTGTGGATGCTACTGAAGACCCTATTGCCGAGGAGGAGGAACCTAAGAAACAGACACCCTATGTGCCACCGCATCAAAGGGCACAGGTTGTACCTGTCCCTTATCTCAACAGTGCTAAGGCAAGGAAGGTAGATGATCAATTCAAAAAGTTCTTAGACATTTTCAGGAAGCTTTCAGTCAACATCCCTCTATTGGAAGCTATTGAGCAAATCCCTTCTTATGGGAAATTTCTGAAGGACATCATCACTAAGAAGAGAAAAATTCTAGACACGGAAGTAGTTGTGCTTAAGGAGTAGGTCAGTGCCTTCATCATGGGCACATTGCCACCAAAGAGGCAAGATCCGGGTTGTTTCAACATTTCGTTCTATATCGGGAAAGTCAAATTTGGTGAAGCATTATGTGACTCAGGAGCAAGCATCAATTTAATTCCCCTTTCTACATTCAAAAAGTTGGGAATCAAGGAGTCAAGGCCAAGCAACATGACAATTCAATTGGCGGATAACTCTGTAGTGAAACTGTATGGGATTTGTGAAGATGTGCTTGTGAAAGTGGATAGATTTGTATTTCCTGCAGATTTTGTCGTCATGGAGATGCAAGATGAACAAGGCAATGAGCTACTACTCGGAAGACCATTCTAAGCTACAGCCGACATGATACTCGAGATGGGGAGAGGTCGGTTGACCTTGGGTATAGTCGATGACCGATTTGATATGGTCATGCCTTCCAGCGCCACTTCACCTAAATCGAAGGAGCAATGCCACATGGTAAAACATTTTGATAACACTATCTCACTTTGTCTAGGGAAGCCATTTCTGGATATGGCTCATGTAATGACCAAGGTGGACAAAGGGACGTTGGCTGTAGACATCATGGAGAAAACCAAAGTAGTATCCCTTTGCAAGGCTGTAGGGTTCCCGAATGATGAGAATGAGGACATTCCTCCCTCTACGGAGGATGATGCTATACAAAATTCAGTTTCTGATGCATATCTGGAATTACCATTGGAGGCTTGTTTAGTCAACATCACTTATGATTGGATGAGAAGCAAATCACTCAAGGAGTGCGCCAAGATGCTTCAGATGATTCCATGTTTCTATGCGAGGTATTATGAAGATTTAGGTGAACTTCCCCCTCCACTTTAATCATCATTGATCAGCCCACCAGAGTTAGAGTTAAAGCCACTGCCACCGCATCTCAAGTACGCCTTTCTAGCGGAGGAAGAAAAGTTACATGTGATCATTTCTGAATATCTGAGTGTGGAAGAGGAGGACCAATTGTTGATAGTGTTGAAGAACCACCGGGGAGCATTTGGGTGGTCTGTCACAGATATCAAGGGGATTTCCCCTACTTTGTGTCAACATAAGATTCGGCTCGAGGAGGGAGCCAAGTCAGTGATCCAACTGCAACGTCGACTGAATCCAAGCATGATGGAGGTGGTGAAGAAAGAGGTGATTAAGCTTCTCTCCACAGGTATCATCTATGCGATTTCAGACTCGACATGGGTAAGTCCCACGCAGGTAGTCCCTAAAAGGGGGGTATTACTGTCACTCAAAATATTTTAAATGAACCTGTCACCACCCGTTTGGTAACCGAGTGGTGAGTTTGTATTGATTACCGACGTCTTAATGCCGCTACGCTGAAGGATCACTTTCCTCTACCATTTATTGATCAAATTCTAGAGCGCTTAGCCGACCGATCTCATTTCTGTTTTCTGGATGGGTATTCAGGATACAATCAGATTTCAATTGATCCTAAGGACCAAGAGAAATCTACTTTCACTTGTCCCTATGGAACTTTTGTGTATCGCCACATGCCCTTTGGATTATGCAACACATCAATGACTTTTCAGCGTTGTATGCTCGCCATTTTTTCTGATATGGTAGAACGCTGTCTTGAAGTCTTTATGGATGATTTTTTGGTTTATGGTGCTTCGTTTGATGAATGCCTTTATAATTTGGATAAGGTATTACAGAGATGTGAGGACACACATTTGGTCCTCAACTGGGAGAAATGTCATATGATGGTGAGTGAAGGGATAGTGCTAGGACATAAAGTGTCTAGCAAAGGTTTGGAGGTAGATCTAGTGAAAATTGAAGTAATTTCTAAATTGCCCCCACCAAATTCGGTAAAAGGGGTAAGAAGCTTCTTAGGACACGCTAGATTTTATCGTCGGTTCATAAAAGATTTTTCTAAAATCGCCAAACCTCTATCCGAGCTTCTCGAGAAAGATGTCATTTTTTATTTCAACGACAAATGTTTATACGTGTTCAACGTGCTGAAGGAGAAATTGATTTCCGCACCGGTTGTTCAAACACCGGATTGGACTAAGCCATTCGAACTCATGTGTGATGCATCGGATTTTGCTGTAGGAGTTGTGTTAGGACATCGGGTGGACAATAAACCCGCCGTAATATTTTATGCTTCTAAGACTTTGAATGATGCTCAATTAAATTACACAACTACTGAAAAAGAATTGCTTGCCGTTGTTTTCACTTTTGAAAAATTCCGGCAATATTTAGTTGGATTGAAAGTAGTTGTTTGGACTGATCACGCCGCTATTAAATATTTGATGGAGAAAAAAGATGCTAAACCTAGATTGATTAGGTGGATCTTGCTCCTAAAAGAATTTGATATCAAAACTAAAGACAAGGTGGGGATTGAAAATGTCGTAGCGGATCATTTGTCTAGGTTAGAGAGGGTGGATGAAAAAGATTTACACATACCCATAACTGAGACATTTCCGGATGAACAATTGTTGAAAGTGAATTCTAAAGATCCTTGGTTTTCATATATCGTGAATTATCTTGCTTGCAGGATCATCCCAGAAGATTGGACATATCAAGAGAAGAAGAAATTTTTCCATTCTCTACGTTATTATTTTTGGGATGACCCCATTCTTTTGAAGCAATGCAGGGATGGTGTTCTACGTAGGTGTGTACCTGAGGAGGAATATGAGAGTGTTCTTCATCACTGCCACACTCTACCTATAGGCGGACACCACGCGAGCTCTCGTACGGCGGCCAAAGTGTTGGAAAATGGCCTATATTGGCCTACCTTGTTCCGAGACGCCTATGAGTTCGTGAGACAATGTGATTCCTGCCAAAGGGCGGGTAACATTTCAAAGAGACAGGAGATGCCCCTAAATGTTTTCCAAGAAGTTGAGGTATTTGACCTATGGGGTATAGATTTCATGGGACCCTTTGTGTCCTCAAATTCGAATTTATATATTCTCTTAGTTGTTGATTATGTATCGAAGTGGGTAGAAGCAATACCCACAAGGACTAATGATTCTTCTGTAGTGTGCAGATTCGTAAAAGAAAATATCTTCTACAGGTTTGGAGTGCCCCGAATGATCATCAGTGATGGGGGTACGCACTTTAAGAATCAAAAGTTCTCGGCATTGTTGAAGAAATATGGGGTAAAACATAACATAGGTACCCCGTATCACCCGCAAACTCAAGGACATGTGGAGGTCTCCAATCGCAAAATTAAGAAGATTTTGGAGCGTACGATGTCTTCCACGAGGAAGAACTGGAGTGCCTTACTGCCGGATGCACTGTGGGCATATAGGACGGCATACAAGACACCTATAGGCACCACGCCTTTTAGGTTGGCGTATGGCCGGGCTTTTCACTTACCGGTGGAGTTAGAGCATAAAGCACACTGGGCGCTAAGAAAGATCAATTTGAGTTATGATGAGGCGGGGAAGAAGAGATTGCTTGAATTAAATGAATCGGATGAGTTGCGCATGATTGCATATGAGAACTCTCGGATATACAAGGAGTGCACTAAGTTGATCCACGATCGCCACATTCAGATGCACACCTTCAAAAAGGGAGATCGTGTGTTGCTGTTTAATTCAAGGCTGAAGTTGCATCCCGGGAAGCTAAAATCCCGATGGAGTGGGCCATTCACAGTGGAAGAGGTCAAACCACATGGCGCAATCTTGGTGTGCGATGGTGAGACGACATTTTTGGTGAATGGACAGAGGTTGAAGCTATATTTTGGTGAAGATTACACAAGGAAGGTGAATGAGGTCAAACTCATTTCACTTTTGGATGCATGATGTGATTCAAGTCGTCTAGCCTAAGACGTTAAATAAAGGTGCTTGTTGGGAGGCAACCCAACCATTGGTACCTTAGATTAGTTCATTTACATTCGTAGTTTAATTTGTTTTTACTTAGTTTTTAGTGTAAAAAAGATACCGTGATCGTTTTCTACATGTGCAGGGCTGAGGCAGAGTCCATACCATCGACCCTTGTGTCGATGGTATCAACCATGGTATAGGTTGGCGACTGCAAGAATCGTACTACGTCGATTCCATCGACAGCCTCGTCGATGGTATCGACATACCAACATGCAGATCGCAAGAAGAAGTCAATGGTATCAACATGGGTGTCGATACTATCGAGATCTCTGAAGATTTTTAGAACAAATCGTCTCAGGAAAGTCAATACCATCGACGGGCGTGTCGATGGTATCGACACATTCATGTAAAGAAGGCGGCGGCCGGGCCTCGCGAGGGTTTGCCCTAATCAGAGAGTCGATACTATCGAATCGCGTCGATAGTATTGACGCGCCACGTCAACGATCCGCGAAGGAAGATCAACGACGATCACATTAGCCAAGAAGTCGATCCGGGGGATGGGTCGATACTATCGACTCACGTCGATAGTATCGACGCGTCAGCAATCCAGGCCCCGCAGATCTAGCCATCGACAACCGTCGATATTAGCGGAGGTACGGATCATGCTACCCGAGTCAATACCATCGACTCGCATCGATGGTATCGACGGGCAGACAGTAGCGCCGGCCACGGCTATACATGAAGAGTGTTTGCGTCAGATGACATCACACCTTCAGTGCAATCTTCCTCCACTTGTGTCGAGTGTGTTCCAGAGCTGTGCAAGCCCGACGACGAGCAACACCGAGCTAGTTCTTCATCGAGCGGAGATTCGATTCTCCAATCTTCACCGAGCTCTCTTTCGATTCCTCCTTCTCTCACAATCATGGTGCACGTAGCTGGTGCGTCGTCTTCACACACAGATCTGATGGACATCCCGGAGTTCGTGCCACCTCCGACTGCATCAGTTGCATGACCGCAGCTGATTCATCCATCTGTAGAGGTGAAGAAGATATACGAGGAGATTCTAAAGAGGAACATAGAGCTGAATCGATATGTTGATCGGGATACAATCCGCAAACTCGGGTTCAAAGCGAACCTTGCTTACGTCTTGAAAGGATAGGCCCGACACACGAAGATATAGTCTGATGAGCGGGAGTATCATTCTGATGGCCAGCCGTTCTTCGGCGAGTGGCCCACGTACAAGGAGTTGGTGGCAGAGTTCATGGCGTCTATGGACGTCTGCGTCGTGCCCAATGATGTAATAGCCACCGACCGTGAGTGGATCAAAGGCTGGGTGTCGTTCCGGTTATACAACAATGACTACACCATCACACTTCAGTAGTTCAATGCGATCTTCAACTGGAATCACTCGCGGTCCTACTACCGGCGCCCGAACAACCGCACCGACTACGACGCCATCTTCGCCGAGCTGGTTACGGTGCCGCCGGGGAAGTCTGTCAGCTACCATAATGCTGCGGTAGCCAATTTCGAGCACCCTTTCGTCCGGGTTCTGCACCAGATGCTCAGTTCGACGTTATTTGCTCGGGTGATTTGGCCCTTAGCAAGTTTTAGGAGACAGACTTATTCTTTCTGTATAAGCTCCTGAAGCGTCAAGAGTGCAATTGGGGTGCCTTCTTTCTATAGATAGTATTGGCGGTGAAGAGGAGTACGAGGAAAGTGCCGATTCACTTCGGCGGGCTCATCACCAAGCTGACTTCATACCTCGGTTTGAATTTCCAAACCCTCACTCCTCTATCTACTAGGAGCAAGGTAAACTTGCAACATCTACACCGGTCCAATCTTATTCTTCTTCGAGAGGTTTGGTGTATGCGCATTGCCATGTCAACCCTGCCTATCAGGAGTGCTCGCTGCCTGATCCAGTCTTCAACATCAAAGGGGTGCACCACTTCCGATGGCCAATCATAGCCATCGCCGACTCCGATGAAGAAGGCGGCAGCGACGGCGGTGACGAAAGAAATGACAACGAGGCTGAGGAGGAAGAGGAGGCATTTACACCTCTTCGAGCACGAGTGGCAACACGGAAGCGTCCTCGGATGCATCTGGGTGCATCTTCATCATCACATCCTACGCCGCCACCACCACCGCCATCGCAGCCAAGCGAGGAAACATATTCCATGCAGGGTATGTATGCTATGCTGCAGGAGATTCAGCAGACGCAGCAACATCATATGACGATGTATGCCGGTATTCAAGACACTACAAACTGGCTGCTAGACAATCAACGGGCAATGTTCGAGAATGAGCGTCTTCTCCTTGACAACCAACAACAAATTCATGATCGGTTGCAACGGATGGAGATGCAACAACAACCCTTCTACGACCACTATTGGAGCCAAAATTACTTTGGAGGCTATCCACAACCTCCACCTAGGGCCCAGTTTGATCCAAGCTTCCAGGAGGAGTATCCGTCTTGGGACCCTACGGCTCCGTAGTACCCGCCTCCACCTGAAGAGTAAAAGCGGTATGTCTGTTCCAACCTTTAAGATTGTTTTTGACTATGAGGCCATAGTCGAATTCAAGCTTGGGGGGGTGTTGGAGCAGTTCTATCTTGCATTTTCTCTATTTTTAGTTTTATTGCTTTTGTTTCCTGTCATTTGCTTTCTGCAATCTTAGTTTGTTTTAGGATCCACATTCTATCTAGTGTAATCGTGGATGTCTTTAATGTTGAGTCATCTCAATTGCATGTGCATGGGGAAGTGAGGGAAACTAAAAAATTTTGAGTGTTCACAAGCTTGAGTGTTGTTTAACCTTGATCACTTAACTTAGAAAATGATTGGTTTTGTCAACTTTAAAACAAAAAATCACAACTGTATATTCCTAATGATTCATGAAAGTGGATGGAAATGGTTGTTTGAGCCTAAGCTGACCAAATGATAACGAGACTTTAATTTGAAGTAAGAGAGAAAAAAACCTCTTAACTACTACACAGGTCAGTAAGGAGGGACACATAATATTTTTCTAAGGTTCAGTCGACTAGTCTTGTGATCTGTCCACCTCATTGTTTTCACAATCCACCCAAGATTTGGAAGTAAAGTACAGTTTTAACTCTTTTTGATTGCATGGCATGTAGATAGGACTTGCATTGCAATTTTTCTTATGTTTGCATGAAAAAAAAAGATTATAATAGGTATACATGCACATTACCCTTAGGTGCATGTCATGTAGTTGCATTCATAACTTTTAAGCATAAAGTATGCCATGTACCTTATTTATTCTTTAATGGTGAATTCAATTGTTCCATACCTTCCAAAAAGTGCAAATATTGAGTTATGCAGGAAAAATAAGTCCAATAAGTATTCTTTGTCAATCATGGATATAAGGGTTTGAAAAAAAAGAAAAGAAAAAAAAATCTCTGAAATTGAAAAAAGTTATTCAGAAGCAACAAAAATAAGAAGGGGAAAGGAACATAATTTCACCTATATTTCAAGATAAGTGAGTACATGATGTAGCTTAATTAGATATCCATCTCATTTTGAGACGGATGGTTAGTGCATGCATCATTCCACCTAATCTTAGGCATTAGGGCATTGTTCATGTGCATTTGCATCGTTTAGGGCATTTTTGTTTTATGCATGTTGAAATTGTAAAATACTTCCACTTCTTCCATGAACCACCTATTTCATCCACCCGTTGCTCGGATTGGTAGGCCACTGTGAATTTCTCCTCACTAATGAATATCAGGAGAACTGCTTCCATGTAGATGGTAGTTAGGGCGAGCAACGTAGTATAGAAGATCACAAGATGCACTAAGTCTGGACCGGCGAGTTTTATTATGTTAACTGCCTTATGTGATAGTGTTCATCAGTTTAAGGTTAATATCTTTTATGGATGATTATCGTCGCCTTTAGGGTAATTATCATTTTGTGGTTAACAAGGGCCGGTATGCGAATGTCCGGTGGGAGTCATATGGGATGTCTGTTGTGATGCTTTGTTCTTTAGTTGACTCTGGCAATTCTATTCTAAGGATTAGTTGCTCGAGGGAGAGCAATGTTCAAGCTTAGGGGAGTTTGATGCGATGATTTTGAGTCACATTTATAGACTTGTTTGATAGGTGTTTTATGCATTTATTAGTCATTTTCATGGTTAATGTTGCATAATTCATTTATTTTGGTCTATGCTACTTCTTTATGTCAAATTCCCTTTATTTAAGCATTTTGAGTATTAATTATCATAAAAATATATTTTGTGTGGATTTATGTGGTTCCGTGTATTAATTTCAGGAAGAACAAGTATTTGCTGCCGTCGATACCATCGACGGTGGTCGATACCATCGACGGTGGTCGATACCATCGACCGGACCACATGCTGCCAGCTGCAAGGACCAGAAGAAAGTCGATACTATCGACAGGGATGTCGATGGTATCGAGATACCATCAGGTTGCTGGCGAGAAGTGCGTCGATACTATCGACCAAAATGTCGATACTATCGACTGGTGGAGCTACAACGACACAAAATGATAAAACCGTCGCTACAGGTTCGTCGATACCATCGACCCGCGTCGATGGTATCGAGATGACATCAGGCGCTCAAACGAAAGAAAAGAAGGATTGCCGCTATCACGCTAGGTCGATACCATCGACCTGCGTCGATGGTATCGACACTGTCAGATATGAGTTTGTTTCAGATTAATCTTAATCGGACGACGGTGGTTAATTGGCAACCTAATTCGGGAGATATACCTAATGACGGTGCCCTTGACTGGGGAGGGACGTCATTAGTTGCTGCACACATCCCGGAGAGCAAAGGAGAGAAGAACGGAGCACGAGAGCATGCCCCAGCCGATCTGGACGCTGAAGAAGACGAATTCCACCACTGAAAGGCGGTAGAATGTGGATTCCACGCCAAAGATCGATTGGACCTTCTCCGTTCAGGGGTTTAATCACTCAATCACGTTTTTCTTCATGTTTCCCTTTCTCTTCTCCACATTGTACTCTGAGATGAACATGCGGGGCTAATCCCCTTTATCTTTAGGACCGGGAGTAGCCCGGGGATTCATTGTATGACGATTTTATAATAGTAATTCATATCTTATCTCTTAAATATGTGGTATAATTTCGTGTTCTCCAATATATTGTTATGCTTGATCACCATAATAATAACCTAATGCCCTTAATTGCTTTGAAAGAAGAATTAACAGTTAAAAAGAGATGGAATTTACATTAATTGACAAATCCCTTGAACAAGGTGGTGTAAGATTAATGGTGGATACCGAGAGGTTGTTTATAAGGCACCTAGTTTAGGGTATAGGTTACTACGACGGTGGAACTGACCTAGACATAGGTAGTGAATTGTACCACGACAGTGGGCAATTCTGATTTCAGGCCACTACCGGGATAGAGAGATAAAAATTGAGTAGCTATATAGAATTTAATACAATGAAAACCTACGGTGAAACCGCAACCCTAAAGATCTCCTTTTGAATTGATTAAACCAACATTTAATCAATTTCTTGTTTTGTTTTGTTTTTATTTTCTTTTAATTTTAACAACAACTCTCAACTTTTTAATCGGCTTAGCTGATCGTGAGTAGTTAGTAGGAGTCCCCGATGATTGCACGTATCCCTAAGTTCGACTCGGGCCTCACAAAGGCCTGTACTACTTCGACGCGTTCACTTGCGTTTCTGCGCACGGTAAATTTGTGTCAACCATATCACCCAAGTAGGTGATATCGGCCATATAGGGTGATATCGGCCATAGAGTGAAATGTTTTGACTCCAAGTGAGTGCCATATCGTGCAAGTGAGTATCATATCGTGCAAGAGGGGTGGCATGTCGTGCAAGAGCACAAGGGTATCGTGCATAGGCCTTGGGTATCAACCATAGCAAGTATATCGGCCATAGCATGTTGATATTGCCCATAGCAAGTTGATATCAGCTAATTGAAGTGATTTTGGCCACAAGTGAGGGGGTATCGGCCACAAGCAAAGTTGTGTCAGCCAAGAGGAAGTCCATATCACCTAAGAGTTGTAGGGTGTCGGCCAAGGAGCTAAGGAACTCAAAACTTAACCCTAAGGTAAGCTATAGTTGTCTTCAAGCTTGGATTGAAGCATGAATTTAGGGTTTTGATCTTCCTTTCTTTTCTTCTTCACCAATTGCTTATCCATGGTGATTATTTGCATATAGAGGAGTTGTGAAGTTCATATTCAACCTTAGGAATGTGGAGCTTTGGATCTTGGAACTTTGAAGTCGTTCTTAAGGCGGGTTATATAACTTGAACTCAACCATGTTATTATTCTTCACCTAAATTTCTATAATTAGTGAAATACTTTTAATTCGGAAATTTCCTGAAATAGTTTATGAGATTATGAGTTCTAGTAGTTGCTTAGACCTGTTGAAATGAACTATAACAGTTATAACTAAGGTCTAGAGCTTGAAGATGGTGGTATCACTTTATAAAAGTGATATCGGGTGTAAGCACACAAGAAAGTACGTTTAACCCGATATGATGATGCACCTACTTCACTTGAATGATATGGATATGAATGAATACATTGTTGCACGATATGGGGGTGTAGTATACACCTCTTGCATGATAGGGAGTCGAGTATAGACTCCATGCACGATACAAGGTCAATTGTATACTTGTAAGTTGACAAGAAAACTTAATTTTGGTAACCAGATATAAGTAAAGTGTAACAAGTGGTATGACACGACATGGTTACATGATATAGTTGCATGACATGGTTACATGATATAGTTGCACGACATGGTTGCACGACATGGTTACATGACATGGTTGCACGATAGGGTTGCACAATACACAACCCTAGACGATATGGTAACCCTAACCCGTCATGGCTAACCCTAGATGGTGACTATCCCGATAAGGTGATTGAATGTACTTCTAGCCCGACATGGTGATGGTTTGATATCTCATAAGTACCATGGGTGACACATACATACACCTTGTGCCCGATATGAGGTCAAGAATATACCTCATGCCCGATAGACAAGTACAAATCCTAACCCGATATGGTGAGTGTTCATACACCTCCAACCCAAGACACCTTGTAAAGGTGAGAGTAAGACACACTTAGGAGTAATGAGTGTAACACCAAGTAATGGTATGACTGATACCTTGATAGGTGAAACACCTAAAGTGGTTGATAATGGTTAATCCTATATCAACAATGTCTCAATCGAGATGAGTCCATATCAATTGATGATGGTTGGACAATTCAAATGTATGAATCATGATCAATACGCTACAGAATAAATATGATGGGCTAGTGCATAAAGTATTAGGATGGGAAATACTCTAATACAAGATAAGTTTATGAAGTTAAGTAAGTAGAAAGTAATGAGGGAAGAAATACATCAAGGCATGATAAATACTACATCCAACACCTCAAGGTTGATGCACCTTGATGCACCTTAAATCCAATATACTTGGATGAGTAACACATGATGTGTGTTATGTCAATTGTTACATTGAGATGTAATGAGTTTAATGTACTTGGATAAGTGTGGGATAACATACCTTGAGAAAGGGTTAAGCCAAGTTAATAAGTATGATGTAATCATACCCTGGTAAGGATGAGAGACAAACTCATACCTTGTGTTGATGATTCATTTAATGATAAATGATGAGAGGTGACAAGATGTTTAATGGGCCTTGTGAGCCATGTGAATAGTTGTTGCCTAGTGAGAGGTGACAAGATGTTTTATGGCCTTGTGAGCCATGTGAATAGTTTTTGCCTAGTGAGAGGTGACAAGATGTTTAATAGCCTCATGAGCCATGTGAATATTTGTTGCCTAGTGAGAGGTGACAAGATGTTTAATGGGCCTTGTGAGTCATGTGATTAGTTGTTTCCTAATGAGAGGTGACAAGATATTGATCTAAAGATTGATGTAAGAATTGGTAATGTTTAAAATAAACCAGGTAAATGGGAACCCTATAACATAATAATAATAATAAATGGTTACAAAGATAATAATGAAATCTTGGTCATACATGCATTATAGTCATAGCCAAAATAAGGGCTATGGTGCTTTGAATATGTTAAAATGAGACATGAGGAATACTTGTATTATATAAAGAATGTGAATTGATATGATGGCTTGCCCCAGGGTATAATGTCTAGTAAAAGGATGTGATAACCAATGATGAATTTAAGGGATTGATATCCCATAACAAATGTGTAATCAGGAGTGGTTAGAGTCCACTACCTAGGTGTGTAATCAGGATTGGTTAAAGTCCAATACCTGACAGAGGTGTAAAGCTTGTAATCAGGATTGGTTACAGACCAATACCTGGCAGAGGCATAAAGCCTGTAATCAGGAGTGGTTAGAGTCCACTTCCTGGCTGTGTAATCAAGATTGGTGAAAGTCTAATACCTGGCAGAGGCGTAAATCCTGTAATCACTAGATTGGTAGAGTCCAATACCAGGTTGTTCACAGGATTGGTAATAACCCCAATACCTGGCTGTTAATCACTGGATTGGTAGAGTCCAATACCAGACTGTTCATAAGATTGGTAATAACCCAATACCTGGCAGAGGCATGGAGCCTATAATCACAGTATTGGTAATAACCCAATACCTGGCAGAGGCATGAATCCTATAATCGCAGGATTGGTAATAACCCAATACCTGGCAGAGGCATGAAGCCTATAATAATCACAGGATTGGTAATAACCCAATACCTGGTAGAGGAATGCAGCCTATAATCACAAGATTGGTAATAACCCAATACCAGGCAGAGGCATGAAGCCTATAATCACAGGATTGGTAATAACCCAATACCTGGCAGAGGCATGAAGTCTATAATAATCACAGGATTGGTAATAACCTGATACCTGGTAGAGGCATGAAGCCTATAATCACAGGATTGGTAATAACCCAATACCTGGCAGAGGAATGAAGCCTATAATCACAGGATTGGTAATAACCCAATACCTGGAAGAGGCATGAAGCCTATAATAACACATGATTGGTTAAATCCCAATGCCTGGAATAATGTCACAGGATTGGCATAGTCCAATGCCTGGAATAGTTGCACATGATTGACATAGTCCAATTCCTGAACAAAATATGATGATGTATAGTCACATGACCGGTACAATTCGATATCTGGTTAGCATATTGGCTGAGGCCAATAGATAGAAATGAGAACGATTCATGGATGACATACCATGATAATGAGTATCAAAGGATAAGCTTGAGATGTGGATATAGTATGATGGGTAAATGATATACATGTTCTTCCTATTCCTTATAAAGAGAATAGATGACTTACTGCTCTATCACAGATAGTTGCAATGCTTTAAAATATGAGAATATTCTAAACTGCTTATCCTCTGCTCAGTTTAATACTATTTAACTGTGATAATAACATTGTTGGCAGAGAGTTATATCTCTCGTTGGGGCAATTTTCAATTGTCTCACCCCCGTGGGATCCAACATTTTTAGGTGGACAAGCATGGAGGAGGTTGAGACCATCTTGTAGAGGAAGAACATCAGCAGCAACATGGACAACAGTTCCAGCTCAGGTTGAGTGTACTGTCTGTCATGTATTGTAGATAGAAGTCCTATGTGTCGTCTCTGTACTCTCAGGTCCTTGGAGTTGGTTCGTTATGGTTTCATGAACGATCTGAGTTTTTGACTTGTAAGCCTCGAGGTTTTATGTTGCTTCATCATATGTTTTGACAAAGCAACTGTTATATATTATCCTTGAGAAGAGAAGGTACAGTGAATGTATAATGTGAACAATGATGTATATAAAGTTTTGGTTCTGCCTTAAAGAGTTTTCCTAGAAATGGATCTCTTTGCAAAAATGGTTTTAATTTTTAGTGAATTTTGTTAATCCGATGTTTATGTTGAAATCTCACTTAATTAGTAACGATTTGTTTTTTGGTTTGGTGACTGTCGTTACAAGTTTGGTATCAGAGCTTAAGGTTTGCTGAGTCTACAGAGACATAGGACTAAGGTGTTGAGTCTATGTTAGTGTCCTCCAGTATACCCTATAGTAACTTATGCTTGTGTAGAGGAGAGGGTAAAGTTTATAAATGACTGGAGAACACGAGGAACACATTGCTGAGAACAATGTTGTTGCACCAAGAAAGGGTGTAAGGGATCAGGTAAGAGAAGAATGAATTCCTGAGAATTCCCATCATGACCCGATCAGGATAAAGAATCCTATATTTATGCTCTTGTTGGGCAGGTTAGGACAACAGTGATACATATAGTATACTGGATACTAACATTAAAACCTAGGTTACCAGTCCTCAAATGCGGAAACTTTGGGCTTTGGAAGGGGTTCTGGAATGACATAGTCATGTTGGAACAATAGAAAATGTGGGAAAGATTAACATATGGCAAGAAAGTAGACTCTTCCATAAATTTAGACAGATAGTACATATGTGATGGTAATGCCCCAGAAGAGGCAATAAATTGAGAATTAAGATAAGGTCTCTATAATTTTAGAGACATTTGCTTAATTGTTCTAAAAAGCCAAAGTTTTTGGTGCCACCAGTGCAATAAATGCCTAGTATTCCAGGGCAAGAGCCATTGTGTAAATACAAAAGTCCTAAATTTCCACTTGTAAGAACCCATGGTTTAGTCTCTACATCGGTAATGAGACCGATAAGACTATGGTATGAGGATAAGACATGGACATGTTAAGCATACTAAACCCTTTTATTCAAAAAGAAGGGAGTAAATGACCCAACAACCGAGGTAGACTCGGTAGGGCTTACGAAACTTACAACCTAATAGTGTAAAAAGGCAAAAGAAATAACATGAAACAACTAGACTCTATGTTTGAGTCAACCAGATGTGGTGGATGACTGCGAGGGATGACAGTTAGATAGAGATTTCTCATTCTGATATGTCTTCTCTAGATTTTATCTGATAATTATAAGAAGGTAGTTGATGTTGAGCTTCCTTTAATTAGTCCTATGAGGACATGAGGAAGAGATCAGAAGGATGAGAACCTATATTTGTATTAATATTCTCTTATATGTTTTGGAATTTCTCTCTTCATGTAGAAAAAGAAGAGATGTAAAAGAAACACCCAGAGAAAATCTGAAATACTAAGTAGTAAAATTTAAAGATATGTTAAAAGTATGAAACATAATATAAAATGAATACATACTACCTAATTTCAGTTCTTGAATATCCTGTCCAGGTATTCATTTATTGAAGGCAAGGTAAGTATGACATATTTAGATTGTTATCTTTTTTATTACTCTGATCAAGTAGTCATTCTGAAACAATCTCAAGAGTTTAAAGAAGAAGGAGATGTGGCATGGATATTTCTACCACATTCTAATCGATATATGAAAGAATTTGATTTACTCATAAGTCAACTTATAAACAAAAATGAGGATGTGATGTGTTAGTAACATGTGTTAGATACCAAGGTAAGGAATTCTGGTATCTGAGAAACATCATACTATCTTAAGATAGTTACATGGAATGGTTAACTGTGGAATCAGTCTAGTTACCTAATGTAGTATGGACATCATATGTTAGGGGTTTATGCTTTGCATAAACATAACATTGATGAGAATGATCTACTTGAAGGAATAATTGTAAAAATATTACAATAAAAGTTTGTCAAATGAGATTAACAAACAACCTCTATCTGAGTGAGAAAAGTGTTACCTGGCCCAGAATTAACTACACAGTCGATAATGAAAAGACAGTGAAGCATGTTTCCTATGTGTTTGATTCCATGGGATTTTTGTGTAAAAAGAACTTTGTATTGATCAAAGTTCTATGATGTCTCCATAACAATGAGATTTTATGTGGAGACTTGATGATATAACGAATGAATAATATCTGTCTCCTTTTATCTGAGATTTTGGGGACGAAATCCTTGTTAGGGGTTTATAACTTGTAATGACCCTGACCTGGGTTATGAGGTAACCCTATTTGTTTTGGCTAATAAAATTTCTTAGAAATTTAATATAATCCTCTAAGGTGATTTTTTATCATATGACACACTTATGTTTCAAGTTTGGTCCCGATTGAATGTTGTATGAACAATTTTCCTTTTTTTGGACCAAAGTGTAATTTACCCAAATTGAGGGGCTATAATGCAAATTGTCACATGTTGAATGTACCCCATGTGTTTAAGCATCATAAGAGAGAGAGTTATGCTAAGTGGTGGCTTGTGGAAAGCCCAAATTCTAAGTTTGAACTTGTTTGAACAATGTTGGAGCATTGTGCACCAATTTTGGTGCAAATTATAATTTACCCAAAATGTGGGGTTAATATGCAAATTACCACCTCTAGAGTGACCCTAATCCCTCCTAGTATAATTTAGAAGAGAGATAATGAATGAGACACCATTTTTGAATCACTTATGAGTGATGGTAATCTTGGTGATGAAATGACCAAGAAAAGGGTTGAATTTGAAAGCTTAACTTGAGTTGTATCAAGTTGAAAAGCTTATATATGAGTGCCTATCGGCCATAGAGCCCAAAGAGATGTCCCATATCGTTTTTTGAACTCTTGGAAAAGTCCATATCGTTCAAATAACCTCAAGGAGGTGAAGTGTGACGGCCAACAAGTTTCCTTAGAAAAAGTGTATCGGCTTGACTTAAAATAGTGATTAAACCTAGATCACTTATCCAAATGGATAAGCAATGGACGAATTTGCATCTCAAGATGATCCTCAAACGTTTTTCAAGACAAGATAAATGCTGATGCATGCATGGACATGTGTCACCCATGCATGACACGTGGCACCTACTAGCTCAAAATGTTGACACCTCATTTTTGCCTTCCTTCATGAACAACAAGTATATATACCCCTAGTTTCACCCCTTGGTGCAATGTTGCGACCCTTACCACCCTCCTACCCTAAGGTATCATGCATAGAGATCCCATATCGTGAAGGGATGTTGTGGTATCATTTATGGGCCTTGGGGTATCGCCCATGGCAAGACCATATCACCCAAGTAGGTGATATCGACCATATAGGGTGATATCGGCCATAGAGTGAAATGTTTTGACTCCAAGTGAGTGCCATATCGTGCAAGTGAGTATCATATCATGAAAGAGGGGTGGCATGTCGTGCAAGAGCACAAGGGTATCGTGCATAGGCCTTGGGTATTGGCCATAGCAAGTATATCGGCCATAGCATGTTGATATTGCCCATAGCAAGTTGATATCAGCCAATTGAAGTGATTTTGGCCACAAGTGAGGGGGTATCGGCCACAAGCAAGGTTATATCGGCCAAGAGGAAGTCCATATTGCCCAAGAGTTGTAGGGTGTCGGCCAAGGAGCTAAGGAACTCAAAAATTAACCCTATGGTAAGCTATAGTTGTCTTCAAGCTTGGATTGAAGCATGAATTTAGGGTTTTGATCTTCCTTTCTTTTCTTCTTCACCAATTGCTTATCCATGGTGATTCTTTGCATATAGAGGAGTTGTGAAGTCCATATTCAACCTTAGGAACGTGGAGCTTTGAAGCTTGGAGCTTTGAAGTCATTCTTAAGGCGGGTTATATAACTTGAACTCAACCATGTTATTATTCTTCACCTAAATTGCTATAATTAGTGAAATACTTTTAATTCCGAAATTTCTTGAAATAGTTGATGAGATTATGAGTTCTAGTAGTTTCTTAGACCTGTTGACATGAACTATAACAATTATAACTAAGGTCTATAGCTTGAAGATGGTGGTATCACTTTATAAAAGTGATATCAGGTGTAAGCACACAAGAAAGTACCTTTAACCCGATATGATGATGCACCTACTTCACTTGAACGATATGGATATGAATGAATACATTTTTGCACGATATGGGGGTGTAGTATACACCTCTTGCACGATAGGGAGTCAAGTATAGACTCCATGCATGATACAAGGTCAATTGTATACTTGTAAGTTGACAAGAAACCCTAATTTGAGTAACCCGATATAAGTGAAGTGTAACAAGTGCTATGGCACGACATGGTTACATGATATAGTTGCACGACATGGTTTCACGACATGGTTACATGATATAGTTGCACGACATGGTTGCTCTACATGGTTACATGACATGGTTTCACGATAGGGTTGCACAATACACAACCCTATACGATATGGTAACCCTAACCCGTCATGGCTAACCCTAGATGGTGACTAGCCCGATAAGGTGATTGAATGTACTTCTATCCTGACATGGTGATGGTTTGATATCTCATAAGTACCATGGGTGACACATACATACACCTTGTGCCCGATATGAGGTCAAGAAGATACCTCATGCCCGATATGGAGACAAGTACAAATCCTAACCCGATATGGTGAGTGTTCATACACCTCCAACCCAAGACACCTTGTAAAGGTGAGAGTAAGACACTATTAGGAGTAATGAGTGTAACACAAAGTAATGGTATGACTGATACCTTGATAGGTGAAACACCTAAAGTGGTTGATAATGGTTAATCCTATATCAACAATGTCTCAACCGAGATGAGTCCAAATCAATTGATGATGGTTGGACAATTCAAATGTATGACTCATGATCAATACACTACATAATAAATATGATGGGCTAGTGCATAAAGTATTAGGATGGGAAATACCCTAATACATGATAATTTGATGAAGTTAAGTAAGTAGAAAGTAATGATGGAAGCAATACATCAAGGCATGATAAATACTACATCCAACACCTCAAGGTTGATGCACCTTGATGCACCTTAAATCCAATATACTTGGATGAGTAACACATGAAGTGTGTTATGTCAATTGTTACATTGAGATGTAATGAGTTTAATGCACTTGGATAAGTGTGGTCTAACATACCTTGAGAAAGGGTTAAGCCAAGTTAATAAGTATTATGTAATCATACCCTGGTAAGGATGAGAGAGAAACTCATACCTTGTGTTGATGATTCATTTAATGATAAATAATGAGAGGTGACAAGATGTTTAATGGGCCTTGTGAGCCATGTGAATAGTTGTTGCCTAGTGAGAGGTGACAAGATGTTTTATGGCCTTGTGAGCCATGTGAATAGTTGTTGCCTAGTGAGAGGTGACAAGATGTTTAATGGCCTTGTGAGCTATGTGAATAGTTGTTGCCTAGTGAGAGGTGACAAGATGTTTAATGGGCCTTGTGAGTCATGTGATTAGTTGTTTCCTAATGAGAGGTGACAAGATATTGATCTAAAAATTGATGTAAGAATTGGTAATGTTTAAAATAAACCAGGTAAATGGGAACCCTATAACATAATAATAATAAATGGTTACAAAGATAATAATGAAATCTTGGCCATACATGGATTATAGTCATAGCAAAAATAAGGGCTATGGTGCTTTGAATATGTTAAAATGAGACATGAGGTATACTTGTATTATATAAAGAATGTGAATTGATATGATGGTTTTCCCCAGGGTATAATGTCTAGTAAAAGGATGTGATAACCAATGATGAATTTAAGGGATTGATATCCCATAATGAATGTGTAATCAGGAGTGGTTAGAGTCCACTGCCTGGTTGTGTAATCAGGATTGGTTAAAGTCCAATACCTGGCAGAGGCGTAAAGCCTGTAATCAGGATTGGTTACGGACCAATACCTGGCAGAGGAGTAAAGCCTGTAATCAGGAGTGGTTAGAGTCCACTGCCTGGCTGTGTAATCAGGATTGGTTAAATTCCAATACCTGGCAGAGGCGTAAAGCCTGGAATCACTGGATTGGTAGAGTCCAATACCAGGCTGTTCACATGATTGGTAATAACCCCAATACCTGGTTGTTAATCACCGGATTGGTAGAGTCCAATACCAGGCTGTTCACAGGATTGGTAATAACCCAATACTTGGCAGAGGCGTGGAGCCTATAATCACAGGATTGGTAATAACCCAATACCTGGCAGAGGCATGAAGCCTATAACCGCCTATAATAATCACATGATTGGTAATAACCCAATACCTGGCAGAGGCATGAAGCCTATAATCACAGGATTGGTAATAACCCAATACCTGACAGAGGCATGAAACCTATAATCACAGGATTGGTAATAACACAATACCTGGAAGAGGCATGAAGCCTATAATAATCATAAGATTGGTAATAACCCAATACCTGGCAGAGGCATGAAGCCTATAATCACAGGATTGGTAATAACCCAATACCTGGCAGAGGCATGAAGCCTATAATAATCATATGATTGGTAATAACCCAATACCTGGCAGAGGCATGAAGCCTATAATCATAGGATTGGTAATAACCCAATACCTGGCAGAGGCATGAAGCCTATAATCACAGGATTGGTAATAACCCAATACCTGGCAGAGGCATGAAGCCTATAATAACACAGGATTGGTTAAATCCCAATGCCTGGAATAATGTCACAATATTGGCATAGTCCAATGCCTGGAATAGTTGTACATGATTGGCATAGTCCAATGCTTGAACAGAAAATGATGATGTATACTCACATGACCGGTACAATTCGATATCTGGTTAGCATATTGGCTAAGGCCAATAGATAGAAATGAAAACGATTCATGGATGACATACCATGATAATGAGTATCACAGGATAAGCTTGAGATGTTGATATAGTATGATGGGTAAATGATATACATGTTCTTCCTATTCCTTATAAATAGAATTGATGACTTACTGCTCTATCACAGATAGTTGCAATGCTTTAAAATATGAGAATATTCTAAACTTCTTATCCTCTGCTCAGTTTAATACTATTTAACTGTGATAATAACATTGTTGGCGGAGAGTTATATCTCTTGCTGGGACAATTTTCAATTGTCTCACCCCCGTGGGATCCAACATTTTTAGGTGGACAAGCACGGAGGAGGTTGAGAACATCTTGCACAAAGAACATCAACAACAACAGGGACAGCAGTGACAGCTCAAGTTGAGTGTACTGTCTGTCATGTCTTGTAGATAGAAGTCATATGTGTCGTCTCTGTACTCTCAGGTCCTTGGAGTTGGTTCGTTATGGTGTCATGAACAATATGAGTTTTTGGCTTGTAAGCCTCGAGGTTTTATGTTGCTTCATCATATGTTTTGACAAAGCAACAATTATATGTTATCCTTGAGAAGATTATGGTACAATGAATGTACAATGTAAACAATGATGTATATAAAGTTTTGGTTCTGCCTTAAAGAGTTTTCCTAGAAATGGATCTCTTTGCAAAAATGGTTTTAATTTTTAGTGAATTTTGTTAATCCGCTATTTATGTTGAAATCTTACTTAATTAGTAATGATTTGTTTATCAGTTTGGCGATTGTCGTTACACAGAATTGACATATACACCCAATATGATACTTTGTTTGCTGTCATTATATGGGTTATATGGACATCTCAAAATAAGATTTTGTATGATAACCACATTCTATCTATATAGCTAGCAATTTAATAGGTGGATTCAAACTATCACAATTTTTTATATGGCATGATACAACATTGAGACAGAGCTCAGAAGGAGATCTACAACCAGATCGTTGAGCCTAGCATCACAATAGCACTGATAGATCACTCAACAGAAGGCGTAAGAGAGAAATGAGATCAGCCAACAAATGTTAGTCTATAGCTAGCTTTATACGGGTTAATTCTATGGTTTAGGGGGAATCCACATTTTGAGGATGATATATACATTATTAACAAACACTACCACACGGGGATTCACCCCTGTGATCGAATCCCTACTACGTCTTATTATGTATTTTTTTTCTCTTGTATCAAACTATATGTTATCTAATGGCTTATTACAGTTTGCACAAGTCAATATCAATATCAGGAAAGATTTTAAAAAAAAGTAAACGAGGTATTATTTTGCCTCTACGCAGCGGCAAAAGATCAAGCGATGAGGGGGGTTTTCTCACCACTGTGTTGAACCAAATTTCAGTCATTAGGCTCCCAACCCCCTGGAGATCTGTGTGCACAGTAAAACACACTGTGCCCATAGATCTCCTAACGGGTTTTAGGGAATGAATGACTGGGATCTGTTCTGTAGGTGTTGAAAAATCCTTTTCAGCACTGGATCTGGACTGCTGCACAACAAATTCTGAAAGAGATTATATAATACCAAAAAAAAAACCAGAAACTCGACTCCTTTTAACTCTTAGCGTATAGTCCCCATTGTTGCTACAAAAGTGCGTAGACTGCAACCCACTTTGATTGGGACACGTGGAATTAAAATAAAAACAGAAAAGAGGGAATAGTCGTAGTAGAGAAAAATAAAAGTTATTTTTGTCAATAACTTTCAAACCGTAATATATTTTTTGACGAAATAAAAAGTATTGCACTCTTTATAAAAAATATGTCACAACAATACCAATTTTAATATACATTTGAGAAAATACAATATACAACCTAACAAATAAAATGTTAATAATAATAAACTAGATCAGAGATAATAATAAATTGAATAAACAATTTGCAACAAATTGTACTAGACATAACAAATAAATTTTAAAATTAATGGTACTATTTCCCTCATATTCTTTGTATTTTCTCTCTCTTACAAAAGTAACAAATTGCATTAAAGATAACAAGAAATTTGACCAAAGATGAAATGAGAGAAAAGGAGTGGCTGAAATGAGAGCAAAAATAAGAGAAATATGTCTTTTGTTAATAACTTTTAAATCGCAACATATTTTTTGATGAAATAATAACTGTTAGATTTCTTATGAAAAATTTATTATAAAAAGACTAATATTGACCTACTTTTGAGAAATGTGATATATTATTTTTTGTTATCTCCGATCCATTGTATTGTTATCTCTGGCATAGTATTTTATTTTCCTCTCTCTCCTCCTAATTTCTCTCATCGTCAAGAGGTTTATTGTTATCGCTAGTCCGACTTGTTGTTATCTCTGGTGTAATTTGGTATTTCTGATCCAATGTTTGATTATATAAGATAGTGAAATACAACAAATTTGAGAGAATATATGACATTGGTCTCGTTGGAACATATTAATTTTTTTTAATCTCTAATCTAGTTTGTTGTTATCTCTAATATTTTTTTTATTTTCTAAGAGATAAATTAAAAATAATAGGAGGGAGGTGGTGTCATTATCTCTATTAAATTTTAGTCGTTAAATCTAGTTCAATTGTTTATTATCTGTAGTCCAATTCTTTGTTATCTCTAGTCCAATTCTTTGTTATCACTGGTCCAATTCTTTATTATCTGTAGTCCAATTCTTTATTATCTTTAATAAATATTATTATTATATCTAGTCCAATTCTTTGTTATCCCTATTACAATTTGTTATTATTCTGAGTCTAATTCTTTGTTATCTCTAGTCCAATTTGTTGTTATCTCTAGTCCAATTTGTTGTTATCTGTAGTCCAATTCTTGGTTATCTCTACTCCAATTCTTTGTTATCTCTAGTCTAAATTGTTGTCATCTCTAGTCTAATTCTTTGTTATCTCTAGTTTAATTTGTTGTTATCTCGAGTCCAATTCTTTATTATCTCTAGTGTAAATTGTTGTTATCTCTAATCTAAGTCTTTGTTATTTTTAGTCCAATTTGTTGTTATCTCTAGTCCAATTCTTTATTATCTCTAGTCCAATTTGTTATTATTTTTTGTCCAATTTTTTATTATCTCTAGTTCAATTTGTTGTTATCTCTAGTCTAATTCTTTGTTATCTCTAGTCCAATTCTCTATTATATCTCATCCAATTTATTGTTATCTCTAGTCCAATTTGTTGTTATCTCCAGTCCAATTCTTTATTATATTTAGTCCAATTCTTTGTCATGTCTAGTATAATTTGTTTCTCTCTCTAGTTATCTCTAGTCCAATTCTTTATTATCTCTAGTCTAATTCTTTGTCATCTCTAGTCTAATTTGTTTCTCCCTCTAGTCCAATTCTTTGTTATCTCTATTTGTTGTCTCTAGTCCAATGTATTATTATCTTTGGTCTAGTTTGTTATCTTTGATATAATATTTAGTTTTTGTAAGAGAGAGAATATAATAAGAATAGGTTAATTCTTTTTAGAACTAGTTGTTATCTCTAGACCAATTTGTTGTTATATCTAGTTCAATTTCTTTTTATCTCTAGTGTAATTTGTTATTTTTCAGTTCCAGTTTGTTATTTTATAGGAGCAAAACTACAAAGAATAGGGGAAATAAGTCAAATTAATTATTTTAAATTATTTGTTATCTCTTGTCCAATTTTTTATTCTCTTTGATCTAGTTTGTTGTTATCTCTAGTACAACTTGTTGGTTTTTAAGAGAACTAGAATACAAGAAATATGAGGAAACTAGTGCCATTAAACCTTTTTAAAGTATTTATTATCTCTAGTCCCATTCGTTGTTATCTCTAGGCAAATTTGTTGTTACAATCTAATTTGTTATCGTTGTAAAAGAGAGAAAATATAAAGAATATGAGAAATATAGTACAATTAATTCTTTTTAAAACTAGTTGTTATAGCAGGTCCAATTTGTTCTTATCTCTGGTCTAGTTCTTGTTATCTCTGGTATAATTAATGACACTACTTCACTCCTCAATAGAAAAATTAGACCAAAGATAATTATATATTGGTCGAGAGATAACAACTCAATAAGAAAGAAAACAAATTAATTACACAACAAACTAGGGATAAAAAACACTGACCATAGATAACAAATTAATGACACAACTTTTTCAAATTATTTGTATTTTCTCTATATTAAAAAAAGAAAATATCGGACCCAAGATAACAAAACAATAGAACAAAGATAACAACTCGGTAATAACACACTAAAATTAGGAGAGAGAAATATAATGCTCATTTTAGAACAACAATACTAATTTTGTATTTTTTTGAAATATATTGTATTTTTTAAAATTTACCGTAATTGGTTATGTTGGAACATATTTTTTTGTAAGAAATCTAACATTTTTTATTTCATTAAAAAATTCATCATGGATTGAAATTTAAGAAAAATAAATTTCCCTTTTATCTATTTTTTCTCTTTCCTTCCAACTACTCCTCACTAGATCAAAGATAACAACTAAATCACAAAATAAAACTAATTAATGACACTACTTTCCTCCTCTACTTTCTATTTTCTCACTTTAAAAACAAAAAAGGTCCAACTATAAAAAAACAAAATCAGAGACAAAAAAATATGATAAGAGATAACAACTCAATTACAAAAGAAAACAAATTTATGGTGTTACTTCCCTCTTATTACTCATACTTCCCTCTCTTTGAAAAACAAAATGTTGAACTAGAGATATACACCGAATAATACTAACAACACACTCTACCAGATATAACAACTCAATTATAAAATAACATAAATTATATTTCTAATGGTATTTCTCAGTAAGGAATCTATTGATTCTTATTTTGCCAAAAGATTAATGAAGTATTGGAAGTTACAGGCAATAATTTTCTCTCTTATATTTTTCCTCTCCTTCCGGTCAATCTTTTTTTCTCTTTTAGAGTGTATGTTATATTTCTCAAAAATATGTCGACATTGGTCTTGTTGGATTTTTTTTTAAAGAATGTAACCATTTTTATTTCGTCAAAAAATACACATGGTTTGGAAGTTATAGATAAATAAATATTATTCTATACTTTTCTCTCTCCATCCATCCACTCTTTGACTCCCTTTCTCCTTCTACACACACTCTCTCTCTCTCATGCACACATGATGTAAGCAACTAAAAAGAGTTGCACACACTCCACTAACAACATTCTATAATCACAATAATCTTCTATCAAATCATCTCCCGTCACAACCTCAAGTGGACAACAGAAACATGGTGGACTCTAGAACAAACTAACAAACAAAATGGATTCCATTTCTGATCTTGTTCCTGGTACGCGTAACATTTTCTATCCTTATAAAAGATTGTTGGGATGAGTGGATGTCCCTAACCAGTCAATAACTCCAAACAACAACATTACATATTTGGAAGCACACATAAAATCAACAATTCGGACATGTGCAACTTCTTGCAGTCTGTCAGCTATCTTGCCCTAGTGCTTGACTCATGGGAGAATCTAGAGGGCGCTAGGGGCTCTAGCCCCCCCCCCCCCCCCCTCTCCAATCCAAAATTAAAAATTTCTTTAGAATCTTTTGATAAAATGTAACAAAGTATATAAATAATTATTTACTTACGTACATAATATGAACAGTCAAGCCATTTATTGCAGTGATATTTTCTTTGTTTGTTCCTAGTGGCTTGGATTCAAATCTTAACTATTACATTTTTTTCCAATAAATTCAGCCCCCCATAATATAACTCAGGACTCTTCATTGTGATTAAACACCCCCCGCAAACCCCCCAATGCCACTTTCTAGATCCGCCACTTGCTTGACTTGTACGACCACCACATAGAAGTGGATTTACAAAGTTACGAAGATAGATTTGGTTAGATGAGTAATTAATAAATTTGATGCTCAAAGACAAGAGTGTGTTTACTTATTTAATATCATGAATTAGACAAGCATAAAATATCAACACCAAACAACAATATGACTTAATTCTACGCACACATGAAACATGTCATCCATACGTATTCAACTCAAAATCATTTGATAATGAATGAATGGACCATATACCTTATAAGTTAATGCTACTCCTGTCTCAGAGGTGTGAGACTATTCTAACAATAAAGATACATTACGTTAGATGAGTTAATATTAAAGTTGATGCTCAAAATAAAGATTTTTATTTATCTAAATTGACACTTTAGATAAGAATAATATATGTTGAAGAATATTTAAAAGTGACTGGCAGCACAACTTATTTCCTGACTGCCATTTATTTCATAATAATCATATTTAAATTTATTGTATTTTTTCCCCTAAAGATGAGAACTATAAGAATCTTATGTGTATTACCAGTAAAAAAAATTAGTGTTCAGAATGACTCTCATGTATCTGAACATGTGCATATCAACATAACAGAATATATATATAAAATAATATTGAATAGTTTCTTAAAGTTTGATCCAAAACTTGAAGAAAACTGCAAAGAGATAACACAAACATCAAGGTAGCGACTTCACAATGACTTCCAAACAAACTCTATTTCGTAACACAACAACAATAATAAAAGTAAGTGAAAAAAATAAAATACTTATACATATCCATTTCTATAATTAGAGTTTATAATGATTTTGACTTATTATATCTTCAATTTTTTTTATTATGATATATGTCTCGTCCTTACAATTTTTTTCTCTACAATTTTCTCCTTTTTATGAAAAATATTCAGCTGCAGGAAGGGGGTCGAACCTGAGCCAAAGAGCATGCAGCGCCGCCAGGTCGAACCTGAGCCAAGGAGCATGCAGCGCCGCCATTGTGCTGTTTGTCTGTAATTCTAAAATAAATCTATATTTTTGTGTATAATCTTGATATACAATAATGAGTATACAATTCTAGATCGGGTGGGGGGCTAGAGTTCTGTCAGCCCACCCCAAGATCCATTACGACTGCCCCAACCATATCTAATGTGTCTCGCGCTCTTTTCATGTCTTGTTGTTCAGTCTGGTTCTTGGCGCAAGAAGAAAACCAAGAAATACAACACGGATGCTAGATTATTGGTTCCAATGTAATCATTTAACAAGTGAACTTCAGCGTTGTGGTGTACTTGAAAACATTACGTACTCAATACTTCATTGTTGTAGTAGACAATGGGTAATCATCTTTTATCGCTTCAATGAAAGATACATGTTCAAGTTTAGGAATGAAAACCATAATTCTTTTCTAGAAACTCAAATTGATTATTTTTTAACTTTATGCATTATATAGTCACTTTCGTCTCATCAAGTGTTGAATCATTTTGTGCATCTCAAATAATACTATTGTTTCTTTAAAAACTCTTTATTTATTAGGGTAAGCTTACAAGATAATTGTTGACTTATATTTTTGTCTGCCGTCTTCTTTCAAATGATTCATAGTCAATTATTTATTTTATTATTAAATAACCACTTTATCTTATTATATTATGAAAATTTCGACTTCATTTTATTTGAAAGATACGAAGAGGTATACAATTGTTTCAATACTTTTTGCTTCCCAAATTTATTAGTTCTATCAGACATGGAACTGTTATTTCTATAAACATGAAAAGAGCAAACGTTGATTCTCTAAACATGTACCCTGAATACCTCAAAAGTACATACCACATTACTGAATTATTTACATATGCAAATCAATAAAATAGTTCAACAATACCAAAACATTGAGTTATCACAGTAGATATAATTGAAGTGTAAAATTAAAAAATCATTGGAATTTTTTTCTTTCTTTAACCAAACACGAGAATGGATTGGATAATAAACCTCGACAATAACCATTAATATTGTTCTCAGATCCACCATCCGTCTTTCTTATTATCATCCGACAACTGAATTACACGAGATTTACATATGGCAAATAAAAAACATGATATACAACCCCTTCCACCCTTCCCCTGAAAATGAAGAGTATAAGGATATCTCAAATCTATGTCAATACTTTGTACATATTATTCATAATGGTCTCTATGTTGATTGGTATTATACCTAAAGTACTTGAATAGCTAATATGAGACTTTGAGAGTCCTAATGAATGGATATAATCTCTCTCGATATCAATAACATATGTCCACCTCGAATTAAACATATTCAACAAACTGAACCGTTATTTATTTTTTACTCAACCTAACATATAATTTTAACATGATAGATCATTTTACTAAGATATCACGCTAAATGCCATTTGGATGACCACTTAAAGACATCTACATATTCATTATTCAAGATTAAATATACCAGTATAAATAGGTACATCAATCTTGTAACAAGAGATCAATTATGATTGTATAAAATAAATCAAAGTCTAACAAGGCCACTTTCAACAACTATGTTACCATGTTTGTGCTCACCAATCGGGCGAGTGAAAAAATGTTGCAACCCTTTAGTCCAGGGAAAACGAAGACATGCCCATCATGGTGAAAACAAAACTCATCACAAACATAAGAAAATAGGAAAACCACATAAGAAGAAGAAGAAGATTTAAATTCATATCTTGTAAAAATTTGGGTCGTCTCGCGTGAGTGGTCTGACAATGGAACATCGTTAGCTCCCTGTGAAACTTAAACACCAATTCTGGAGGAAGAAGAAACCTACGGCTAACATCGTTGAATCTGTTGAATCTCTGAAAGACTAGTTCGTGATATTTAGGGTGGAGAATAACATGAAGGAAGATCCTATGTGCTAAACTCAAATCTGTGTGGAGTATAAGAAAATCATCTATCTGCATTTTTCTGTAATAGAAAATGATACGAGATGAAACACTACCTGGCGGGATACATTCTCAACTTTTATCCAAACTCAAAGCTTTTGTATCAACGTTTATCTCCTTTATAGAATACATCTAAAGGCCCTGATATTACCAAAAAGGATAAAGGAATTTTCATCATCTAGTTTTCAAATACTTTAGATCTAGATTATTCTCTTGAACATGGTCCTTGGTTTGTTAAAAAAATGCATATTATTCTTATGAGGTGGTGTCTTGGACTTCCTCTCAAGAAGCCCATATTGAAAATTGTCCCTATTTGGGTTCGTGTTTTGAGGTTCCTCTCGAATTATGGGATATTAGATGATGGAAAGGATATGATCTTTTCTAGGCCTTCTTCTTTGCACTGGCATAGATACAAAAAAATGTGCTCAATGCCAAAATGATTTTCTCATGGGTGCTAAGTTTACATATCCTAGCTTTGTAGAATTTTAGAGCCCGTGATATTTAGAAAATATATTTAGAATATAAATTGATTCCCAATATCTGTAATAAATGCAACCTATTTGGTCATGAAACTCAAAGATATCCTCTCTAGTAGGTTCAAGATTCTGCTAAATCTGTTAATGCAAGTTCTGATATTTTTTCACCTAAAGAAGTGTCCTTCTCAGGAGTAAGGTATATCCGTTCTACTCTAATACAAGGGTTCGATGATTTGTTTGATATGGAGGTGGACAAAAGAATTGGGAGATTCCTATGGTTCTAGAATGCCCCCTCCAATGGCCGTCTCAAAAGTAATCTCTGGTATCTCTTATTGAGTGATTACTCATCTTTATCACCTATGAGTAATAGACCATGCAATCATGGGATCATTAATGAGGCAACTGAGGTTGGAAACTCAACAGCCCAAGTGCCCAAATGAACACATCTCCTTTGTGCATCTCCTTTTGGAACATAAGATACTTGTGTAATAAAATAAAAGGCATTCAGGATGATTTACATAAAGTATGGATAATATCTTCATATTGAATGAAACAAAAATTCAAAGAAAAAATATTGGAGAAGTTTATGGAGGGGTTTTTTTCCTGAGTTTGACTTTGTTCTTAACCACAATTATCACTCACTGGGGAGAATCATCATCTGTGGAGAATGGAAAATTGTGATATTTAGAAAATCTATGAATCTGATCAATCTCTATCTATTAGAACTACTACCGAGGACAAAGTTTTAAGCATTACTGCTATCTACAAACATAATGATGATAATGATAGTTCTCCTCTATTGCACTCTATTGAGACTTTTGCTAATTATATCAATACCCCTTGGCTGATTTTAGGGGATTTTACTTTAGTTAGGCTTAATAGTGAGAAAGAAGGTAAATTTCCTCCTAAAAAGAAATCTATGGATGAATTTAATGACTATATTTCAAATTGCAGATTGTTCGAACTCAAACCTAAAGGTCCCCTCCTCACCTAGGACAACCATCAAGAAGGCATTAACTTTGTTACATCAAAGATTGATAGAGATTTTTCTCAACTCTAACTTTCTGGATTTTGTTCCTGGTCGTCATGGTTCTACTATTTTAAATATTGTTAGCGATCACAAGATCATTCTAGTCAACTTTTGTATTCCTAGAAAATTAATATCTCCCTTTTGTTTCATCATTGCCTCGGCAGGTCATAATGACTTCCTTTACATAGTCAAAAGTTCTTGGAATTTTTAGGTGGAAGATTATGCCATGTACAAATTTCATAGGAAGCTGGCTAATCTTAAATCTAAGATGAAAGATTGGAATCATAATTATTTTGACAATGTGTTCGTAAAAATGAATTTGATTGAATACAAAACTCTTAGTGGTTAGGAGACATGCAATAATGAGCCCCTAAACTCTATCCTTCAACAAATTGTAAATGTTCTGAGAAAGGAGTCGAGAGAGGCAGAATTTAATGAAGAAACTCTCTTAAGGTAGAAATCTAGAATACAATGGCTCTGTGAAGGTGATTGTAATTTGAAATTCATTTATGCATCTAATTAAACTATACAACATAGAAATCAAACTAAAAGGCTGAAATTTTGATCATCAATATATTAATGACCTTGTTGGGTTGAAAAATTCCATCTATTCTTATTACAATAGAATTTTAAAAAGATTTGTAAAGATGTAGGGTTATCATAAATTGTTTGGTGTGGTCCTATCCTAAGTGAAAGTTAGAAGTTGTCTCTTTTTTGTCCTGTTACTCAAGTTAAAATTGACAATGTTGTTAAATCTTTGACTCCTGATAAGGCTCCAGGCCAAATGGCTTTAATGCCCTATTTCTTGAAAAAGCATGGTCCATAATTGGAGGAGATGTTAGTAGTGTTGTGAAAGAGTTCCTCTAGAATGAAAAAATATTGAATGAATCTAGAAACACTCTCCTGAACCTTATCCCCAGAGGGATTAACTATAATGATTTGAAAAATTGGCACCCTATTTCTCTTTGTAGTGATATTTACAAGATCATTTCAAAAATTTTAGCTAACAGATTGCAAATCTGACTTCCATATATTATTAATTCAGATAAGTGTGTTTTTATAAGAAGCATAAAGGATGTAGTTTCTCCTATAAATTGAAATTATCCACACTTTTAGTAGAAGCAATGCAGGTAGTAAGATGTGCATCTAAATGTATATCTCAAAGGATTACAACTAGGTTAAATAGGAATTCTTATATGTTATAGTTTCTCCTATAAATTGATATTATCTACACTTTTAGTAGAAGCAATGCAGGTAGTAAGATGTGCATCTAAATTTATATATCAAAGGATTATGAGTAGGTTAAATGGGAATTCTTATATGTTATTTTACTTGTGATGGGATTTCCTACATTATGGATAAATTGGATTATAGAAATATTCAACTCAACTTCATATCATGTCCTAGTTAATGGGGAACCAAAAAATTCTTTCAAACCTATAAATGATATCAGGAAAGGGGACCCTATTCCGCCCCTACCCTTTTGGCATAGTTATGTAGGGTTTTTTAGAGCTCATGAAGAAAGATACTAATGAAAATTGTATCTCTCTAGCCAAAGATTCCAAGAATTTCAACCTATATCATCTTATTTTCATGGATGATCGTATGATCTTTGCTAAAGATAATTTTTATAAATCTACAAACAATCTGTTGGGTTTTAGGGGAGACAAAGAAGGCAACGGAAACAAAAATTTTCTCTCCCCATAGCCCAAAATGAAGGAATTGCATCAACGTCTATACAATAGGAAGGATGGTTTGTGGAGACATACCTTGTCCCAAGGCTTGCTCGGCGATGTTACCTCACGGCTTGTGCGATCTTCACCTCCAATCTTGGATGGTGTCTGTGCAGCTCCTGGTCTCACTGGGACTGTCGGGATTGACAATTGTCCTCTGAGCGGCAGAAGTCTCCCGCCTCAGAAGGAGTCGCACCCTCCTATCGGTGTACTAATCACCAACACACTCTGCTACAACCAGTTGCCTTTCTACAATTATATTTCCCTTATTATACCTCCCTTATCGGGTAGCACTTGCTCCGGCTCTCTTGGTTACCACAACCAGAGAGAACGACAACTTTGCATAGAAACTGGTGTTTTGAGTTGTTGTACTGAGAAGCCCCCACTACCTCTATATATAGGAGGGTCATGGGACAGGGTTCTCGACCCCGCGCAATACAGGATTAAAGCAGGAGTAGAAAGGTTTGAGATTTTCCACAAAAACAACCAACTGCGCCACCTGAATCGATCATTTCAAGCATGAAACGGTCGGTTGGGGAGGTGATTCGATCGGTTCACACCTCAACCGATCGGTTGGGGTACCTGAGCCGATCAGTTCACTTATGAGCCAATCGGTTCGTGGTCCTAATCCAACTCAAATTGACTTTCAAATTTGTTTCCAATTAATCAAATATTAATCCTTGTCCAATTCGAATTTGTACAAGTGAAACAAATTGTATTTGCAAAATAGTCTTCTGACTTTCCAAACAATCTCGGATGGTCACATGAATCGACCGGTTCAACAATTGAGCCGATCGTTTCATGACACATGAGCCGATCGACTCAAAACTTGAGTCGACCGGTTCAACAACCTGAGCCGATCGGTTCATCTCATGAGCCGATCGGTTGGGGCAGCAAACTTGTGCAAATCAGTCAATTGTAGTTTCAATCAATCTGATACTCTAATCGATCGATCCAACACCTTAACATTATGATACTGAGCTATCAATTGATTGAGTGTTTAATTGAACTACTAAACTCCTTTAGTAATCAATCTAAACATCATTTGTGGATAAACTCCTCTTCCAGGTTAAATCCTATGTGTGTGACCCTACAGGTCCATTTCAAGTTGGCAGTGAAAGTCCATAACACTTATGACTTCACAAGTAAAGAGCGGTTCCTAGTCACACATCAGTGCTATCCAAGTGAAAAGGAAAGTTGGAGAACAACTTTCAATCCTACAATCTGTGAATGGTGCTACAGTGAATGTATAATTCCTTTGTCACTGATATCCCAAATGAACTCGAGGCATGGAACAGTCATCCTGTCAACGTTCATTCACTTTCTTGATCTTAGAGTAGATTGAAGGAGATATGTATGACATCAATATCACATATTGATTCACACATGCATGCACACCTATCTCAATCCTACTCATCAAGTGGCCATGGATATCAAACTCCCTCAGGAGGGACAAATCCCATATCTATCACTCACCCCTCAAAAGCCCCATGTATCAAAGCCACACAATCATCACCTTTATAACAACCCATGTTTCAGGACTGTGTGTGATGATGTCAAAGTGTACCCAACGATATGTTTTGAGTGTAGTGATTTTAGGTCAAAGAATTACATTCACCACCATCACTGTGAGAACTGACTGTGACTACCATGTCATGGTTCCATGTGTCAAACTCACGGTGGGTTTGTCTGGTACGCTTGTTCTCTAACAAGTACCTATGTGTTTGGTTTGATATCTCCATATCATGACTAATAAGATTATGTCATCAACCAACACCACAATCTAGTCTTGTGTGTCATTGCTATCTATCTACCTTCCACAATGACATCCGACTAGGGACATAATAAGAATGTACAAACTCTCAGCATCCATATGATCTCACTGTTCAGGTCTTGAACCTGAAAGCATACGTCATTGAGTTTTGTCATTCTCTAGACATTCAATCTATTCTATAATTATCTCATATGACTGAACCAGAAAGAATTAGAAGCTTTCCTTTGATGTTTATCAAGTCAATCTTAATGTATCCCACCAATCATCCCATGATTGGCTCTCAGGGAATACATACCAACACAATCCAATCTACATTTAATTCCTTTGGTAATATTTATCGATTAGTGGTTAGTTAGTACAGATTAATGTGAAATATTCTTTAGTAAAGCGACCCCCAAAGATGTTTTTATTGGCATTCTGGGCTTCAAAGAATGGGTGTGACCCTCAAAATACTTTGTCATTCTATGATACCCTAACGTGTCACAAATGAGATTACTCAAAACCCAAGAATAGAATTATAACTAAGCAACTGGATTACATGAAATTAAAACCAATTTGACAAAAGCACCATATGCCAAAAACTTATCACATATAAGTCCACAAACCTGCCACATATATTACATATCATATCACAAGGTGCTTACATCATGGTGCACTATCATTCATGTGGTCCATCTATTACATGAGGTACCTATTCTACATATATACATATACATGTGCCATATCTTACATACATGGATCACAAGCCCAAAAACCTCATATCGATAACATATCCACAAAACACATCGAGAACAACCCCAAAGACCTGAGTGTACATGGACAACATCTAGTACTCTATCACCAAAAGACTAGTAGAACATCCAACCTTATCAGCTACTGCTCTTGATACTAGTCTTCCTCAGCTGCACGATCTCTACCTCTTCGTGTACAACCACGTAAAAGATGTGGAAACCCAACCAAACGTCCCAGCAAGAGATATGACTCTCTGCAAGCATACATTAAATCACAAATAACTAAGAATGTAGATAAATTACTTAGTAGGTTGAACATATTCAACTAAATGATATGTATCTAACTGATAAAGCAGATTAAGCAAACTAGGCAGTTACCACTGAGCAATAGAACAATTAATAATATAAGAAGAAATATGGAGAACATGCATAACAATTGAATTCTCTTACCACCTTATAATTTAAGCAATTAGTACAAAGATAAGGCAAAGGGGTCATCCAATGTTATTCACATTTGACCCCAAATAAGCACACTACACAGTTGTGTTATGTCTTTTATTATTGCCTTGAGGATTTGAGTCGTACCTCCCAAATCCAACCAACCACTGCTAAGTTGAAATCAGTGCCACACAAAGCCAATGGAAGAGCCAGAATCCATGACCTCCCCAACACCTCTTCCTTTGCACAAGAGAAAAACACTACAGAGACATATCAGTCAATTGCTACATCTACATATAGTCAAGCTCAAGGATTGGCTCACACATGGCCATCCATATATAATAACACCTAGCCCACTGTGGTACAGGTAATTCCACTAGAAGAACTGGCTCACGCATGGTCGTTCTAAAAAGAGGCATCACATGCAGTTGTATTTCTTCCTATCACATATCATAACGAGATCAGCTCACACATAGCTATCTCATACAATCAACGATTGTGGACGCAAGGAGATACTCGAATTGCACCCACACTGTAACAACTCACACTTGTGAGTGTCTAAAGACCTTAAAGTCGCGAATCATCACTCAAAAATTCAAGGATCAGATTCATAAAAATATTACAAAATAGTAAACAATTTCCATTAATGAACAAATGGTTACATGTTTTCATAAAATGCTCCTCTAAGGAGTTACATAACATTTAGAAAGAGTTAACCTGTACATGTATGATGATATACCATTATATCTAAACTTTCAAGAATAACTTTAGTGTCTTCAACATCTTTATCTGTAACCTCATGTCCACGAAATAAGTATACCTGATACCTAAAATGCCGACAAACAAATACACGATCTGTATATTTCTTTACTGGTACGTGGGTTCAAACAATAATCACAAGTACACATATAAGCAAACATCTTTATCTTGCATATGAGAACATAAACATGTTTTCATATTCTAACCCATATCTGGTCTACTACCTCAGGTGTAATCACTATCCCTCCGGGGCTCGTGTGCATTACCCTTAAGATCAATCTAACCCAGGGTTCAGAATATTGTTATTTATTATACATGATACTCATAGGAACTTTATAATGTACAATAAGTAAATAAACTAGCGAGCAGTTTATCATGCGTTCAATCTCATCGAGAAACCTTGGCAATCTCAGAATTTGATACATGTATTCATAAGCGTAACCACATACCTTATGCCATTGCAGATCTAGAACTATGCAGATCATCAGATGTACTTTAAGAATATATCCAAACATCCAAGAAACAAGCATTCAATATGAAATATACATACTACATATGTGTCACCATGTATTCAGATTACATTACTTAGATCTAGATTCACTCCTAAACTAGGGTTTAGGACTATCTCATGTTTTGACTAGAGATTAGGGTTACAAACCCTAATTCCACCACATCATGGTTTCTAAGTTTACAATTTCAGTTATGCATATTAGGTGAAACCCTAATCATCATCATAAACTTCTTAGACACTTCATGAAACCTAGATCACATTACTAGCATTAAGATTAAATCACCATGTTCACATTGGCTTCACAACCCTAAATCAACATGAATAAGATTATTAATCTAGCACCGTCAAACATTCATCATTATCAAGGATATCTTCATTATACATAGCAAGATCAGGTGTTAGCTTAACATGAACGAACCTATCCAATTAAGCATCTGATTATGCCAATCTAGGTTTTCCCTTTATACTAATCACAATAACATATGTATTACACATATTTTTAGAACAAGAAGCATAATCAGGTTTTGATAGTATTTTATTTGGATTCGACTCATTTTTCTGATCAATTTGATATATGGTTTCACTATATTCCAAGTTACCAACAATTATCTATAATGATTTCAAGTTAATGCACTTAGTGGCCAATCGGGAGATGCCACGTCATCCCAGCATGTGCCTGCGGCCAGCTGTTCCTTTGCTCCAGTGAAGCAGGGGGGTTAAAAACATAATGCACAGACGGTTTTGCCCATCCCTTGATGGCTCAAGCTGTTGTGCTTGTAGGGGTATAATCGTCCAAAACACATCTGAATTCTTCTAGCTTCTACGCTTCCACTTCTTCGTCACCACGATAAGCAAACTTGTGGCCCTTCCTGGCGCACAACATTCTCTGGAAACGGGCCTCGCAGCCGAGGGTGCCGCCCTCAGGGATTCCCTCTCCGCCATCCGGCTGCCCTGAACTCCCCCTCGTCTCTCTCTATTCTCGACCGTGACAGTAATGGCATGGGCAACTGCTGTGGTACCGTCCGATGGTCCTCTGTGCTTCCCTCATTGATCTTTGAGGGTCTCTTGTGTGGGCGCAGACAACGATGCATGGCTACCATCGTCGGCTGGTGAGTGACCAGCCTCAGTTCGAGTCCTCCACCTCGACCCCGCCTTTGTCCTCCTTCTGACCTACACTATCTGCGAGGCCCCAACCCGTCAAGGCAAAGCAGTGACCAACTGCTTGTGAGGAGTATGCTTAGGACGACGACCCGACATCAAAAAGCATCGAATGCCACTACACAGGCAGTGCATGAAACTGACTGCTCTACACGCTCCTCCTCCTCTTCGCTCAGCACACCGCCAGGATGCAGGCTTGCCTGTAGTTGCCTCCTGGTTAGCTCCGGCGAGCTCCAGCCTACTGGGGAATCACCCCCTCCCTTGGGTCAGCGGAATGATCCCCATTCCTCCCTGTGGTAATGTGACTTCTTGAACAAGTAGAGTTCAGGCTGTGCTAAAACATGGGATAGAGTCTATCAATTTGGGAACAAAGGTATCCCTCCTCGTCAAGTTGGGATCCTTATATAGGTCATATAGGGAAACCCCTAACCCTAGGTGGTGGAAGACCATGAGAAAAGAGGTCTCCAAAGGGTAGTCCAATCCAAAGCAACTAGGTTTCCTTAATCTTTTCTTTATTGTACTGTCAAGTTGTGAAAAGGCAAAGTGCATGATAGTGCCTTTTATTATTCCTTTCCCAAGGTAATTGGACTCCTTTCCTATCGAGAGTCCTAGGAGCCATGTAATAACCCATATTTATCTCATATTCAGGGACAATAAACCAATATATATATATATATATATATATATATATATATATATATATATTGTGATTGAGGACTCTTTTATTTGTCTCTCCTTTGTCGGGTGTGTTATCTATTTTAACCCACCACCACTTTCCAATCCCACTTTCCTTGATGGGAGTGGTTTGTTTCCTTCCCATAAGAAAAGATATTTTTATCCATAACTTTCTCTCTCTCTTTGGTATATCCTTTAAACCAAGTCTCCTCCCCCCATGGAAACTCATTAAGACCTTTCCCAATTATATTTCATAATCGGGGTTCATTAGGTATCCTTTTATATACCAAACATCTCCTTTTTCTTTAAACCATGTTTTCTATTTCTTTTAGGAAACTTACATATTGTTCTTTTATTTGGCTTCCAAGAAAAAGGTGGATAATCCTATCATTAATTACCTAATCCACATATTATATCAGATATCTATTATGATCACAAACATCCTCAATGTCCAAAACATATCTCAGGGACCAATATGTAAATCATGATTATCCCAATTGGACCAGGAAGTCCCTAAGGCCCACGAATCACCTCTTCGGCATTCTAAAGTTTCCATGAGCCCAATTACGTTTGTAATCACATTTTATAATAGCCTCATATGATTATATACGCCCAAAGCACTTTATTTTATTAAGTTGATCATTTAACACGGGTCTAGGGTTTGGAATAAATAACTAAGTCCCTTAATTCACTTCATTGATATATGTTCCCTAATTTCATTTAGGCTTGAAATCTATGAATTTCAAGTATGTGACATTCACCCCTCCTTAAAAGGAATTTTATCCTCAAAATTCATGCCTACTAAGCCTAGGTGAACTTATCTTAAAACTTAGGGTTAACACCCTACTTAGATGGCTTAACCACTTTTCATTAGCATAGAAATTTTCGTTTTATTACTAAGATTGGCACTTGAATTGAAATTCAAGTAGATCCACATCTCTAGTATATGCATATTATCATCACTTGATGATTTCATTATTACTTGGTGATTTATCTTTTCACCTAGGTTTCCAACCTATTATTTGTTACTTTTAACACAGGGGTGAGGTAACACCTCTAACCCTAGTTCATGTCATTACACATTCATCTAAAGATGTTTATTCTCGATTTTAAGCATAATGTGTGTCTATCCTATCTCCCTCCCTCATAATGAGATGAACTAAGCATTTAGTTGCAGTCCAAACACAAAGTTCATTTCATTCAAAGAGCGGAGATAGTACATCCACACATTACTTTTCAATTTCACATATATTGAGTTGAATCATACTCTATATGACTCTAAACTTACTTGTTCTTAATTCCATAGTATTATTATATTTCATGGAGTCATGTGTCTCTTTTCTTACTCTAAGTTAGGGCACAACTTCTCTCAAGTTTTTTATGACTTCCTTATATCTTTTATATTTACATCTCATGTATCATTGTGAGCCTTAGCCAAATCCTGGGAGTCTTGATGTGTGGATTTTGAGTCTCTTTTATAGGCTAGTTTCATATGTGTTTTATGTGATTATTGGTCATTTTCACGGTTAAAATTGCATGATTCAGTTCCTTTATCCTATAATCTCATTATGCATCAAATTTACCTTATTTTATCTTATTTGGTATGAATGATCATATTTATCAAAGTTAGAAAAGTTGATTCGAGTTTATCTTTGATTTTCAGGCAAAACAGATATATACAGTTGTCGATACCATCGACATCTATCGATAGTATCGATAGGGACACAGAGAGGTAGCCGAAAAAGAGCAGAGTCGATACTATCGACCACGAAGTCGATGGTAGCGATATAGTTTCAGTAGAATCAGCTTAAGCGTCAGAACCACAAAAAAGTGACGCCTAAGGTGTCGATACCATCGACCCAGTAGTCGATGGTATCAAGATCATGTCAAAGCAAACCTAAAAAAGTAAACGACCGTTGGTATCCAGGCGGGTCGATACCATCGACCCGTGTTGATGGTATCGACGCCGTCAGATCAGGTTAATTTACAACTTGAGTCTAATCGTATGGTGGTGATGTTTTGGCGACCCTAAGCCATCGATCAGGTCATTAGCCATTGCACAAGTCTCGAGGAGAAGAGAGGAGAAAGAACGGAGCAGAGCTACACACTGATTGTTCCGGAGGACGTAGAAGGAGTTTTCTACCACCAAAAAGTTGTAGAGCGCTCATCCCACGCCGAGGGATGCCCAGATCTTCTCCGTTTAGGGGTTACTTCACATCTATTCACATTTTCTCCATGTTTCCTCTTTCCTTCACCATGTTTTCTACTGAGATGAATATGCGGGGCTAATCCCCTTTGTCTTTAGGACCGGGAGTAGCCTGGGTGATCTTTGTATGACAGTTTTAACATAGTTTATCATAATTTGTCTCTAAAATTCATGGTATGCTACCATTTTCTCTATTATTTCATTGTGTTTGATCACCATAGTGATAATCCAATACCTTTAATTTCTTTTGACGAAGACGGTTGAAAAGAAATGATAATCACATTAATCAATAAATTCCTTGGAAAAGGTGACATAGGATTAATGGTGGGAACCTTTAGACCTAAATTCCATGCACCTTACCTAAGGCATAGGTTACTACTGACGTGGAACCAACTTGGGTTAAGGTAGTGAATGGTATTGCGGAAGCGAGAAATTCTAATTCCAGGCCACTACCCAAATTAGGAGACATTTCATGGTAATTGTGTAAAAATTAGTACAATGAGAGCCCGCGGTGAAACCACAATCCTAAAGATTCCATTGAAATTGATTAAACCAACCATTTAATTGATCGTTCTACTTTCTTTTGTTTTATTTTTATTTTTCAAAACAATCCTCAACTTTTAAAACCAGTTTAGCTGATCGTGAGTAGTTAGTAGTAGTTTATGGATAATTCTATTTCCCTGAGTTCGACTCAGGCCTCACAAGGCCTATATTACATTGACGCGTGAACGTGCATTATACGCATGGAAAAATCGTATCTAGTTTTTGGCGTCGTTTCCGAGGAAACGACGATTGTTGGCACTACGAGTGCTACAAGCGGCCACTCTAGGCTACCCTTTCTTTTCATTTGCAATTTTAATTCTTGAAATTAATCGTCTATCTTTCACATTCTGCTTTCCTCTAGCGCTGTGCTAAATTAAATCTATCTTTTTTGTAGGTACTAGTGCATGGTGAGCACACATAGCATAGAATACGCACGATCATCATCATAGGTCTCGTGTTTGGGATCAGACGATGAGGAAAACAACATCTGAAATCAGTTTGAGGACGTGGATTTAAATTATGAACCAGAATCAATGGCTGAAGAAAAAACAATATGGGAGAAGATCAAGGCTTCTTCCTCTTCTGCGTCAAAGGGGCCTATTAAAAGGCAGGCGATAAACATTCCTACATATAAAATTGATCTGACACTAATTCATTTGGTCAAATCTCAGGCGTTTCATGGGCTGAAGAATGAAGATCCAGTGGCCCACATAAGCACTTTCGTAGAAAACTGTGATATGATAAAAATTGACTGGTTTCCACAGGAAGTACTTTACTTGAAGCTATTTCCCAGTTCTCTGGCAGGAAATGCACGAGAAAGGATGCATAACCTTGATGATGAGATCGTGGAGACTTGGGATCAAATGATAGAGGTGTTCTTTGAGTGATTTTTTCCACCTGAGAAGACCAATGATTTAGTGAGCAAAATTCACAATTTCACCCAAAGGGCAGGAGAAACCTACTCAGAGACATGGGAACGCTTCCAGATAATGCTGATGAGGTGCCCACATCATTGGCTGGACAAGGAAAAACAAGTAAAAATTTTCTATTTTTCTCTCAATGAGCATGACAGAAGAAACCTCGATTCAGCAGGCTCTAGTTTCTTCTTAAACAATACAGATACAAGGTGTTGGGAGATTCTGAAGAACATGGCTAAGAAATAGTCATGGGGTGATAGAGATGTACTAGAATAGGTTTGAGCTGTTGGAGATTCAAAAGCCATTAAGGAACTTAACAAGAAAATGGACCTATTAGCCAAGAAATTGCTATCAAAAGAAGATGACAAATCTGATGATGAGGTACAAGTGAAGTTCATGTGCCAACAATAGTGGTACAGAAACAATGACTATTCTTGGAGGAAGGATAAAAAGTTTTCATGGAAGAATCCAAATAATTTCCTACATGATCCTGATGCTAAGCCACAACCCACGACAGAGGAAAAGAGCAATGAGTTTCTCCATCAGGTGATAAAAAAAAATCAAGAGCTACTGAGCACGTTTGGCCAACAAATCAAGCAACAAGGAGAATTTATGAACCAATTTGGGCAAACTCTACAAAGTCATGGAGCCCAGATGAGGACTCTTGAGACATCCATAACATAGATGGCATCTGAAATAACAAGTCTGAAGAAGCCCACAGTGCAAGGTTTTCCAGGAAACACAAATGTTCCAAGAGGAAACCACCAGGCCACATCCATTCTAGTAAGGAGTGGAAAGAAACTTTTAAACCCTAGGGTCAATGAACCGAGCATCCAACAACCAGAAAATCAAGGTGAGACCACAGAGGGTACTGAAGTAGTAGAGACAATTGAAGATGAAGGAGACAAGGCCACATATGAGCCTATTGTAGAGAAGGAGAAAGATAATATGACGTCATATGTGCCACCACATCAGAGGGCACAGATCGTCCCCGTCCCTTACCTCAACAGTCTCAAAGCCAAGAAAGTGGATGCACAGTTTAAGAAATTTCTGGATAGTTTTAGAAAACTTTCTGTTAATATTCCTTTGTTGGAGGCGATTGAGCAGATCCCCTCGTATGGTAAGTTTTTGAAAGATATAATTACCAAAAAGAGGAAGATACTTGATACCAAGGTGGTAGTGCTTAAGGAGCATGTCAGTGCTTTCATTCTGGGAAAATTACCACCAAAGTGACAAGATCCAGGCTGTTTCAACATCTCCTACTATATTGGTAAAGTCAAATTTGGTGAGGCACTATGTGATTCCAGGGAAAGTATTAACCTGATGCCCCTCTCCACATTCAAAAAGCTTGGGCTAAAAGAATCTCGACAGAGCAATATGACAATTCAATTGGCAGACAATTCTGTGGTGAGGCTGTATGGTATTTGTGAGGATGTCCTAGTGAAGGTTGATAGGTTTGTGTTCCCGGCTGATTTTGTCGTTATGGAGATGCAACATGAACGAGGGAATGAGCTACTGTTGGGAAGACCCTTTCAAGCCACTGCTGACATGATATTGGAGATGGGTAGAGGTCGGTTAATAATGGGTATAGCTGATGACAGATTTGAAATACTCATGTCGTCAAATCCAAAGCAATCACAAGTAAATGAATAATGTCATAAAATAAAGTACTTTGAGAACAATATCTCTCTTTGTCTAGGGAAGCCATTTGTTGATATGGCCCACGTCATGATGAAAATAGATAAAGGCACAATTGATGTGTACATCATGGAGCAGAAAAAGGTGATTTCTCTTGTGAAAGCAGTGGGTTATCCCGATCATGAAGAAGAGGAAGTTTCACCATCTATAGAGGATGAGGCTATAACGGGCTCTATGTTTAATTCATACTCGCCACTGCCCCTTGAGGCATGTCTATTTAATTTAACTGAAGATTGGATGAGAAGTGCCTCATTACAAGAATGTATAAAGATGCTTCAAGTGTTTCCTTGCTACTACTTCAAGCACTATGAAGATCTAGGACCGCTTCCATCACCGCTTCAATCCTCCTTGGTCAAGCCACCTGAGTTGGAACTTATACCGCTGCCCCCCACCTAAAGTATGTTTTCTTGGCGGATAATGAGAAGCTTCTGGTGATCATTTCGACATATCTAGGTGTTGATGATGAAGCACAGTTGATGATTGTGTTGAAGAACCACCATGGTGCATTCAGGTGGTCTGTTTCTGACATCAAGGGGATCTCCCCTACTCTTTGCTAGCACAAAATTCAGCTTGTAGAAGGAGCTAAGCCAGTGATTTAGCCACAGCATCGACTAAATCCTAGCATGACGGAGGTCATCAAGAAGGAGGTAATCAAGCTCCTTTCCGTGGGCATCATCTATGCCATTTCATACTTGACATGGGTAAGCCCCACACAGGTAGTCCCTAAAAAGGGGGGAATCACTATTACTCAAATTTTTTTGAATGAACTTGTCACCACCCAATTGGTAACTAGGTGGCGTGTTCGCATCGATTACCGCCGCTTGAATTCTGCTACTCTAAAAGATCACTTTCCTCTTCCATTTATTGATCAGATTTTAGAGCGACTAGCTGGCCGCTCTCATTTTTGTTTTTTGGATGGCTATTATGGTTACAATCAGATTTCCATTGATCCTAAGGATCAAGAGAAATCCACCTTCAATTGTCCTTACATAACCTTTGATTATCGCTGAATGCCATTTGGTTTGTGCAACACACCATCCATTTTTCAGCACTTCATGCTTGCTATTTTCTCAGATATGGTGGAGCTATGCATGGAGGTTTTTATGGATGACTTTTCCGTCTATGGTGTGTCGTTTGAAGAATGTTTACAGAATCTTGATAAGGTGTTACAGAGATGTGAGGACACACATTTAGTCCTCAATTGGGAAAAGTGCCACATGATGGTAAATGAAGGCATAGTGTTAGGACACAAGGTGTCCATCAAAGGACTGGAGGTGGATCCAGTAAAGATTGAGGTTATTTCTAAACTGCCTCCACCAAATACGGTGAAAGGGGTGCATAGTTTCCTTGGTCACGTGGGATTTTATCGTTGGTTCATCAAGGAATTTTCAAAAATAGCTAAGCCGCATTCGGAATTGCTTGAGAAAGATGTCGTTTTTTATTTCAATGGTAAATGTCTGCATGCTTTTGAGGTGCTTAAGGACAAACTGATTTTTGCACCGGTTGTTCAAACAGCATATTGGACTAAGACATTTGAGCTTATGTGTGACACATCGAATTTTGCAGTAGGGGCTGTTCTTGGGCAACATCTTGAGAACAAACCTATAGTAATTTTTTATGCGTCTAAAACTTTAAATGATGCACAACTCAATTACACCACCACTGAGAAAGAACTACTTGCCTTGGTTTTTTCTTTCAAAAAATTCAGGCAATATCTTGTGGGTTCTAAGGTTGTGGTGTGGACTGATCATGCCACCATAAAGTACCTAATGGAAAAAAAGGATGCAAAACCTAGATTGATTAGGTGGATTTTATTGTTGTAAGAATTCGACATAGAAATTAAAGATAAGGTAGGTATTGAGAATGTGGTTGCGGACCACCTATCTCGGTTAGAGCGGGTTGATGAAAAAAATACCCAAATACCCATTACTGAGACATTTCCGGATGAGAAAATTCTTTCAATTAGATCGACGGATCCTTGGTTTTCGCATATTTTCAATTACCTTGCCTGTAAAGAAATCCGGATGAATGGACTTATCAAGAGAAAAAAAAGGTTTTTCCACTCTTTGAGATATTATTTTTGGGATGATCCGATTTTGTTGAAATAATGCAGGGATGGAATCTTGTGCAGGTGTGTACCGGAGTATGAATTTGAGAGTGTGCTTAGTCATTGTCATACACTACCTACCGGCGGTAATCATGCAAGTGCAAGGACAGCGGCTAAGGTGCTAGAGAGTGGCCTTTACTGGCCTACACTTTTTAGGGACGCCTATGACTATGTGAGACGATGTGATTCATGTCAAAGGGAAGGTAATATATCAAAATGACAAGATATGCCCCTCACGGTATTCCAAGAAGTTGAGGTGTTCGATCTGTGGGGTATTGATTTCATGGGACCATTTGTTTCCTCCAACTCCAATTTATATATCTTACTTGCTGTTGATTATGTATCGAAGTGGGTAGAGGCAATATCCACAAGGACTAATGATTCTGCGGTAGTGTGCAGGTTTGTAAAAGATCATATTTTCTACAGGTTTGGTGTGCCACAGATGATCATCAGTGATGGTGGCACCCATTTCACGAATCAAAAATTCACTACATTACTGAGTAAATTCGGGGTCAAGCACAATGTAGGCACCCCATATCACTCGCAAACACAAGGCCAGGTGGAAGTTTCAAATAGAGAAATTAAAAAGCAACCGGAGTGCATCGTGGCCACATCAAGAAAGAATTGGAGTGTGTTGTTACTGGATGCATTATGGGCATACAAGACTGCATTCAAAACACCTATAGGCACTACGCCTTCTAGGTTGGTGTACGGTTGGGCATGCCATTTGCCGGTAGAATTGGAACACAAAGCGCATTGGGCGCTAAGGAAGTTGAATTTGAGCATGGATGAGGTTGGGAGAAAGAGAATGTTAGAGCTTAATGATCTAGATGATATGATAATGAATGCCTATGAGAACTCAAGGATTTATAAAGAGCACACAAAGCAAATCCACGATTGCCATATTCAGCTGCGGATGTTCAAGAAGGGTGAGATGGTACTTTTATTCAATTCAAGGTTAAAGTAGCACCTTGGAAAATTGTGATCACACTAGAGTGGACCATTTATAGTAGAGGAGGTGTGACCCCATGGTGCTATCATGATTAAGGACGGTGACAGAACGTTCTTAGTGAACGGCCAAAGATTGAAGAACTATTATGGGTAGGATTATACAAGAAAGGTGCATGATGTTAAACTCATGGCACTTAAGGAAGAATGATTAGCTTTATTGCGCCTATCCTAAGACGTTAAAGTAGGGCGCTTGCTGGGAGGCAACCCAACCATTGGTAATTGCATTTTTATTTAGTTGATTTTTCATAATTTCATTTATAGTATAAAAATGATGCCCTAATATGTGTGTTAAGTGTGCAGGACTATCTCAGAGTCGATACCATCGACCCTAGTGTCGATGGTAGCGACCAGGGTGCAGAGTGGCATCTATAAAAAATTTGCTCTGTTGATACTATAGATAGCCTCGTCGATAGTATCGACCACCCATCAGGCTGATCGATAAAATTTGCTGGAGCCAGTTGATACTCGCGAGATCTCTAGAGATTTTCAGATGAAATCGTCTTAGTAATGTCAATGCCATCGACACCATAGTCGATGGTATCGACTCGACTTTAGGAAAAACCAGAGCCAAGGCCTCGTGAGGAAAAGGGATGCATACAGAAGTTGATGCCATCGACACCCCGTCGATGGTATCGACGGGACACGTCAGCGATCTGCGAGATGCCATCAACGAAGTGCGCCAAATTTGGAGGGTGATCCGTGGGATGAGTCTATACTATCGACACTTGTCGCTGGTATCGACGCGTCATCGATCCAGACCCCCACATCCATCAATCGACGGCTGTCGATACCAGCGGAAGACGTATTGTGCTACCAGTGTCGATACCATCGACACCCCATTGATGGTATCGACAAGTCAACAGGGGCGCCGATCTCAGCTGTATAAGGAGGGGTTGAGTTCTTTTCTTCTTCACAACTTTAGATCTTCTCTCCTCCTGATTGAGCTAGAGCACTTGTGAGAAATCAAGGGCCTGCACCGAGCAAGCAGACAATCATCCTCGAGTTCCTCTTCGATAGTGGAGAGCTTCTTCTCTAGATCTTCACCGAGCTCTCTTCCTCGCTACCCCTTTATAATCATCATGGTGAGGAACATCGCTTCATCGTCTTCGAGCACTGTGTAGATGGAGATTGGGACTTTCTTCCCACCACCGCCAGGCTCCGTCCCTCATCCCCGACTTGCACATCCGTCTGCGGATGTGAAAAAAGTTTACGAGGACTTATGAAGAGGACTATCGAGCCGACTCGATATTGCGACCGTCGCATGATACAAGATCTCATCTTTGAGGATAACTTGATATACGTCCTCCATGGCCAAGAGGGGAGGATGGGTAGGATCGATGACGTGGTCACCCATCATGTGGAGGGCCACCCCTTTTTCGGCGAATGGATGACCTACAAATAAATGGTGGTGGAGTTTATGACATCGCTAGATATTTGCGTCGTGCTAAACGACCTCAATGCCTCCGACATGGAATGGATTAAAGGTCGAGTGTCTTTTTGGCTTTTCAATAGAAACTACAATCTGACGCTGCAGCAGTTCAATTGAATTTACAACTGGTGGCACTCTCCCAAGCAACACCGACGGCCAGACAACTGGGTTGATTATGATGCCATGTTTACACGGATGGTGACATCCCCTCAAGGCAAGACAATCAGCTATCACAATTCCGCGGTTGCTGATTTTGAGCATCCTTTTGTGTGGGTCCTCCACCACATGCTTTGTATCACTTTCTTTGCTCGAGGCGAGCTGTCGCTGAGAAAATTTCAAGAGACTGATCTCTTTTTCCTATACAATCTGCTGACAAGGGGCAAGCTTAACTGGGGCACATTTTTCTTAACACGCGTGATTGCCATGAAGTGGAGCACCAGGTGAGCCCCAATTCATTTTGGGGGACTCATCACTCCTCTAACCCTCTATCTCGGACTAGATTTTTCTTCAATGCCTCCCCTGGTATGTAAGAGCTCTGTTAGCCTCCATCATCTACATCGGTCTAATTTGTTGATAGTTTGTGATAGCGTGGTCTATGTGCACTGCCATGTCAACAAAGAATATCAGGAGTGTGCGCTCCCCGATCCTGTCTTCAACATTTAGGGGGCCCAGCACTTCAGGTGGCCAATTATTCCCATCGACGACTTCGATAGTGCAGAAGACGAGGAGGACAATGACAACGATGACGACAACGAGCATGAGGAGGAAGAGGAGACTGTTACTCCTCTTCAGACATGAGTGGCACCAAGGAAGCGGCCATACGTCTATCCAGGTGCATCATCATCCTTGTAGCCTCTGCCACCACAACCCTCTCAGCAAGGAGAGGATGCCTTTTCGATGTAGGGAATGTATGCCATGCTGCAAGGCATTCAGGGGACACAACAACTGCATACCGCATCCTTTGTAGATATATAAGACACGACCAACATGTTGTATGTGAATCAACATGTGATTTTTGAGAATGAACGTCAGTTGTTCGCCAACCAACAACATGTCTATGACTAGTTGGGTAGGATCGAGCAACAACAACAACAACCATTCTGTGATCATTATTGGAGCCGCGACTACTTCAGAGAGTATCCACAGCCACTGCCCATGACGCCTTATGATCTGAGCTTTCAGGGGCAATATCCTGAGTGAGACCCCCATACCCAGCAGTACCCGCCATTTCCACCGCCACAAAAATAGAAGGGTATCACTATTCCACCGTCTAAGGTTGTTTTTGACTATGAGGCCATAGTTAAATTCAAGCTTGGGGGGAGATGGAACAATTTCTATCTTAGTCTTTATTTTTTATATTATTTTACTTTTAGTATTTTCTAGTTTTTATTATTTATAGCTTTCTAGGATCCACATCTATCTAGTGTAATTCGTGGATGTCTAATTTTAAATGTGTGTCATCTCTTGTTTTCATATGGGAAAGTTGAAATTTGAGCATTAATTTGAATTTTTTTTTCAAGTAATTGTAAGCTTGCTTTGTTTGAAATTGAACACTTAACTTATGAAAACAATTGGGTAGGACAACTTTAAAACATATGATCATAATTGTACATCCTGATGATTCAAGAAATGTGGACGGTTTTGGATGTTGAGCCTAAACTGACCAAATGGTAACGAGACCTTAATCATAAGTGAGAGAGAGAGAAATCCCTTGATTTAGTGGTACACAAGTCAGTAAGGAGGGACACATAATATCTTTTGATGGTTTTGTCAATTAGTCTTGTGATCTATCCACCACAATGTCATTCACACTCCACCATAAGAACTGTGAGCACATTACTATCTTTCACTCATTGACTGCATTCCATGTAGATAGGTCTTGCATTACAATTATTCTTGCATGTTTTGCATAAAAAAAATGAAAAGTAGAGATAGTTATACATACACATCATCTTTATGTGCATGTCAATGTAGTTGCATTTGTATCTTTTGAGCATACAGTACATCATGTGTCTATTGTTTTTCCTAAAAATATTAAAGGTGTTGAACTTGTTCCATACCCTCCAAAAGGAATGCATCAAATGTACAAGTTATGTAAAAGGAAGAATGCCCAACAAATAACTCATTTTCATTTATGAAAATGAGGGCTTTAAAAAAATATATATTGGAAAAAAAAGAAGAGGGAGAAAGGAACATGTTCTCACTTGAGAATTTAGAAGAATAAGCACATGGGTAGTTTGCTTAGATATTCCATCTTACCTTGAGACGAAATGATAGTACATGCATCATTTCACCAAAAATCTAGCATTAGGATATTTTCATTTGCATTTTGCATCATGATAGGTCATTAATTTTTATATTGCATGATTGATTGTTTTGTGCTTTCTGTTCTTCCATAGCCGCCCATTCCATCCACATGTTGCTCAAAATGGTAGGCCACCCATGATTATCTCCTCATCCTTGTATATCGGGGGATCTGCTTCCATGTAGATGGTAGTTAGGAGATGAGCAACGTAGATAGGAGATCACAAGATGCACAAAGCCTGAATCAAAGGAATTTATTATATCAACTGCATTATTTGATAGTGTTCATTGGTCTTAAGGTGGGCATCTCTCATGAATGATTATTGTCACCTTTAGGGTAGTTACCATTCTGTTGTCAGTGAGGGCCGACATGTGCATGTCAAGTGGGAATCATATAGTGATGTCGTTTATGCTAGTATGTTCTTTAGTTGACCCTCACAATTCTATTCTACAGTTTTGTGCTTGAGGACGAGCAAAGATCTAGCTTAGGGGAGTTTGATGTGTGGATTTTGAGTCGCTTTTATAGGCTAGTTTCATATGCGTTTTATGCGATTATTGGTCATTTTCAAGGTTAATATTGCATGATTCAGTTCCTTTAGCCTATAATCTCATTATGCATCAAATTTACCTTGTTTTATCTTATTTGGTATGAATGATTATATTTATCAAAGCTAGCAAAGTTGATTCGAGTTTATCTTTGATTTTCAGGAAAAACAGATATATATAGATTTCGATACCATCGACAGCTGTCGATATTATCGACAGGGACACATAGAGGTAGCCGCAAAAGAGCAGAATGAGTCGATACTATCGACCAAGAAGTTGATGGTAGCGATATAGTTTCAGTAATCAACTTAAGCGTCGGAACCATAGAAAAGTGATGCCTAAGTTGTCAATACCATCGACCCAGTAGTCGATGGTATCGAGATCATGTCAGAGCAAACCCAAAAAAGTAAAGGACCGCTGGTATCCAGACGGGTCGATACCATCGACCCACGTTGATGGTATTGACACCGTCAGATCAGGTTAATTTACAGCTCAAGTCTAATCGAATGGTGGTGATGTTTTGGCGGCCTAAAGTGGTGCTTATACCTAAAAACGGCAGCCCTAAGCCATCGATCATGTCATTAGCTGTTGCACAAGTCTCAAGGAGAAGAGAGGAGAAAGAACGGAGTAGAGCTACACACCCATTGTTCTAGAGGCCGTAGAAGGAGTTTTCCACCACCGGAAGGTTGTAGAGTGCTCATCCCACGTTGAGGGACGCCCGAATCTTCTCTGTTCAGGGGTTACTTCACATCTATTCATGTTTTCTCCATGATTCCTCTTTCCTTCACCATGTTTTCTACTGAGATGAACATGCGGGGCTAATCCCCTTTGTCTTTAGGACTGGGAGTAGCTCGGGTGATCGTTGTATGATTGTTTTAACATAGTTTATCATAATTTGTCTCTAAAATTCGTGGTATGCTATCGTTTTCTCTATTATATCATTGTGCTTGATCACCATAGTGATAATCCAATAACTTTAATTGCTTTTGACGAATAATTAATTGTTGAAAAGAAATGATAATCACATTAATCAATAAATTCCTTGGAAAAGGTGATGTACGATTAATGGTGGGAACCTTTAGACTTAAATTCCATGCACCTTACCTAAGGCATAGGTTACTACTAACGTGGAACCAACTTAGGTTAAGGTAGTGAATTGTATTGCGGAAGCGAGAAATTCTAATTCCAGGCCACTACCTGAGTTAGGAGACATTTCATGGTAATTGTGTAAAACTTAGTGCAACGAGAACCCACGGTGAAACCGCAATCCTAAAGATTCCATTGAAATTGATTAAACCAACAATTCCGTTCTACCTTCTTTTGTTTTATTTTTCTTTTTCAAAACAATCCTCAACTTTTAAAACCAGTTTAGCTGATCATGAGTAGTTAGTAGTAGTTTACCGATAATTCCATTTCCCTGAGTTCGACTCGGGCCTCACAAGGCCTATATTACATTGATGTGTGCACTTGCGTTATACGCACACTAAAATCGTGGCAGGTCTCTAGGGGTATAGGTACCTTTTTGGGGTGATTCATCCTTATGCATCAGGGAGTGTCTTTACATTCACCCTACTGGGCCACATGAACATCAGGTAGGTGGCCAACCTCTTGAGACATGGGCCTAGGCCAAACCAACTGTTACCTCTCGACCACTTGGTCATGTGCATTCAGGGCATATCATCTCCCAACTCATCGATCCTATGTACCTTTAATACACCCTACTTGACTCTTGGATTGCATTAGGTCTCTACCCTTCCTAAGGGTTTCTTTTGAGATGTCACATCTTTTAAGCACATTATTCTCTTATTTAATTCTTTAACTAGGATTGCCTTCACCTCTCACTCTTGAGTAGATATGATGTAGTGTCGTCCCAACATTGGGCTTGTGCCACCTTCCCTCTAGGGCTGGGTGCCATGTTGGTCTTCCCTCTTGGGCTTGACCTCTGTGATCTTCCCCTCCAGGGGCTTGATCTTAAACAACTACATTGTGGACTTAGGCCACCTTCCCTCCTGGGCTTGGTGCCTGCCTAGTCTTCCCTCCTGGGCTTGACCATTTCATGACCTTCCCTCCTAGGCTTGGTCGTCCACTTAGGCCACCTTCCCTCCTGGGCTTGGTGCCTTAATGGTCTTCCCTCCTGGGCTTGACCTTTTCATGACCTTCCCTCCTAGGCTTGGTCTTCTACTCATGCCACCTTCCCTCCTGGGCTTGGTGCCTTCCTGGTCTTCCCAATCCTAGGCTTGAACAGTTGTTATGCAGAGATGGCATCCTTGGGTTCAAAGAATATAAGTGATTTTATCTTTATATCTTTAACTCTTCACCCCTCTAGGTGAGGATTAAGGTTATCTCAATACTTAAATACATTTATTCAATTACCTTTTAAGGGAAAGTCCTAGCCTAGGGTTCCTTCTTGGCTCATAGGAGGGGGTTAGGCTCTCTAGCCACAACTTGATCCCAAGATCTAAGGTTTTTCCTCCCTTTTAGGTCATCTTCCCACTCTTTGGGTTGACCCACCCCAGGTTGGCACACTAACCGTAAATATTTCATATATATATATATATATATATATATATATATTCTTCCATTAGGCATAACTTTTATCATTAACACATATCAACCCATGTTTTCTCAACCTCTGGAATACCCCCCTCATGGTCTACGTCCATTCAATGAACTTGGGTCACCTTCTCCTCTAGGGGCTTGATTCTACATCGACCTTCCCATCTAGGGTCTTAGACACCATCACTAAACTTCTTAGAGACAACATAAGGGGTTTGAGCAAGTTATATTCAATCTTTCATTTTCATATATAACTATTGGGTTCATATATTTATTAAGACCTCTTATATAAGTGTTATGCTCCTTGTGCACACATGCATGGGAGACTGGGTCACCTAAACCCATCCCTTTATCTTTCTTAACCTTGATTTCATGTTTCACATGTGTGGTGTCCCATACCACCACACCATATTCATTATTTAAGATTAAAGTTTTAGGGTTAGGGTTAGGGACCATACTCTACCTCTTAGAGTTTCCATACCCCTAGACTCTCTAGAGTTTTCACACCTATTCCAAGTCCTTCCTCTAAGAAAGGGCTTACCCATACATGTTTCTCTCTAATGTCTACCCTCTCTAGAGGGACCTACACAAAAGGTTATATATTTTCACATTTTACTTCTCCAATTAATAATTTCTTTTCAAGGATTTTTAAGCAAAGAGATGAGAAGTAGACAAAAATGTGAGATGAGGAACTTAATTTTCCTCCTAAAATTTCTAAGGATAATTTGAAATTATAAACTATTAAGTATTAGTTGATGAATCTGGGCTCTGATACCAAATGTAACAACCCACACTTGTGAGTGTCTACAAGACCTTAAAGTCGACAATTGTCACTCATAAATTCTAGGATCAGATTCATGAAATAATACAAAATAGTAAACAATTTCCATTAATGAACAAATAGTTACATGTTTGCATAAAAAGCTCCTCTAAGTAGTTACATAACTTTTAGAAAGAGTTAACCTATACATGTATGATGATATACAATTATATCTAAACTTTCAAGAATAACTTTAGAGTCTTCAAAATATTTATCTGTAACCTCAAGTCCACGAATCAAGTATACCTGATACCCTAAATATCGACAAACAAATACGCCATCAATATATTTCTATACTGGTACGTGGGTTCAAACAATAATCACAAGTACGCATATAAGAAAACATCTTTATCTTGCATATGAGAACATAAACTTGTTTTCATATTCTAACCCATATCTAGTCTACTACCTCATGTGTAATCATTGTCCCTCTAGGGCTCATGTGCATTACCCTTAAGATCAGTCTAACCCAGGGTTCAAAATATTGTTACTTACTATACATGATTCTCATAGGAACTTTATAATGTACAAGAAGTAAATAAACAAGCGAGTAGTTTATCACACGTTCAATCTCATCGAGAAACCTCAGAAATCTCATAATTCAATACATGTATTCATAAGCATAACCATGTACCTTATGCCATTGCAGAACTATGCAAAACATCATATGTACTTTAAGAATATATCCAAACATCCAAGCAACAAGCATTCAATCCGAAATATACATACTACATATGTGTCACCATGTATTAACATTACATTACTTGGATCTAGATTCACTCATAAACTAGGGTTTAAGACTATCTCATGTATGGACTAGGGATTAGGGTTACAAACCCTAATTCTACCACATCATGGTTTCTAAGATTACAATTTTAGTTATGCATATTAGGTGAAACCCTAATCATCATCTTAAACTTCTTAGACCCTTCATGAAACCTAAATCACAGTACTAGAATTAAGATTATATCACGATGTTCACATTGGTTTCACAACCCTAAATCAACATGAATAAGATTATTAATCTAGCACCGTCAAACATTCATCATTATTAGCGATTTCTTCATTATACATAGCAAGATCAGGTGTTAGCTTAACATGAACGAACCTATCCAATTAAGCATCTCATTATGCAAATCTAGGTTTTCCCTTTATACTAATCACATTAACACATGTATTACACATACTTTTAGAACAAGAAGCATAATCAGGTTCAGATAGTATTTTATTTGCAATTTTCTTATTTTTCTGATCAATTTGATATATGGTTTCACTATATTCCGAGTTACCAATAATTATCTATAATTATTTCAAGTTAATGCACTTACCGGCCAATCGGGAGATGCCACGTCATCCTAGCGTGTGCCTGCGGCCAGCTGGTCCTTTGCTCCAGCAAAGTAGGGGGATTAAAAACATAACAAATGGATGGATTTTCCCATCCCTTGCTGGATCTGGTTGTTGTGCTTGTGGGGGTATAATCATCCAAAACACATCCAACTTCTTCAACCTAGCGACGCCGCTGCTTTTGCGCTGCCGCTTCATCGTCACCATGATAAGCGAACTTGTGGCCCTTCCTGGTGCACAATGTTCTTTGGCAATAGGCCTCGCAGCTAAGGGCGCCGCCCTCAGGGATTCCCTCGCCGCCATCCGACCGCCCTGAACTCCCCCCTATCTCTCTCTGTTCCCGGCCGTGACAGTACTGGCGTGGGCAACGACTGTTGCACCGTCTGGTAGTCCTTCATGCTTCTCTCACCGATCTTTAAGGATCTATTGTGTGGGCACAAGAAATGCCGCACGACTTCCACCATCGAATGGCAGGTGACCAGCCTCAGTCTGACTCCTCCTCCTCGACCCTGCCTTCATCCTCCCACTGACCTGCACCATCCGTGAGGCCCTGACTCGACAAGGCATAGTAGCGACCGGCTGCTTGTGAGGAGTATGGTTAGGATGACAACCCAGCGTCAGAAAGCATAGAATGCAACTACACAGGTAGGGCACAAAACCAAATGCTTTGCACACCCCTCCTCCTCTTCGCTCAACATGCCGCTAGGACGTAGGCTTGCCTGTAGTTGATGCCTGGTTAGCTCCCGTGAGTGCCAGCCTGTTGGGGAATCACCCCCTCCCTTGGGTCTGCAGAATGATACCCATTCCTCCTAGTGGTCATGCAACTTCTTGAACAGATAGAGTTCATGTTGTGCTAAAACATGGGTTAGAGTCTATTGATTTAGGAACAAAGGTGTCCCTCCTCCTCGTCAGGTTGGGATCCTTATATAGGTCATATGGGGAATCCCCTAACCCTAGGTGGTGGAAGACCACAAGGAAAGAGGTCTCCAAATGGTAGTCCAACCCAAAGCAACTAGGTTTCCTTAATCTTTTATTTATTGTACGATCAAGTTGCGAAAAGGTGAAGTGCATGATAGTGCCTTTTATTATTCCTTTCCCAAGGTAATTGGACTCATTTCCTATCGAGAGTCCTAGGAGCCATGTAATAACCCATATTTATCGCATATTCAGGGACAATAAACATATATATATATATATATATATATATATATATATATATATATATATGTACATATATATATATTGATCGATGACTCTTTTATTTGTCTCTCCTTTGCTAGGTGTATTATCTATTTTGAACCACCACCACTTGCCGATCCTACTTTCCTTGATGGGAGTGGTTTGTTTCCTTCCCATAAAAAAATATATCTTTATCCATAACTTTCTCTCTCTATTTGGTATATCCTTTAAACCAAGTCTCCTCCCCACATGGAAACTCGTTAAGACCTTTCCCAATTATACTTCCTAATCGGGATTCATTAGGTATCCTTTTATATATCAAACTTCTCCTTTTTCTTTAAACCGTGTTTCCTATTTCTTTTAGGAAATTTACATATTGTTCTTTTATTTGTCTTCTAAGAAAAAGTTGGATAATCCTATCATTAATTATCTAATCCACATATTATCTCAGATATCTATTATGATCACGAACATCCTCAATGCCCAAAACATATCTCAGGGACCCATATGTAAATCATGATTATCCCAATTGGACCGATAAGTCTCTAAGGCCCACGAATCACCACTTCGACCTTCGAAAGGATCCATGAGCCTAGTTACGTACGTAATCACATCTTATAATAGCCTCATATGATTATATACACCCAAAGCACTTTATTTTATTAAGTTGATCATTTAACATGGGTCTAGGGTTTGGAATAAACAACCGAGTCCCTTAATTCACTTCATTTCTATATGTTCCCTAATTTCATTTTGGCTTGAAATCTATGAATTTCAAGGATGTAACACACACATATTCAAAAATATGTGCTGTAAGTTTCCCATAGGAATAACTCATTTCACCATCCAACACTAAGACTGACACTGGAATAGATCTGTGGCACAGGGCACCTACTTGATGAGGGTTTCAATTTATTAGTTATGCTATTTGAGTGTATTTTAGCATCAATCAAGTTACAACTTATAAATTCAAAACAAATTCTACGAAGATAAGGGAATGGCACAACTGTAGAAGATATAAAACGTATAAGGTGTGAACTAGTCACATCATCACAACATGACACTTGTAGAACTACGATTCACAAGGCCATCACCAATGTCACATCATTGTTGGATATAAATCCCTCAATCATATCACTAGAGGATGTCACCTCACAATTGGCATCAAGCCTTCACCAGTTCATAGGACCCATCACATCAATATGATTTCATCATATCTTATAAAGGCTTATAGACATCACCTTGTATCATATAATTATCACCATAGCATACACATGTCATGGCATTCATTTCACCTACAAGGTTAGGGTTTCATAAATAAGAGAGAGAGAGAGAACATTATAATGTGATAAACACCTCAGGAGAGAGAAAAACAAAAACATCACTAATTCCCAAATTAGGGTTAGGGTTCCATACATAGCCAATTAGGGTTTCATAGTTACATTCAATCACCAAACCCTAGGTACACCATCTCCCACTTTATTGGAACATATTAGGCTTAGGAAACATTATTAGGGTTAACCAAACAATCATTTCAAACAATACTATACATGAATCATCACTTGCTTACTCATGCACATGTATGTACTTCAATCATCCATCACATATGTGTCACAACATCTCGTGAAACATGTGTCTCAAGTCTTAACAACCCTTAAGCAAAGTGTCTCAACCACCTTCATACAAGGTGTCTCGACCACAACACGACTAGGTGTCTCAGACACCACATGGATCAAGGTGTCGACCACCCTAAGAACGCATATCTCAACCTGAAACCAAACCATGTCTCGACCTCGAAACCAAATCATATCTAAACCACCAAACCAAACAATGTCTCGACCACATCTAAGGGAAGCATCTCGACCAAAACAGAAGCAAGGGTCACGACCAACACAAGGACATGTGTCTCGGCCAAAACTAAAGCACCTGTCTCGACCAAAACAATAGCAACATCTCAACCATCATCATAAATTGTCTCGAACCAAGCAGAAACATGGTGTAACGACTATCAAGGTCAAACAACCACCAAGGAAAGAGACCATTATAAAAATAGATATTAACCAATGACAAAATAGAATCATACAATGGCTGAAACAGAAGATAGCATCGGGAAAACCACCATCATTAAGGAGAAAACCTCATGCAAAACGGTCACCAAAAACCCTAGAACATATATGTATGACAACCACCATGAAAAAACTCATGTAGGAGAGATATAATCACGTTTAAAACATCCAAATAGAACCTATAACTCCATGTTACTAAGGTACACTAACCTTAAGTGTGTGATCAAAACCAATATCAAAAGATAGGAAAAGGTCACACATTCCACCATCTTCTCAAAATTGGGTACCACAAATTAGGGTTTTAGATTCTGATCAAACCAAGCATGATCATCATCATTATTCAAGTTCTAGAGCATAGTATAATTACTAACATGTTAATGGTATGTTTTAGAGAGAGAAACAAAAACATGCATGCAAATAAAAGTGCAATAATAGAGAGGGTAGAGTGTTATATAACCCACTTTAAATAGAGGAACAAGCTCAAAGATCTTGATCACCAAGGATGATGATGATGATCCACCAAAGGATCCACTTTTGGCCACAAGATCACCTCAAGAAGAAGAAGATAACAAGGTCAAATATTTCTCAAGAAAAGAAGGGAAGAAACACCTGGGCCAAACCAAAAGAAGAAGGGACAAAGAGAGAAGAAACTTCCTCTCACTTGGGTACCACCTTGTCAAAACACAGTCTCTGACCCTTGTGATGAGGAGTTTACTCTCAAGAAAGACCACCATGGATAGTCCACAGTCTATGGATGAGAAAAAAGAAGAAGATGGGGTAGGAGATCTGAGGAAAATGTCACCAAATAAAGGCATACACTTACCTAGGTTGAAGATGACCAAAAGTCACCACATGCAAGGGATCTCGGTCACCAAAGCTACAAGGATCAGTCTTTCTAGCTCCTCAAGGCTCGAAGGACGAGCAAGCAAGGAAGGAGAATGAAGAGGATTGAAAAAGGTCACTTTCATTGAGAGAAGAGGGTTTATATACTTGAGGAGGAGAGAAGTAGGGTGGAGATGAGGTGTCAACACCTAAAGGCATTAAAGGGACACTTGTCCACAAAAGAAACCAACATGCAACCACTATATGCATGCATCCACAAGATGGTGATACAACCAATGTTGGGTATCAATCTCTTAAGGTCACCAACACATTGGTTTCAATCAAGACCCATCAAGAGGTCAAGACAAAACCAAATCAACTTGTCTAGGTCGAGACAAAAGGTCACTAAAACACTCAAGGTTGAGACACAACACAAAAGGAAAAACCATCTCAACCCAACCACTCCAAGATCATCATGGTTGAAATAAAACCACATTGAGAAGGTGTCTCGGTCAAGACACTCACAAGACACACCCTCAAGATCAAGACAACGGTCACTACACTTCAACCAAGCTCACCAGGTCGAGACAAAGAAAAACCGTAGAAACCATAATCACCTCTAGTGATGTCGTCACTCATCCAAGGCTCAACTAAAGTTTCGTAAGGCGTCAAATTCTCTCTCATGAATCCAAGAAAGAGAAGGTACAAACTAGATGTGGCAAATTGCAAGATAATTCTCTCAAATGGGTAAATTGCAATTTGACCCAAAATATGCACATAAAGCACAAATAGTATCCAAACAATCTTAAATAGGAGAATTAAGCACTCCACAGGTCCTAAAAGCATATAAAAGGAATAGAGAAAGGTTCAAAGCACTTAATCAAGCAAAATAAATAGTGTTAACCCAAAACACAGGTCAGGGGTCTTACAAGCCATATACCCCTAACAAGGATTTCACCTTCAAATTCATAAGAGAAATGAGACGTGTACTCCCTACCCATCTCTTTCTCAATCTCCCACATGGCTTCCTCAATGCCACGGTGATTCCACAGAACCTTCACCAACACTATGTACTCCTTCTTCAACTTCTTCACCCTTCTATCAAGGATCATTACAAGACCTTCCACATGCAAAATATCTTCTTCAAACTCAATATCCACTGGATGAAGCACTAACTCAGTATCAGGGTGGAAGTTCCTCAACATGGACACATGAAACAAAGAATGCAACCTATGAAACTCAAGTGGCAACTCCAACTTATAGGCCACCTTCCCAACACATGCCACTATAGGTTATGGTCCCATAAACCTAGGAGCCAACTTACCCTTCTTCCCAAACCTTAAAACACCCTTCTAAGGAGAGACTTTAAGATACACCCTATATCCCACTTGGTACTCCAAGGGTCTGTGACAGTTATCAACATATGACTTCTTCCTGTCTTGTGCTGCCTTCAACTATTGTTGAACCACTTTGATCTTCTCTGTCATTTATTGCACAAGCTCAGGACCTAGAATCTGATATTCACTTTTCTAATACCAACACAACAGAGACCTTCAAAATCTCCCATACGACGCCTCATAAGGTGTCATGTCGATGCTCCTCTGATAACTGTTATTATAAGCAAACTCTATCAGGTTGAGGTGCACATCCCAACTACCCAAAAACTGTAAGACACAAGCTCTCAAGAGATTTTCCAAAGTATGTATGGTCCTCTCAGGCTGATTATCTATCTATGGGTGGAAGGAAGTACTAAACCTTAACTACATACCCAAATTTGTCTGAAAATGTTCCCAAAAGTTACTTGTAAACTAAGGACCTCTATCTGACACGATAGTAGCTAGAACACCATGTAAGCGAATGATCTCATCAACATATATCTAAGCAAGCTTCTCTACTGTATACATTGTCTTCATAGGAAGGATTTGTGCTGATTTGGTCAACCTGTCAATGATCACCCAAATGGAATCATGACCTTTGGATGTCCTAGGGAGTCTAACCACAGGGTCCAACGTAACATGATCCCATTTCCACTATGGTATAGGCAACATTTGCAAAGTTTGTACAAGTTTCTGGTGTTCTTCTTTAAATTGCTGACACACAGGACATGATACAACAAACTCTACCATGTCACACTTCAAACCAGACCACCAATACAAGTCCTTCATATTGTGGTACATCTTGGTGCTACCGGGTGCATATCATACGTAGATGAGTGAGCCTCCTCCAAGACCATCCTCCTCATTTCTTCAACATTAGGAACCACAACTCTACCATATAACAAACTTTTCCATCCTCTAACACGTGGAAGCCATCACACTTCTCACTGCCAAAATCTGCTCGTATCTGTTATATCACAGTATCAACATGTTGTGCCTCTACGATATGCTGCCTCAACATAGGCTTCACCTACAACTATGCCAACAAACCAGCTAACAAAGAAACCTCCAGTCGGACATTCATCTGACTTAAGGAGACCAACACATCTCGCTTATGGCACACTAAGGAACACAATTGTGCATTTTCCATAGATGATGACAAAGAGGACTTCCTGCTCAGTGCATCTGCTAGAACATTCACCTTTCTAGGATGGTAATCAATAATATAGTCATAATCCTTGATTAACATCATCTAATGTTGCTGTCTCATGTTCAACTCCTTTTGTGAAAAGATGTACTTCAAATTCTAGTGATCTATGAAGATCAGGCACTTATCTCCATATAGGTAGCTCCTCTAGATCTTCAAAGCATGAATCACAATAGCCAACTCTAGATCATGGGTTGGGTAGTTTTCCTCATGCTTCTTTAACTATTGTGACATAAAAGAGATCACATTTTTATCCTGCATCAACATGCAACCCAATCCATTCCTTGACGCATCACAGAAAACTATGTATCATCTCCCTTGCTTAGGAAAAAGTAGCACTTGTGTACTAGTCAATTTCACCTTCAACAACTAAAAGTCATGCTGACACTTGTCATCCCAGATAATTGACACATCCTTCCTCATCATCTTCGTTAGGGGGTAACGCCACTGAGCTGAAGTCCTTGATGAACCTCTTGTAGTATCCTGCCAAACCCAAAAAAATCCACACTTCTGTCGGCGTCTTCGGTTGTTCCCATTCCAGCACAAATTCAATCTTCTTAGGGTCCACATGAACACCCTCAACAGATATCATATGTCCTAAGAAGGACACTTCCTTCAACCAAAATGCACACCTACCGAACTTGGTGTACAACTAATGCTGCCTCAACTAAGTCAACGCCTGATGAAGATGTTGTTCATGCCACTCACTATATGTGGAGTATATCAGGCTATCATCTATGAACACCACCACGAACTGATCAAGAAATGGATAGAACACCCTGTTCAATCAAGTCAATTAATGGTGTTTGTCCATTGGTTATCCCAAATAGCATAACCACGAACTCATAATGACCATACCGAGTCCTAAAATCTGACTTAGGTATGTCATCCACCTTGATCCGCAACTGATGATAACCCAATCTCAGGTCTATCTTGGAGAAGATTGCAACAACTCGTAATTGGTAAAATAGATCATCAATCTTTGGCAAGGGATACTTGTTCTTTATTGTCACCTTGTTAAACTATCTGTAATCAATACATAGCTTCATGGATCCATCTTTCTTCTTTACAAAGAACACGTGATCACCCCATGGAGACATGCTCGGTCTGATGAAACCTTTCTCAAGTAACTCTTGCAACTATTTCTTCAACTCTACCATCTCAGCTGGAGTAGGCCTGATAATGGGTCGAGTTTCTCAGACTCAACTCGAGACCCGACCCGACCCGACCAGATTTTTTTACGCATTCAGACCCAAAATTTACCCGAATTTTGACCTGAACCAAAAGATGAGACTCAACCCGACCCATAATACCCAAATATTATATTTATCCCTATATCTTCCTGACCCAATTTTACCCTTCCAAAAGTATAGACCTGACCCGACCGATTTTATTTATTATTTTTCTACACATTCATGTAAACACAGTAACTAATTAATAAGCATCAAGTGTGCTTTTCACTATGATTCAATTGAATTTTCACAATAATTAATAAACAAAAAGGATCCTTTGATACTATTTGTGTAGGTATTGTGTAGACACATCCAACACTAATTTGTTGAATCATAGATGTAGCTTGAAGCTCATAAAATAAACCATTTGATATTCTACTTGTGACAACAAGCAGCAATATCAAAAATCTATTTGACATCCTATTCATAAAGAGAGGTAGCACAAATATCCATTAAATATTTAAGAATTACTAGGAGCAACAAATACAAAAATAAGTTCCACATCATATTTATAACAATAAGTTACATTTGGCATTTTTCTCGTGATAAGCATCACCTCAAAAATGAACACAACTCTATTTGAAACAAACACAAGTAATCATCTAATAATGATTAAATTTAAAATTTCTTTAGTACTACAAGTCTACTTATCTAATTAATAGATAAGTTTGAAACTTTATAATCAATTGTTCAAATCCCCTACTTTGTTTATTCAAATTTTGCACAAGTAACATGGAGGTTCTCAATCTGTTGCAACAACAATACTTGTAAGTAGCCTGCAGAAAACATAAGGGATGGAATTATTATTATGCAATCAAACACCACATCATATTACATGCACATGAAATATGATATGTATTACAAAGAACAACCAAAAGGTGCACCTATATGATCAAACTGAAACTAATATATCAAATAGAAGAACCTGAAACTAATATAATAGCATAAATCTGCTAATAAATTACAACAAAAAAGAACCAGAGAAAGCCTCCAAATTCCCAACATTGTAGGTTGTAGATAGAGAGAGAGAGAGAGAAAGAGAGAGTCCTATCAAACACCTCCCAATAGCTTGTGCAAGGAAAACACAACCCAAGCATAGCAACAAACAACACTATGGGAAGGAAATGTGGCCACTACAGGGGAGTAGGAGGAGGATGCGTCTGAGGTCGGGAAACCCAGATTGCTTGCCTGATCAAAATTGAGGAATCTAGTGATTTGAAGCTGAAGGAACTCACCGACGTGGGAAAAATAGAGCACCATGATCTGGAAAAGACTGAAGGAGGAAACTAGCAGGAAGAAGAAATAACAATTTTTGGAGGAAAATGGGTACCAAGCTACCAACCTGGCCAATGAAGAGGCGAAGGTGAAACACACAATCTTGATCTCAATCTCAAATGGAGAGGCAAAGAGGAATGACATCATCTTGATCTCAGTCTCGATCTCCTTATTCATCTCAATCTCTTCTTCATTTCCTTATAGGGTCGCGGTTGTGATCTCTATCTCCTCAGACTTGTGACTGCTAGGTTTAGGACTTGATCACTTGAGTGAGACTCTTTGTTGTCGAGAATCACCGGAAAACTAACTTCTCACCCTTTCCCCATCTTTATTGATAATCTTGATTCTCCTCTTTGCATTTTTCATGGCTAGGGTTAGCTTGAGTGAGTGAGAGACATTGAGTGAGAGAGATAGAACTGAGGGTTTTAACCTTTCAGTATCATGAGTTGCAGTCTCTCGTGACTGTAAGGTTTAGTGAGTGGGTCTCTCAGGTCCATCTCGGGTCATGGGGTGCAGTTGTATGCCCGACCCAAAGACAAAAGACACGATTTGGGTCTTCCCGTCTTAGACCCAAACCCTACTTCAAGTCTTAAAAAGCCAAATTTTGGGCCAGGTCAGGTCTGTCTGAGTCGGGTCGGGTCGGGTCATAGTATTTTTTCCTGCCCTAAGCTTGATCCATAATGTATAGTGTCTGAGCTTTATCGACTGCATACCAGGGACTAGGTTGATCTCAAACTCAATCTCTCGGGGAGGGGGAAAATGAAGAAACTCATTGGGGAACATGTCCTCAAACTCACAGACCACTGGCACCTTCTGGATACTAGGACTCCTCACCTTAGTATCCAACACATGTGCCAAAAATGCATCACAACTTTGTCTCGTCATCTTCTCAGCCAAAATCGATGGCACTAGACATGTTGAGAGAATCTTCCTATCCCCTTGGATGATCCACGTCACATCACCATCTATGAATGTTGCCACCTTATAACTATAGTCCAAGACCACCTGATACTTCTCCAAGGTGTCCATTCCAAGGACCACATTGAATCCATGCATATAAATTGGTATGCGATCCACTTGAATGCTATGTCCTAAAAAAGAAAGGACACACCTCCTGCAACTAGGAAGAAACCTAGCTTATCCTTATCTAAGTTTAAGCCAAAAGAAATGCAAGTGTGTGTTTTGGGAATTCACTCCAAATGACCTTAGATTAATTTTATAATCACATGTATTAATGATATGACTTGTAATTAAGATGAGAAAAAATTAGGGACACTTAATTCCAACGTTTGATCACTCAAAAGTCAAATTAGAAAATTTGTCACAGTCTATTTATCAGTCTAGTAGGAAACTCGATCGATCCAGTGATGGATTTTCTAAATATGACCAATCGGTCAAGTTGCACACACACACAACTTGACCGATCGATCAACTAAGAAAACTGATTTTGACTCATCGGTCGAGTTTCTCAGAACAGACTCGACCGATAGTTTGAAAATTGTCTTTGTGAAATAGTGAATCGGTCAAGTTACCTATATTAAAACTCGACTGAATGTATTATATGGTAAATGTAGAAAAAGTGATTATAACCTTTGGAGAGTTGTTTTGAGAAAAAATAGATCCATTGTAACATCGAAAATGGCTATTCTAAGTCCTTGCTATAGTTGAGTGTGTTGGAACTCCTTGAGCACCTTCCCCTCTCTCATTTACAAAACATTTCATGATTATGACTGAGTTAGGCCACTTGTAAAAGAGATACCTTCATGTTCTTGTAAATCTCTCATTCCATTCCATCTTCCCTACCCCCTTTCACAAAGAAGCAAAGGTTGAAGCAATCTACTCCGAGTGAAGGTGAAGTTGTTGTTGTTCTTCTTCAAGGTTGAAGAAGAGGTGAAGATATTCTCTAGGTGAGGGAGAAGGGGAAGGCCAAGTTTCAAGAAGAGTGGGAAAATTTGTTCAAGGCCAAAGACTTGATGCAAGTTTGTGTAAGTCATTGTTGAAAGCTGAAGACATCTTGATCAAGTGGGTAAGTCCTTTTGTAGGTGGAAGACTCTTGTCTTGAATAGGTAAGTCCTTGGATGTATTGTGGTCTCTTTGTATCTCTTATGAATGAATATAAGTATACATGGATTTCAAAGTCCTAGAGGTTGACCTCTCTAGGTAGTGGATTGACTCTGTCCTAGTTTGGATAGTGGAACCACTCTAAACCACCTTGTCCAAGTGCATGTTTCAATTTATCTCATCCTTTCTATGCTTGCTTAGTTAGTACTTCAAATTGTTTTGAAGCTATTGGTTTTGATTGATATAATTTGAAATTATAACTTATCTTGTTAGAATTTGAAGTTCTATTCACCCCTCATCTAGAGCTCTAGATCCAACAAGTGGTATCAGAGCCAAGGATCTTCTCCAACAATCTCCCATGAGATGAGAAGATGGGCGACAACCTACTTGGTTCACTCAACCTAGAGGGAGACTTCTCCATGCGTCCTCTAGTCTTCAACGACACCAACTTCCTCTATTGTAAGAGGCGTATGCAGTTCTACATTCAAGGGATGAACTTTGATATGTTGAAAGTGATGGTCACACCATACAAGGAGCCAACTAGAGCTATTTCAACATGGAATGAAGCTACACTAAAAGAAGCACAGCTCAATGCCAAAGCTATAAGCATCCTCTATGCAACCCTTACCCCAACAGAGTTCAACCGCATATCATCATGGGATACCACCTATGAGATTTGGGATAAGCTTTGCATCACCTATGAGGGGACAAAGCAAGTCAAGGAGGCTAAGATATACATGTTGAACATCCTTTTAGAGAACTTCAAGATTGGCAAGAAAGAAAGGATTGCAGAGTTGTCTAGGCTCATTGTGATCATCAATGATATAGCTACTTTGGGCAACACTTTGTATAGAGGTATAATCAACTCCAAGATCTTGAGGACTCTACCAAAGAGATGGCAGTCAAAGGTGACCTCCATTGAAGAAGTGACGAGACTTAGTGACATCCCAACCAAAGAGCTCATTGGAAACCTCCAAGCCCATGAGTTAAGGCTTTACAAGCAAGAAGAAGAAGCAAAGCAAGAAGAGAAGGAAGGCAAGAAGATCAAAGATAATGCTCTCAAATCACAAATGGAGGTTGTCATCCTTCAACAACAATTGCTTTCCACACATCTCCCTCCTCCTCTAGTGAAGATGATGGCCCTAGTGAGCATGAAGCCATTTACACCAAGGGCAAGCACTTTAAGGGAAAGAAATCCTTTTCCTCTACTCCTAGATGTTACAAGTGTGGACAAAAGGGACACTACAAGAGTGAATGTCCTAAATCAAGAAAGTCACACCACAAGGGAAACTCCAAGAAGGAGGAAGAGTTCAAGAAGTAGAGAAAGTACAAGAGGAAGGAAAAGATGGAGAAAAGACACAAGAATGCAACTCATGCAGCTTGGGAGGAATCATCCTCAAGTGGCTCTAGCTCCGAGGAAGATGGAGAGTGCCACCTTGCACTCATGGCCTATACTAGTAAAGAAATTGGTGAGGTAAGTGAGGTAAGCTTGCATGAGTTATCCAAAGAAACTCTTATTGATATGCTTGTTTCTACTATTCTTCTTTTGCTACATGTAAAAAAGCTTAGGAAAAATTATTGATGAATTGTATGCTAAACTTGAAATTCTTGAGCTAAATGAGAAAACTCATCTTAAGAGTATTGATAACTTGCAAGGACAATAACTTAATCTTGAGGTCCAATATAGTGGATTTGAATTAGAGAATGGTGTTTACCTTAAGAACATTGAAACTCTTAAGGAAGATAACCAAAAATTCCTCAATGAGCTTGAAACTCTTAAAACTAAAAATGTTTAATTTAAGCTTATTGTTGATTCTCATAGTAATGAGAGGTATGTATATCTTAAGGAAATTCAAGTTCTTACATTTGAAAATTCTAGGTTGCTTGGTCAAGTAAATGATTTATCTTGTAGATCTATCTTGCCAAGTAATGAGATTGCTTCTATTTCTCTTGAGAAAGATTCTTATTTGACTAAAACACTCCGTTTAGAGGCCGACCTTATTCATGTTGGAGATGATCTTGCTAGTTTGTCTTCTTGATGAATGTGCATTCATCAGGGTTCCATCACCTCGTTTGGCCCAATTTTGCTTGCATTCTCGCGTTTATTGACCATATCTTCTAATATATGACTTGTCTTGGTTTGGTCGGAATTGACCCTATTTTTATTGGATTTTTGCACCTTTGTGCAGGTCATTTTGGGAATTGGGCCTGACCTTCTCGGCCCATGACTCTATTTGGGGCCTTGGCTAGCCTGGTCAGCAGTAGAGGCTCACCTTCTCTTCTCCCGGCTAACCCTAATTGGATCACGATTCCCTCCAACCTGGTCACGATCTTCACAACCTATAGCCTGCGGTTTCATTCCCAACAACTGCGACCTGCTACAACCCTACCTCCACTGCAATCATGACCCGCTCCTTCTCAACAGACCTCGACCATCCAACAGAGCCCGCGGTCCCTCCCTCTCTTCATGAGAAAAAACTGTGACCTCGTCTCCCTACCCACATTTCTCCTCTAACCGCGACCTTGCTTGAAGCTACACCGTGACCCTGCTTGATGCCAGATCACGACCACCGACCTCCAGTTCGTGATCCATGATCATCTTCATCCGTCTACAACCATCACATCCAAAACTCTGACCCTCTCTGCCTCATGCTACACCCGTGGTTCACAAGCAACAATCGTGACCAAGCTTCGCTCCTCCCAACAACCACGACCCACAATTCTTCCCTCCAAAAATCGCGATCATCTCTGCTCAGTACCGTGAGCAGGCATTGACCATCTTCTTCCAACTGTGACCTGGCTTGCCCGCGCGCCTCCTTCCTCTCCATGTAGATTGTAACCTAACTCATCTCACCAACCGTGTCCTCTACTACTAACTGTGACCAGTCCAAGAATTGCGGACACCTGTGCACGATTCCTAGATTGCAACCGCTCCCTCCCATTTCTTTGTGTCAGTGCTTCCTCCCGCTTCCAAGACCGCGACCATCTGCCATAACCGTGATCTCCTAGCATCAGCCACCAACACCGCGACCGCGGTTCGCATGACCCTGACCACAGCCATCTTCAAGCTCGTCCATGACATCACCTTACCTTTGTCCACCTCCACACCTTCACCAACCCTAGAAGTGACACTACGACCCCATCTCCATGTAGCTACCCTACTGCGACCACCTCCCTCATCTCATGCAATCGTGACCGAGCCCAGCAACCAAATCACCTGCCCGTGGTCTCTGCTCCCAGTAGCAGCGTTGCCTGGGACCATGTTTAACAAAAGAGAACTGCAATTTGCTGGCCAAGATAGAGAAGAATCGTGACCTACAATCGCAACCAAAGAACTGCGACCTGCTGCAAATAACCAAGGTCGTGAAAGTAAGTCGGTGCCCAGCCTGCCTATAAATAGAACGCGACCCCCATCCATTTGGATAGCCTCTCCAAACAGTGTTAGGCTGCAAGTCTGCCCTTAGTCTAAGGAGATGGTCTCCTCCACAGCCAGGCTGCACCCAAGAAGTGTTCGACCCCTGGTGCAAGCCACTCCATCTAGATCTAGATCTAGATCTAGATCCAGATCTAGATCTGTTACATCTATGCCGCACCTACGCCACCATCACGTCCATGAGCTACTCCTTCTATGTGGAGCAAGGACCACGAGAAGAGAGAGAAGGTGGAGAGAGAATATCTGCCCCATCTGCCACGATGTTCTTCCCTCCTCATCCAGATTTGCCTCGACGTTGTGTAGAAGACCATTTCTCCACCGAGCTGTGATCATCTTCTTCACCATGCTTATGGCAGAATCTTCGCTCTCTCTCTTATTTTTCTTGTTTCTCTCTCCATGAGTGAGTAGTCTTTTTTCATTGGGGTGCGGGGACTAGCCCCACTGCTCATGCTTATATGTCTTTTCATTAAACATTCCATGGCATGTATATAACTTTTCATTTCGTTGTTAATCGTCGATGTGTGCTTGTGGATTGATCACCTGCTTGCATTTATGTTGTTCGTTCCTATGTTTCAAGAACTTTAATATGTTGGATTTGAATATCTATTAACATGGTTGACTCCCTGATGAGAAATTAGATGGGATTCCCTGAGGTTGTAAGTGTATGATTCATGAGGGTACGAGCCATCTAGCCCACGGTGACACTTTTGTGTGCCTAAACATCCTAACGGAGGGCCACAACTTCAGTTGGATATATGTATCTTTAGAACTGTAAGTGTGTGATCTGGATGGCGACGAGAAATCTAATGCCTAAGGTGATGCTTACGTGAACCTAAACATCCCTCTGGGAGGGTTTGCAGTAGTTCTATTTGGATAGTTATATCTTGCTTGAATGTTTGTGATTGGATGTGTTACATGTGTAGCTGTGGTGAAACCCAATACCACCCCAGTGAGCCCCATCATTAATCTTTAATCAACTTTTAATCCTTCTCTTTACTTTCCTCACATTTATTTTAATTAACTTCAACCCAACCTTTGTTCTAAATATTAGCCTTGATTCAACTAGATTCGACTAGTAAAAGATTCTTAAAAACGTTGCCCCTTGGGATTCAATCCTTAACTATACTGTGATAAGACCTGTCCACTTGCGGGTGGTATTATTGTACAAGGTTTTGGTTAAAAACTCAGATATTTCAGCCCTGAGTGAGTTTGTTAGTGCGATAAGAGACCACGTCAAATTCTGGCGCCGTTGCCGGGGACAATAGAATCATCTAGTTGAATCTAGTTCTATTAAGGTTAATTTAGGATTTTGCTTTTAATTTTGATACAATCGAGTACCTACTTGAATTTAACTCTACTCCATCTACCTTACTTTTGAAAGATCTTTCCTTCCTAGGTACCCTCAAACACTAGTGCATCCACCGCTCGAACAGTTCCAACCATGCTGCTAGCTTTGACCCTGAAATAGAAAGAATCTTTCGTCGTCAAAGTAGAGAAAACCAAGCAAGGATGCCATAAGAGGAGGAAATTTCCTAAAGGGTAGCTCAAGCCCTTAATGCACAAAGAGAAAGGCTTATGCAAGAAGCCCGAGCAGCATCTCAAGAAGAAATCCAAGCAGATCAAGCAGCGACTCAACAAGCTGAGTTACAAAAAGACCTTCGAGAATTCTCAATCCCTAAAGCTATTGACGTTCATCGCCCAGTGCAACCTCCTCCCATCAACGCTCCAAAATTTGAGATAGGGGAACATTGTGTGACACTACTTCAAAACAACCCTTTCTATGGTAAGAAAGGAGAAGATAGTCAAGAATATCTTCTGAGGTTTATAGATCTCTGTGCTATGACAAAGAAAAATGGAGTCACAGATGATGCCATCAGACTCTATCTTTTCAAATACTCTCTTGCTGACAGAGCCATAAGTTGGTACAACTCTTTGCAATGTGAACCCATCACCACCTGGGAGAAACTTCAAAATGTCTTCCTAGAAAAATTCTATCCTCCTTCTCTCGCCTATGAAATTAGGGGCCGAATAACACAGTTCATTCAGGTCCCTAGTGAAACCCTTATTGAAGCATGGGAAAGATATAAAGAAGTTCTATGCAAGTGTCCCCACCATAGCATTCCTAACAATCAACTCAACAAAATCTTTTATAGGGTTGTGGATGATGATATCAAGAAGTTCTTAGACTCCTCATCTGGAGGAAACTTCATGCGTCAAAGCTATGATAGATCATGGAAGGTTGTCACCCTTGGAGCTAAAAATCAAGCCAACTGGGGTAGACCTGTAAGTAAAGGAGTGTTGAAGGTTGCTATGGCAGAAACTACTCCTGAGTACAAGTCTATCTCCGAGTCTCTTAAGCTTCTAGTTGCCAAGCAAGACCAACTTGAATCATCTTTTACTGCCTATGAAAGAAGGCGTTCACCCCCTCGACAACAAGAACAATTCCAGTCAGCTTCACTATTCTGTGAAACATGTAAAGGCACTGATCATTCTACGCTAGCCTATAATATCCTCTATGATGTTGTTCTGGGCAATACTTGTGCCCAAGGAGATAATGGTCAAATGGAAAATCTAAATGCTGTCAACACTATCCCTGGTCAGGGATATTATAATCCGAATCAAAATAGGAACGATCCATGTTTTCAATATGGAAATCCTTCAGGAGCATAAAACTCATGAAAACTTGGTTCAAATAATCAACAACAAGGCCCGCTAGGATTCCAGTATAACCAACAACAAAATTTTAGGAATCAAGGGAACTTTAGAGGGAACTTCTAGAATAGAACTACAACAATTTTTAGAACAATTATCATTTCCAGAATCCAAATCAAGTCCCTTATCAACAACAAGGACAACAAGGCAGTCCCATCTCTCCTGATGACAAACTCTCAACCATTGAAAAGATGTTGCAGTCACAACAAACTATGATAGCGAACTACCAAACCCATCATGAGGTTATTGAATCTCAACTTGCTTAGCTTTCAGCTAGCCTCAAGCCACCTGCTCGAGATTTTGTTGGCCAACTGGAGAACAATCCTAAACATCCAGAGCAATTGAAGGTTGTCACCACCAGGTCTAGAAAAGACTATATTGACCCTCCTGTCAAGACACCTATGGTTATTACGGATGATGATGACTTTGTCTCTACCCAAGACTCTACAGTACATGAATCTCAACCAAAAGTGTAACATCCCTGACCTGGGTTATGTGTGAACCCTAGATGTTTTGCCTAATAAGGTTGAGTAGATGCTTCATATTATCTTGGTAAAAGTAATTAGGGCTCATGAGAAACTTATGTTTCAATTTTGGTCCTATTTGAACAATGTTGAAGCAATGTTTGCTTATTTTGGACTAAAGTGCAAATTACCCAAGTTGAGGGGTTAACTTGCAAATTGCACATGATAAAATGTTCCTATGATGTTGAGACATCATAAGAATGATTATGATGTAGTGGTATGGTTTTCATAAGCTTGGGCACCAAGATTAAGCTTGTAAAGCAATCCTTGTGCATTAAAACCTAGTTTTGGTGTAAAGTGCAATTTACCCAAAACATAGGGTTCAATATGCAAATTACCACTTCAATAAGGTCTATAATATTTATTTGATTCATTTAGAGAAAATAATATGAGAGGGGCGCCTCATCTGAATTAAGTTGGAGGAGAGAGAATCTTGATATTAAAATAATCAAGATTTAATCCTAAGTGAAACCCTAATTTAATTTAGGGCAAAAATGAATGTATTAATTAAAGGGCTTTCAACCAAAATTAAAATGGTTGGAATCATATGTTTATGGATGAGCTTAAAGCCTTGAAAAGGCACGAGCATATCCTAAGGAGGTGAAATCCCACTCACTATTATTATAAGAAAAAGAATTTCCACTCACATATGGATATTCTTATTATAAGGGTTAAGGTGCTTAATTTCTTTTCCCTTAATTCATGGATAATGGAAGGGATCTCGGTGGGTATAGAGATGCCCTTGCATGCAAGAAACCAAGGGGGAAGTGGTGGCAACAATTTTGGAATTAAAAGACTTTTATAAAGTATTTTCTCTCTCATCAATTTTCTTATAAAAGTACCTTTTCCAAGCCAAAACAAAGGCTTTTTTTCGGATTCCTTTCTTTCTCCTTGCTTGGAAAACGACTAAGGAGCTGTGGAGGATTAGGAGGACGACCCCCAACCTGTTGGTAAGGTTCTTGACCTCCTTTCACCTTGAATCCATGGTGAAAATCGAAAATCAATGCATGAATTCTTCATATCTCGATCCCCTCTTCAATTCTAACCAATTTTTTTCACTCAAAGCTTGAGGATGACCATTGGAATAGTGAAATGAGTTGCATCCACCATTGGTGCCGTGATCTTAGAGCTTTGGAGCTCAATTGGAGGCGGGTTTTATAACTTGAACCCTTAATTTTATTATTGCAATCAATTCCTTATCAATTGGTGATCATTTCTACATTTCCAAAATTAAGTTTGGTTGATTGATGCAATTTCCTTGGAAATCACAGTAGATTTCGTGAGTTTGGAGCTTGATGATAATGACATAATCATAAGCACACACCTCCCCAAATATCTAGGGCAAACGGTTTCAATGTTGGGACCAAACGGTTTGCAAACCGTTTGGTGGTTTGGGTACCAAACCGTTTGGGATGGTTGACCGTTTGAGATGGGTGACCATTTTAAGATATATGTTGTGGTGCTTGGATTTTGATCCAATGGTTTCAATTGGTTTGATCTTGAAGGTTTCAATTGTGAATGATTACTTAATTGCAAACCCTAATAGACTAAGTGCTGAATTTTCAATTGATTGAGATGATGGTTTGGGTTGATTGACCCAAATGGTTTCAAAACCTTTTGGGAATCACGCAAATGGTCTCAAGACTGTTTGGGGGTCACCCAAGACCTTTTTAAGTTCTAGGGTTGAGCATTGTTGGGTATATGATTATCCAAAGATACCAAATTGAATTTCAACTAGTGCTGATTTGATAATCAATCCAGTGGTCCAAAACCCTAATTGGATGGCATGGATTTTGATGATGGAATGAGCAAACGGTCTCAAGACCGTTTGGAGATCAACCAAATGGTCTCAGGACCGTTTGGTGGTCATCCAAGACCATTTGAGGTCAGGTCATATCATGTGATGATGATAGTTCATTGATTTCAATCGATTTGATTCCACAATGTCAACCATTGATGGATCCTTGATTTCAAACCCTAAGTGATGGTTTCTTGATTATCAAACCTAGTTAAATTAGGTTAAAAACCCTAAATTGAAGGTCTAATTGAATGGTGATTCAGTGATCCAATTGATGAATGCTTTAGTAATTCAATTTATAATTGGTCCATCGATTGAAACATTGAATCAATTGAGTGTTGAAGTACCTTTTTGGTCCATGCGGTTTTGAGACGGTTTGGACCAAATGGTCTCAAGACCGTTTGAGTCCAAATTGGGGCCAAACGGTCTCAAGACCGTTTGGGACCAAACGATCTCAAAATGTTTGGAGACCCAAAGTGCAAACGGTTTCAATACCTACCTTGTTCAATTGGTTTCAAGTATAAGTTGTTCAAATGGTTTTCAACCAATTGATTTATGAGAACTAAGATCATTGATGGTCTAAGTAATTAATATTGTGAAAATCAACATGGTTAATCCATTTGAGTATCTATGTAATTGAAGGTCCAATATAGTGAAACCATTTGGCTACTTAATGCAATTGAAGATTTCAATGGTTAACCCTAGCTTTGTGTACTCAAGTAAAGAGTTGACCTAGATTAATCTTGGAATAGTTAACATCCTAGTGAGGATGAGAGGAAGAGTGAATGGGAGAGATGATTGCTTACTTAATAAGCCCTAATTCTCTCATTGTGGATAAATGTGTAATCAGGGTTTGATTCATAATATGAGATCATGAAATCTTCATTGAAAAGATTGATGTGCCTTGATCCTAAATTAGAGCAAGGTTATGTGAAACCTTAATTTAAAGGTAAATCTTAGTGAAACCATAATGTAGGGTGATGATGTAACCCTAACTTAGTGTCACAATGTTAGAAACCCTAATTTAATGGGAATAGTATATCCTAACCCTAATTGGGTATGAGGAAAGAGAAACCCCCACTTGGATGTGAATGGTAAACCCTAATTCCCTAAAATGGGATAAAGGTATATGAAACCCTAATATAGGGTAGTGCCTTTAATACTAATGTGAAGCCTTAATACTGGGTGATGTGTTGTAATTTCACATAATACTAGGTGAAACCCTGATATAGAAGGATGTTTTGTGAAACCCTAATAAGGAGTGATTCTAGGTGAAATCTATATTAGTTTATGAGATGCTAAGTGAACCTCAATTATAATGATGGAAATCTTATTCCTATTAATGGAAAAGTGATTAATGTATTGAAAAATGAAATACCTAGAGGGTTTGATTATGGATATCCTTACATTAGTAGTCCCTGACTCAAGTGTGAATTCATATCGTTGGCTATGGTTGTGCTTTTTAAAATAGATGAATCATGACCAATACATAGCATAATGAATGTGATGATCTAGTGCATAAGTATTAGGATGAGTGATACCCTAATACAAGCTAAGTGAATAATTCATGTAAGATGAGGGTGTTGAGGGAAGTGATACATCAAGGTATGATAGATATCACATCCAACACCCCAATTCTGATATACCATGATGTGCTTTAAGTTCATTATACTTGGAATAGATGACACATGAAATGTGTCATGTCAATTGTTACATTAAGATGTAATGCACCTTGATGGTTGTAGGTTAACATACCTTATGAAAAGGTTAATTTTGAATATACTATGATTCAATCATAGTCTGATATAGATGACAAAGAAACTCATACTTTGTGTTGATAATACATTCAATGATGAATGATGAGGATATATAAGTATGTTTGAATACTTATGATATCTATTTTTTGGTTTCTAAATTTGAGAAGCAATGGAATAGGGTTGATCATTAATAATATGATCTTAAGAACCCAAGTAGTTATTTATGGAAAACCCTAATAAAGGGTGCTGATATAAAAGAGAAATGGTGAACCCTAAAGAGGGAATAGAGGAATTACTTAGTGTTGTATGATACTGATGTGAAAGAATTATAATTGTTACCCCAAAAACTAATCATGCAGGGATGATGAGATGAGAAGCATAGCCATGTATGGGCTATGATGTTTGTTTATTGAGAATGTTTTATAGGCTTTATAAGCTTTCATATGCTTTGTGTAGTAAGAATCAATGAGCTTTGTGTACTATGTAAAATACATTGTATATCAAGAATTATAAAGTCTTTGGTCAGATGATCTAAAGGTAATAAGTTACCTAACAAGTGGTAATAAGTATCCTATGGTGAGTTATGGGTTGAAAATACCCAGAGGCTATAATCACGATGATGAACTTATTAAGAAGAGGAAATGTACTTGGTGAGTTGAGGGATTAAGATCCCAACACTTTGTGAACAAAGTATGGCTACAGGCCATGACTCCACAATGATAATGCCAGGTAGTAGATATATGATCTAAGCCTGAAGAAAGTTAATGTTTGGTAATGATTCTGTAGTGAATAAATGTTATACATGTTCTTCATATTCCTTAATGAATAAGTGACAAGTGGCTCTTACAAGTTATAGCTGCAATGTTTTAGATAAGAATAATATTCTAATCTGTTAGATATTGAATTAGTTGTTGTCAATCAAATATGATTCCTCTGTGCATATTTATCTTCTTAAGCTGCAATAATAATGTTACTGGCGGAGAGTTATATCTCTCGCTGGGGCAATTTACAATTGTCTCACCCCCGTGGGAACTACATTTTTTAGGTGGACGCGGACAAAGAGACATGAATCCTTCAGTAGGAGAAGGACAACAGCAACAACAATAGGGACAGCAGTGAAGTCTCAGGTGGAGACATTGGCTGTTATGCCTTGTATGGATGTAGATAGAGTCCTATGTGTCGTCTCTGTACTCTCAGGTCCTCGGAGTAGTAGTTAGTGTTTTCGAGATTTTTTCTCAGTGCCTTGAGATTTTATACTTCCTGTGTTTAACTTGACAGGATAGTTAATGCTTGTAATTCCCAAAAGGATATGATACAAAATATGTACCTTTGAACAAGAATGTAAATGTGTTACTTTGGTTCTTTGTGAGAAAGTTTTCCTTTGATGGATCTCTTGATAAGAAGGTTTTATTTTTTAGTAATTTTTGGTAATTCGATGCTTAGTGAATGCTTTTGCATTAGTTAATCTTGTTTTCATGAGACAGACGTTACAATTAAGTGGTATCAAAGCTCTAGGTTCGCTGAGTCTACAGAGACATAGGATTAAGGTTGTAGAGTCTGTTCTAAGTGTCTTCCAGTTTATCTGATAGTATCTTCTGCTCACATAGGAGAAGAAGAACTTGAAGATGTATGGACAACATGAAGAACATGCTGGAGAGGGCAGCACTGCTGCACCAGGAGGAGGTGCAAGAAACCAGAATAGGGAAGGGCCTGTACCTGAACAGCCCCAGATTGACCCAACTGTGATAGAAAATCCAGCTCTCCATGCTCTATTTGAGAAATTCCTGGCAGCCATGACACATATGGCAGATAGGATGCCACCACCTGCACCTAGGGTACCAGCCCATCATGAGGGTTGTCGAGCCAGCAAGACTTTCGAGAGACTTTGCCGGGTTGGAGCCATAGACTATGCTGGTACATCTGATCCAACAGATGCTGATCTGTGGCTGACAGAGCTGGAAAAGGCTTTTAGGATACTTCATATTCCTGAAGATGAGAAGGTAAGACATGATGTATACCTCCTAAAAGGAAGTGTTGGTCACTGGTGGATGATAGAGGAAGATAAGAGACCATGTGAAGATATTGGATGGGAGGTTTTCCGACGAGAATTCGTCAGTAGATACTTCCCTAAGACTTATCTAGATGAGAATATATCTCAATTTGAGAGGATCAAACAAGGACATGTGAACGTTAGCGAATATGAAGCTAAGTTCATGGAGTTGTTGCGGTTTTGTCTGCAAATGGTAGATAGTGATGGGGAAAGAATTCGACATTTTGAGAAGGGGTTGAACGCTGAACTAACCACTTCTGTGTCTACTTTAGAGAACAAGTAGAGGTTTGCCACCTTTGTGGAGTCGGTAAGGAGGATAGAGAGGTCTGAAATCGAGAAACGACAGACTAGTGGTAAGAAGGTGTACACCCAGACTCAAGAACAAAGGTCAGAAAGTTTTAAGAAACTGAGATTTTATGCAACTGCAGCATCATTGCAATTCCATACTCAGACACAATGGATGTCAAATAGGGGTAGGGATCGTAGTAATGCTCCAAGTAGAGCCTCTGACATAGCATCAACATCGGTGACTAGATCTCGTAGACATTTTGCGCCCAAGATCGGTTACCAATGTAGACAATCGGGACATCTGGCAAAGGATTGTCCAGATAGGAATACAATGATGACTCAACCTCAGGGGTAGAGTCAGCAAGGCTCACAAGGGAGGCAATTTTCTAGTAACAATAGAGGATGTGGACAGATGTCCCAGACAGGTCAGATAAAATAGTTTTGTTTTGATACTTCATATCATGATTCTATGTGTTAAAGATATGAAAGTAGTTGTTTTTGAATTCCTTTGACTAGTCCTATAAGGACACAAGGGAGATGAGAACTTATATCTTACTCAGTGTTCCTTAAAATGTTTTATAATCTCCCTTATCTATGTGCTGAAAGATGAGATATAGAAGTGATGCTCAGAGAAAATCTAGAAATGGAAAATCCTGTGTGTGTAATGATATGAAAAGTGAGGAAAATGATAGTAAATAAAGTGCATACTACCTAATCTCAATACTTGTATACCCTGGCCAGGTATATGATTATTGTAGATAAGGCAAGTATGAAACTCTTAGATTGTTATCTTTTTGATTACTCTGATCAAGTAGTCATTCTGAAACAATCTAGAGAGTATAATAAAATTTAATAAGAAGGGCTAAGTGAAAATTTTCCAAATAAACTACTTAGTGAACATACTCAGTAAACCTTCTCAGTGAATTTCTCCAAAACAAAATACTTAGTGAACATACTTAGTGAACATACTCAGTGAACTTCCTTAGTGAATACTTTCAAAACAAAATACTCAGTGAACTTGCTTAGTGAATATTTTCAAAACAACATTCTTAGTGAACATACTCAGTGAATTTGCTTAGTGAATATCTTCAAAACAAAATACTCAGTGAACATAATTAGTGAACTTGCTTAGTGAATATTTTCAAAACAACATTCTTAGTGAACATACTCAGTGAATTTGCTCAGCGAATATCTTCAAAACAAAATAGTCAGTGAACATACTCAGTGAACTTGCTCAGTGAATATTTTCAAAACAACATTCTTAGTGAACATACTTAGTGAATTTGCTCAGTGAATATCTTCAAAACAAAATACTGAGTGAACATACTCAGTGAACTTGCTTAGTGAATATTTTCAAAACAACATTCTTAGTGAACATACTCAGTGAATTTTCTCAGTGAATATCTTCAAAACAAAATACTCAGTGAACATACTCAGTGAACTTGCTTAGTGAATATTTTCAAAACAACATTCTTAGTGAACATACTCAATGAATTTGCTCAGTGAATATCTTCAAAACAAAATACTCAGTGAACTTGCTTAGTGAATATTTTTAAAACAACATTCTTAGTGAACATACTCAGTGAATTTTCTCAGTGAATATCTTCAAAACAAAATACTCAGTGAATATACTCAGTGAACTTGCTTAGTAAATATTTCCAAAACAACATTCTTAGTGAACATACTCAGTGAATTTGATCAGTGAATATCTTCAAAACAAAATACTCAGTGAATATACTCAATGAACTTGCTTAGTGAACATTTTCCAAAACAAATTACTTAGTAAACATACTTAGTGAACTTACTTAGTGAATTCTTCTAAGACAAACTACTCAGTGAACCTTCTTAGTGAATATTTCTAAATTAATTGCTTAGTAAGCTTTCTCAGTGAACTTTCCCAAACAAATAAAGGATTGTTGAGTGAGTTATCTGTGTTAGATATGTATGTTTCTCTTTTGGTAAATATTCTTGTGTGATTATAGAAATATGTTCTTTTATGCTTCTTCCTTTCAATAATATGGACATCGTATGTTAGGGGTTTATGCTTTGCATAAACATAAACAACGATATGGTGAAATTAATGAAAGGAACTTTGATCCATGGTATCTCCATAATATTAAGGATATATGTGGAGATTTGAGGGCATGATTAATGAATAATCTGTCCCTCCCTTTTTCTTGGGATTTCGGGGACGAAATCCTTGTTAGGGGTTTATAATTTATAACATCCCTGACCTGGGTTATGTGTTAACCCTAGATGTTTTGCCTAATAAGGTTGAGTAGATGCTTAATCTTATCTTGGGAAAAGTAATTAGGGCTCATGAGAAACTTATGTTTCAATTTTGGTCCTGTTTGAACAATGTTGAAGCAATGTTTGCTTATTTTGGACTAAAGTACAAATTACCCAAGTTGAGGGGTTAACATGCAAATTGCACATGATAAAATGTTCCTCTGATGTTTATACATCATAAGAATGAATATGATGTAGTGGTATGGTTTTCATAAGCTTGGGCACCAAGATTAAGCTTGTAAAGCAATCCTTGTGCATTAAAACCTAGTTTTGGTGTAAAGTGTAATTTACCCAAAACATAGGGTTCAATATGCAAATTACCACTTCAATAAGGTCCCTAATGTTTATTGGCATCATTTAGAGCAAAGAATATGAGAGGGGTGCCTCATTTGAATTAATTTGGATGAGAGAGAATCTTGATATTAAAATAATCAAGATTTAATCCCAAGTGAAACCCTAATTTAATTTAGGGCAAAAATGAATGTATTAATTAAAGGGCTTTCAACCAAAATTAAAATGGTTGGAATCATATGTGTATTGATGAGCTTAAAGCCTTGAAAATGCACGAGCATATCCTAAGGAGGTGAAATCCCACTCACTATTATTATAAGAAAAAGAATTTCCACTCACATATGGATATTCTTATTATAAGGGTTAAGGTGCTTAATTTCTTTTCCATTAATTCATGGATAATGGAAGGGAACTCCGTGGGGATAGATATTCCCTTGCATGCAAGAAACCAAGGGGGAAGTGGTGGCAACAATTTTCGAATTAAAAGACTTTTATAAAGTATTTTCTCTCTCATCAATTTTCTTATAAATGTACCTTTTCCAAGCCAAAACAAAGGCTTTTTTTCGGATTCCTTTCTTTCCCCTTGTTTGTAAAATGACTAAGGAGATGTGTAGGATCAGGAGGACGACCCCCAACCTGTTGGTAAGGTTCTTGACCTCCTTTCACCTTGAATCCATGGTGAAAATCGAAAATCAATGCATGAATTCTTCATATCTCGATCCCCTCTTCAATTCTAACCAATTCTTTACACTCAAAGCTTGAGGACGACCGTTGGAATAGTGAAAGGAGTTGCATCCCCCATTTTTGCCGTGAGCTTGGAACTTTGGAGCTCAATTGGAGGCGGGTTTTATAACTTGAACCCTTAATTTTATTATTACAATCAATTCCTTATCAATTGGCGATCATTTCTACATTTCCAAAATTAAGTTTGGTTGATTGATGCAATTTCCTTGGAAATCACAGTAGATTTCGTGAGTTTGGAGATTTATGATGATGACATCATCATAAGCACACACCTCCCCAAATACTAGGGCAAACGGTTTCAATGTTGGGACCAAACGGTTTCACCAAACCGTTTGGTGACCAAACAGTTTGCAAACCGTTTGGTGGTTTGGGTTTCAAACCATTTGGGATGGTTGACCATTTGAGATGGTTGACCATTTGAATATATATGCTGTGGTGCTTGGATTTTGATCCAATGGTTTCAATTGGTCTGATCTTGAAGGTTTCAATTGTGAATGATTACTTAATTGCAAACCCTAATCGACTAAGTGCTGAATTTTCAATTGATTGAGATGATGGTTTGGGTTGATTGACCCAAACGGTTTCAAAACCATTTGGGAATCACCCAAATGGTCTCAAGACCGTTTCGGGGTCACTCAAGACCATTTGTAGGTCTAGGGTTGAGCATGGTTGGGTATTTGATGATCTAAAGATACCAAATTGAATTGCAACTAAGTGTTGATTTGATAATCAATCCAATGGTCCAAAACCCTAATTGGATGTCATGGATTTTGATGATGCAATGGGAAAATGATCTCAAGACCGTTTGGAGATCAACCAAACAGTATCAAGACCGTTTGGTGGTCATCCAAGACCGTTTGAGGTCAGGTCATATCATGTGATGATGATAGTTCATTGATTTCAATCGATTTGATTCCACAATGTCAACCATTGATGGATCCTCAATTTCAAACCCTAAGTGATGGTTTCTGGATTATCAAACCAAGTTAAATTGGGTTCAAAACCCTAGGGTTGAAGGTCTAATTGAATGGTGATTCAGTGATCCAATTGATGAATGCTTTAGTGATTCAATTTATAATTCGTCCATGGATTGAAACATTGAATCGATTGAGTATTGAAGTACCTTTTTGGTCCATGTGGTTTTGAGAAGGTTTGGACCAAACGGTCTCAAGACCATTTGGGTCAAAATGGTCTTAAGACCGTTTGGAACCAAATGATCTCAAACTGTTTGGAGACCCAAAGTGCAAACGGTTTCAATACCTACCTTGTTCAATTGGTTTCAAGTATAACTTGTTCAAATGGTTTTCAACCAATTGATTTATGAGAACTAAGATCATTGATGGTCTAAGTAATTAATATTGTGAAAATCAACATGGTTAATCCATTTGAGTATCTCATGTAATTGAAGGTCCAATATGGTGAACCCATTTGGCTACTTAATGCAATTGAAGATTTCAATGGTTAACCCTAGCTTTGTGTACTCAAGTAAAGAGTTGACCTAGATTAATCTCGGAATAGTTAACATCCTAGTGAGGATGAGAGGGAGAGTGAATGGGAGAGATGATTGCTTACTTAATAAGCCTTAATTCTCTCATTGTGGATAAACGTGTAATCAGGGTTTGATTCATAATATGAGATCATGAAATCTTCATTGAAAAGATTGATGTACCTTGATCCTAAATTAGAGCAAGGTTATGTGAAACCTTAATTTAAAGGTATAGCTTAGTGAAACCATAATCTAGGGTGATGATGTAACCCTAACTTAGTGTCACAATGTTAGAAACCCTAATTTAATGGGAATTGTATATCCTAACCCTAATTGGGTATGAGGAAAGAGAAACCCCCACTTGGATGTGAATGGTAAACCCTAATTACCTAAAATGGGATAAAGGTATATGAAACCCTAATATAGGGTAGTGCCATTAATACTAATGTGAAGCCTTAACACTGGGTGATGTGTTGTAATTTCACATAATACTAGGTGAAACCCTGATATAGAAGGATGTTTTGTGAAACCCTAATAAGGAGTGATCCTAGGTGAAATGTATATTAGTTTATGAGATGCTAAGTGAACCTCAATTATAATGATGGAAATCTTATTCCTATTAATGGAATAGTGATTAATGTATTGACAAATGAAATACCTAGCAGGGTTGATTATGGATATCCTTACATTAATAGTCCCTGACTCAAGGGTGAATTCATATCTTTGGCTATGGTTGTGTTTTCTAAAATAGATGAATCATGACCAATACATAACATAATGAATGTGATGATCTACTGCATAAGTATTAGGATGAGTGATACCCTAATACAAGCTAAGTGAATAATTCATGTAAGATGAGGGTGTTGAGGGAAGTGATACATCAAGGTATGATAGATATCACATCCAACACCCCAATTCTGATATACCATGATGTGCTCTAAGTTCATTATACTTGGAATAGATGACACATGAAATGTGTCATGTCAATTGTTACATTAAGATGTAATGCACCTTCATGGTTGTAGGTTAACATACCTTATGAAAAGGTTAATTTGGAATATACTATGATTCAATCATAGTCTGATATAGATGACAAAGAAACTCATACTTTGTGTTGATAATACATTCAATGATGAATGTTGAGGATATATAAGTATGTTTGAATACTTATGATATCTATTTTTGGTTTCTAGCTTTGAGAAGCAATGGAATAGGGCTGATCATTAATAATATGATCTTAAGAACCCAAGTGGTTATTTATGGAAAACCCTAATAAAGGGTGCTGATATAAAAGAGAAATGGTGAACCCTAAAGAGGGAATAGAGGAATTACTTAGTGTTGTATGATACTGATGTGAAAACATTATAATTGTTACCATGAAAACTAATCATGCAGGGATGATGAGATGAGAAGCATAGCCAGGTATGGGCTATGATGCTTGTTTATTGAGAATGTTTTATAGGCTTTATAAGCCTTCATATGCTTTGTGTAGTAAGAATCAATGAGCTTTGTGTACTATGTAAAATACATTGTATAGAAAGAATTATAAAGTCTTTGGTCAGATGATCTGAAGGTAATAAGTTACCTAACAAGTGGTAATAAGTATCCTATGGTGAGTTATGGGTTGAAAATACCCAGAGGCTATAATCATGATGATGAACTTGTTAAGAAGAGGAAATGTACTTGGTGAGTTGAGGGATTAAGATCCTAACAATTTTTGAAAAGAGTATGGCTATAGGCCATGACTCCACAATGACAATGCCAGGTAGTAGATATATGATCTAAGCCTGAAGAAAGTTAATGTTTCGTAATGATTCTATAGTGAATAAATGTAATACATGTTCTTCATATTCCTTAATGAATAAGTGACACGTTGCTCTTAAAAGTTATAGCTGCAATGTTTTAGATAAGAATAATATTCTAATATGTTAGATATTGAATTAGCTACTGTCAATCAAATATGATTCCTCTGTGCATATTTATCTTCTTAAGCTGCAATAATAATGTTACTGGAGGAGAGTTATATCTCTCACTGGGGAAATTTACAATTGTCTCACCCCCGTGGGAACTACATTCTTTAGGTGGATGCAGATGAAGAGACAAGAATCCTTCAGTAGGAGAAGGACAGCAGCAACAACAGCAGGGACAACAGTGAAGTCTCAGGTGGAGACACTGGTTGTTATGCCTTGTATGGATGTAGATAGAGTCCTATGTGTCATCTCTGTACTCTCAGGTCCTCAGAGTAGTAGTTAGTGTTTTTGAGATTTTGGCTCAGTGCCTCGAGATTTTATACTGCCTGTGTTTAACTTGACAGGACAGTTAATGCTTGTAATTCCCAAAAGGAGATGATATAGAATATGTACCTTTGAACAAGAATGTAAATGTGTTACTTTGGTTCTTTGTGAGTAAGTTTTCCTTTGAGGGATCTCTTGATAATAAGGTTTTAATTTTTAGTGATTTTTGGTAATCCAATTCTTAGTGAATGCTTCCGCATTAGTTAATCTTGTTTTCGTGAGACAAACGTTACAGAAAGAACCACCAACCACTGATAAGACCGACAAAGCAAGTTAAAAAGGACCCATTGTTACAGAAGCAGAAGCAACACCTGATCCAAATGTGCCAGTGTACAAGCCTCATCCTCCTTTCCCAGCTCGTTTGAAGCAGACAAAGCTTGACACACGTTTCAACAAGTTCAAGGAAGCTATGAAGAAGCTTCATGTAACGACCCCACCTCCCGGTAACCCCCCAATTAAGGGAGACCCAAAGGTCAGAGCCGTTATTCAATTAAGATGATCAAAGGTTCAACAAATAATCAATTATAATTATGAAATTCTACTAACTAAACTAAAATTTGGTAGAAAAATAAAACTTGGCTTACCTTTTTAAAACTTTGGAAATCTATCTATCCACAACTTGAATTATTCTATCTAATACTCCTTGCACTTTAGTTCTTAATTTCACGATGTGTCACTTTACTATTTGTGCATTCAAGATTACACCTAAAATGTCGACAAACAAAACGTCAGTCAGCAATTGCTGGTATGTGGAGGCAACTAAAATCTCACAATTAAGTCTAACAATTTAAATATTGCAATCAAGATATTTAGCAAGTCAATTTACATTTTCCATGTGACATTCCCCACCGCTTTTGCCCTAACCCTAGAATTACCCCTTTTAGGGTTTCTCTTTTGCCATTGACTTAAGGCCACCTTCTCAATCCCGAGCTTGGTGCCTGGGAGTCACCTCTCATGGTGCTCCGTAGTCATGCATCATAGACCACCTTCTGATTCCTGAGCTTGGTGTCTGGGGTCACCTCTCATGGTGCCCATTGGTCTACCCTCCTAGGCCTGACCTTTATGGCATCTTCCATCAGGGTGGCATGTAGGCGCGGGAATACACATTTATATTAAATTGTGATAATCATAGTCACTTTATAATTGCAATATGAACATCCAAACTATTTAGTTTCACTCAATGTGATTAAACATCTGGGAATCCTTCGGGAAACTAAAGCGGTTATTCATAATTAACCACATACCTATTAAGCAGACTTGAATGCAAAAATAACCAATCAAGAAATCAAACAAGTGCACACAGGTTGATCATGAAAAAGGCATTCAATTTCTCTATCATTAATCATGTCATCTTGATCCATTAATCCTAGTTGTTTCCTAGGTTATTTACCCTTTTTATGGTTTTGAGCATAATTAGGGTTCCACATCATCTTTATTACTTTAAACTCTAATGTCACAAAATCACATACAAACCCTAACTATTTCATTTTTCTTTTACAAAAGATTCTAAATTCATCTTTTAGCAACAGGAAACCCTAATTTCATATTATGAGCACTTTTCTTTTCTTTTCTTCTAATTTAGGTTTCTAAACATATTAATCAACATATTGAGTTAAATACCCTAAACCTTGTAATTCTATCATCAAAATAGGTTAAAAACAATCTCAATCATTAAAAAAGTTAACCATGCTCGAATTAATCTATTTGCAAGATTAAAACCATCTTTGGTTAACAATTAGGGTTTTCTAATTACAAATTAACACTTTTCCCATAAAAAATGCACTTTTGCAAAAATATATAGATTTAGATAATCCAAACATTTTTAATGCATTCCTCATATTTTTCTGATCATTTTTCATGTATTAACTTTCTTCATCCGAGTCTTCTAGCAAAAGATACAATTTTAACAAGAAAATTCCCTTTTTATGGTTTATTTGCTATTTCTCTAGAAAAACTAGAACCACCTGATCCATGGGCCTTGGATCCACTGAGGATCCAACAGCCCTGAAGGAGCATGCCTTTCTTTTGCAAACAAAGGGAATAAAGGAAGAAGGTGCCCTTACCTGCAAAGAGGACGCGGAGGGGCAGAAGTGTAAAAGGCCATTGGTCTTCTTCTTCCTTGCATCGAGAAAGCAGGTCCAGGTGGTCAACTCGAGGGTTGACTCTGAACTCTAGGTCACCTGTGAGCCACGCGATAGGCCAGGGAGCTTCACCTCCCATTTCCAAAGTCGACCGTAGGTGCAATTGCCTGCCGAAGATGCGCCGCGATGCTCTCCTGCTCGCCGCACTCCGACGAGGTTGGCCGCGGATATAGGGGTGCAGGTCAAGGCAAAACGAGCAATTGATCGCACAAAAATGATCCTTGCTTTCTTCTGCATAGGTTGGGCTAGATAAAAGAGGTTTTAGAGCCCTCATGCATCCTCCCCTATATATAGGGTTGAGGTCAGGTCTGCGAGGTTTGGGCATTTCCCAAAACCATGACCAAAGCCAATCAAATCGTGGATGATTCCCCGCAGTTTCATCTCCCAAGTCCAATGGGAGTACCCCCAGGCTTGCTCATACACTGGATCTCAAGAAATTAGGATGGGAAATTCTCCCTGTATCTAGCAGAGTCCCAGTCCGCTTGGGACTTAGACGATGAGCGTCCATCGTTGGATTAAGATCCAACAAACCTCATTGCTTGTGTTCAAAGCAAAGGAAAGATATATTTCATTAATTCAGAAATAATTCCCAAATTGAAGATAACTTGCAAAATCGATTTCTCCCAAACCATAATTCCTTTCTGTCTCAAATTTTAAGGGAAGGTTTGTCTTGGCATTATCTAACTTTGTACGAAATTTGGAAAACAAATTGCAATGGATGAGAAGGCTTCCTTCTCTCCCAAGTTATTCATTAATTTATTCAAAATCAATTGTTATTTCTTTTCCTTTTGCCATTATCTTGTCCTTTGGGTCCCTTGGACCTCAAGAAACCCCAAAGGCATGGATTCCCATGTTGGGGAACATCTATTTTCCTTTATCTTCTTTTAATTGTCAATTTCTCATATTTCTCTTTTATTAATCAATTCCTTTTCCTTTTTAATTCTCTTTTCTTTTCAGTTGGGATGAATGGACAACAAAGCCCACCATCAATCAATCAAGGCCATTTCACATGAAATCCTTCACAAATCAAAGAAAAGGATTTCATTCATTAAATGAGAAATACACTTTACATTACATATTCAAGAAATTGAGGTTATCACATCCTCCCCTCCTTATAAGAATTTTTCCCTCAAATTTCAAACAATCAAACAAACAATTCAGGGTATGCTTTCTCCATGTCTGCCTTCAGCTCCCATGTGGCCTCATCCTCTCCATGGTGCTTCCAAAGAACCTTTACCATCTCTATATTCTTGCATCTGAGCTCTTTCACCTTGGTATCTTGAATCTGCAAAGGTGACTCAGGATAAGTCAGCTTCCCTTGAAGCTCAATAGGTTCAATGCTCAGCACATGGCTTGGATCTTGCACATATCGCTTCAGGTTGGATACATGAAACACATCATGCATCATGCTATACTGAGGGGGTAACGCCAAGTAGTATGAAGCTTCACCAATCCGTTCTAACACCTCAAACAGACCCACGTATCGGGGACTCAACTTTCCTCAATTCTTAGCTATAGCTCGGAGCGGTCAGATTTTCAAAAACACATGCTCTCCCACAATGAAATGCACATCAGTCCACTTTGCATCAGCATACGACTTCTGTCGATCATGGGCTCTCCTCCGCCTTTGCTTGATCAAAGCCACTTTATCAGCATACACTTGGAGCTCATCTGACCTCAACATGGTCCTCTCACCCACATCATCTTAGTGAAGTAGGGACTGACATGATCTTCCGTACAAAGCTTCATATGGAGGCATCCCGATACTGGTTTGTAGCTATTGTTGTAGGCGAACTCTGCTAATTGTAAGTACTGCTCCCATGAGCCACCCCAATCGAGCACACAAGCTCTCAACAGATCTTCTAAGGTCTGGATTGTCCTTTTTGACTGACCATCTGATTATGGGCGATAACCGGTACTAAACTTTAACCTGGTACCAAGTTCCTCTTGAACTTGATTCCACAACTTGGAAGTAAACTTTGGGTCTCTATCAGAGATAATCGATCCTGGTACGCCATGCAAATGTACTATCTCCCTGATGTACAACTCAGCTAGGTTTGATACCATAGTTGTGGTTTTTAAGGCAAGGAAGTGTGCTGACTTGGTAAGATGATCTACCACGACCCATATCGCATCATGACCTTTCTTGGTCTGGGGTAGACCCACCATAAAATCCATGGTGATCTGCTCCCATTTCCATTCTAGAATCTCTATCGACTGTAAAATCCCACCGGGTCGTTGGTGTTCAGCCTTCACCATCTAGCACGTAAGACAACTGGCCACCCATGAAACAATGTCTTTCTTCATTCCTGGCCACTAGAAAAACCACTGCAGGTCCTTGAACATCTTAGTAATTCCTGGGTGTACTGTATATTTGGATCCATGGGCTTCTTGTAGAATACACTCCTTTATTGGTGAATCTGCAGGAACCCATATGCGATTCTCAAACCTGATTCCTCTGTCTACTCCCATAGATAGATGAGTTTGTGGCTTCAACATCAAACCTTTCATCTTGTCCAGCTCTTCACTGGTCAATTGTGATGCTATGATCTTACTCAACAACTCAGATTGAATCTGGATATTAGCCAACTGAACTAGATCCTCTAGTAGTTGTGGAGTCCACTCCACAAGCTCCTCCAAATTCTTCCACTGACTAGATAGAACAACTGCACACTTAAGCTGTTTCTGACTCAAAGAATCAGCCACGACATTCGCCTTACCAGGATGGTAGGTGATGGTGAAGTCATAATCCTTCATGTACTCCATCCATCATCGTTGTCGTAGGTTCAGGTCTCTCTGTGTCAGCAGGTATTTCAAACTCTTATGGTCGGTGAAGATCTCGAAGGTAGCACCGTACAGGTAATGCTACCATATCTTCAAATCATGGATGATAGCAGCTAACTCCAAGTCATGTGTCAGGTAATTCACCTCATTCAGCTTAAGCTGTCTGGAAGCATATGCAACCACATGTCGATTTTGTTCCAACACATAACCAAGTCCCATCTTGGAAGCATCGGTGAATATCATGAAACCCTCATTTCCAAAAGGTAGAGTCAACACAGGAGCAGTGGTCAGCTTCTCTTTCAATTCTTGGAATCGAGCTTCACATACTTCAAACCACACGAACTTCACATCCTTCCGAGTCAACATGGTTAGCGGTAAAGCAGTCTTGGAGAAATCCTTGATGAAGCGTCGGTAGTATCCAGCCAACCCCACAAAGATACGAATCTCGGAGGGGTTCTTCGGTGCCAGCCATTCTTGAACTGCCGATACTTTGGCTGGATCTACAACGATTGTTCCTCCTAAGATGATGTGTCCAAGAAACATGACTCGGTCTAGCCAAAACTCACATTTTGAGAACTTTTCGAAAAACTTATGCTTTCTCAGGATTTCAAGGACTCTGCCCAGGTGTTCACGGTGTTGGGATAGGTCATCTGAATACACTAAGATTTCATCTACGAACACTATCACAAAAGAGTCAAGGAAAGGATGGAACACACTGTTCATGAGGTTCATGAAGACATTCAGTGCATTGGATAATCCAAATAGCATGACCACAAACTCATAGTGGCCATAGCGGGTTCTGAAAGCCGTTTTAGGTATATCCTCACTCCTTACTCTCACCTGGTGGTATCCTAATCTCAAATCGATATTGGAAAAGACTCGAGATGATTTGTGTTGGTCAAACATGTCATCTATTCTAGGCAGAGGATACTTATTCATAATGGTTGCCTGATTGATCATCCGATAATCAATACACATCCAAAGCGACCCATCCTTCTTTTTCACGAAGAGAACTGGTTCTCCCCATGGTGATGTACTGGGTGGGATGAATCCTTTATCCAACAACTCTTGCAACTGGGTTTTCAACTCAAGCAACTGTGCAGGGGCCATTCTATAGGGTGCCTTAGATATAGGGTTAGTCCTAGGAGCTAGCTCAATAGAGAAGTCTACCTCCCTCTCAGGGGGAATCCCTGGTAGATCATCTAGAAACACATCCGCATACTCCCGAACCACCTCTATATCCGCTAAGGATTGCCTCTTAACCTCGGGTGTGGTAACTATAGATAGGTAGGCTTGACAACCCTTGGATAGCATCCGTTCAACTTTCAGAGCGGACACATAAAGACTGGTCGTCGCATCCTTCCTTCCTCGAATGGTGAAGTGTGGATAGCTGGTTTTCCTAATGAGAATCTTCTTCTCTCTACAGTCAATCTGGGCTCTGTAGGTGGAAAGCCAATCCATACCGATGATTACATCAAAATCACTCATATCAAGAAGGATGAAGTCAGTGGGAAACTCATGGTTCAGATACTTTACTGGCAAAACTGGGGTTTTCAAAAGAGAGGTATAAATACGACCACTCAGGGTTGTGACATCCAAAACATAACCCAAATCCTTGATATCCAAACCAAGCATAGTTGCCAGATTTCACGAAATAAAAGTATTAGTAGAACCAGAATCAAAGAGTGCTTTTACATTTTGTCCCATGACTTCCAGCAAGCCTACATAGTTTGTCCCATATCAAAAAGCTATTACATGATCTACTGAACTGAAAGGAAAACTCTACGAGTTATTACCCTCGATCATCCTATTAGCATTCTCCTGAGCTTCTGCATTATGAATGGTGAACACCCTAGCTTGCCTTCTCTCTCCAGCTAGAGGTGCTCCAGCTGGTTCTCCTGCTGGAGGTGCTACAGCTACTGGTTGTGCAGCCATAGGCTGTGACCCCAAAGGTCCTCTTGGGTCAGGATGGCGGTAGTTGGCGATAAAGTGTCCTTCTTGCTGACATCTGAAGCACACCTTCTTCTCAAAGCGGAACTTCCCAGGATGTGTTTGTCCACAGATGCGACATTGCTGGAGGCGACCACGGGGCTTGCCTTTGTGCCCATGCTTGTTCTTTTTGTGGTTTCATCCTTATCCCTTCTTGTGTTCATTCCTCTTCCTATGAGCTCCTTTAGTGAAACCCAAGTACCCTTTGGATTGATTTTGTGCAGGCATCACCGTCCTTTCCATGTCCAAGGCATTGTATAGACTTCAGCGAAGGTATTTGGCTTACTAGCCATCACATGCGGCTTGATGGCAGGGTTTAAGCACTCTATGAAGTGGTCCACCCTCCTCTCTTCATCCAACATGTGTCTGAAACGTTCCAGGAGGCGGAACCTACAACCAAAGTCCGCAGCTGAAGAGCTTCCTTAAGTCATGTGAGTGAACTCTCTTTATTTCTCCTTCGTTGCTGAGATGGGAATGAATCTGGCAGTGAAGATGGTCTTGAAGTTGGTCCACGCCATCGGTTCCTCACTTAGGTCTCTTCCCGAGATATGGTTCTCCCACCATATCTTGGCTGCACCTTCCAAAAGGTGAGTAGCAAACATAACCTTCTTATTCGACTGCACCTCGAGCATACGAAACCCATTCTCGACTGCAAGCAGCCAAGCTTCGACCTTATCGACCACTTCAGAGTTGTCTTCTCCCCAGAACTTCTCGACATTCATCTTGACGAAGTCCAGGATGGTGGCTCCAAGTCGAGGACGAACTAGAAGTGGCTCACCATTCTCATCCCTAGCTATGTCCCTAAGGGCCAGAGCACAGATAGCTTCAGTCAGTTGCTTTTGTTGTCCCATAAAAATTGCATCTGGTGTGTGAACCACCATGGCTGGTTCTTGACCACCAGGCTGGTCCTCCTCCATTCGGGCTTCCTCTTCATACACCTGGTATTCCTCATATTCTGGTCCTTCCCCTTGCTCTCGGTTGATGTCGGGCATTGGTTTAGGGTTTGGGACCTCGTGTACAGCTTCTTCAGGCCTCTTTCTCTTCTTAGAGGTCTCTCCACCATGGTTCTACTTCCTCTTCTCAGAGGATCCATTCTCCTTATGGGGTGGTCCACCACCACTGGTGGAAAAAGGGATAGCCACAACTTTTGTACGAGTCATCTGTACACAAACAGACTTTTAGTTTATCTTTAAACTAATTATACTTATGTCGATGACATCTTAATTACGTATCTTTTATTAATTTGGTAGAGGATCCCTTAGACCTTATCAACCTTAACCCATACCTCAAGAGGGTGAGGAAGAGAGAGAAAAACCCTAATCCTTAAAATCCTTAAGAGAATTTTGAGTTGAGGAGAGATGGACAAGATGAGAGAGTCCTAAAGGTATCTTATTTCGAGTCAAATCCTAGGACATCAGCCAGGCAGTCACACAATCCGGGAGTCCTCATATTCTGAATAGCGGTGCGAAGGAAAATTTTGCCAGCCCCCAGACGTGATCCTTTTCTAGACACCTCAGTCTTTCAGAAAATCCTCTAATAACACCCTCGGTTATATGGAATTTGTAAAATTTAATAATTATTAATGATTATATGAGAAACCTACACTCTGATACCAATTGTAACGACCCCGCCTCCCAGTAACCCCCCAATTAAGGGAGACCCAAAGGTCAGAGCCGTTATTCAATTCACAGGATCAAAGGTTCAACAAATAATCAATTATAATTATGAAATTCTACTAACTAAACTGAAATTTGGTAGAAAAATAAAACTTTGCTTACCTTTTTAAAACTTTGGAAATCTATCTATCCACATCTTAAATTATTCTATCTAATCCTCCTTGCACTTTATTTCTTAATTTCACGATGACTCACTATACTGTTTGTGCTTTCAGGATTACACCTAAAACGTCGACAAACAAAACGTCGGTCAGCAATTGTTGGTATGTGGAGGAAACCAAAATCTCACAATTAAGTCTAACAATTTAAATATTTCAATCAAGATATTTAGCAAGTCAATTTACATTTTCCATGTGACATTCCCCACCGCTTTTGCCCTAACCCTGGAATTACCCCTTTTAGGGTTTCTCTTTTGCCATTGACTTAAGGTCACCTTCTCAATCCCGAGCTTGGTTCCTGGGAGTCACCTATCATGGTGCTCCATAGTCATGCATCATAGACCACCTTCTCATTCCCGAGCTTGGTGTCTGGGGTCACCTCTCATGGTGCCCATTGGTCTACCCTCCTGGGACTGACCTTTATGGCATCTTCCATCAGGGTGGCATGTAGGTGCGGGAATACACATTTATATTAAATTTTGATAATCATAGTCACTTTATAATTGCAATATGAACATCCAAACTATTTAGTTGCACTCAATGCGATTAAACATCTAGGAATCCTTCGGGAAACTAAAGTGGCTATTCATAATTAACCACATACCTGTTAAGCAGACTTGAATGCAAAAATAACCAATCAAGAAATCAAACAAGTACACACATGTTGATCCTGAAAAAGGCATCCAATTTCTCTATCATTAATCATGTAATCTGGATCCATTAATCCTAGTTATTTCCTAGGTTATTTGCCCTTTTTAGGGTTTTGAGCATAATTAGGGTTCCACTTCATCTTTATTACTTTAAACTCTAATTTCACAAAATCACTTACAAACCCTAACTATTTCATTTTTATTTTACAAAAGATTCTAAATTCATCTTTTAGAAATAGGAAACCCTAATTTCATATTATGATCACTTTTCTTTTCTTTTCTTCTAATTTAGGGTTTCTAAACAAATTAATCAACATATTGAGTTAAAAACCCTAAACCTTGTAATTCTATCATAAAAATAGGTTAAAAACCATCTCAATCATTAAACAAGTTAACCATACTCAAATTAATCTATTTGCAAGATTAAAACCATCTTTGGTTAACAATTAGGGTTTTCTAATTACAAATTAACACTTTTCCCATAAAAAATGCACTTTTGCAAAAATATACAGATTTAGATATCCAAACCATTTTTAATGAGTATGTGGGGTGCTTGTCATCCTAAATTCAAGTGTTTAGGGAGGAAGACAGCGGTCATACCTAGCCCTCAATTTGAGAACGGATGCGGTCGTATCTTGGTGATTATATATGTGATGATATTGGAGGACAACTGTGGTTGTACCTCAGATGGTAGGGTATGCATACTCACCTCTTTTCACTAGTGTCGTGACCTGTACCAAGGACGGACTAGGCTGTAGCAACTTGACCTTATGTGTCGCTGTGGTGGACCCGTACTGACTGGGGGTGGAGAAGATCTTAGGAGTCCGACTCTTCCTAGATCTTGTATGGAACTGATTTGGACTTAGCAGTGGTCAGTTGGATTTTGAGTGGCATCCTCAATTTCCTCAGGGCATAGTAAAAGATGTAATACATCCGTATAGCATATCTATTTAGGGTTATACATGACACTTCATATTGGAGGATTACCCTTGTTTGTTCTCTTTACATAAAGATGATGCTTAGTGCAATTAAGAGATAGTAGATATACTTATGTTGTGGATATGCTTAAGATTGTAGATGCATACATATAATAGCCATGATTATTTTGATAACTATACTATTACTGCTGATTATAACCATGATGCTAGGTATCTCATGTTGTTAGTTATGTTTAGCATGCTTGCCATGCCTTTGTAACTAGAGATGCATATACTACTGATCATGCTTATCCAGATAGTTGTGCTTATGGTGTTAGCTCTTTTTATGATGTTGATATGTTCAACCTATTAGACATGCTAATGTTGTTATCTATGCTTATGTGGCTAGAGTTATTCATAATGATAGAGATGCTATGTTACTAGACTTGCTCATGATGCTAGATATGCATATGCTACTGAATTTCTTATGTTATCAACAAGATAAAGGATGATAGTCTGGCTAATGATGATAGTTATTATCTGCTCCCTTGTGTATTTTGATAAGCATCAGTGTTGCTGAGCTTATTTGTTATATCTGATTAATTTTCTTAACTATTTAATTACTTAAAACTATTGTAATCAATAAATGTTATTGAAGGTTATATCTCTTGTTGGGACTGGGTCTCGCCCTTGTGGTTCGCCACACTTTTTTTAGGTAATAAAAAGTGACAAAAACAAACATGTGGCGGCAAAGAGGAGCTATAGTAATGAATCTTTGATAAAGTTGATTAGATGTCTAGTGTGTCCTAGAGTCATCGTACTCTCAAGTCTGGGCAAGAAAAAGTTTGTAAATGGTGTTTCAAATGAATCCGACTTTTGTTAGCATATTAATACTTGTTTGTGTGGCATATACAAATACTATTTTCCTGTGTATATATGTTGTGGCTAAGATGATAGAACAATTTGTATCAAATTATTGGCATTGTATGGATATAAGAAAGATGTTGGGCTCTTATGAAAATGTTTCAAAATGGGTGATGACATCGAAATCAATTTTAATTTACCCATATTTGTGGGAATGTGATTAATTAGTGATTGATTGTGTTTTATGTTTTGAGTAATCTCATTTTGTGTAACGGGTTCTCACAGGTTGGTATCATAGTTTTAGGTTCACTGAGTCTACAGGTACACTAGGGCATAAGACTAGGGTGACGTCTAAGTTAAGAATACGACACAAAAATATGGTCCATACTGCCTAATCTCAGTATTTGGGTGCCCTGGACAAGTATTCAATTATTGAAGAAAGGTAAGTATGGAACTCTTAGATTGTTATCTTTCTGATTACTCTGATCAAATAGTCATTTTTAGACAATCTAAAGAGCATAACGAATAAGAAATCATGGTGTCAATATCTCAATCCTACCTTAAAGAAGATGAGAATTGCATAATTATTTATCAAAACTTGAATGTTTGGTAACTATAAGAGAAATATACAACACCATGGTATCTAATTATGAATACAAATAAGAAAAAGTGGAGTTCTTGAAGATGTGATTCATGAAGATAATAAAGTAAAAGATAGTTAAGTCTATGCTTATAAAGTGATTCAAGGTATGAAATCCACATCAGATGGAGATAACTCCAATCATAAGTATAAAATGAGAAGATAAATGAGAACAATGACAAAGAAATAAGGTGGAACCTGAGTTAATATCAGACCAACCTATGTGTGTAAGAAAGTGTTAACAAAAAATCAGCACGACATGTGAAAGAAATTGAGAAATGATCCTTGTTTAATGAAGAAAATGAAGAATATGATGATTTACTTGCTGATAAGTGGTTGAAAAATATAATAAAATAAGAGAACATACCCAAGTGTGATAAATAGTCATCAAGGAAGGAGTAATGAGATATGTTAATCATGATGATTCCTATCCTAATGGCAACAAACCCAAAATGAAAAAGGTAAAATGATACATAAGAAGTTGTAACCTGCATAATGAAAATAGAATTCATTACCTTTTTGCTAGTGACCGTTGACAAATACTATTATAGTATGGGAAGTGTGTTTCCCTTTGTGTCTTTCCTTTCTAGGGCACAACTTTCAAGTGGATCATTTCCACTTGATACGTTTGGATTCACTGCAAACATGAAGGTGGATCACTTATTATAGCATAAGTTGTTTGGACTATGGTTCCAAGTTCATAATGTTTGTGATGATTTTTTTCTTTTGAGCCTTCCAATAATTAGGAACACTCTTATATATATCTTGATATTTGTTATGTTGGTAAAAGTAGATGATATAAGGATGTGAGTTGCTTATAGCACATGAGGTGGATACCATGGTAATGAATCCTAGTATCTAAGATGTATTAATAATATGAGAAATATGTGAAGGTTGGAGATGTTTATTAAATGAACATTCCAAGTAATCCTCTTCCGTAGAGAGAGAGGGAGAGAGAGTTGATGATGACCCTCTAAATGTTGTTTGAAAAAAGTGATTCTATAATGTTGTGTATGGTTTAGTGATAGCTGGAAAAGACCACTATCAAGGATAGATGGTTTGTTGGTCAATAGATATGTGATACCGTGTTCCTTTAAGATAAACCTATGATCAAATATCAATACATAAGATTTAGATTGGATGACATAATTCACATGACCATGATGAGTTTAGAGTTATGTCCTATATACTAACCAATGTACAAATAGAATTTATGAATAGGTGGAACAAAGTGTTCCAATCATGTCATACAAATTACATCAAGCTTTAAATGATGACATGTCAAAATATTTCCAATATGGTCAAAAATATGATCAATATTTCTTCAAAAACCTTAGTATTGCCGAAGCAGAAATAGCTATGAGATAAGTTGAACAAGAGTGAGATGGGGTCGATTAAATTTCTTTATGGGATCATGATATGTCTTCTAAGTAGGTTGTGTAAATCCTAGTAAGGTGAAGATAGTGTTTTTGTTCCACCCCTAACAAGGTCAATCAGGAAATTATATTTGTTAACATTTATATACAAGTGTATGATTCTTCAACCAAATAGATGGTTAGTCCACCATTGATATGATTGGAGAATCCTCTAAAAATATATTCGTAATAATTTCTTGAAAACAAGAGGGTGCCTACATGGTTGATTGAGTTGTTGATTACAACAACCATTAAAGGATCATAGAGATGAAACCTTGTAAAGTTGCATATGATAATAGATATCTGATGTTTTATGTTTGGTAAGATCTAATGAGTGTGGCCTCTGAGTGATGTGTGATACAACGTATAGAATAGTTCAAGATAACAATCGAGTCCCAAAGTTGAAGCTTAATATTAGATTTGTACAGGTGGCACAACAAGTTTCTATGTTCCATATTTGTAAATGTCTTCTTTTGTGGGGGTCTTTGTATTGACCCAAGATGATATATGTATGAATGATGTGACATCACCATGATATGAAATTAATCATGTGAAGGTAATAGGATGAGGTGCATAGGAAGTACCCATTTTGTTTACCTTGGATTTCGAGGGCAAAATCCCTGTTAGGGGTTTATAGTTGTAAGGCCCCTAAACATACTTAATGAGTTGAATGAGCGTACTTATCATACTTTAATTCTTATAACCATAATATAACCTTTTTATATGATTTGAAATCATAATACAAGCTTAAGTTTCAAATTTGGTCCAATTTGGACACTGTTTGAGCAAGTTATGCAATTTTATGCACATTTTGGACTTTTATGCAATTTACCCAATTGAGAGATTTTCTTTGCAATTTATCATTTTAATTATGTTCTTTGGATATTATATCATCCTTATTGAGATTTTTGATCCATGGGGTGCCTATTTAAACCTTGGTTTGAAGGTGTTTTCTGCAAGGGTATTTTAGGGTTTTCCCCTTCACGGATGAGCTACCTTTAGCTATCAACTAATAAATTATTTGATTGGCTGGGAAATTAGACAAAGGAAAGATAATAGTTTCTATACACATGGTGGGGGAGCTTCTTGTGTGTGTGCTTCTATATTCTTAATAAATTAAGGCCATGGACACTTGGATAGATACTAGAACTTCAACTTTTTCCTTTTCTTTATCTTAAAGGGTCATATACTTATCCCCAAGCACCAAAATGAGCAATTTTTTCTCCACAACCTCCATCCTTCTCCCAACCTCGTTCTCCCTCTGTTCATCTATGAATTTTTCTGGCCATGGAAGAAGAAAGTGAGGATCTTCTTGGAGAAAGGCTCTAAGGTTGAAATTGACTTCATTTTAGGGTTGAAAAAGCTTCCTTCTAGTGATCTTGACCTAAAAGTGTAAGAATTCCCTACTTTCCTCCATCTATTTCTTTGTTATCCTTCCTCCTAGCTTTATCCAGGTCAGAACCTTGGTGTTCCATGGTTGAAATTGCTCTAAATCTATAAAACCCTACCTTTCTTGCTCCTTATGCTTAGGGTTTGCTCATTTGATGAAGAAAGGTGCTAGATGGACGAATTCATAGATTACTCTTGGATTTTCTACCCTACCTTCTCAATATTTATTCTGTGTGAGGTTTTATCTTCTAATTAGAGGCCAGTTTTATAACTTGCTCCACGTTTATTTCTTAACATAAGCTTTCTAGATCATGTTATTGCTTGAAAATGATGATCCATGCACTAAAAAGCAATGCTTGACTAGGATTTCGATTTCTATGATGTTTCCTGTTCTGATTTCAGTTATATATGAACCTTCTATCATGTGTACATTATTCCTAAGGTATTATGTTACTTGGATCAGGTTGTTTTGACAACCTATGGTGCTAAGCACCAATCAAACAAAGGTCAATTTTAAGGTTTAAAGCTGATTTCTTCTATAAACCATGACCCGATTATGGTACCATTGCAACAACCTATGGTGTTGTCTTCATAACAACTGATGGTCGTGATCAAGGGTGTCAAATGATGGTGACAACCTATGGTCACCCCCTTAGGTCAGGTTTTGGACCGATTAGAAGTTTAATGATCAACCATTAATTACCCTACTGATGTTATCAATCAATGACGACATTAGCTTAATATTTGACGTTGATTAATGAATATAGTGTTGATCTAACAACCTATTTTGATTTAATGGTCACTAATGATGGTTGATCAGTTCTCTAAAACCTATGTTGAGTCAAGTATTGTAGTTGTATCATCAATTAAGCCTTAGACCAATGGTTTCTTGGGTCATTTGATGCAATGGTCAAACCTATACTGTAATTGATGGTTTTAATATATGAACTTGACCCAATGTTCAAGATCTACTATTTATTCCTCCAATAAAGTGGAATGATGGATAATGTAATATTTTGGTCCTAATAATGTGATTTAAATGGTTTCGTTTATATGATCAACTTAAGGATCTTAATTATTGACAATGGATGACTTATTTTAAATGAACGGTCAATTGTGGGATTTACCCTACTCTCAATGGAACTTTTTGTGTTGTTAATCAAGGGATGTCTAGGGTTAGATGGTGACTCTTTCTAGAGCACAAATCAAGGACTTCATAGGTTTTTTTATCTAAGGTGTTTACTTATGTAAACAACCAAATGTTTTACCTTTTAAACATCCAATGGTTCTGGGTGACATTATGGTATGGTGATACAGGTTCAATGATGATGGAACAAATGGAGGGTTACCATTAATAAGGTATTCTTACCTATTCAATCATATGAATAGAAGGGATGATAACCATATTGTGTTGATATCTAACCCTAATGAGGTATAGCTTGTTATACCTAGCTTTAATATAACTAAATGATGGTAATTGGGTATGAATAGTCCTTAAATGACTGATACAATCATGGAGTACTCTGTTACTATTGTTGAAACCCTAGTATGATATAACCCAATGTTTATACCTTGATTTATGTGTGGGTTCATACTTGAGAATAGTATGGAATGTGATGCTGATGCTTCACCTTATGCATCCATGATCCAATGGGGATGTCATGAGTTAGGGTTTGGGTATGAGTGCTGATTAGTAACATTGTTATAATTTATCATGTTGAACCTAAATCTAATGCAAATACATAAATATGAGTATTAATGTTTAACATTCTTATATGATGGAATGATGGTGGAATAACCTCCTTAACATAACATGATCATAACCCTAATGTGTTAATTGGTGGTTATCATAGCCACATGGTTGATACTTTATTATGCTAAACATGTGCATTATGAATATGATGAGGGTTAATCATATCTAGATTCCTTGCACGTTGATGTGATAAAGGAATGTTCTTAAGGTTAATATAACCCTTCTATGATTGTTTATGAATATATCCTATCTCATTAATGCAATATTGTGTTGATCCAGTGGATTATATGTAAGTGATGTTGTTGAGCCTTGTTATAAGGCAAGGAAAGATAATGATGATCTTGCAAGGAATAGTATGATGGTGTTAATGACCTTAGGGAATGGTTGAGCCCTGAATGAGGTGTAATCCTCTTGTGTTGATAGGTGTTGATACCCTGTGATATTGTGAAAAGGATTTATATCTTGTGATAGTATGATGACTAGTGTGGTCTCATGAATGGAAAGTGAATAGTACCATGTGATGATGAGATGAGAAATTATGTTTCACACATTTTATATCTTTTGAAGTTGTGATATTTATATGCTTGTTAGAAGTGAATTAGGGTTCATGTCCACTTGTTTGATGTAGCCTTAATTAACCCAACTGGCATAATTAATCAAGTAAAACTATAACCATGTAGTGCCATGTGCCATAGATCCATCTGAGTGTCAGAACTTTCTAGATGGTGAAACAAGTATTCCTAAGGGAAACTCAGAACGCATACTGATGAGTATGTGGGGTGCTTGTCATCCTGAATTCAAGTGTATATGGAGGAAGGCTGTGGTCATACCCAACCCTCAATTTGAGAATGGATGCAGTTTTATCTCAATGATTATATGTCATTATATTGGTGGACAACTGCGGTTGTACCTCGGATGGTAGGGTATGCGTACCCACCTCTTTTCACTAGTGTAGTGACCTGTACCAAGGATAGACTAGGCTATAGCAGCTTGACCTAATGTGTCGTTGTGGCGGACGTGTACTGACCAGGGGCGGAGAAGATCTTAGGAGTCTGACTCTTCCTTGATCTTGTATGGCACTGATAATTGGATTTTGAGCGGTATCCTCAATTTCCTTAGGGCATAAGAAAAGATGTAATACAACCATATAGCATATCTATTTAGGGTTATACATGACACTTCATATTGAATGATAACCCTTGTTTGTTCTCTTTACATAAAGATGATACTTAGTGCAATTAAGAGATAATAGATATACTTATGTTGTGGATATGCTTAAGATTGTAGATGCGTACATATTGTAGCCGTGATTATGTTGATAACTATACTGCTACTAGTGATTATAATGTTGATGCTAGATATCTCATGTTGTTAGTTATGTTTAGCATGCTAGCCATGCCTTTGTAACTAGATATGCATATACTAATGATCATGCTTATCCATATAGTTGTGCTTATGGTGTTAGCTCTTTTTATGATGTTGATATGTTCAACCTATTAGACATGCTAATGTTGTTATCTATGCTTATGTGGCTAGAGTTATTCATAATGATAGATATGCTATGTTACTAGACTTGGTCATGGTGCTAGATATTCATATGGTACTGAATTGCTTATGTTATCAAAAAGATAAAGGATGATAGTCTGGCTAATGATGATAGTTATTATCTACTCCCTTGTGTATTTTGATTATCATCAGTGCTACTGAGCTTATTTGTTATATCTTATTAATTTTCTTAACTGTTTAATTACTTATAAATGTAGTAATCAATAAATGTTGAGAGGTTATATCTCTTGCTGGGACAGGGTCTCACCCTTATGGTTCGCCACCTTTTTTTAGGTAATCAGAAGTGATGAAAACAAAAATGTGGCAACAAGGAGGAGCTATAGTAATGAATCTTTGATAAAGTTGATTAGATGTCTAGTGTGTCCTAGAGTCATCCTTGTATTCTCAGGTTCGGGCAAGAAAAAGTTTGTATATGGTGTTTCAAATGAATCAGACTTTTGTTAGCATATTAATACTTGTTTGTGTGACATATACGAATATTGTTCTTCTGTGTATATATGTAGTGGATAAGATGATAGAACAATTTGTATCAAATTCTTGGCATAGTATGGATATAAGAAATATGTTGGGCTCTTATGCAAATGTTTCAGAACGGGTGCTAACGTTGAAATCGGTATTAATTTACCCATATTTTTTGGTATGTGATTAATTAGTGATTGATTGTGTTTTATGTTTTGATTAATCTCGTTTAGTGTAACGGGTTCTCATAGGTTGGTATCAAAGCTTTAGGTTCACTGAGTCTATAGGGACACTAGGACGTAAGACTAGGATGACGTCTAAGTTAAGAATATGACACAAAAATATGGTGCATACTGCCTAATCTCAGTATTTGGGTGCCCTAGCTAAGTATTCAATTATTGAATAAAGGTAAGTATGGAACTCTTAGATTGTTATCTTTCTGATTACTCTGATCAAGTAGTCATTTTGAGAAAATATAAAGAGAATAATGAATAATAAATCATGGTGTGAATATCTCAATCCTACCCTAAATAAGATGAGAATTGCATCATTATCTATTAAAACTTGAATGTTTGGTAACTATAAGAGAAAGATACAACACCATGGTATCTAAATATGAATACAAATAAGAAAAAGAGGAGTTCTTGAACATGTGATTCATGAAGATAATAAAGAAAAAGATAGATAAGTCTATGCTTATAAAGTGATTCAAGATATGAAATCCACATATGATGGAGATAACTCCAATGATAAGTATAAAATGAGAAGATAAATGAGAACAATGACAAAGAAATAAGGTGGAACCTAAGTTAATCTCAGACCAACCTATGTGTGTAAGAAAGTGTTAACGAAAATTCAGCACGGCATGTGAAAGAAATTCAGAGATGATCCCTGTTTAATGGAGAAAATGAAGAATATGATGATTTACTTGTTGATAAGTGGTTGAAAAATATAATAAAATAAGAGAACATACCCAAGTGTGATAAATAGTTATCAAGGAAGGAGTAATGAGATATGTTAATCATGATGATTCCAATGCTAATGGCAAGGAACCCAAAATAAAAAAGATAAAATGATACATAAGAAGTTGTAACCTGCATAATGAAAATAGAATTCGTTACCTTTTTGCTAGTGACCCTTGATAAATACTACTATAGTATGGGAAGTGTGTTTCCCTTTGTGTCTTTCCTTTCTAGGGCACAACTTTCAAGTGGATCATTGCCACTTGGTACATGTGGATTCACTGCAAACATGAAGGTGGATCACTTATTATATCATAAGGTTGTTTGGACTATGGTTCCAAGTTCATAAAGTTTGTGATGGTTTTTCTTTTGAGCCTTCCAATAATTAGGAACACTCCTCTTATATATGTCTTGATATTTGTTATGTTGGTAAAAGTAGATGATATAAGGATGTGAATTGCTTATATCACATGAGGTGGATACCAAGGTAATGAATCCTAGTATCCAAGATGTATTAATAGTATGATAAATATGTGAATGTTGGAGATGTTTATTAAATGAACATTCCAAGTATTCCTCTTACGTAGAGAGAGAGGGAGAGAGAGTTGATGATGACCCTATAAATGTTGTTTAAAAAAAGTGATTCTATAATGTTGTGTATGGTTCAGTGATATCTGGACAAGACCACTATCAAGGATATATGGTTTGTTGGTCAATAGATATGTGATATTGTGTTCCTTTAAGATAAACCTATGATCAAATATCAATGCATAAGATTTAGATTGGATGACATAATTCACATGACCATGATGAGTTTAGAGTTATGTCCTATAGACTAACCAATGTACAAATAGAATTTATGAATAGGAGGAACAGAGTGTTCCAATCATGTCATACAAATTATATCAAGCTTTAAATGATGACATGTCAAAGTATTTCCAATATAGTCAAAAATATGATTAGTATTTCTTCAAAAACCTTAGGGATGTCGAAGAAACAATAGCTATGAGATAAGTTAAACAAGAGTGAGATGGGTTTGATTAAATTTCTTTATGGGATCATGATATGTCTTCTAAGTAGGTTGTGTAAATCCTAGTAAGGTGAAGATAGTGTTTTTGTTCCACCCCTAACAAGGTCAATCAACAAATTATATTTGTTAACCGTTATATACAAGTGTATGATTCTTCAACCAAATAGATGGTTAGTCCACCATTGATATGATTGGAAAATCCTCTAAAAATATATTCGTCATAATTTCTTGAAAACTAGGGGGTGCCTACATGGTTGATTGAGTTGTTGATTACAACAACCATTAAAGGAGCATAGAGATGAAACCTTGTAAAGTTGCATATGATAATATATACCTAATGTTTTATGTTTGGTAAGATGTAGTGAGTGTGGCATCTGAGTGATGTGTGATACAACATATAGAATAGTTCAAGACAACAATCGAGTCCCAAAGTTGAAAGTTACTATTAGATTTGTACAGATGGCACAACAAGTTTCTATGTTCCATATTTGCAAATGTCTTCTTATGTGGGTGGTTTTTGTGTTGACCCAAGATGATATACGTATGAATGATGTGACATCACCATGATATGCAAGTAAGCATGTGAAAGTAATAGGATGAGGTGCAGAGGAAGTACCCATCTTTGTTTACCTTGGATTTCAGGGGTGAAATCCCTGTTAGGGGTTTATAGTTGTAAGACCCCTAAACATACTTAATGATTTGAATGAGCATAATTATCATAATTGAATTCTTATAACCCTACGATAACCTTTTGATATGCTTTGAAATCATAAGACAAGCTTAAGTTTCAAATTTGGTCCAATTTGGACATTGTTTGACAAGTTATGTAATTTTATGCACATTTTGGACTTTTCTACAATTTACCCAAATAAGACGTTTTCTTTGCAATTTATGACTTGAATTATGTTCCTTGGATATTCTATCATAATTCTTGAGATTTGTTAGCCATGGGGTGCCTATTTAAACCTTGGTTTGAAGGTGTTTTCTGCAAGGGTAATTTAGGGTTTTCCCCTTCACTAGATGAACTACCTTTAGTAGCTATCAACTAATGAATTATTTGATTGGCTGGGAAATTAGATAAAGGAAAGCTAAGCAGGTCTATACACATGGTGGGGGAGCTTCTTGTGTCTATGATTGTATATTCTTAATAAATTAAGGCCATGGACACTTGGATAGATATTAGAACTTCAACTTTTTCCTTTTCTTTATCTTAAAGTGTCATATACTTATCCCCAAGCACCAAAACGAGCCATTTTCTCTCCACAACCTCTCTCCTTCTCCCTCTGCTCATCTGTGAATTTTTATTCCCATGAAAGAAGAAAGTGGCGATCTTCTTGGAGAAAGGATCTAAGGTTGAATTTGACTTCATTTTAGGGTTGAAAAAGCTTCGTTCTGGTGATCTTGACCTAAAAGTGTAAGAATTCCCTTCTTTCCTCCGTCTATTTCTTTGTTATCCTTCCTCCTAGATTTATCCAGTTCGTAACCTTGCTGTTCCATGGTTGAAATTGCTCTAAATCTCTAAAACCCTACCTTTCTTGCTCCTTATGCTTAGGGTTTGCTCATTTGATGAAGAAAGGTGCTAGATGGACGAATTCATAGCTTACTCTTGTATTTTATGCCCTACCTTCACAAGATTTATTCTATCTGGGGTTTTATATTATAATAAGAGGCAAGTTTTATAACTTGCTCCACGTTTATTGCTTATCATAAGTTTTCTAGATCATGTTCTTGCTTGAAAATGATGATCCATGCACTAAAAAGCTATGCTTGACTAGGATTTCGATTTTTATAATGTTTCCTATTATGATTTCAGTTATATATGAATTTGAAATCAATTTTACATTATTCATAAGGTATTATATGACTTGGATAAGGTTTTTTTGACAACCTATGGTGCTAATCACCTCTCAAATAATGGTCAGTTTTAGGGTTTAAAGCTGATTTCTTCTATAAACCATGTGACTCGATGATGGTACCATTGCAACAACCCTATGGTGTTGTCTTCATAACAACTGATGGTCGTGGTCAAGGGTGTAAAATTATGGTGACAACATATGGTCACCCCCTTAGGTCAGGTTTTGGACCAATTAGAAGTTTAATGATCAACCATTAAGTACCCTATTGATGTTATCAATCAATGACGACATTAGCTTAATATTTGACGTTGATTAATGAATATAGTGTTGATCTAACAACCTATGGTGATTTAATGGTCACTAATGATGGTGGATCATGTCTCTAAAACCTATTTTGAGTCAAGCATTGTAGTTGTATCATCAATTAAGCCTTAGACCAATGGTTTCTTGGGTCATTTGATGCAATGGTCGGACCTATACTGTAATTGATGGTTTTAATATATGAACTTGACCCAATGTTCAAGATCTACTGTTTATTCCTCCAATAAAGTGGAATGATGGATAATTTAATATGTTGGTCCTAATAATGTGATTTAGATGGATTCCTTTATATGATCAACTTAAGGAGCTTAATTGTAGACAATGGATGGCTTGTTTTAAATGAACAGTCGATTGTGGGTTTTACCCTACTCTCAATGGAACTTTTTGTGTTGTTAATCAAGGGATGTCTAATGTTAGATGGTGACTCTTTCTAGAGAACAAATCAAGGACTTCATAGGTGGTTTATCTAAGGTGATTACTTATGTAAACAACCAAAGGTCTTACCTTTTAAACATGCAATGGTTCTGGGTGACATTGTGGTACAGTGATACATGTTCAATGATGATGGAACAAATGGAGGGTTACCCTTAATAAGGTAGTGTTACCTATTCACTCATAAGAAGGGATTATAACCATATTTTTTTGATATGTAACCCTAATGAGTTATAGCTTGTTATACCTAGCTTTTAATATAACTAAATGATGGTAATTGGGTATGAATAGTCCTTAAATGACTAATACAATCATGTAGTACTCTATTACTGTTGTTGAAACCCTAGTATGCTCTAAACCAATGTTTATACTTTGATTTATGTGTGGCTTCATACTTGAGAATAGTATGGAATGTGATGGTGATACTTCACCTTATGCATCCATGATCCAATGGGGATGTCACGAGTTAGGGTTTGGGTATGAGTGCTGATTAGTAACATTGATATAATTTATCATGTTGAACCTAACTCTAATGCAAATACATAAATATGAGTATTTATGTTTAACATTCTTATATGATGGAATGATGGTGGAATAACCTCCTTAACATGATCATAACCCTAATGTGCTAATTGGTGGTTATCATAGCAACATGGTTGATACTTTCTTATGGTAAACATGTGCATTATGAATATGACGAGGGTTAATCATATCTAGATTCCTTGCATGTTGATGTGATAAAGGAATGTTCTTAATGTTAATATAACCCTGCTATGATTTTTTATGAATATCTCCTAGATCATTAATGTAATATTGTGTTGATCCAGTGTATTATATGTAAGTGATGTTGTTGAGCCTTGTTATAAGGCATGGAAAGATAATGATGATCCTGCAGGGAATAATATGATGGTCTTAATGACCTTAGGGCACGGTTGAGCCCTGAATGAGGTGTAATCCTGTTGTGTTGATAAGTGTTGATACCTTATGATATTGTGAAAAGGATTTATATCTTATGATAGTATGATGACTAGTGTGGTCTCATGAATGGCAAGTGAATAGTACCATGTGATGATGATATGAGAAATTATGTTTCACACATTTTATATCTTTTGAAGTTGTGATATTTATATGCTTGTTAGAAGTGAATTAGGGTTTGTATTTCCACTTGTTTGATGTAGCCTTAATTCACCCAATTGGCATAATTAATCAAGTGAAACTCTAATCATGTAGTGCCATGTGCCATATATCCATCTGAGTGTCAGAACTTTCTAGATGGTGAAACAAGTATTCCTAAGGGAAACTCAGAGTACATACTGATGAGTATGTGGGGTGCTTGTCATCCTAAATTCAAGTGTTTAGGGAGGAAGACTGCGGTCATACCTAGTCCTCATTTTGAGAACGAATGCGGTCGTATCTCAGTGATTATATATGTGATGATATTGGAGGACAATTGCAGTTGTACCTTGGATGGTAGGGTATGCGTACCCACCTCTTTTCACTAGTGTTGTAACCTGTACCAACGATGTACTAGGCTATAGCAGCTTGACCTTATGTGTCACTTTGGCAGACTCGTACTGACTGGGGGCAGGGAATGTCTTAGGAGTCCAGCTCTTCCTAGATCTTGTATGGCACTGATTTCGACTTAGCAGTGGTCAGTTGGATTTTGAGTGGTATTCTCAATTTCCTTAAGGATTAATAAAAGATGTAATACAGCCGTATAGCGTATCTATTTAGGGTTATACATGATGCTTCATATTGGATGATAACCCTTGTTTGTTCTCTTTACATAAAGATGATGCCTAGTGCAATTAAGAGATAGTAGATATACTTATGTTGTGGATATGCTTAAGATTGTAGATGCGTACATACAGTAGCCATGATTATGTTGATAACTATACTGCTACTGCTGATTATAATCATGATGCTAGCTATCTCATGTTGTTAGTTATGTTTAGCATGCTAGCCATGCCTTTGTAACTAGAGATGCACATACTGCTGATCATTCTTATCTAGATAGTTTTGCTAATGGTGTTAGCTCTTTTTATGATGTTGATATGTTGAACCTATTAGACATGCTAATGTTGTTATCTATGCTTATGTGGCTATAGTTATTCATAATGATAGAGATGCTATATTACTACACCTTCTCATGATGCTAGATATGCATATGCTACTGAATTTCTTATGTTATCAACAAGATAAAGGATGATAGTCTGGCTAATGATGATAGTTATTATCTAATCCATTGTGTATTTTGATAATCATCAGTGCTGCTGAGCTTATTTGTTATATCTTATTAGTTGTCTTAACTATTTAATTACTTAAAAATGTAGTAATCAATAAATGTTGTTCGAGGTTATATCTCTTGCTGGGACTGGGTCTCACCCTTGTAGTTCGCCACATTTTTTTAGGTAATTCGATGTGACGAAAACAAGCATGTGGCAACAAAGAGGAGCTATAGTAATGAATCTTTGATAAAGTTGATTAGATGTCTAGTGTGTCCTAGAGTCATCCTTGTATTCTCAGGTCCGGGCAAGAAAAAGTTTATATATGGTGTTTCAAATGAATCGGACTTTTGTTAGCATATTAATACTTATTTGGGTGGCATATACAAATATTGTTCTCCTGTGTATATATGTGGTGGATAAGATGATAGAACAATTTGTATCAAATTCTTGGCATTGTATGGATATAAGAAAGATGTTGGGCTCTTATGCAAATGTTTCTGAACGGGTGCTAACGTTGAAATTAGTTTTAATTTACCCATATTTTTGGGTATGTGATTAATTAGTGATTGATTGTGTTTTATGTTTTGAGTAATCTCGTTTAGTGTAATGGGTTCTCACATTTACTATAGTTTTTGTAAACGGGTTAAGAATGAAGATTCTTGTCAGATTGTTTTCATGTTTATTGATCATGGGGGAGAATTTGAAAATGATCTATTTGAATGTTTTTGTGAAGAATCTGACTATGCACACAACTTCTCTTCACCCCGAACACCTCAACAAAATGGGTTTGAAGGGGGGAAGAATAGGTCACTACATGAGATGGCTAGGACCATGCTTTTAGAGTGTGACACTCCAAAGAAGGGAGTGTGACACTCTAAAGAAGTTTTGGGCCCAAGCTGTTAGTACCTCATGTTTTGTGTAAAACTATTTTTTTAGACATCCTTCTTTAAAGAAAACCCCCTATGAGCTATGGCGTGGTAGAAAGCCTTCTATCGAGTATTTCCATATTTTCATATGTCCAAGTTTTCTTTTGAATATGAAAGATTCTCTCGACAAGTTTGATCTGAAATCTTACAAGGCTTTCTTTCTTAGATATAACACTTATAGTAAGGCTTATAGAGTATTTAGCATTGATCTTGCTAAAGTAGAAGAATATAATAATGTTAAGTTTATTGAGACTGACCCCTCTATTCCCAAAGATATTGTTCCATATGATGATGTTGTATGTGAGGTAATGCCTATTATAAAAGAACTCAACATCACCTAAAAGGGAAAAGAGGTGGCCACTCAAAAAGAAGAGAAAGATGAAGAAAAGAAGGATCTAACTCCCCGATTTTCAAAGGATCATTCATAAGAGCTAATCTTAGGTGAACCTTTTGAAAGAGTGAATACACGGGCTTCATTCAACAAACAACAAGTCAACAACACCTTCATCTCACAAATCGATCCAAAGAACATCAAAGAAGCTCTTGGGGATGATGAATGGATCCTATCCATGTAAGAGGAGATGGAGCAGTTTGAAAAGAACAAAGTATGTACCCTAGTGCCAAGACCAAGTGATAGAAAGGTCATTGGCACCAATTGCGTCTATTTCAACAAGCTAGATGAAAGTAGAAAAGTGGTAAGGAACAAAGAAAGGTTAGTGTCTCAAGGCTACAATCAACAGGAAGTTATATATTTTGATGAAACATATGCACCTCTAGCTAGGCATGAGTCCATTTGTATGTTTCTTGCTTTTACTATATATAAAAACTTTCTTATTTATCAAATAGATGTTAAAAGTGTATTTTTTAATGGTACAATTGAGGAGGAAGTATATGTTGCACAACCTACAAGCTTTGAACATGACAATTTACCCAACCTTGTTTATATGTTGCAAAAATCTCTCTTTGAACTCAAACAAGAACCTCAAGCTTGGTATGAGAAATTAAAGAACTTTTTGTTAGATCATGGGTATATCATGGGCAAAGTAGATTCAACCTTGTTTCTTAAACACACTTCTAACAATTTTCTTATCATTCAAATATATGTTGATGATATCATTTTTGATGGAACTAAACTTGATCTTTGTAAAGAATTTAGTGATCTTATGCGGAGTGAATTTGAAATGAGTATGATGGGTGAGCTCATGTTCTTCCTCGACTTTCAAATAAAGCAAACTAATGATGGAAACTTCATCAACCAAGGCAAGTACACAAGTGAGCTATTTAAGTTCTTTGGGATGGACAACACTAAGCAGATGGAAACACCCATGTCAAACACCGTCAAACTTAACAAAGATGAAGAAGGTGAGAAGGTAGATGAGAAGCACTATAGATGTTTGATTGGAAGTTTGCTTTACTTAATTGCCTCTAGACCTGATATAACATTTAGTGTTGGATTGTGTGCTTACTTTCAATCAAATCCCAAAAAATCCCATCATGTAGATGTTAAGAGAATTTTAAGGTACTCAACCAAAACTCCAAATTTTGGTCTATGGTATCCCAAGTCAAGGGACTTTACTCTTATATCCTATAGTGATGCAGATTATGCGGGATTCTTGATTGATAGAAAGTGCACAAGTGGCACTTGTTTTCTCCAAGGACCATGCTTGGCATCTTGATTCTCCAAGAAACAGAGCACAGTGGCATTATCAACCACCGAAGCTGAATACATTGCAGCTGAGAGTTGTTGTGCCCAGGTCCAATGGATGAAGAAAATGCTCCAAGACTTTAACTGTAATGTCCTAGGATTTGAAGCCTCAGATAAAATGATCTTATAAGGAATGATTGGACTACCCATATCACCACAGTGCACCTCTTTTTTTGGGAGCCCATCACTAAAGAACTCCATAGTTAAGCATGCTCAGCTTGGAGTAGTACTAGGATGGGTAACCAGTCATGAAGTTGACCCCGGCTTGCGTGTGAGTGAGGAAAAAGTGCACAGTTAAGGCTAGTAGTGGTCTATGGGGCCAGTCATCATTCCTAAAACTCTACTAGATCCTAGGGCACTGGGTCTAGGCGTTACAAAATAGGGTTGGAAGCATACCTCAATAAATGCCAATGTTGGCCCCACGTACATGATTGGACGTGCACCTCCTTTTTTGAGAGCCCATCACTAAAGAACTCTGTAGTTAAGCGTGCTCAGCTTGGAGTAGTACTAGGATGGGTGACTAGTCAGGAAGTTGATCCCATCTTGTGTGTGAGTGAGAACAAAGCGCATAGTTAAGGCTAGTGGTGGTCTATGGGGCCAGTCATCATTCCTGAAAATCTATTAGAGCCTAGGGCACTAGGACCAAGCATTACAAATGGTATCAGAGCCAATTCCCCTCCAGTAGGTGGGTCCCACATGGACATGTGGCATGCCAGTATTGAGTCGTGTAGTCCAAGCAAGTTGGAAAGGGCTATCTATGGTGATGTAGCCACCCTTGCATTGGTATTATGTGATCGGGAGCAGGGTGTCCATGGGCCATTTTGGGTCTGCACAGAAATGGGGAAATATTATGAGGTCATATAGTTGAGCCTTGATGAGGATGTCAAGAGTTTAAGTTGGGGAGATTATAATGTACCAACTGGGGTGAGAGAGAAGCTTTGTACGATTTCGGTCTTTCTCGAATATTCATCAAAACACCAAAAAGTCGGGATAATCTTGTGCAGAATTGAGAGAGGAGAAATTCACCTATCTTATCACCACATCAAGATTGTCTTAGTATGTTGTATCCCCTATTAATCTATGTTGAGAAATTCACCTATCTTATCATTCTTTTGACTTTGGCCTACACATATGTTTGTTCTCTTGATATCATGGTTTGTGTGAACTATCTTGCTTGTTATGGACTTGGATATTCTCTTGATATCTATCTTGTGTCTTGGTGTATGTTGTTCTTATATAATGATATGTGCCCACGTTGAAGTGGATGTTTATATGTTTGTGTTTTCCATTGTGTGATGGTAACATTATATAATTATGACTTTACTATTTACTTGTCTCTACATTTTACATGCTATGTGATTCAGTAGCACTAGAGTAGTGTAATTGCACTTGTTTTTGGGTGTGTGCCCCTTTATGCTTTTGGGATGGTGGTGGTGGTGCCCCATACTTGAGTTTCAAGGATGTGAAGCCTTGGCTCAACTTTTATATATTTAGAGTTTGGCAGTGCGTAATCCTCTATCCGATTTCAAGGATGTGAAGCCTTGGCCATCATTGTTATTTATATTGTTCTAGGGCTATGTTTATCTCACATGCGTGCAGGTTGATAGTAGTGAGTACTTTCCTCTGAGGTTTTTTTTCTTCTGAATTTGACTTTGTGAGATGATTCCTCACCACATGACTCTATAAGTATTAGGGTATCGGGTCCTCCATGCTTTGGTGACTTGCTGCCTCTGACTTTCTCTATTTCTCCCCCTGTTCTGCTCTATTTTCCCCTTCGTAAACTCCTTATTCCCTCAGACTGCTAGGGAGTACTTCCTCAACCTCCGACAGGACCTCGAGTTCTAGTGCTTGGCATTGGTTGCATCTTGTTTGGCCCCGAGCATGAATCCCTTACATCAAACACCTGTGCTGAGGAACCTATTTTAGGACTGGGGTTTCCTACTCTAGCAAAAGCTCAGAGACGACTCAAAACGTTTCCTTGAGCATACTTGAAGGTATTTTTCTCGTCAATTGTGCTATTTTTGAAGTATATAGTTTTTCCCCAAATATAGGTGTGAGTTGCCTCTGTCCAGCTGTGGCCATGGCACGACTTGGGTAGAAGATGACTTATAAGTCATTTACTCATTTGCTCCTTCGTTTCCTATTTGTTTCATTTTTCATACCGAGGGGAACACTGACTTTTCAAGTTTTGTTTGTACCCGCCTTGTAGAATGAGGTCTTAGGCCACTTGGCTGGGTGCGATTGGGCCACCTCAGATTGATTTTTCTTGTTTTGGATAATTCTTTCATGTGGAAATTCTGTTGTTTTCTAATTGGTTGATATTTAAAAATTCATATCTAATTATTTATAGTCTAGAAAAATAAAATAAAATATGTTTTGAAATAAAAAAAATACGACCTTTCTAATGGTATTGGTTTTGTTGCATAAATCTAATGTTGAAAGTATGTGATTTTAATGGATTAATCTAAATAAGTAATAACTTGTAAAATTCATAACTAATAATTTATAAGTCATAAAAATATAATAAAATATGTTTTGGACTCATAAAAATATAACCTAAAACATAACATGATTTCGGTAATCTAATTCACATATAATAAAAAGGTGATTTTTAGGGTGTTGAATAATTAATGGAAACCTAACCCTAATTCTACATATATGCATCATAGGTTCTTTGAATGCCTAGGCTTGGACCTAGACTTGACTTTGGACATAGTAGACTCTAATATTGGTGTATGTTGTATCTCCTATTCCTATATGTTGAACAATTCACCTATCTTATCATTCTTTTGACTTTGGCCTACACATATATCTATTCTCTTGATATCATGGTTCGTGTGAACTATCTTCCTTGTTTTGGACTTGGATATTGTCTTGATATCTATCTTGTGCCTTGGTGCATGTTGGTCTTATAAAATGATATGCGCCACATTGAAGTGGATGTTTATATGTTTGTGTTGTCCATTGTGTGATGGCAACATTGTATAATTCTGACTATAATTTTCTACTTGCCTCTATGTTTTACATGCTATGTGATTCAGTAGTACTAGAGTAGTGTAAATTACATTGGTTTTTGGGCAGTATTCCCCTATTATTTATTGAGGAGAGTGGCAGTATTCCATTCTCAAGTTTATATATTTGGGAGATTGAGAATATTCTTCTCTATCAGGTTTCAAGTTTATGAGACTTGGCTGACTTTGTATTTATATTGTTCTAGGGATATACTTATCTCATATGCATGCAGTTTATGGTGATAATTGTGGGGTGTGTGCCCTACTTTCTTTATGTGCTAGTATTGCACAAACTTTATTGTTTTGATTATGGCAAGTATCTTATTTTATTATATGATGATGATTCCTATCTTTTATGCCCTTGTGGGTAGTCCTTATCTCTTTTATGGGAAGCCTTTATACTTGATGTCCTTTGTTTCTTATATTGCTCAATTGCCCTTTTAGTATGCACATACCAGCCTTTGCTAATGTCTTTTATTTTTCTCTTCTTGCTGGGGTATGCTTCCAACCCTAGGTGAAGGATGTGGAGGACATGGCTTAAAGTTATGGACTTATCTTAAGAGGTTAAATCTTGGAGACAATCTTGATATGGTTTAGATTTCCCTCTACATGAATCCTTATTATGTACCTTTACAAGAAAGTATAAGATGTTCTTTCGTACCCTTATGGGAAATTGAATATAGTCATTATTTTCTTCCGCTGCTACACTTTGGTTGTTTTGATCACCATACATAAGATTTGAAAATTTTACACCCACTCCAAAATACCTTAAGGGTGTGTTTAGAGTGGAGGTTTGATTCTTCAAATTTTTAGTAGAGAGGTGGTTTCACTTCCTTACAACATCGTATCAGAGCAATGTGTATAGGCCATTGTCCATAGGACTAAGAGAAAGAATAATATAGGTTAATTTCTCAAAAAGAATAATAGGGGATGCAGACATACATGCATCATAGGCTCTGATACCAAACATACCATGTTGCAAGGAGTGGGATCCCAGAGGGGAACCACTCCCTACTAGAAATAAAAATGCTACATCCCTTGAACCAAACACCACATAAAATTTTTCACCAAAGGGATGAAGACCAATTCGTTCAACATGTATGTATCATAACACAATAAGTAGAAATGGAAAAGATCATTATCTAACAATTTACAAAGCTTGATAACATAAAACATCACTTCACCACACATAGGTGTCCAAAACTGAAAACTAAACATATAAGCCAAAGATCAAACCAAGGGTCATCTAACCACCTCTTCAAGTATCCCAAAAGCTCAGGTACAAAGACACCACATAATTTTTTTGCCGAAGGGATGGAGACCAATTCATTCGACATGTATGTGTCATAACACAATGAGTAGCAGTAGGAAAAAATATTTATCTAACTATTAAAAAGCTTGATATCTCTTACATCATTTCACCACAGATGGGTGTCCAAAAAGGGAAACTAAATATTTAAGCCAAAGATCAAGCCTATACTTTGGTGTGGGATCACTCCTTTACTCAAATCTGGGCATGAGTTGCCTCTGCCTAGCCGTGACCATGGCATGACTTGGGTAGAATATGACTAATAAGTCATTTACTCATTTGCTCCTTCATTTCATATTTGTTTCATTTTTCATACTGAGGGCAACATCGACTTTTTAGGTTTTTCTTGTACTCACCAGGATGAATGAGGGCTTAGGCCACTTGGCTGGGCGTGATTGGGCCACCTCTGATTGACTTTTCTTATTTTGGATAATTCTTGCACACGTGGAAATTCTATTATTTTCTAATTGGTTGATATTTAAAATTTCATATCTAATTATTTATAGTCTAGAAAAATAAAATTAAATATGTTTCGAAATCATAAAAATACGATCTTTCTAATGGTATTAGTTTTGTTGCCTAAATCTAATGTTGAAAGTATGTGATTTTAATGGATTGATCTAAATAAGTAATAACTTGTAAAATTCATAACTAATAATTTATAAGACATAAAAATATAATAATATATGTTTTGGACTAAAAAAATATAACCTAAAACATGACATGGTTTTGGTAACCTAATTCACATATAATAAAAAGGTGATTTTTAGGGTTTTGAATAATTAATGGAAACCCAAACCAAATTCTACATATATGCATCATAGGTTCTTTGAATGCCTATGCTTGGTCCTAGACTTGACTTTGGACAGAGTAGACTCTGAGGTTGAGGTATGTTGTATCCCCTATTACTTCATGTTGAGCAATTCACCTATGTTATTTTTTCTCTTGGTCCTATGGACAATAACCTATACACATTGCTTTTATCTCTTGGTATCCTATTCCATGTGAACTATCTTGCTTGTTGTGGACTTGGATATTCTTTTTATATCTATCTTGTGCCTTCTTGTATGTTGGTCTTATATAAGAATATGTGCCCATTTTGAAGTGGATGTTTATATGTTTGTGTTTTCTATTATGTGATGGCAACATTATCTAATTCTGACTATACTTTTTACTTGCCTCTTCATCAAACATGCTATGTGATTCAGTAGCACTAGATTAGTGTAAATTACATTGGTTTTTGGGTAGTATTTCCCTATTATTTATTGAGGAGAGTGGTAGTAACCCATTCTTTATACCCAAGTTTGGCAGTATTCCATTCTCAAATTTTTATATATTTGGGAGTTTGGTTATGTGCCATTCTCTACCAGGTTTCAAGTTTATGAGACTTGGCCACCAATGTGCTTATATTTTTCTAGGGCTATGCTTATCTCACATGCATGTAGGTTATGGTGATAATTGTGGGGTGTGTGCCCTACTTTCTTTATGTGCCAGTATTGCACAATCTTTATTGTTTTGATTATGGCAAGTATCTTCTTTTATTACATGATGATGATTCCTATCTTTTGTCCTTGTGGGTAGTCCTTATCTCTTACATGGGAAGCCTTTATACTTGATGTCCTTTGTTTCGTATATTGCTCAATTTCCCTTTTATTATGCACATACCAGCCTTTGTTGATGTCTTTTATTTTTCTCTTCTTTTTGGGGTATGCTTCCAACCCTAGGTGAAGGACATGGAGGACATGGCTTAAAGTTATGGACTTAGCTTAAGAGGTTAAATCTTGGAGACAATCTTGATGTGGTTTAGATTTCCCTCTACATGGATTCTTATGATGTACCTTTATAGGTATGTATAAAATGTCCTCTCGTACCCTTATGAGAAATTGAATATAGTCATTATTGTCTTCCGCTGCTACACTTTGATTGTTTTGAGTACCATACATAAGATTTGAAAATTTTACACCCACTCCAAGATACCTTAAGGGTGTGTTTAGACTGGAGGTTTGATTCTTCAAATTTTTAGTAGAGAGGTAGTTTTACTTCTTTTATTTTTCTCTTCTTACTATGATATGCTTCCAACCCTAGGTGAAGGACGTGAAGGACATGGCTTAAAGTTATGGACTTAGCTTAAGAGGTTAAAGCTTGGAGACAATCTTGATGCGGTTTACATTTACCTCTACAACGATCCTTATGATGTACGTTTATAGGTAAGTATAAGATGTTCTTTCGTACCCTTATGAGAAATTGAATATAGTCATTATTATCTTCCGCTACTACACTGTGGTTGTTTTGAGTAACATACATAAGATTTGAAAATTGTACACCCACTCCATGATACCTTAAGGGTGTGTTTGGAAAAAGAGGTGCACCTTGGTGAAATGGGTAGTCCAATCGTTCCTTATAAGATCATTTTATTTGAGGCCTCAAATCCTGGAACGTTATGTTAACATTCATTTGGATGCTTTTCCTATCTTTTATGATAATACTAGTGTAATTAACTTATCATATAATCCTATATTCCATAGTAGAGCTAAGCATATAGAGGTTTGCCAACATTTTTTCATGATCACATTGCCAAAAAGGATATCTATATCACACATGCGGACACTGAAAAATCTGTTGGTGGGTGTTTTCACAAAACATCTAGCTAGAGAGCAATTTAACTTTATTAGATCTAAACTACTCATAACTGCTTTGAATGAATCTAATATGCCTTCTAGCTAGTTACCGTCTATCCTACATTCTTTGCTTATGTTTTGATCATCCTTGCTTGCTAATATGCAAAAAATCAGTTTTGATATTCTTTTTGATTGTTTTCTCTTATTTTTGGGCATTTTTGGGAAGCACTTGTTTTATCGCAAAATAGAACCCAATGATGAGTGATATGTGCCTAATGGCTAGACATTAGAATTTCTAATGTTGGTTCAGGTGGACCATCAGTCGAGTTGCAAACTCGACCAATCAGTTGTCGAGAGCTTTTTATAGAGCTGATTGGTCGAGTTTTCGAGTCACAAAACTCGACTGATAGCCTGGTTGGAGCAAACATAAGTTAGGTTCGACTGACATTCTCCCTCTCACTAGAAAAAATCAACTGATCCAACCTCTAGCTCCCTCAAGCTCTCTACCCTAGCCCCGACCTTCCTCTCCCTAGTTGTAGTTTGACCTAGATCAACCTTCCTTGACCTCTTTCCCATCAACCCTAGGTGTGTGGATGGTTTTTGGTGGTGCTTCAATCATTTTTACTCACCCAATCCTTCTTTTATCGTCTCCATGGCATCAAATAGGAGAAATAGAGCCGCCCCATCTGGAGCACCATCTTCCTCTTCTAAATCGCATCTCATAGCCTTCGACGATACCTTTTTTTCTACAATGAGGCTCTCAATAGGTACAAGGAGATCCTTCCTAGGAACCCCTATCTGTTTCGTGCCCTTTTTTAACCAACCCCACATAGACAATGGGTTATCGATCACATAACTGAGTTGCTATATGATCATCACCTCTCTGCCTTGTGTGTTGAACACACATGATATAACAATTCCATCACAAGTACAAAAGTCATTCATGAATTCTATGCTAACATGCAATCGAATTATGACACACTCATACCCCCGCCTAATTCTCAAGTAGTCCTCACTTCCATGAAAGTTGGGAAGAAATTCCAAGTCTCTAAGGATACCCTGAACATCTTCTTCTCGAGTACTGAGGTGACAGATACTTGGACGAAGGACTACCGTGAGTATTTTGACCTTACTGATCCCGAGGCTTTCTACAAGTAGTATGATCTCACTCTTCCTGATATTCATAAATACTTGAAGAAGCCTCATTTTCCCTATAGGAAGAAGTCTACCCTTCCCTCATCTGTCTTAGACCTCAAGAACCGCATACTCTCCCTAGTTGTTAACTGCAATATTCGCCCAAAGAAAAATCAAACTAAAATTGCAGAAAACACAACAGTGATTATGTTCTGTCTCGTGAAGAACATCATAGTCAAATGGTCTCATTATGTACTTCACCACATGTCCTATTTTGACTCTGGAAAGAACACCCGTGGCACCCACCCTCCCTACCCAGCCATAATATGGGGAATTTTTCAACTTGTCAATGGAAAATCTCTTTTCCATGACCTTCACTACAAACCTACTTACAAAGGGGTTTGCATCAGTGAGACCACACTTCAGAAGTCTGTGCTAATCCTATTTTCTACCACACCCAAAGACTCTACCTCCACCTCCACCCATGCACCTCCACCACCTCAACCTTCCTAACTTGCCCTCACTATTACAGAAATGGCTTATAATGTTAGATTTACAGGTGTTGGTTGTATACAACAAACTGACACCTAAACCATACAACGTCAGTTGAATACAAAAACGGACATCTATCTATGAAGAGCGGCCAAACATGGGTATCACTTTTTATTTAGCGTCGGTTCCTCAATAAGCAATTGATGCCTAAAATCGACCGCCAAATCCAAATTTTCCGGAAAAAAATTACCTCGAAAATTTAACATACAACGTCAGTTTTTAGCTAATCAATCGACGACTAATGGTTTTTCATGAGTCAGAAATTGGGCCCATTATTATCGTTAGTTTTCTTGCAATCACTGACGCCGATGTGTTTTCATGCGTTGTCCCCGCAAAAATTTTCACCCCCCTTTGGCGTCAATTTTCTACGCCAACCGACTACTATGGTCATAATCTGAGAATCTTTTGTTTTTGTCGGAATATGTAGATAGATGTCAGTTTTTCTATTTGAAACCGAGGAATATAATTGAAAATAGGTGTCGGTTTGTTTGAGTTAACCGACACCTATTAGTATAAGCATCAGTTGATTTTAATAACCGACGTCGATTGGTTACTTAATAGCACCCACACAAAGCAGACTCTTCCCCTTTCTCTCTCTGTTTCATTGCTGACTCTGTTTAGGTCTGGAAATTTGTGTAATTTTGCTGCCGCTTCGCCGTCACTGCTGCTATGATCACTGTCGCCACCGCCGCTACTGCTGTGATCATTGTCCCCACTGACGTGCTCTGCTCGCCTGCTCCAGTGTTGTTGCTGGCACTACCGGCCCTACTGCTCGCCGTCGGCCTACTGCTCACCTGCTCCGGCCCTACTACTACCACTGTCGGCCCTACTGCCGCCGGCCTTACTGCTCGCCTGCTCCGGCTGTCACTCATCTTATGTACCTGCTCACCGCGTCGCTCAAAAGGTACCTGCTCTACCTTCTTCTCGAAACCATTTCTTAGGCCCCGTTTGGTTGGGCCGTAAATGAAGACGATCAGTTGCAGCTACACAATTTTTTGATTTTCTTCCATTTGGTTGTGTGTGGCCGCAATTTGCAATGCGAAAACGAACTACATGATAGAGTTTAACTGTATAGAAAATTAGGAAAACAAACTGCATTTTTCGTGTCTCCTCCGGCCTTCCTCTCACCTGACCCTCTTCCCGCTTCACTAAGTTTATTGCAGTAGGCCATCAGATCTTTAATACTGCATCCAACCAAATTTTAACAAACCAACTACATTCATTCCATCTATTTGAAACCAAATAAAAACATTACCATTGCAACTCACTATTTATATTTTCCTATTTTAGAATTCATATTATTAGTTGGTTTTACACCCAACCAAATTAGCCCTTAGTACAGTTAGCAAATATTCTTACTTAGTACATTAATATTATTAAGTAACATCCATCAACACTTACTGGTATACTCAGTTTTTTGAAGGGCTGTAATTATGTCATTTTTACAAATTGCATGGTCTGTATCGGTACCATATTGGAGTGTATCAGTTTTGTAAAGTAACATGTGTTTCACTTGTATAGTAAGTAATTTGATGCTCTTTAATCCTTTCATATACTCATAATGCAAGTATATGAATTGCATGATATGTAATTTTTTTTCATATGATGATACAATATATCAAAAATTGCAGTACAATATAACATGAGTTAGTACTCACTAACATATGAAGTAATCTGATGATCTGTAATTTTCTAACATGTTACAATACCTGCTTGTTAGTTATCAGTTCTTACTGAATATAATGTGATAGTATACACGAATATCATGTTTGTTTGAAACAACTAATTTCGATGCAGTGAAATATTATTCAAAATGTTTGGTTGTTGTGTAATATTTCTTTTTGTTAGTAGTATGGCAATCACTAATTTACTGTTTAGTATTTACTGATAGGCATGCTTAAATGATGTTACACAAAACATAGGATATGGATGATGAAATTGGGATTGTAGGTATAAGAATGACAACACATGTATTTGTTGGCCTAGAAACCCATCCAAGATTTACTCATTAGGAGTAAATCTTAGATAGTCCCCGGTTTGGGACTATTTTTGAATACCTAATCTCACTTAGGATGTAAGTGTATAATGTGTATTGGGTTTTCAAGAAAATTTCGGTAGCATTTCCCCATTTGTTCTCTAAGTACATATGTACTTGGAGAACAACGGGGAAATGCTACCGAAATTCTCTTGAAAACCGAATACACATTATACACTTACTAGTGAGATTAAGTGTTCAAGAATGGGATAGGTGGTACACATTTATTATATATAAGAATGACAACACATGTATTTGTTGGCCTAGAAACCCGTCCAAGATTTACTCATTATGAGTAAATCTTGGATTGTCCCCAGTTTGGGACTGTTCTTGAGCACTTAATCTCACTTAGGATGTTTTAACCATTAATTATATATAAGACCATAAACCCTAAAGTTTTAACCATAAACCCTAATCTTTTAACCCTAGACCCTAATCTTATTATAATATATACTTGTTTTCTATTTGATCATAGAATGGATAGATCATGGATGTCCATTCCAAATCGCTGCACCCCGAGTTTATTTCTGGTCTTGAGCAGTTTATTAGATTTGCCGAGGAACATAGGAAACTACCTGGAGATAGGTTCTACAGTCCATGTAGGCATTGTGGTAACAACTTGAAAGTCAGCACTGGTGAAAAAATCAAAAGTCATGTCATGTGCAACGGGATTGTACAAGGCTATACAAAATGGCACTTGCATGGAGAGATTTCAAACTTGAAATCAGTGGATGTCGATAGAAGTGCTTGTGTGGAAGAAGAAATTGCCTTCGATGACGTAGATGTGAACGAACCAGTTCCAGTAGACATCGTCGATGTGATTCTGGATAGTTGTGGGGTAGAGCACACCCATCCACCTCCCATGTTTAGAAACATGTGCATGATGTTGAGATATCGTTATATACAGGTTGTAAGTTTATGAAGCTTAGCGTTGTGTTGAGATTGTATAAACTGAAATCTAATAATTGATGGAGCAATAAAAGCTTCACGTCATTGTAGAACTTAAATCTCATGATTGTCACACTCTAATGCAAAAAATATTTCCCATGGCAATTCGATCTATATTTCTGAAGCATGTACGGTTTGCAATCACTAGACTTTGTTTCTTTTTCAACAGTTTGTGTAGCAAAATTATTGACCCTGATACTCTCAATAAATTGCAAAGAGAAGTGGTTGTTACCTTATGTCAGCTTGAGATGTATTTTCCTCCTTCATTCTTTGATATCATGGTACATCTTGTTGTCCACTTGACTAGGGAAGTGAAAATGTTAGGACCAGTTTTCTTGCATTGGATGTATCCCTTTAAATGATACATGTGCATTTTTAAAGGTGATGTTCGAAATTGTTATCATCCTGAAGGGAGTATTATTGAAGGTTATGTGGCGAGAGAGGTTATGGATTTTTGCAATGACTTTTTGAGTGCTAATGACGCTCTTGTGAATGACAAGAATATTGAGGAGCATTTTGGCAAAGGAATTTTGGGATCATGGGTGAAAGTAATCAGTCGTGAACAATTGGAGCAAGGTTACTTGTATATTATACACAACATCGATGAAGTGAGTGTTTATATCGAGGAACATACCAATTTCATCAAGAGACAATATCCTCGATCCAATTCAATGTGGCTTGCTAGAGAGCATAACAAGACATTTATTAAGTGGTTTGAAGATAAAGTCTTACATTAACTATCTCAAACACCAGATAATCTTACTGAAACCATCAAATGCCTCACATTTAAACCATAATTGAATGTTATGTCTTATGAAGGGTTTGACATAAATGGATTCTCGTCTTATGCAAAGCGTCAAGATGATAAGAGTGTCGTCAAAAAATTTGGGGTCACCCTTCAAGCATCCTCATTGTTTTTTGCAAGTGCAAAGGATAAGAGTCCACGTGAAGCTAAAATGTCATATTACGGTGTCATTGAAGACATATGGGAGTTTGACTATGTAGATTTCAGAATTCCGCTCTTTAAATGTAATTGGGTTGATAACAACAAAGGAGTTATAGTGGATGAATTGGGTTTCATGTTAGTGAACTTTGAAAAGATTGGCGAGAGGTGTGAACCATTCATATTGGCATCACAGGCAAAACAAGTATTTTATATCGATGATCCTGCAAATGATAAATGGTCGGTTGTTCTTCATGGTAAAATACAATTCATTAAAGATACTATAGATGAAGAAGAGTACTATGATAAGTATGATGACTCCGGTCCATTCTCAGTTGGGTTTCTAACACCACCAAACATTGAAGCTGGGGATCACAATGACTTGTATGTTCGTGGGGATCACAATGAAGGATTGTTAATTGATAAAAGATCACAATATTAGAGGCATGAATGTTTATATTTTTTATATGTTTTATTTTTCTGAATGTGAACTTTACAATGTGAATGTGGACTTCACAATGCAAATTACTTTACAATTGGAATGTCAACTTTACAATGTGAATTACTTTACATTGTGAATGTGAACTTTACAATGTGAATGTGAACTTTACAATGTGAATTACTTTACAATGTGAATGTGTACTTTACAATGTGAACTTTACAATTAGTGTTACTTTATAATGTGAAATTTATAATTTGAATGTGAACTTTCAGATGGTTGAGCATTCCCATGATGACCGTGTTGATGATCACCGTGAGGGTGAGGACGTGCTTGCACCGCCTGACAATGTAAATTTTAAGAATATATCCATGAGGTTTCTATCTATATGTTCATTTATAATTATATCATGTAAGTGTGTTTTTATCAAATTTTAGGTTGGTGATGTACCCCCTGAAGAAATTACAACACTTTGATGAGCAGCAAAAGAAAATTGAGAAAGTGAGGGGCATCACAATGATGAACAAGTTAATACAGCAAAGGGGCAATGGACCCAAATTGGTTGTGGATTTCGATCATGCAAGAAATCCATATGGAGTAAACTGTAACTCATTTGTTTCTTATCTTGGGGTTCTTACTCACAGCCATTGCATTCCTATCCTAGAATCCTGGCATAAAGTTCCTAAGGGGAAGAAAGACCACATATGGAAGGAACTATGCATGAGTTATTATTATTTGTAATTCTATTTGTGTAGATTACTAATTTTTAGGATAGTAGTTAATAGCAATTATATTTAATTTGAAAAGCATATTTGATCTGGATGAAAAGCTACATCGTAAATGTGTGATGCAATGGTGTGGGAGGGTCCTAAGGAACTATAAGACCAATCTCACTCGAGATTACATATGCGATGTTGATAAGAGGTTCTTGATTGATTTCCAATTCTAGACATTGATCACTATTTCACTAACTCTACACTAATAATTTTTTTTATTCTCTTTAAAAAATAAATTTAGGCAGAAGGAAGCCACACAACAATGGAACTAACTGAACCCCAAAGACTGGGAGGTGTTTGTTACCCAAAGAAAAACAGATGAATTCAAGGTATTAAGCGCCACTCCCAATTTAATTAATATACATTTTTATTTATTCACCTATTCAAGATTAACCTTTAGTGTTACTAACAAAATCAATGTGCTAACTAACTAGGCTATCAGCAATGCTCAATGAGAAAGGTGTGCAATGAATGTGTACAACCACACAATGGTTCCAAGAGGATATGCAGGCATTCGCCAAAGACTATAGGTTGAGTCTGCTCAACCTACTGCTACTTAGGAGACTGCAGAGTCCTCTACTACTACTCCCGCACCTCTGCCTCGCCATTCTATGTGGATAGCTGGGAGGCAAAACAAGAAGGGAGACATACTGAAGCCCGCAACTACTTAGCCGGCTACAAAAATGGTAAAAATCAACTCTTAGAGAAATCGATCAATATTGATTATTGTTATGTTTACTTACTAATTTTTGTTGATGGTGATTAACGGGAGCTGCACGAGTAGAGGAAGGAAGGCAAGTTCATCCCTCAGGGCATTAGTCTTGGTTTTGCATCTTTCTTTGCCAGAAGGTAACATATAGCAGCATGATCCATGTAGACGATGACCTTCAAACCAATTAGGTAGGATTTGAACTTGTCAAAGGCATACACGACTGCCAGAAGTTATTTTTTGAAAGTGGCATAATTACTATGAGCTTCGTCAAGTGTCTTCGATGCATAGTAGATCACATAGTGTTTCTTTTCTATATATTGGCCGAAGACAACACCCACTGCGTAATCACTTGCATCACACATAATTTCAAAAGGATGGTCCCAATCGAGAGCTCTGATGATGGGTGTGTTTGTAAGGGCATGCTTTAGTTTGTTGAAACTTTTAACACATTCTTCGTCAAAATTGAATTCAGCATCCTTTAGTAATAATTTTGTCATTGGCTTGGTTAACTTTGAGAAGTCCTTTATAAATCGTCTGTAGAAGCCTACATGACCTAGGAATGCTCGAACTTCCTTTACATTGATAGGTATAGAGAGCTTGGAAATCACTTCTATCTTGGTTTTATCTACTTCAATTCCTCGATTACTGACCCTATGGCTGAGGACAATGCCTTCCTTCACCATAAAGTGACACTTCTTCCAATTTAGCACAAGATGTGCTTCTTCACATCGTTTGATAACAAGGGAGAGGTGTTTTAGACATGAATTAAATGAATCTCTGTACACAGAAAAATCATCCATGAAGACTTCCATAATTGTTTGAGTGAGACCAGAAAATATGGCAGCCATGCAACGCTGAAAAGTTGTAGGTGCATTACAAAGGTCGAACGGCATTCTTCTAAATGTGTATGTTCTGAATGGGCAAGTAAAAGTAGTTTTCTCATGGTCATTTGGATGTATGGGTATTTGATAGAATCCAGAGTAACCATTGAGATAATAGAAATATTCTTGGTGAGCCAATCTTTCTAAGACTTGATCGAGAAAAGGCATTTGGAAGTGGTCCTTTCAAGTCACCTTATTTAACTTCTGGTAATCAATACACATCCTCCACCCTATGACTATTCGAGTGGGGATGAGTTCATCATTTTCATTTCATATCACAGTAGTTCCACCTTTCTTTGGGACAACATGCACCAGACTGACCCATGGCGAATCAGAGATTGGGTAGATGATTCTAGAAGTGAGTAATTTAACAACTTCAAGGCGGATGACTTCTTTCATATTAGTATTAAGTTTCCTTTGGTATTCTACAGTCGGCTAGTGATCTTCAATCATGGGGATTCTATGCATGCAAAGCGCTTGACTGACCCCAGTGAGGTCACTCATCTTATAGCCAATAACTTTTCTTCTTTCTTGTAATTCCGTCAAGAGTTTGTTTTATTATTCTGTCATTAGATCTGAATTAATGATAACTGGACAGACTTTGAGTTCATCTAGAAATGCATATTTCAATCCTTCAGGTAGGGGCTTCATTTCAGGAGCTTGTGGGTTTTCACATGGTTCTTCAGTAACATTCACAGCTTTAAGTTATTCAAAAGTAGCTTCAACATCTTCTTCCGTAGAGTCGAGAGATTCGATGCAACCTTTCACTTGTTCATCAATAGGTTCTTCAACTGATGGGTCCATTAGAGAAACTTCTAATGGATCGTCTGATTCATGATTCTCTTGAGTGAGAAGTGACATCTTCTCTATGCAATCGACAAGATATACTTCTTCTTGCTTGCTTAGTCTTCGCATACTTTCAAAAACTTTGAATTCAAGAGTTTCTTTACTGAGTCTAAGAAGCAAGGTTCCTACTTCAACATCAATTAGGACTCTTGCAGTGGTGAGGAACGGACGTCCAAAAATGAGAGGGTATCTGGCGTCTTCTTTTATGTCCATGATGACAAAGTCACATGGAACATGGGAATCTTTTCCCACCTTGACAGGTACATCCTTAATAATTCCTAACAGACATTTGATTGAATTGTCTACAAGTTGTATGGTCATGCCAGTTGGGAGAAGTTCAGCAAACCCTAGCCTTTTGCAAAGGCTGAGTGGCATGATGGAGATGCTAGCACCAAGATCTGCCAGCCCTTTCTTGCATGAAGAATCACCGATATGGCAAGAAATCCCAAAGGATCCTGAATCTTTTTGCTTCTTTAGCATCTTACTCTGGATGATATCTGATGTGGTCCTAGCTAACTTGACTGTCTCATATTCTTAAATTATATATTTCTTGAAGAGGAGTGACTTTAAGTACTTTGTCCAGGCTGGTATCTCAGCCAGCACATCCAAAAAGGGTATATCAACATGAAGTTTCTTCGTAGCTTTTTTAAACTTATTGAACTAAGTATCAAGCTTGGTTTGCCTTAAATGAGCAGGGAAAGGTATATGAGGCTTGTATACAGGTATATCATGTTCTGGTGTTTTAGTTTCTTCATCATATGTTTCTCAGGAATTGGCTCGGCTGTCTTATAAGCAATCACTGGTTCTTTTGGTTAAGACTCAGGTGTTTTAGAGTCTTGAACAATCATCGGTTCATCCTCGTCTGTAATAACCACAGGTGTCTTGACAGGAGGATTAGAATAGTCTTTTACATAGCTGGTTGTGACAACCTTCAATTGTTCAGGATGCTTAGGTTTTTTCTGGTTGGCCAGCAAAGGTTCCAGCAGGTGGCTTCATGTTAGCTATAAGTTGAGCTAGTTGAGATTCAATGGCCTTCTGATGGGCTTACTCGTTAGCTATCATTGTCTGCTGCGACTGCAACATCTTCTCAATTACCGACAGCTTGTCATCAGGAGAGATGTGGTTGGCTTGTTTCCCTTGTTGTTGTTGGTAGGGGACTTGGTTAGGATTCTGGAACTAAGAACTATTCTGATAATTATTGCAGTTCCTATTCTGAAAGTTGCCCCTAAAGTTTCCTTGATTCCCAAAATTTTGTTGTTGATTATACTGGAATCCTGGTGGGCCACGTTGTTGATTATTTGAACCAAGTTGTCATGTGTTTTCCGCTCCTGAAGGATTTCCATATTGAAAACTAGGGTGGTTCCTGTTCTGACTCAGATTGTAATATCCTTAACCAGGGATGGTGTTCACAACATTAAGATTTTCCATTTGACCATTGTCTCCTTGTCCACATACGTTGCTTAGAACAACATCGTAGAGAACATTGCATGCTAAAATGGAATTATCAGTACCCTTACATGCTTCACAGAACAATGAAGCTGACTTGATCTGTTCTTGTGGTTGTGGGAGTGAATGTCTTCTTTCAAAAGCAGCAAGGGATGATTCAATATGGTCTTGCTTTGCAACTAAGAGTTTGAGGGTCTCAACGATAGACTTGTATTCAGGAATAACTTCAGCCACAGCTACCTTCAACACTCCTTTTCCTACAGACCTTCCCCAATTAGCTTGATTCTCAGCTCCAAGGGTGACAACCCTCCATGCACTGTCATAAATCTGACGCATGAAGTTTCCTCCAGATGAGGAGTCTAAAAACCTCTTTATATCATCGTCCACACCCCTATAGAATATTTCAATAAGTTGATTCTTAGGGATTCCATGATGTGGACACTTGCGTAGAAGATCTTTATATCTTTCCCATGCTTCAGTAAGGGTTTCTCCAGGGGCTTGAGTGAACATTGTTATTCGACCCCTAATTTCATAGGTGAGAGAAGGAGGGTAAAGTTTTTCCAGAAAAACATTTTGAAGTTGTTCCCAAGTTGTGATGGGTTCACATTGCAGAGAGTTATACCAACTCATAGATCTATCAGCAAGCGAATACTTGAAGAGACGAAGTCGAATGGCATCGTCTGTGACTCCATTTTGTTTTTTCATTGCACATAGATCTATGAACCTCAGAAGATGTTCTTGGCTATCTTCTCCTTGTTTACCATAGAATGGGTTGTTTTGAAGCAGGGTGATCCAATGTGCTCGTATCTCAAAATTTGGAGCATGGATGGGAGGAGGTTGAACTGGGTGATGAACATCGGCAACTTTAGGGATTGAGAACTCCCTAAGATCCTTTTGCAGTTCGGTTGTTGCACTGCTGCTTGTGCTGCTAGGATTTCTTCTTGAACTACGGCCCTAGCTTCTTGCATGAGCCTTTCTCTTTGTGCATTGATGGCTTGAGCCACCCTTTGGGCTATTTCCTCTTATTGAGCCATTCTTGCATGGTTCTCTCTGTTTTGATGATGAAAGGTTCTGTCTATCTCCAGATCAAAGCTGGCGGTGAGTCCGGGACTGTTCAAACGGTGCATGCACTAGTCCTTAATTGCACCTAAAATGAAAAGTTCTGAAATAAGATTGATAGATTGGAGTGAGATTCAAGTAGATGATCGATTTTATCAAAAGAAAAAGATAAAACCTAAATCAGCCTCAAAAGAACTAGATTTGACTAACTGATTCTGTTGTCCCTGGAAATGGTGCCAGAATTTGACGTGGCAAATATCGCACTAACAAATTCACTCGAGGTTGAAATCTCTGAGCTTTTACCAAAACCTCGTGCAATTATACCACCCGTAAGCGGGCGAGTCTTATCACAGTATAGTTAAGGATAAAATCCCAAAGGATAACATTTTTAAGAATCTTTGTCAGTCGAATCTAGCTCAAGTGAGACAAATATTTAGAACGATTGATTTAGTTGAGGTTAATTAAACTAATTGTAGGAAAGTAAACGAGAAGAATGAAAGTTTGTTTTAGATTAAATGATATGGACTCTCTGGGATGGTATCGGGTTTCACCACCACTGCACATGCAAACACATCCAAACACATAACATCCAGGCAAGCATCTAAATATCCAGATGGAACTATTGTAACCCTCCCAGAGGAATGTTTAGGCCCGCATAAGCATCCCCTTAGGCATCCGATTTCTCATCACCATCTGGATCATGCACTTACAGTTCCAAAGATACAACGCCCAACTAAGGTTGTGGTCCTCCCTGAGGGATATTTAGACAACAGAAGCGTCACTGTGGGCTAGATGGCTCGTCCCCTCACGGATCATACACTTACGACCTCAAGGAACCCCAATCTATTTCTCGTCTGGGAGTCAACCACACTAATTAACACACATGTAGGCGATAAGTCTGCAAGCAAACATTGATGATTAACAAGAAGATACAACATCCAACTAAGGCTATGGTCCTCCCTGAGGGATGTTTAGACCACAGAAGCATCACCGTAGGTTAGATGGCTCGTCCCCTCATGGGTCACACACTTACGACCTGAAGGAACCCTATCAGATTTCTCGTCAAGGAGTCTACCTCATTAATCGACATTCTATGATACGAAGAGAAGAATAAGATGAAAGCAAGCAGGTAATCAACTACAAGCATATCAATTAGCAACGAAATGAAAAGTTATATACATTGCCTTGGAATGTTCAATGAAAAGACATGAATGCATGGGCAGAGGGGCTAGTCCCCGCACCCCAGTGAAAAGGAACTACTCGCTCATGATGTGAGAAACAAGAAGAAGAAGAGAGAGGGAATATTCCACCATGAGCATGATGAAGAAGGTGGGCGGAGCTCAATGAAGATGATGTGGTCTTCTACATCGTGTCAGGGCAGATCTAGACAAGGAGGAGGAACTGCCAAGGTAGACCAGGTAGAGCTTCTTCTCCACCATCCTTCTCTTCTCTTCTCCTTGCTTAGCATCAAGAGGAGCAGGTGGATGGCATGGAGGGCGGCGTGGAGGATGAAGCTGATCAAACCTTGCACTTGGGCAGCCTGTCGGCGTCCTAGAATTGATGCCCAAATGAGGACCCTTGAGGTCCTATTTATAGGCTCGGGGCTGGTCCTCATGTTTTTGTTGTCCAAATGGTTTGGAGCAACCAGTTTCCTTGAATGATTTGGTGCATCCAAACGGACTTGAGTTAAGTGACCATACAGTTTTATTATGCATGCCTTTATCAAACGATCTTGCAAGACCTTTTCCAAATAGTTTAGTGTAATTGACGACCAAACAGTATGCTTGCATATGACTAAACAGTCTTGATATGTGACTTTTCCAAACGGTCTCGCAATCCCTTTTCCAAATGGTCCTGCATGCATGCCTTTTCCAAACGGTTTGGCAGTTTTAGCTCTATCGGTCTCGCAACCCTGGGCTCCAAACGGTCTCGCAATGTGACTTTTCCAAACGGTCTCGTAATGCCAGCTTCCATACAGTCTTGAGTTACTCCTCTTTATCGGTCTCTCAACCCTAACGGTTTTGTCTCTTTCTCTAATCGGTCTTGCAAGACCGTTCTTGCTGCAGGTTTGGATGCCCAAACGGTCTCAGCTGAATGCACCGACAACCAGTTTTCTCCCATTAGTGTCACGATCTGGGTGATGTGTGGCATATTAGGAGCAGGTTGAGCGGAGGAGGCAGTCGAGGAGGTTCTAGGGTTTGCAGATGGTCGCTGTTGTCATGGGAGTGTTGCTGCAAATGTCAGTGGAGGCGTGGTGGCTGTCGGTGTGATGCATCTGCGTCGAGCAGGCTCAGGGGGCGCTAGGGTTTGCAGACGGGACAGAGGTAGAGGGAGCCGAAGGTGGAGGTCCAAATGGTCTTGGATGCACTCTGCTCTATCAGTCTCACAAACAAGTACTCCTCAAACGGTTTTGATGTTCCCACCTCCAATCGGTCTCATGCAACCCAGCTCCAAATAGTCTTGAGGTGAGGCTGCCCATACGGTCGTGAGACCGTATGGATGAAACTATATGGGCGTGATTGTATGGTCAAGACTGTATGGTCAAGACCAAGGATGAGTGAGGGTAGATCAAGGGTAGATAAAGGTGGGTCCCACTCATTTGGGTTTGATGTGGATGATACATGATTGAGATGAAGGTTAAATGGTGGTGATTTTTGTGGATTAGGGTAAGACCTGCATAAGATCAACATAAACTCAGTTAAAACCTTGATAATTGAACCAATTAGGAAATTTTGTGCATTTTGATATTTAGTAACTAAAATTGAGTATATTGAATCGAATTTGACCCAAGATGGCAATTGTGATGAATATGCATTCATCAGTCATACTGGTATGTGGGGGAAACAAAATCTCACAAATAATGCTAACAACATAATTCAACAATTAATGTTTAGCAAACTAAATTTAACATTTTCACCATGACTACCCAATCTAGGTCTATCCACCCTCTGTCATAAACCATTAGGGTCTCATACTATAGTATTCACTGTCTTCCCCTATCCATGAGGATGACGTCATCATCTCTCCCCCTATCTAGACGGGTGACTTCTCATGTACCCCTATTCGGGCTGGTACTAAAATATGCCTTCCCCTATCCAGGTGGATGGCCTTTCCATAGATATAGAGGTGGCCTAGATTAAGGGCTAGTCATGTTCATATATAATGTGATAATTGTAGTCACTTTAAAGTTTGCATGGAATGAAATAAACAAGCAAGCATATAATTTCAACCATGCATGGAAAACCTCTGAGAAACCATGTGAAACTATAATAGATTATCTTAGGCGTAACCACATACCTGTCTCGGGAGAATTTGCAGTCCCAACATGAATAGTAGAATTAACAACACAATCAAGCAAGCCAACCTAAAATTGAATGCATACACCCATGTGTCACTACATGACTCTAAATCCTATCAAGGGACTGACTAGATTCTCAAGTTAGGTTTTTATGTCCACTTTCTTATTTCTTTATCCATTTTACCCTTTTAGTCCAATTATTTATCCTTTTCACTTTCTAAATTCACAAACCCTACTTTAGGTTCCATATACATGATTGTCCTACAAAAGGTGTCTTTTATACAAAAGTCCCAAATTTTATCCTTTTTAAGTCAAATTAGGGTTACAGAGGTGAAATGATGAATACTTGACACTTTTATATTTATTGGGTTAATGAACCTTAATTCTATCATTAAAAGTACTTTCATGCATAAGGAAACCCTAAGTCTTCAAATCTTAGATTTTAATGTTCATATGAGTCCTAGGTGCTCCCTTTACTCACAATAGATCAATCTTTAATTTAAAACATCAATTAAGTCTATTTGATTCATTAATACTCAAAAATTAGGGTTTTGATCCAATCAATGCATTAAGATGTCAAGTTTATATACTTTTCAAAATATAAGAAAAACTAGGCTTTGATTACATTTTTATTGAAATTCTTGCATTCTCCAGATAAATTTTCACATATAACTTATCTCAATCTGAAGTATCTATAATTAGTTACGATTTTTGCAAAAAAAATCATAAATGGACCAATAGGATAGTGCCATGTAGGCAACTTACTCCCCCATGTACGTACCTCTTGGGGCGGCTTTAGTTATAACAAACTTTCTCTTTTACCCCCATGTTGTGGATCATTCTTGCACGTGTTGGAGGGGCTATTTTGTCCAATTTTCTCTACTCGTCTCCCACTTCATGAGATCTTGCGCTACCACCCTAGAGCACACACTACCTTGCTGCCCCTTCACTCTTTTCCTCTATCAGTCCCTCGCACGACCTGCAAAGGCCTCCAATGTCTCTACTGAAGCTGGTAGTGCCACGTGGTGGGGATGAGATGGCTGGATCGGGGAGGAAGGAAAGCCATAGGATGTTGGTCGAGATGAAGATTGCATACCTTCACAAGGGACGAGCCCATGACTAATCAGGTCAAGATGATTCAGAGAAGCCAGATATGATGTTGCGTCCAATTGGGAAAAGGGGCATGGTCGTCCTTCCTCCATACATCATGGTTCACAACCAAAATAGGAACAAGGAGGAAGCCACCACCTACCTACTGAGCAAAGCGGCTTGAGATCTTGGTCGCCTCTTTTGGACAGGTCTGGCATCATGACAGAAGCGAGGTCTACTGGGGTTTCTGTATGTATATATATACACACCTAAAGATGAAACCCTGGTGGTTTTTATAAGGAAAACAAGGGGGAAGATGGTGGCAGGCCATGAGTTACTCCTTCTTGGTTCATGGAACAGGGACTGGGGAAGTCTCGAGTTCTATCGGGGTATATATAATCCCAAGTGAGGGAGGGTGTCATTGGTTAGGAGACAACATACCATTTACTAAAAGGCATCTCTTCCTAAAACACTCATCGCCGACTAAGGAAAATAGATATTCCCCTTAATAATCCCTTTATCTCTCAAGGTCGTGGTAAGGCACTTGTGTAAAAGTGCACGGTTGTCAAGGACAAACCTTTAATGTCCACAATTGGTTGTTCCTATGAAGAAGTGAAACCATGTCTCTACTAAAAATTTGAACAATAAAACCTCCAGTCCAAACACACCTAAAAGGTATGATGGAGTGGGTGTAAAATTTTCAAATCTTTTTAATGGTATTCAAAACAACCAAAGTGTAGTAGCAGAATAAATACATGACTATATTCAATTTATAAAACAAGGTAACATCTTAAACTTACATGTAGGGTACATCATAAGGATCTATGTAGAGGTATATCTAAACCACATCAATATTTTTCCCAAGCTTTAACTTCTCTATCTAAGTCCAGGTCAACATGCCTTGTCATCCAAGTCCTCCACCTAGGGTTGTAAGAATGCCCCAGTAAGAAGAGAAAAATATAAGACATCAACAAAGGTAGGTAAGTGCATACTAAAAAGTAAATTGAGCAATATATGAAATAAGGACATCAAATAAATGAAGGCTTCCCTTAGAAAAGAAAAGTACCCCCAAGTGGGTATCAAGAGAAAAGATTACAATAAGAATGATACTTGCCATAACCCACAAATAAAAAGAATGTGCCATAAATATACATCCACTACCATGGTGGGAAATGAAGCACATATCATGAAAGTAGGGCACACACCCCATAATCATCATCAATAACCTACATGCATGTGAGATAAGAATAACACTAGAACAATATAAGCACAAAGGCGGCAAAGTATAAACTTGAAACCTAATAGAGAAAGGAATACTACCAATCTCCCAATATATAAAGTTGAGTATGGATTACTACCACACTTGGTTACAAAGAATGGTATACTTCCACCCTCCTTAATATTCAATAGGGGATTATTGCCCCAAATCTGATGTAATTTACACTACCCTAGTGCTACTGAATCACATATCATGTAAAATGTAGAGCCAAGTAAAAAGTATAGTCAAAATTATATAATGTTGCCATCACACAATGGACAACATAAAAATATAAAGATCCACTTCAAAGTGGGCACTTATCATTATATAATACCAACATGCACCAAGGCACAAGATATATATCAAGAGAATATCTAAGACCATAACAAGAAAGATAGTCAACATGAACCATCATATCAAGAGAATAGACATATGTGTAGGCCAAAGTCAAAAGAATAACAAGATAGGTGAATTCCTCAATATATAGGAATAGGGGATATAACATACCTCCACTTCAGAGTCTATACAAGTCCAAGATAGATCTAGATCCATGTCTATGTCTCCAAAGCACCTATTAAGCATATAGGTAGAATTAGGGTTAGGTTTACATTGATTATTCAAAACCCTAAAAATTGCCTTTTTATTATTGGTGAAGTAAGTTATCAAAACCATGCCATATTTTAGATTATATTTTTTTGAGTTTAAAACATATTTTATTATATTTTTCTGACTTATGTATATTTAGTTATGAATTTTACAAGTGATTACTTATTTTGATTAATCCATTAAAATCACATACTTTTAACATTGCAAAAAAACCAATACCAAAAGATAGATCTTATTTTTTCTGAATCCAACGGCTATTTATTTGTAATTTTTGGCCCAACAGATAATTAGTTATGTATTTTAGAAATCTGACCAATCAGATAAATCCATGTAAGCAAAAGCATCGAGAGAGAAAAAAGAGAGGAGCGCTCGGTCTTAGTTGGTCCAAATAGAACCAACCAACTCATTCGACCCCACAGACAACTAGGCAAGTTGCCTCAGTGAAGAAAGGATCCAAATTCAATATGAAAATACGATACTACAACCTGGCAAGAAAAATTAAATACAGAAGGACTAGGAGGGTATACATGGGAATTACACACGAGGATGTGTGCCCCTCGCCTGATCTGTGGCATGGCTGAAGCACAGCCAGCCTGAAGAGGCCACAACCTACCCCTCAAGTGCACTCAGCCTCAACTGACAATTTCCTAAGCTCTGTGATGTCAAACCAATGTCGGCAACCTAAGGATCGAGGTTCATGATGCACTGAATCACCGGGTCAAAGAACACTCCAGAAAACCAGTAGCACCACAACTAAAATAGGGCACTGACATACACATCTTGTGAAACATATAATCACTATGCTTAGACAAAATCCACAAATCCAAACAAACCAAATTCGTGACTGCAGGTGCCAAAACGTGATGGCGGAATTCGAAAAAACCCCAATACGGCAGAAACAGCAGGTGCTCTACACGACTTGCTAAACTAGTCCATGGCATGATCAAGTGAAGATGAGAAATAGAAGAAGGTGTTACCAGGAATGTGTAGGTGCAAGCTATCGAACTCCAACGTTCCCCATAAGGTGCAGTAGCCACCGGAGCTCTAGAGAAGAAAGCAGGTTGAGGAAGGTTGCGCGAGGAAAATCGGCCGCAATTGAGCGAGGAGAAGAGAAGGAAAAAGTGCAATGAACATTTCTGGGTTGACTTCCATGGGTTTATATAGGTTAGAAGGCATCATCAAAATGGGAGCTCATCATCGTTTTAGAGCGTTTCTCAGAACGGGGATGTTAGTGATTGTATTAGGGTTCCTTGAAAATGGAAACTCAAGAGGACCAACCAGGTGAAGAAATCACAAAAATTCATCGAGCGGAGAGAGAGAAATCACAGAGGGAAAATAGCAGGCACTATTCACGCGGGTGTTGGCCTCCTACCCAAGGTAGGAGACAACCCGTTGGCCGTCCGATCTTAAACCAACGGTGGTGATCAAAGCACACATAAGTGAAATATGGGAATCAGAAACCATAGGGTGACAATGTGACAAAATAACCATAACTCAAATCTGACTTTGAATAAAGTGATTTCAAATTTTATTTCCTTTTTCTCTCTCTTCAAAAGAGGGTCCAAATATTACCTAAATTAGATGAAATTTTGTAGTGCTTCAACTAACCAATAGATAAAGATATATATATATATCTCCCTAGCTCCCGCAATCTAGGGTTTGCCCCGTCGCCGACTTTGCTCGGGGGGGGGAGTTTTTCTGCCGACGCGCAGCGTTCCCTCTCCCCCTGGGCTTCTTCTTCCTCGACTATCTCAAGGTGCTTCGACGATCGGAGCCTTCATCTGCTTTTCGTCTAGGACTCGTCCTTCTCAGCGGTGGTACTCGGCCTCGGATCTTGAGGCTGCAGCGTTGGTGGGCGGCGTGCCCTGGTGGTGCTTTGGCTCGCTGGGGTGGAGCGGAGAGTGGGCGACTTGCCCTAATTGTCAATCCCTATGACATTCGAGACCCCCTCCCCCGTGCTTCTTCGCGGGTCTCCCTATTTTTTTTCTTGTTTTCTTTGCTGCAGGTTATTCTGCCCATTTCTCGTCGCTCGTCGGCGTTGTTGTCGCTGCTTTTCAACGTTGTTGTTCTCTCTATTTGTGAGCTATGAGTCTAGGCTCTTGTTGGCCTCGATTTCTTCTGTTCGGATTCACTACTGGGTCTATGGCTTTACACGTGGCAGAAAACATTGTTCTGTATATTTTTCATTTGTAGGTTTATCATCTCCGATCTATGCTCAGGTTGATGGAATCTCTTATGAAAAGCTGCTTATGTCAGCCTAGTGGAAAAGAGATCAATGCGGAAGCGTTCTATTATCATTCCAATATGAGTTTTGGGGATCGGATAGCCCTGCTCTTGGTTTTATGTACTTCCAGAATCATTTTTCCTATGTGTAGATGTCGTATGGCTTTTCAGTAATGAAGATGTTCAGATTGCTAAAAAAAAGATGAAATTTTGTACAATTTTTATTATGCAATTAGATTTGCCTTTTGAAGACTTTAATGCGTTAAATAAACACTACTACAAAAAATGGTTTTTACAACAGTTCATTTTTCCATTTTATAACGGGTGTCAACTGTTGTATTAGATCGTGTGGTCTTATGGGGGGGGTCTTTATACAACAGGTGTTGCGCATGTTGTAATATATGTATTTTATACAACAGTTAATACATGTTGTAGATCATTGAACACACCTATTGTAATAGGGGTGTTGTATATAACATGTTGAGACAAAAGGAAAATACATCTAGACACAAGGTTTCGAACTTGAGACCACTTGAAAGTAAGGCACATCTCAAACCGTTGAACCAGTTTCATTTTATGCAACACATATATTCTTTGTTGTACATATACAACAAATGACGTGCAAACCTGTTGTGTGATTGTGGTCTATTACAACGAGTAACTATTATAATAGGTGAAAGCTTGTTGTGTAATTCTAGTATACTACAATGGGTTATAGTATGCTATATAATGATGGTCTATTACAACGGGTTAACATATGTGACTATTACAATGGGTAGAGCATTTTGTGTAATTATGATCTTTTACAACGAGTTAGAGTATGTTGTGTAATGATGGTCTATTACAACGGGTTAACATACATGACTATTACAACGGGTTAGAGCATGTTGTGTAAATATGATCTTTTACAACGGTTTAGAGTATGTTGTGTAATGATGATCTATTGCAATAAGTTAGCATAAGTGACTATTACAAAGGGTTAGAGCATGTTGTGTAATTATGGTCTCTTAAAATAGGTTTGAGTATGTTGTGATATTACAGTCTATTACAACAATTTAGCACCTATTGTAGTATCACATATACTACAACGAGTTTGGCCCGTTGTATATAACTTGTGTTGTATAAAATATATAATTCACAACACACACATAGACTTGTTGTAAAAGATATGCTAACTACAACACAACCAACATAACTGTTGTGTTTTCCCCGTTGTAAAAAGCATTTTCTATATTAGTGAAATCTAATCCTAATTTCTTTTTCCTCATGCATTAATGACATTAAGATTATCCAAATTTTAAGAAACTTGACCCACAAGTCATATTTAATGTGTTGGATAGGAATTTTCCATCATTTACACTTGTTGAAGTTGTTTGAGCATTTATTTAATATTTTGAAGGTTCTACACACTTTCTCTCTCCTGATTACACCTTTTAATCAAACATCTTCCAAATTAAATGAAAATTCATCCAAAGGCTATATTTATTATGTAGATTATGAATACAAGATTAATTTCCTCTTTTGGAGTCATTTATTATTTTATTTGATATTTTGGGGAAAATACACATCTTCTTTTCCAATTTGAATTAAATGAATTATTATTATGTGAATAATGTGAAACTTGACTCCCAAGAAATTGGGACCCAAAGAACACAATTTTAAACTTAGATTTCACTTTTAGGATTTATTTTTATGAGATATATCATATGGCACATTAGTGGCCCATTATCTTAACTACTCATTCAATTAGGTTTATTAGGGTGATTTTACATGCATTAGTTCACATTGGTCATTCTAAACCCCTTTTTTTAAGTCTAACCTCAAACCATGTTTGGTCAAACCCAAAGTATCAAAATTCTAGGGTAGGGTCCAAGATCTGTTATGTTACAGTTCCCCCAAATCCATGCATTGTACTCACTAGGAAAAGAATTCTAGATTATTCTGTATCTTTCTCTACCCTAAATCAAAATAGGAATTCTTTAAAGATGTTTCCCACTTTATCTAAGTGTTGGATTCTCATTGGGATGTCAACGCTTTCTTCTTTTAAATAAAACATTATTTTTATGGAACATCCACTCTCTCCAAACTCTAGAATTCTCTATTTTTTATTATTACTTTCACATATACTAAAGAATACCAATTATTACCTCAAAATTGTGTTGCCAATAATTATCGAACACACCATGCATTTTCTTTTGAGAACTTTCCCAATATTCCATAATTCTATTATTCAAGAATTTATAATTTTATGTTTAAAACATCCATTATGAATTACATTTAGTAATTTCTTTAGTATTGGCCCTTTCATCTCCTTATTTATCTTTATATCCCATTATTGGGGAAATAGTAGAAACCTCAAGATTCACAATAAAGGAAATTTTGTAAGAAAAACTATTTCTTTTAAAACAAAGCATACCAATTTCCAATCAAGTCATGCTTATTGCATTAAAATACAAGAAAAAATTAAGATTATAACATATATGTACTACACATTCATATGAAACAATCATACATAAAAAAGAGATTTAAATCGGCAAACTTATTTATTCAGTTATACAACAAATTTCAGACATAGCCACAAACCTTGGATTTCAGTATATTCTTGTAACCTCTACAATTACTTTAGAAAGTCTCATTAGATAGATTTTATCCATATTTATTAAGATTTTATAATATGAAATTCATTAAAACAAAGAAATAATCCATTTCATATCATCTTACAAAAGCTAGTTCAAAAAGGCAGTTTAGGGTTTATAGTCGCATACAAAGAAATTGAAGATTATTGATGATTTAACTCATTTTCATGCAATCTACTGTTTAAAGGAAGTACCCACTCACCCTTAGGTATGAGAAATCCCTAAAATGCACCCGATTTCTTAAAATCTCGAACTCATATCTAAACCCTAGCAAATCATCAATTTCTTCTTAGTTTCAACTCGGAAACCATAGAAATGGAGATTTATGGAGAAAGAGTGAGAAAAGGGGAAGATTAGATATCATTTTGAATCAAATCAGAGGAGGGGAGGAATCTTGACATGTGAGAGAAGATTCACCATGAAAGTCTATGCAAAGATTCTAAACTTACTTGATTTCATCATATCTCAGATAATGAAACCCTAGATCGGTAATTCCACCACTTTCTCCTCTCAAACCCCGACTGTTACAACCTGATTTTGGGTTCATTTGCCGAGAAATGTAATTTCTCATATTAAAGATATTTGAACAAACAATGATATAATTTGGTTCGAATAAATGGATTTCATTTACAATAGCCTCAATGATTGTGTTGTGGGCTTTATTGGCTATTGGGCCCAAATAATAAGAAAATTCAATTAGTGAATGAATAATTGAATATTTGAGAAAAGAGTGAGATGGAAACCTCTAGAAGGAAAATACAAAGAGGGATTTCGTGCCTATTGGGTTCTTTGGGTTCCAAGAAATCCAAAGTTGCATAAAGAGTGCAATAATAAAAGAAAAGATCAATTAAATATTTCTTTATTAAGAAAGAAATTGAAAACAATGTTAAAATGTTGGAAACAAGTGAAAAGAGGTATAATTGAGTTATCCTTTGTGGAATTTCGTATCCCAAGGATTCCTAATGATAAAAGTAATACCAATAAGGAAAATAAAAGAGGAATAAAGAGAAATCCTCAAAAAGAAATATTTTAATAAGAAATATACATGACAATGAAGAATAATGCATTTAGATGCATCTAGAAGGATAATAAGTATCCTTAAAAAGTAATTTTGAAATCTTGGAGTTTCTTAGGGTCCAAGGAGCCCCAATAAAGAGGAAATAAAGAGAAAATACTAAAATTGCAAAATAAAAGGATAATGTGATACAATATTAATAAATTTTGTGATATTGATAAAAAGGAGGTATTTTCTAATAAAGGAAAATAGGATTTCGTTGCTAATGGATTAAAAGTTAAGAATAAAGAGAACAAGAGAGAAAATTTTCGTATTTCTAATAATCCATGCAACAAAATATATCAAGAAGGTAAATAGGAGAGATAGTAAATTCTTCTCCATGAAGGAATTTGATTCCTATTGGGAATAGAACTTGTTGACCCATAGGTGGACATCTTAGGGCGTGGATACTCACCCAATATAAAGGGGTAAAGCCCTAGTTTGAGTCTAAGAGAGAGAGAGAGAGAAAGATCCCATGCTCTTCATCTTCTTCCTTACGTGTAAACCCTAGTCGAGGGTATAGACCTATCTCGAGGACACCAAGGAGCAGTGTCGAGGTCATAATGGAAGCAGGGCGCTCCAACAACAACCCCAGAGTGATTAGTTGCTAACCCCACGTTCGTATATTCGTGCCACCCCTACCACGGGGCTGCAAACTGTTGTAAACACAGTAGCAGTGGCAGCCTCTTTCTCACCTGAGGATAGCCATGGTAGTTGCGGCTTGGGGGCGCACCAATTGTGCTAGGTCATGGCGGAGGAAGGGGAGCCTCTGATGGCATGGATCATGGCCTAGAGAGGGAGGAAAGGCCGATGCAAAGCTACAGATCGTGGCTAGGGTGACACCGCTGTTGTTGCGTGAGGTTGAAGGAGGAAAAGGTCACTTTGGACCATTTTGCCCTTCGCGGGCTGAAGCAGCGGGTGACTTAAATGAGGGTATAATGGTAATTCCGTTATATTTTCCAGAACAAGCGAGTGCTTTGCATAGCACCAAGGCGACGTGGTAGCGTTTGATTGGCTCCAGTAAGTGATTTAATGCAAAAATAATATCTTATTATTCGTAACTCCGATAACAGCAAATAATATATGTATTTTGCTCAGAAAAATGAGAGGAATCCAATAAAAATATAGTTAGAAGCTAATTCCTCTTTCTATTAGAAAATTAGTGTAAATTATCATCTTTAATGAATTAAAGATTAAGAAACCCTATTTTGAAATGAATAAAGTGTTTAATAGGATTTAATGGATCATTAAAGTTGATAATAACATTTTAATTGTAAAAAAGTACTTTAAGATCGAAAAGGATGATCTTTGCACGTAATTAGTTTAATTTAGAGATTATGTGCATAAATATGCTTGAAATTTGAAAAGTACATAAAGCTATCATCTTTAATGATTTAATTAATGAACAACCCTTAGATTTGATGATAGATGGATTTAATGTTGTTCAATGGATAATTGAAGCCAATGTTAACATGTTGTTGATAAATGTGAAGATAGAATCTAAAAAGATGATCTTTCTATGTAATTGGCTTAATTTCGGGTTTTGTGCATGAATATGCATTAATGAGCTTGAAAACACTAATTTAGGTGAATATGTCTTTTTATTGTTTTAATTGTTCAAATCCATGAATAAATAGGGATATGATGATCCTAAATCAATTTGGGCATAAAAGACTATTAAAATGGATAATTTAAGCAATTAGGGTTTATATGAGTAGAAAAGAGTATTTTAGGGTTTGTTGACCTGAAAGGGATAAAGTTTGAGGAATTGATCTAAGAAACCCTAATGAAGATTAATGAAACCTTAATTCAGATTAGAAACCCTAGAAAGTGAATCCAAGTCAATAAAGTAGATTCTTGATAAAGTGTGTAATAAATAGAGTACATATTCTTTTCAGGAATTATGTGATTTTTGAATTTCTTGCTTGGATTGCATTCTTGGTTGGATTTTCTTAATGCTTGTGAAATCATAAAATCAAGTATGTGGTTACACTTATGATTATCCCGACTAGTTTTCTGAGGATTTTATCGACGTTTCCCTCATGGCTTGAAATAACTGTTGGATGCTTTTATTTCATGCAACTATAGAGTGACTATGACTATCACTATGAATATACATGTATAACTGTCTAGATCCGGGTCCACCTTTGTGGCTTGTAAAGGCTAAAAAGGGGTAACCTAGAGTAAGGTCTAGGTTATCGTGGGTTAGAAATTGGGCTACCAAGTGTAGTGCCATGAGACCCATTAGCCTGCAATGAGTTAAGGAATGGGCTACTTACAAGTAGTGCCATGTGACTCAACCCTAGAAACTGGTTCACCTATAGGTGGGACCATGAGGGTTTTAATGGGGATCTACAATAAGGAAGGTAGTATCCAGGTCCACTGCAGGGATAGCACAGAGGATAGGGTACTCATGGATCGTGGAGTTATATTTAAAATGTAATTTTGATTGTTAAATGATTAATTGAAAGATTATGTTGATATCATAGTTGCACGTTTATTGTTTCCCCCACATACCAGCTTCGGCTGACCGACGTTTTGTTTTTCAGTGTTTTAGGTTCAAGCCAAAAGGACAAACAGTAAATTGTCATATTGCGAAATACATGAAGTAAAATGCAAGGAGGATTAGTTAGAGTAGAATGCATACATGGATAGAAGTTTAGAAATCCAAAATTTTCAAAAGGTATGAAAAATTTTATTACAACTTTTCAGTATAGATTGTGGAGATTTAATAATTGTTCTTGGTTAAGTGTTGAACCTTTGATCCAGAAGTTATGGGTGCGGCTTCGACCTCTCAGTCTCCCTTAATTGGGGATTATAAGGAGGTGGGGTCATAACACTGACTCTCCCTCTCTCTCTAGGAATTCATTTATCTAGATTGAATAACGAATTATGAGAGTTCTTAGTGTGTTAGGTTGATCATATAGAGCAATTGTGGTGCTTGGGTAATTTTCACATTGACCCCTCACTATACTTTCTCTAATTTTAGTTGAATTTTCTTTCACAAAAATGTTATTTTAATTAGTCTACTGAATAGGTCTAAACTCATCCAAAAATTATGAAAATATATCATGATATCTGAAATGTAATTTTAGAGCTCTAGTAAAAATTTGAGATCATACCGATCAACCAATAAATAATTAAAATCAAACACTACACTATTGAGCAACACTCTATCAGCATGGTCGGTCAAAGTCTAGTTTGACCAAGAAACACATTCAAATAGCATCCAAATATTCTAAACAAAATCACTAGAATGCATGATTCAGTTATCCATATCATATCCAAATTTCAATCAAATCCAATTTAATATGAAACATGATTTTCCACATTTCTATCCTGATCAAAATTCATATTCACGTATTATCAAAACCCTAATTTTTGCCGACTATAGGGTTTACAATTCTCAAAACCTAATTTTTAAAATTATAAGCACACTTGGAGTTCGTTATTAGGTTTAAAACATCACAATTGAGCTAACATCATTAATCAGGTTTAAATGATGTTCAATCTATATATACGTGTAATCATTTAGGTAAACCCTAGTTTACCAATTAAGCATAAATGTGGTCATAACGATTCTTCCCCCCTTTAAAAGGTTTCATCCTCAAAATGTATATACACAAACAAGTAGATTTAGGGTTTCTTTTACACTTTTGAAATATTATACGCCACTACATTCATGTATTTCATATGTGAATAATGTCTTTAGCATTATGCCCTTTGTTCTTCTTTGAATCACAATAATTTAAAACAAGACTTCTCAATGATGGAAAAAGCATTTTCTATGTCAAAATGAATCACTAGGAAATAGAAAGAGAAACCATCATTTTCCATTCTATGATACTCTCTTGAGGTGTTACCTTAGTACTAGTAATCTGATCCCACTATCTTGATTCATACAATTCAATCTCTCTCTCTCTCTCTATATATATATATATATATATATATATATGTATATATATATATATATGACATCACAACAGAGTTACTAAAGACAGTTCACCTTTTTTTTTATTTCACTATGGTGCTACTTCGATAGAAAAGCATGGATAAGCTGCAAGACTGGATTTAACAACAATTGTACTATAATGAGCAAGATTACTATTATGAATGGCTAAAGCAATCACACCCTTTCAGTTAATATATTCCTTGTACAAGTATAGCTAAAATCATATGTGTAACAAATTTCATCGCTTGATATGTTTTCAAAAAACTATACTTCTTTAAAACAAATTCACATATTACTAAAAGCCATTTATTTTCTCTGATTTCTCTTCATATTCATTACTACTTGCTTCTTCTTACTTATCCTTCTCATTTGAACATATAGATTAAACATCTCTTATCATTAAAATATTCGAGGTAAGAATGGATTGTTGATCATTCTTGCAATAACTGTAAGAATTTATGTCAGATCACATTTTGCTCATGTTGCACTTGTCCTTTTATTTAAATCATACATCATACATGTTCGGTCTATTTCTTATCCATCATTCTTATTCATTTCCATAGTGTTCTATCTTTATCATCTGCAACCCATACCCCTTGGGTTACTGTCATTGCTAAGTTACTTCTCACATTGTAATCACGGGATCTTGTTTTATGAAATTATTAGTTCTCATAGTCAAACCACTATTGACATACCATGAGCTACTACAACCCTAAACAGTACAAGGTTTGATCCTTATCAATAACTTGATCTTGTTGTGACATGACTTTAACCCCTTATTTTGATATGCAAACTTTATCTGTCTAGAAGTTTACTAAGGTTTTCCTTATCTTATCACTTGGAATTTCATTTCTCTTGTTTGTCCTTTCTGATAGGTTATTTATCTAGTTTATCTTGTTCGACTTTCATCATCATTCCATATTTTACTATCATTATATCTAGTAGATGTATCTACCATGGTGGTTATGTATCATTTAGAATCCATTCTATTACCCCTTCATCCCCACATTACTCTCATTAGGGAAGATACAAAAGAGAAGGTGACTCTAAGATTTATAATTTAGATCATCACTTAACACATTTCTCGTATCTAGGTTTAATACTCATCATTAAGAAGACTAGACAATTACGCATATTCTAACATTTCCCAGTCTCTCTCTTTTATCATCTATATTACTCCCTCATGTTTCAGCTCCTTGTTTATTTTCTATCATCGGTTGCCTGTTTCCTACTCTTCCCTATGTCATTATTACTTTTACTTATCTCTTACAATCATGTTTTTCACTCTTGTGTATGATTCCATATTCAATATCATATATACTTTCTTATCATCCTTTTACTTTTATTTACTTGAAATTCTAAATCAGTATTCTCCCTACTAGTTTCATCTTATGCATAATACATTACATGTCCTTCATTTCGAATCAAACGTCTCATGCAGGGGTCAACTATAGTTTCCTTCTCAATCAAGCTTTTATGTTCTCAATACAATTTATCTTTATATGACTTGTTCATTTATTTAGCTGGACATTTGTTCTTCTTTTGAGAACTAGTTCCATTTCATCACTAGGAACTTATTGAATACACTTGATGTGAACTAGGTTGGTACTATATAGAGAATAAAAAGATAGTAAGGATGAATGCATTAAACTTTATGATAGAAGTACACATTCCATGCTCTCCATTCTATCATGTAACCCTCCTTTCTAAATCAAACTCATTATTTCCATCACTTCCTTTTTGTTTCATCTTAGTTTCTTATCCTAGTGTTGTAATTTATATGTTCATCTAGTTCTCTTCACTTTCATTCTTCTAAACTTCACTTCTATGTACTTATTGTATACTTAACTCTTGTCTCCTATTTTCCCTTTTTTGTAGAGTACATAAATGCATATTACTTGATTATATGATCCATTCATTCTAATTGATTTTTTCTATCATGCCTTTCCATGTATTTTTCTCTTATCTTTCCTTGATTTCCGATTGGGTTAAGTTCCTCAATTAGTTATATGGTTTAGTTCTCTTTATCCACCCTTTCTTTTTCATTGTGTATGTTACATACTAATATATGTCTTATATCTATATTCCCTCTTCCTTCATTCCCAATTTAGAGTTTCTTATCTGAGGCCCCAAAGTTGGATCTTAGATATCAGTCCCAACTGATTCTTAGTTATTCCAGTCTTTCCCTTATATTTCAACATTTTAGTGTATATACATTCCCACTACAATATGAGTTTACCTTCCTATAGTTTATATTACTAAATATTGATAAATAGAAGTCATTGGATCCCAGTAATGCATCATGCCATCCGGACTGGGTCAAACATGTAGTCTTGAAACCAAGAGCTACTTAGGATTAACTCACTCTTATTCACCTCAAACATTTGGAGAATATCCACTTAGGACATACTCATTTAAACATAACTTCTGGTCTACTTGATACAAAGAATATAAACAATACCTGAAGAAACATCATGATATATAATGAATATCCACTTAGGACATACTCATTTAAACATAACTTTTGGTCTGCTTGATACAAAGAATATAAAAAATAACTAAAGAAACATGATAATATAAAACAATCTAAAAGAACCATATATATTCTACAAACTAATAATCTAAATTCAAATATATAAGAGCATTTCTATTGATCTCAAATCAAAACAATTTAAAATAAAAGTTCTGTTGCACTTTATCTTTAAGCTCTTACTCCTTCATTACTTTCCAATCTCCTAACCCTAATATTTCTTGGGTTTTTCTCTAGCCCATCCTTCCTCTACATACCTGGCCAGGGAATCTAAAGAATAATAGAAATAGTAGCTTGATATTGGTCAACCCAAGTATCCAGATACTAGGCCAGGGTATCCAAATACCTAGAGTCCTAGAGCTATAGACACAACACCTCTTATCTTCCGTACTTAATAACTCTGGCTTTCTATCCTAATGGTCCCTAACGACTCAGCCTAAGATCTGATACCAAGTTGTCACACCCACATCCCAGATTACCACTAATCATGAGATTAGGGCATAAGTTGAGGATTAAACATAATACAAAGGTCACCCTTAACTTTTTCTTTTGATTTCAAACTCTTTCTTTCCTCACATTCAATCGCATAAACCAATCTTGCAAGGGAAATAAAACCTCATTTCTCTAATCTGATTTCAAAAATAAAGATACATATTTAAACATTAATTCTATTTGCCAACCTTCCGTATACATATGACATGATAAACAGATACATTCTCTATTATTAAGGAAACAATGTTACACATTATCATTTACACCTCTCTCTCAACTCTATATAAGGACCTAGAGTGACAGGGACCAAATGAACTTAACTAATCTCATGCTTAAGTCTAGTGGCAGATTTACTATGATGCATTGACATCTTTAGTCCACATGTTATCCCTAAAAATTGTGAGTAGAGGGGTGAGGCTACTTGCTTAGTGAATGAATACTTTAAAGAAATAGTTTAAATCACTTAGATATTTATATATATGCTATTTCAGCAAGTGGATATAAAGTTGAATAATAACGAGTTATAAAGGAAATAATATTTCACAAACATATATTGGCAAGATTGCTCTATATAAGCAAAAGTATTAGATCAATAACTCACATACTTGAATAATCTCAAAGGTAACTCGTAAATTAGAAAAATAGCAAGAATAATTGAATAACTGTACACACTTGGTCAACCTCTCATTAATTTTATTATGCCCTGAACCCACATGAGGTGTACCACAACATGTGAAAGGATAGCAGCACGCTACGGTCTCATTGTACAAGGCTTAGAAGCATGCCCGGTTCCAAAGCCTATTGATAACACCCATTTGGTGGCTATTTATGGCTCATATTCCGTTGTCAAACCTGCCTTATAAACTATTTTCCTTTCTATTTTATCATGATATTGCATAAGAATAAACCACACTATGCTCATAACTCTTTTCCCATCTTTTAAAGAGTTTCCCTCGCTTTTCCTCTCAAAATCAGCAAAAGGGCCCGTCCCGGCCCACTTACAACGAATCGGCCCCTTCACTGGCCGCACGACACACCCACTTACTGATAATCATCATTTTGCAATATCAATCACTAAGATGGTTAATCCTAGAGTTTAAACCTTTTTTACTTCCAGTTTTAAGGGTAGTATAGAAGGGTCGATCCCACATGACAACTTTTTAGAGATTGTTCTTAGAACCCAAAAGTTTGAAGAACTTTATTATTTGTTTTTGGTATTTTTCTTTAGATTAAAATAGAAAGTAAAAGTCAAGTTGGGGGTTTGATTGATTACACTAATGCAAGAAGAAATGCACCCAACAAGAATAAACATGCACAAGAAAAAATTAAGATGATTGTTAACACAAGCAAAACTATGTGAACGAAAGACTAAAAATTAAAGGAAACAAAGGATGCGGTGATTAAATCAAGAGATGGAAATTGAGGCTCGTAGGGGTTTTCACCACCTTATCCTAGGCGATAACAACTAATTCTTAAATGACGATTCAATGAAGGTTTGTGAATTTAAAAACTCACAAGAGATAAACTCCACATGAGCCCATTGGTCTTGGTGCTCATGCTTCCTAGTTTATCATCCTAAAAGACGAAAATCCACGTTCATATCAAAACGTCTGTGTAATCGATTTTATTGTTCTAAATCCGGATTTCCATGGTCATTTCCATCTGGATTAACATGCGACCTGAAGATCAACTGTTAATTAAAATCGATTACCATCTAGTCGTTTAAGAAGAAGTCGTTAAAACCATGGCTAAGGGGTTATTCCCCTTGCCTCGACAGAAGTCTACTCACTCATGGAGAAAGGGGAGACAGCGGAAGAAAGTACTGAAGCCATAGTCTTGCCAAAAAATTCAGGAGATTAATCCTTATTGCTAGAGACAATGAAATGGCTTAGTTCTTTGTTCCTTGCTCCAGAATTAAAGAACGGAGAACAGAAAATTAAAACTAAGGCAGAATGAGGAGACAAGAACAAGTATGAAAGAACTATGATTGAACTAAAGTCTACTTTATTGCATAATAAGAAGATGATTACAAGACTAGTAAGACTGGTTGCTTTAGAATCACAATACAAATAAGTCCAAGATATCCTGAAGAGGAGGAAGTGCCCCCTCCTTTTATAGGAGAAGGAGGGGGGAATACATTAGGTTTAGGGATTTTTTAGGCTGGCGGTTGGGAATTTTGTTGTCTGCGTGCCGTCAGCCGAGCGGTTCAGGAACCAAATGATCGGTTGGAAGGTTCTGGAATGCAACAGCCAATCGATCGGCTACCAACCCTAATTAGGGTGGCGGCGCAGTCCAACCCGCTCGGTGTCGTTTCTTCTCATCAATGGGGCATCAGCCGAGCGGTTGGTTTAGGAATCGGGCGATCTCGGCCAGTCGTCTGATGAGAATAATGATCGACGCTTGAAGGCAAATCGAGCATTTCACTTTCTCAAACGATCGGTTCGACCAGGTGAGACGATCGGTTGACAACACCAGTCGATCGGCTCAGGTCTTGAAACTGCAGTAAAATGCACATGATTGTCAGATTTATGATAAAAACGAGAAAATATAAATTTATGCAATTTCAAGCTATGAATGGAGTATTTCTATGTGACAAGCTTAATAATTCACAGAAAAGATGTGCTAAAATAGAATGCATCACTTACGAATCGTGGTCGCTACCTGATGTGGCAGCAACCTGACACAGGGCGTGTCACATGAGGAGGCATCTGAAAAGTAGCATGCTACCTATTCAATAAAGAGCTTCTACCCACCACGACCAATTAGCCCGATATGGGCATGTCGCACGCTTTAAGCCACTCACCGGAAGCAGCCACCTGCCATAGTCGTTCGATACCTTTGCAACCTAGAACACGATAGCCAAGCCATGACGAGCGATACGCAGGTGTCGACCATCCCCGAAGCCATGTGAACAAAGCTGATTGAGGACACGCGGCTCCATGAGAACCGCAACCTCTTCCAAACTGCGACCTATAAATAGAAGCTATAGGAATCCGATGGGATGGGTCAAAACCTCGCGAAAGCTAACTTTAGAAAGAATATGGAGATAGTGTGTCGACTTCCAAGGTGTGTCAGGCGATACTAGGTGAGCACACTCCCAACCTGAGAGGGGCAGGAGTGGTTCACATAGAACCCATCCCAGTAGCTGCAGCATCCTGATATGACCAAGAAGGCCACCCAATGTGCCAAGTTCCTAGATGGGCTCCTGCTCAAGACGGATCGCCCCCTACACCCGATACAAGGAACCCGAGAACCTAAGTCATCTCTAACTCGACACGATATCGAACCCGATATGGACCACCCATCACGGTGTGTCTCCTGAGAGGGTGGTACCCTGACACGGCCGCATCGGGTAGGGATCCTTGACCGATACGCCTTCCCATCACGGCATGTCACCCGACAGGGCTAGCCACCCGACATAGGCATATAGAGTAGAGCTCCCGCCCGGTATTGGGTTAGTGATACCTTAGGGTCTGCTATTGTATATCGACCTCCTATATCAAGGGGGCCGATACCTATCTTCCCTTTTTATAGAAATTTACTTTCATTTATTATGCATTGTAACTAAACCCTTTACATATCTATGCTTATGGAATCAGTGGAGTTTAATATTTTTTGTTCTGTGTATGGTTCCTTTTTTGTTGGATGATTTCTTTATAGCATCTAAACTCTAGCCTGTATGCTTGGATCATGTTTTGACTAGCTATTGAATCGTGTTTCCCATTTCAACTCCTTCGAGAGAGGGATGTTGTAACTCTAGAGTTCAGTCCGATCTGGGAGTATGAGAGTTCCCAGGATCGGGGTTGCCCCAGTTTTCTTTCCACTCCAACTCATGTCCATTACTCTTAAGAGAGGGTATTGGCACGTAGTTGGAGGTACCTTCTTTGAGAGAAGAGAGTACAGGAAGTTTTCCGCTACCACTTGTTATGCCTAAGTCTTCTTCCTTTGTGCTTTGCCTTAATAATAGTTTTGTCTCCCCGGATTCTATTTTACATAACCTTTATAAAAACCTCTTAACCCAAAACTTAAACTTGTAACTCCTTTTGGAGATAGGATTTCCTGTTTGATTCTTTATTATTCTTTTATGTGACATACAACCTTTCCTTGCACCCCCTTTTTTTCAACTACTTAGACAAGTGAAACCCAAGTTCTGAAGGTCCATTCTTCCTATCCCTGTGTTTGACCCCAAACTACTTCGATCCTATGCTAGTTGTAGGTGTCTTAAACATTTGGGTACTATAAATTATAAAAGTCTGATAACCTAGGCATGTCTCCATCTTTTGGACCCACGTGTAAGGCACGTCAACTTTTTGGCACCATTGCCGGGGATAGGCAATGAAAACCATTCTACGAACTAGAGTTTTGTTTGCACTTTGCCAAAGACTTGTACATTTGTATATAACACTGCAACTATTTACTATACATAGCATACACTGCACTTAACTTACACAACATGTTGATACTTCTTTCATCCTTCTTTCTTTTCAGGTGCTTTCCCCTCTCTTCCAGGCCACTCTTGCCTTAGCAAGACATGGCCAATCAACCTTCTATGGCTCCCTCTCTCCGATCATTCCACCAAGTTCGGGTGAATGAAGAGAGAAACCCAGTTGTGACACAGCCTCTGAACGTCACAAACTTCAAGTTGAAGCCTTCTTTTCTCCAGCTCCTTCAACACAATATGTTCTATGGGAACTCCTCTGAGGAGAACCCATACAACCATCTAACGACGTTCAAATGGACGTGCAACACCTTTAAGATCAACAGAGTCTCGTTGACGCACATCTACATCCAGTGCTTCCTGTTCTCTTTAAGGGATAAGGCACTAGAATGGTACACCAGCCTACAGGATGGGAGCATTCCCAACTGGGACCATCTTGCCGATGCTTTTATCTCTAAGTTCTTCCCCATCAAAAGAACTATCAAATGCCAAAACAAGATCACGAGGTACTCTCAGAAGCCTTCAGAAAATCTTCACGAGACTTGGGAGAGATTTCTGAGTTATCAGTGTGAGTGCCCGCACCATGGTTTCTCTGAACCAAAGCTAATCACAACATTCTACAACAGGGTGTGTCCTACTGAGGGTCTGACTGGTTCAATATAAATTACCTGGAAAACATGGGAACTCAAGTTCCGCATCCATTTTTTCTCAACTGGTTCAATGAAACTCTGTAAATTGACTTCCGCATAGTTTTCTGAACTTCCAAAGATATAAATAAGAGGTTGTTTCTGACTTGCGCTTGAAATCATTTGGAAAACAACTTCCATGCCACCGAATGACAGCCTCTCATCATGCACTATTTTCTCCTAGTCTAGCGATTGACTTGGTGACTCATGACGGCAGAAAGCAAGATAGATATCTGACAATCGGTCTTGTTCTCTTCAATTACTTCTTATCCCCTCTTATAGATTAGGTTGTTATTTTTGGAGAGCGGATGTGTGTCTTATTTGAGAGTATTTGATTCGTGGCTGATAGGTAGTGGTGTTGTTTCTACACAATAGTTTATTGTGGAAAAAGATTAGGTTTGTTGGATCGTGTTGGTTGAAATCAACTATGTAATAGTTTATTGGGAAAGAAGTTTTGATTAGCTTTGTCGTCATATTGAGAATCAAGTGCATCGTGTTCATAATTTGGGTACTACTATGATGAAATAACAAGGATGTTTGTCCAGATTCCTACTCAACTCTCAGAAACTCTTGTTCAGTTCTTAGAAAATGAGGTCATTCATTTGTGAACCCTAATTCCAGATCTGATTATGAATGACGTCTATTCTATTCTATTAGATCATTGATGCCTTGCAGTTGTTCGATGTAATACCAAAGACATATAGTAGCATATTTGATGTTATGCACTGAAGGCGTTTGATGGAAATCCAAGATTGTTAATTTGTTAGTTCTTAGTACTATAATAAGTTTGTTGTGTCATTTTATAAGAAGCAAAATTGTTATATTTTTTGCACAGATCAAAATGGAATGTATCCTTTATTTGAGCCTTCTAAAAAAATATCACACATAAAATATAATTATATGGCTCATGTCAGAGTCGAGAACATTATATACATCATGTTAAGTAGCTTACAACAAACCAATCAGATGGAAGTCAAGTTTCAGGAAAACTCATATTTTGAACCAATCAACTGGAACTCTGACGCATATTTACCATGCGTAGAAATGCAAGTGAAGGCGTCAAGTAGTACATGCCTTTGTGAGGCCCGAGTCAAACTCAGTGATACGTGCAATCGTCGGGGACTCCTACTAACTACTTGCGATCAGCTAAGCCAATTAACAAGTTGAGAGTTGTTGTTAAAATTAAAAGTAAAATAAAAACAAAACGAAACAAGGAATCGATTAAATGTTGGTTTAATCAATTCAAAAGGAGATCTTTAGGGTTACGGTTTCACCACGGGTTTTCATTGTATTAAATTCTATATATCTACTCAATTTTATCTCTCTATCCGGGCAGTGGCCTGAAATCATAATTGCCCACTGTCGTGGTACAATTCACTACCTATCTCTAGGTCGGTTCCACCGTCGTAGTAACATATACCCTAAACTAGGTGCATTATAAATGACCTCTCGGTATCCACCATTAATCTTACACTGCCTTGTTCAAGGGATTTGTCAATTAATGTAAATTTCGTCTCTTTTCAACCGTTAATTCTTCTTTCAAAGCAATTAAGGGCATTAGGTTATTATTATGGTGATCAAGCATAACAATATATTGGAGAACACGAAAACTATACCACGGATTTAAGAGATAAGATATTAATTACTATTATAAAATCGTCATACAATGAATCCCCGGGCTACTCTCGGTCCTAAAGATAAAGGGGATTAGCCCTGCATGTTCATCTCAGAGTACAATGTAGTAAAGAAAAGGGGAAACATGAGAAAAATGAAATTGAGTGGTGAAACCCCTGAATGGAGAAGGTCTAATTGATCCTTGGCGTGGAATCCGCGTTCTACCACCTTTTGATGGTGGAATTCATCTTCTTCAGCGTCCGGATCAGCTAGGGCATGCTCTCGTGCTCCGTTCTTCTCTCCTTGCTCTCCGGGATGTGTACAGCGGCTAATGACGTGATCCCTCAGTCAAGGGCGCCGTCCTTAGGTTTAATTCCCGAGTTAAGTCACCAATTACTCACAACCATCCGATTGAGATCATTCTAAATCAAACTCATATCTAACAGTGTCGATACCATCGATCGACGAACCTATAGCGACGGTATTGTCGTTTTGTGTCGTTGTAGCTCCTCCCGTCGATAGTATCGACCATCGTGTCGATAGTATCGACTCCTTCCTCGCCGGCAGCCTGATGGTATCTCGATACCATCGACATCCCCGTCGATAGTATCGACCTTATTCTGGTCCTTGCGACTGGCAGCCTGTGGTCCGGTCGATGGTATCAACCACTGTCGATGGTATCGACGGCAGCAGATACTTGTTTTTCCTGAAATTAACACACGAAACCACATAAATCCACACAAAATATATTTTTTCGATAATTAATACTAAAATTGCTTAAATAAAGGGTATTTGACATAAAGAAGTAGCATAGACCAAAATGAATGAATTATGCAACAGTAACCATGAAAATGACTAATAAATGCATAAAATGCATATCAAACAAGTCTATAAATGCGACTCAAAATCATCGCATCAAACTCCCCTAAGCTTGAACATTGCTCACCCTCGAGCAACTATTTCTTAGAATAGAATTGCCAGAGTCAACTAAAGAACAAAGCATCACAATAGACATCCCATATGACTCCCACCGGACATTCTCATATCGGCCCTCGCTAACCACAGAATGATAATTACCCTGAAGGCGACAGTAATCATCCATAAAAGATGTTGACCTCAAAACTAATGAACACTATCACATAAGGCAGTTAACATAATAAAATTTGCCGGTCCAGGCTTGGTGCATCTTGTGATGTTCTATACTACATTGCTCGCCCTAACTACCATCTACATGAAAGCAGTTCTCCTGATATTCATTAGTGAAGAGAAATTCACAGTGGCCTACCAATCCGAGCAATGGGTGGATGAAAGGGGTGGCTCATGGAAGAAGTGAAAGTATCATACGATTGCAACATGCATAAAACAAAAATGCCCTAAATGATGCAAATGCACATGAGAAATGCCCTAATGCCTAAGATTAGGTGGAATGATGATTGCACTAACCATCCGTCTCAAAATGAGATGGATATCTAATTAAGCTACATCATGTACTCATTCATCTTAAAATGTAGGTGAGATTATGTTCCTTTCTCCTTCTTATTCCACTTGCTTCTAAATAACTTTCTATTTTTTCAGATTTTTTTTCTCTCTTTTTTTCCCAAGCCCTTATATCCATAATTGGCAATGAATAATTTATAAGGCTTTTTTTTTCATAACTCAAACATTTGAATTATTTATAAGGTATGGAACATTTTAATTCACCATTACAGAATAAATGAGGTACATGACATACTTTATGCATAGAAGTTATGAATGCAACTAAATCACATGCACCTAAGGGTAATGTTCATGTATAACTATTCTAATCTTTTCTTCATTTTTCATGCAAAACATATGAAGGTGATTACAATGCAAGTCCTATCTACATGCCATGCAATCAAAAAGAGTTAAAACCGTACTTCACTTCCAATTCTTGGTGGATTGTGAAAAGCAATGGGGTGGAAAGATCACAAGATTAGTTGACTGAACCTTTGAAAAATACTATGTGTCCCTCCTTACTGACCTGTGTAGTAGTTAAGAGGTTTCTATCTCTTACTTCGAATTAGAGTCTCATTACCATTTGGTCAGTTAAGGCTCAACAACCAATTTCCGTCCACTTTCATGAATCATTAGGGATACACAGTTGTGAGTTTCTATTTTAAAGTTGACAAAACCAATCATTTTCTAAGTTAAGTGATCAAGGTTAAACACATTCAAGATTGTGAACACTCAAAAATTTTTAAAATTTCCCTTCATTCCCATGCACATGCACATGCAACTAAGATGACACAAGATTAAAGACATCCACGATTACACTAGATAGAATGTGGGTCCTACAACAAACTAAAATTGCAAGAAACAAATGACAAGCAACAAAAACAATAAAACTAAAAACAGAGAAAATAAAGATAGAATTGTTCCAACTACACCCCCCCTAAGCTTGAATTCAACTATGGCCTCATAGTCAAAAACAAACTCAAAGGTTGGAATAGTGATACCGGTTTACTCTTGTGGTGGAGGCGGGTAGTGTGGAGTCGTAGGGTCCCAAGAAGGATACTCCCCCTGGAAGCTTGGATCAAACTGGGCCCTGGGTGGAGGTTGTGGATAACCTCCAAAATAATTTTGGCTCCAATAGTGGTCGTAGAAGGGCTCCTGCTGCATCTCCATCTGATACAACCGATCATGTATCTGTTGTTGGTTGTTGAGGAGAAGACGCTCGTTCTCGAACATCGCCCTTTGGTTGTCCAGAATCTGGTTCATAGTGTCTTGAATACCGGTATACATTGTCATGTGCTGCTGCTGCATTTGCTGGATGTCTTGTAGCATAGTGTACATTACCCTGCATAGAATAGGCATCCTCGCTTGGCTACGAGGGTGGTGGTGGTGGCGGCGTAGGATGTGATGATGAAGATGCACCCAGATGCATCCGAGGATGCTTCCGTGGTGCCGCTCATGCTTGAAGAGCTTTGAATGCCTCCTCTTCCTCCTCAGCCTCGTCGTCATTTCCGTCGTCGCCACCGTTGTTGCCGCCTTCTTCATTGGAGTCGGCGATGGCTATGATTGGCCACCAGAAGTGTTGCGCCCCTTTGATGTTGAAGACCGGATCAGGAAATGAGCACTCCTGATAGGCATGGTTGACGTGGCAATGCGCATACGCCAAACCATCTAAAAGAAGTAGGAGATTAGACTGATGCAAATGTTGCAAGTTCACCTTGCTCCTAGTAGATAGAGGAGTGAGGGTCTGGCAATTCAAGCCGAGGTATGAAGCCAGCTTGGTGATGAGACCGCCGAAGTGAATCGGCGCTTTCCTCGTACTTCTCTTCACCGCCAATACTCTCTGCAGAAAGAAGGCACCCCAATTGCACTCTTGACGCTTCAGGAGCTTATACAGAAAGAATAACTCCGTCTCCTGAAACTTGCTGAGGGCCAAGTCACCCCGAGCAAATAGCGTCGAACTGAGCATCCGATGCAGTATTTGGACGAAAGGGTGCTCGAAGTCAGCTACCGCCGCATTATGGTAGCTAACGGACTTCCCCGGCGGCACCGTAACCATCTCGGTGAAGATGACGTCATAGTCGGTGCGGTTGTCCGGGCGCCGGTAGTCGTTTGGTGAGTAGTTCCAGTTGAAGATCTTATTGAATTGCTAGAGTGTAAGGGTGTAGTCGATGTTGAACAGCTGGAACGACACTCGACCTTTAATCCACTCGCGGTCGGTGGCAATAACGTCATTGGGCACGACGCAGATGTCCAGCGACACCATGAACTCTGCCACCAACTCCTTGTACGTGGGCCAGTCGCTGAAGAAAGGCTGGCCATCTGCATGAAATTCCAGCTCGTCAGGTCTTCGGTTTGTGTGGCGCGCCTGCCCTTTGAGAACGTAGGCCAAGTTGGCCTCGAACCCTAAGTCGTGGATCATGTCCCGTTTGACATAACGGGTTGGCTCTATCTTCCTCTTTAAGATCTCCTCATATATCTTCTTCACCTCCGCGGATGGATGAATCAGCCGCGGGCATGAAACTGACGTGGGAGGAGGTGGCACGAACTCCGGGATATCCGCCGGGTTCACACGTGAAGATGACGCACCAACTCCATGCACCATGTTTGCGAGAGAAAGAGGATTAGAAAGGAGCTCGGTGAAGATTGGAGAATCGAATCTCTACTCGATGAAGAACTAGCTCGGTGTTGCTCGTCGACGGGCTTGCACAACTCTGGAACTCGCTCGGCACAAGTGGAGGAAGATTGCACTGAAGGTGTGATGTCATCTGATGCAACTACTCCCCATATATAACCGTGGCCGGCGCTACTATCTGCCCGTCGATACCATCGACGCGAGTCGATGGTATCGACCTGGGTAGCGTGATCCGTACCTCTACTAGTATCGACGGTCGGCGATGGCTGGATCTGCGGGGACCGGATTGTTGACGCGTCGATACTATCGACGCGGGTCGATAGTATCGACCCATCCCCCGGATCGACTTCTTTGTTTGCTGCGATGCCATTGATCTTTCTCGTGGATCGTTGACGTGGCGTGTAGATACTATCGACGCGAGTCGATAGTATTGACTCTCTGATTAGGGAAAATCCGTGCGAGGCCCGGCCGCCGCCTTTTTCACTTGAATGTGTCGATACCATCGACACGCCCGTCGATGGTATCGACTTCACTGAGTCAATTTCTTCTGAAAATCTCTAGAGATCTCGATGGTATCGACAGGCATCTCGATACCATCGACCTTGACTTTGTGATCTGCCTGTAGGTATGTTGATACCATCGACGAGGCCATCGATAGTATCGACGCAGTCTGATTTCTGCAGTCATCAACCTATACGATGGTTGATACCATCGACATAAGGGTCGATGGTATCGACTCTGCCTCAGCCCTACACAAGTAGAAAACAATCAGGTATCTTTTTTACACTAAAAACTAAGTAAAAACAAATTAGACTACGAATGTAAATGAACTATTCTAAGGTACCAATGGTTGGGTTGCCTCCCAACAAGCGCTCTTATTTAACGTCTTAGGCTAGACGACTTGAGTCACATCATGCATCCAAAAGTGAAATGAGTTTGATCTCATTCACCTTCCTTGTGTAATGTTCTCCAAAATATAGCTTCAACCTCTGTCCATTCACCAAAAATGTCGTCTCACCATCGCGCACCAAGATTGCGCCATGTGGCTTGACTTCTTCCACCATAAATGGTCCACTCCACCGGGATTTGAGCTTCCCGGGATGCAACTTCAGCCTTGAATTAAATAGCAAAACATGATCTCCCTTCTTGAAGGTGTGCATATGAATGTGACGATCGTGGATCAACTTAGTGCGCTCCTTCTATATCCGAGAGTTCTCATATGCAGTCATGCGCAACTCGTCCAATTCATTTAATTCAAGCAATCTCTTCTTCCCCGCTTCATCATAGCTCAAATTGAGCTTTCTTAATGGCCAGTGTGCTTTATGCTCTAACTCCACTGGTAAGTGACAAGCCCGGCCATACGCCAACCTAAAAGGCGTGGTGCCTATAGGTGTCTTATATGCCGTCCTATATGCCCACAATGCATCCGGCAGTAAGGCACTCCAATTTTTCCTCGTGGAAGCTACCGTACGCTCCAAAATCTTCTTAATTTCTTGATTAGAGACTTCCACCTGTCCTTGAGTTTGCGGGTGATATGGGGTACCTATGTTATGTTTTACCCCATATTTCTTCAACAATGCCAAGAACTTGTGATTCTTAAAGTGCGTACCCCCATCACTGATGATCATTCGGGGCACTCCAAACCTGCAGAAGATGTTTTCTTTTACGAATTTGCACACTAGAGAAGAATCATTAGTCCTTGTGGGTATTGCTTCTACCCACTTCGACACAAAATCAACATCTAAGAGGATATATAAATTCGAATTTGAGGACACAAAGGGTCCCATGAAATCGATACCCCATAAATCAAATACCTCCACCTATTGGAAGACATTCAGGGGAATCTCTTGTCTCTTTGAGATGTTACCTGCTCTTTGGCAGGAATCGCATTGTCTCACGAACTCATAGGCGTCTCGAAACAAGGTAGGCCAATATAGGCCACTTTCTAACACTTTGGCAGCCGTACGAGAGCTCGCGTGGTGTCCGCCCGTAGGTAGAGTGTGGCAGTGATGAGGAACACTCTCATATTCCTCCTCAGGTACACACCTGCGTAGAACACCATCCCTGCATTGTTTTAAAAGAATGGGGTCATCCCAAAAATAGTATCTTAGAAAATGGAAAAACTTCTTCTTCCCTTGATACGTCCAATCTTCTGGGATGATCCCGCAAGCAAGATAATTCACAATATATGAAAACCAAGGATCTTTATAATTCACTTTCAACAATTGTTCATTTGGAAATGTCTCGGTTATGGGTATGTGTAAATCTTTTTCATCCACCCTCTCTAACCTAGACAAATGATCTGCCACAACATTTTCAATCCCCGCCTTATCTTTAATTTCGATATCAAATTCTTTTAGGAGCAAGATCCATCTAATCAATCTAGGTTTGGCATCTTTTTTCTCCATCAAATATTTAATAGCGGCATGATCAGTCCAAACAACTACTTTCGATCCAACTAAATATTGCCGGAATTTTTCAAAAGCGAAAACCACGGCAAGCAATCCTTTTTCAGTAGTTGTGTAATTTAATTGAGCATCATTCAAAGTCTTGGATGCATAAAAAATTACGGCGGGTTTATTGTCCACCCGCTGTCCCAACACAGATCCTACCGTAAAATCTGATGCATCACACATGAGTTCGAACGGCTTAGTCCAATCTGGTGTTTGAACAACCGGTGCGGAAATCAATTTCTCCTTCAGCACGTTGAACGTGTGTAAGCATTTGTCATTGAAATCAAAAACAACATCTTTCTCGAGAAGCTCGGATAACGGTTTGGCGATTTTAGAAAAATCTTTTATGAACCGACGATAAAATCCGGCGTGTCCTAAGAAACTTCTTACCCCTTCTACTAAATTTGGTGGGGGCAATTTAGAAATTACTTCAATTTTTATCGGATCTACCTCCAAACCTTTGCTAGACACCTTATGTCCTAGCACTATTCCTTCACTCACCATCATATGACATTTCTCCCAGTTGAGGACCAAATGTGTGTCCTCACATCTCTGTATTACCTTATCCAAATTATAAAGGCATTCGTCAAATGAAGCACCATAAATGGAAAAATCATCCATAAAAACTTCAAGACAACGTTCTACCATATCAGAAAAAATGATGAGCATACAACGCTGAAAAGTTGTTGGTGCATTGCATAATCTAAAGGGCATGCGGAGATACGCAAAAGTTCCATAGGGACAAGTGAAAGTAGATTTCTCTTGGTCCTTAGGATCGATTGAAATCTGATTGTATCCCGAATACCCATCTAGAAAACAAAAATGAGATCGGCCGGCTAAGCGCTCTAGAATTTGATCAATGAATGGTAAAGGAAAGTGATCTTTCAGCGTAGCGGCATTAAGACGGCGGTAATCAATACAAACTCTCCACCCGGTTACCAAACGGGTGGTGACATGTTCATTTAAAATATTTTGAGTGACAGTTTTACCCCCCTTTTTAGGGACTACCTGCGTGGGACTTACCCATGTCGAGTCTGAAATCACATATATGATACCTGCGGAGAGAAGCTTAATCACCTCTTTCTTCACCACCTCCATCATGCTCGAATTCAGTCGACGTTGCGATTGGATCACCGGCTTGGCTCCCTCCTCGAGCCGAATCTTATGCTGACACAAGGTAGGGGAAATCCCCTTACCACCCAAATGCTCCCCGGTGGTTCTTCAGCACTTTCAACAATTTGTATTCCTCTTCCGCACTAAGATATGCAGAAATGATCACATGTAACTTTTCTTCCTCCGCTAGAAAGGCGTACTTGAGGTGCGGTGGCAGTGGTATCAAAATGTTTCATCACGTGGCATTGCTCCTTGGATTTCGGTGGTGACGCTGGAAGGCATGACAATATCTCAAATCGGTCATCGGCTATACCCAAGGTCAACCGGCCTCTCCCCATCTCGAGTATCATGTCGGCTGTAGCTTGGAATAGTCTTCCGAGTAGTAACTCATTGCCTTGCTCATCTTGCATCTCCATGACGACAAAATATGTAGGAAATGCAAATCTATCCACTTTCACAAGCACATCTTCACAAATCCCATATGGTTTCACTACAGAGTTATCCGCCAATTGAATTGTCATGTTACTTGGCCTTGACTCCTTTAATCCCAACTTTTTGAATGTAGAAAGGGGCATTAAATTGATGCTTGCTCCCGAGTCACATAATGCTTCACCAAATTTGACTTTCCCGATATAGCATGAAATGTTGAAACAACCCGGATCTTGCCTCTTTGGTGGCAATGTGTCCATGATGAAGGCACTCACCTTCTCTTTAAGCACAACTACTTCCGTGTCCGGAATTTTTCTCTTCTTCGTGATGATGTCTTTCAGAAATTTTCCGTAAGACGGAATTTGCTCAATAGCTTCCAATAGAGGGATGTTTACTGAAAGCTTCCTGAAACTGTCCAAGAACTTTTTGAATTGATCATCTACCTTCCTTGCCTTAGCACTGTTCGGATAAGGGACCGGTACAACCTGTGCCCTTTGATGCGGTGGCACATAGGGTGTCCTTTTCTGAGGTCCCTCCTCCTCTACAATAGGGTCTTCAGTAGCATCCACAACTGTGTCATCAACTGGTTCTGTGACCGGTGCGGGCAGCTCCTCAGTGGCTCTAGCTTCTTTTTCAGCTTGGAGTTTTCTTGCTTCATCGGCCCTGGGATTTAACAATTTCTTGCCACTTCTTAGAAAGATGGCCTTAGCTTGTTGGTTCCCTCCTGGAACATTAGTATTTCCCGGGAAATCTGGATGTGCCGGCTTCTTCAAACTGGCTATCTCCGCATCCATCTGTGCCATAGATGTCTCTATTGTCCTCATTTGAGCCCCATGGCTCTGCAGTGTCTGCCCGAATTGGTTCATGAACTCCCCTTATTGCTTTATTTGCTGGCCGAAAGTAGCCATGAGTTCTTGGTTTTGCTTTATAACTTGATTGAGAAGCTCTGTGCTCTTATCCTCTGTAGCTGGATGGGGTTTAGCATCCGGATCCTGCAAGAAGTTGTTAGGATCCTTCCAGGAAAACTTCTTGTCTTTTCTCCATGAATAGTCATTGTTCCTGTAACCTGGCTGCTGCCTCATAAATTTCACTTGAGCCTCGTCCTCGGACTCAGTATCCTCCTTTGCAAGTAATTTCTTTGCGAGAAGATCCATCTTCTCATTCAGTTCCTTTATTGCCTTATATTCTCCTACTACTCGACCTTGTTCCACAGTGCCTCTTTCACCCCATGATTGTTTCTTCGCCATGTTCTTTAAGATCTCCAAGCATCTAGTGTCTGTGTTATTCAAGAAGAATCCAGAACCGGCCGAATCTAGGTTGCTTCTATCATGCTCGGAGAGAGCAAAATAGAAGATCTTCACTTGGGTCTCCTTATCCAGCCCATGATGCGGGCATTGTCTGAGCATGATCTGAAATCTCTCCCAAGTCTCAGAATAAGTCTCGCCTGCTTGTTGAGTGAAGTTGTGGATCTTTCTTATCATGTCATTGGTCTTTTCGGGCGGAAAGAACCTCTCGAAGAAGACCTCCACCATGTGGTCCCAAGACTCCACATATTCATCGTCTAAGTTATGTAGCCATTCGCGCGTAATTCCCGCTAGTGAACTCGGGAAGAGCTTCAAGTAGAGCACGTCTTGTGGAAATCTGTCGATTTTTACCATGTCACAATTCTCCACAAACTGACTTATGTGCGCGACGGGGTCTTCATTTTTTAGCCCATGGAAGGCATTAGACTTCACCAAGTTGATCAAAGTTGGATCAATCTTGTAGGTCAGAATATTCAGCGCTTGCTTCTTTATAGGCCCCTTGGAAGTGGACGAGGAAGAAGCCTTGATCTTCTCCCATATTGTCTGTGGCTCATCCATCTCTTCTTGTTTGTGTTCAGAAAGTATATCCTCCAGCTCATCTTGATTATAATCGCCCTTGTCTTCTGGTCCTGGTAGCGGAACCTCTGGTGCGCGACCCGCATAGTTAGTAATACGCGTCTGCACCATGCACAACACCTGAAAATAGAAAGATTAAATTTAGTACAGTGCTTGACGATTGCAAATATTTAGAAAATAGATTATGAATTTTTGGAATGATAAAAAAAATAAAAAGGTGGCCTAGAGTGTCCGCTCACAGCACTCGAAGTGCCAACAAATTGCCGTATCCCCGACAACGGCCCCAAAAACTTGACGCAGATTTACCGTGCGTAGAAACGCAAGTGAATGCGTCGAGTAGTACAGGCCTTTGTGAGGCCCGAGTCGAACTCAGGGATGCGTGCAATCGTCGGGGACTCCTACTAACTACTCGCGATCAGCTAAGCCGATTAACAAGTTGAGAGTTGTTGTTAAAATTAAAAGAAAAATAAAAACAAAAGGAAACAAGCAATCGATTAAATGTTGGTTTAATCAATTCAAAAGGAGATCTTTAGGGTTACGGTTTCACCGCGGGTTTTCATTGTATTAAATTCTATATAGCTACTCAATTTTATCTCTCTATCCGGGTAGTGGCCTGAAATCAGAATTTCCCACTGTCGTGGTACAATTCACTACCTATGTCTAGGTCGGTTCCACCTTCGTAGTAACCTATACCCTAAACTAGGTGCATTATAAATGACCTCTCGGTATCCACCATTAAGCTTACACCACCTTGTTCAATGGATTTGTCAATTAATGTAAATTCCGTCTCTTTTCAACCGTTAATTCTTCTTTCAAAGCAATTAAGGGCATTAGGTTATTATTATGGTGATCAACCATAACAATATATTGGATAACACGAAACTATACCACTGATTTAAGAGATAAGATATGAATTACTATTATAAAATCGTCATACAATGAATCCCCAGGCTACTCCCAGTCCTAAAGATAAAGGGGATTAGCCCTGCATGTTCATCTTAGAGTACAATGTAGTAAAGAAAAGGGGAAACATGAGAAAAATGAAATTGAGTGGTGAAACCCCTGAACGGAGAAGGTCCAATTGATCATTGGCGTGGAATCCGCATTCTGCCGCCTTTCGGTGGTGGAATTCATCTTCTTCAACGTTCGGATCGGCTGGGGCATGCTCTCGTGCTCCGTTCTTCTCTCCTTGCTCTCTGGGATGTGTGCAGTGGCTAATGACGTGATCCCTTAGTCAAGGGCGCCATCCTTAGGTTTAATTCCCGAGTTAAGTCACCAATTACTCACAGCCGTCTGATTGAGATCATTCTGAATCAAACTCATATCTGACGGTGTCGATACCATCGATGTGGGTCGATGGTATCGACCTAGCGCGGCATCGATTGTTCTTCTTTTCTTCCGTAATTGCGACTGATGTCATCTCGATACCATCGACGCGGGTCGATGGTATCAACGAACCTGTAGCGATAGTTTTGTCGTTTTGTGTCACTGTAGCTCCTCCCGTCGATAGTATCGACCATCGCGTCGATAGTATCGACTCCTTCCTCGCCAGCAGCCTGATGGTATCTCGATACCATCGACATCCTCGTCGATAGTATCGACCTTGTTCTGGTCCTTGCGGCTGGCATCCTGTAGTCCGGTAGATGGTATCGACCACCGTCGATGGTATCAACGGCAGCAGATACTTGTTTTTCCTGAAATTAACACACGGAACCACATAAATCCACAAAAAATATATTTTTTCGATAATTAATACTAAAATTGCTTAAATAAAGGGAATTTGCATAAAGAAGTAGCATAGACCAAAATGAATGAATTATGCAACACTAACCATGAAAATGACTAATAAATGCATAAAATGCATATCAAACAAGTCTATAAATGCGACTCAAAATCATCGCATCAAACTCATTTTCTTTGAACTCAATTTCCTTTTTGGGAAAAGAAATTCCTGGAAAGTTACAGTTACAATGAACCAGTCAGACACTGAAAGGAAGTCTTTGCACGTTGCAGCTGGCAGCGAATTCTTGGGAATGAGTGCCCTGAGGGCCTGAGAGATCATTGAAAACATGGACACAAACCAATAAGATGGTGAATATGACTGCGAGTCAATGAGACATACCACTCCTGAAGAGTCCAAAGTAATGGAAGCTCTCGCGGCAAAGCTTGACAAGATTGTGACTGATGTTCAGGCACATAAAGAGCAAGCCTACAAGGGAGAAGTTCGGAAAGAGGATGTAAGAATCTTTGTAACCTATGGAGAGCCTGGACACACGTCGGATTTCTATCCTCACACTACACCCGAAGAGGATCTTGATGAGATCAGTACTGAGAATGTGAGTTTTGTTCAGTATCGAAGGCCCGATCACCCCAGTTTTTCGTATGGAAACACTAGTGCTGCATAAAACTCTCACTAGCTGGTGGGTGGGAATCCTTTGGGAGGACCATCAAATCAGCAATGTCAGGTGAGGTTTCAGCAACAAAGAACTTATCAACAGAACCAGCAGAAAAGGTTGTCTATGATGACAGAGCTTATGTCCTTTGCCAAGAAGCAGAACGACCTCAATGAGAAAATGCACAAGAGTTCTGTGGAGAGCACCGCTCTATTGAAGTTAATGCAACAACAGATGGGGGGTTTCTCTGCCCAGATAGGGGAGCTCCAGCAACACAATAAATAGATCGATCAACAGCTGGTGAGTCTCACCCAAACCATCAACCATCAGGTAGGGTGTTTTCCCTGAAGTACCGAAGCCAATAGACGAGGCCACGAGACTGTGAAGATGGCCGTTTTGAGGTCGGGGACAGTTGTGTTGGATTTTGTGGAGAAAACATGCACGGCGGAAGCAACAAAAATCTATGCAACCCGAAACAGGATCTCGTCGACAACAGCGTATTTGGAAGGAGTGTTTGTGGGATATACCTTATCGTGGAGCAAGTCTAGTGATGTCTCGCTACACAAAGGTGTGCAACGACGCTTGTCTACACAGATAGAACTTCTCTCCCATTCACTATCATAGGAAGATCTGGCAGTGCTCCTTTCGTGCGATGATGTACGCCGCTCGCAACGCGCACGGATGGTCGTTGATGTCCTCCGAACGCAGGCATCTCAGCCTGTGCAGCTGCATGTTAGCGGCGTGTTGCTCTCCTTTCTCTCCTAAGGACGGTGACGGCTAGGGTTTACATACGTAAGCATAAATTGAAAAGCCCCTCTCAATATCTTATATAGACATCGATCGTCAATCTCCTTTAAATAGGAGATGAAGGGAAGTAGGGTTTCCTAAACCCATCGATAAACAGAAACACTGCGTTAATTAAAATGCTTGTGGATTAATTAGAATATTCTGGAATTCATTAATTAACCAAATAATCACATTAATTGATTAGTTAATATCTGACTCCATGCAATCGCTTAGTATGGCTCTATGGGCATATATACCAACAAGTTGTACCACCATCCGTTGAGAAGACAACAACGTCAGTAACAGCACCCGCTCAGGAAGTTGGCACCGAGGTCGTTGAGAAAGAAGTTATGTATAAGTTAAGGAAGGAAGCTAAAGATGTCTCGTCTGAAGAGTGCTCAGATAGGTATGCACGCCACATACCCTTCCCTCATAAGCTGGTGAAAGCCTAGCTAAAGAAGAGGTACGAAAAGTTTATGGCAGCGATTAAGAAGTTGCATGTGGATGTCCCGTTCTTGGATGCCATCGAAGAAATGCCCACCTATACTAAGTTCCTAAAAGATCTGATAACTAGGAAGAAAAGAGGAGAAGATATAAAGATTGTGAAGCTTGCCAAGATGTCTAGTGCTTTTGTTATGGCTAGTACGCCATCGAAGAAGAAGGACCCAGGGGCCTTTGTGATCCCTTTCCAAGTTGGGGATAACGTCACTCGGAAAGGTCTAGCTGACCTAGGGGCCAGCATCACTTTGATGCCTTTGTCCCTCACCAAAAGAGTTGGGCTCACTTATATGGTGAGAACCAACATGAGGATACAATCGGCGGATCATACCTTTATAAGGCCAGTTGGGGTTGTTGAAGACGTACCCATCCACATAGGGCGATTCTTTATCCCTTGCGATATCATCTTAATCGATACAGTTGAAGATCTTAGCTGCCCCATCATTTTCGGGTGACCTTTCCTTACAACCGGTTGGGCTCTGATCGACGTCTAGGCGGGAATGATTACAATCCGTATTGGAAGAGATCACATCAATTTCAACATCAGTGACTATATGAAGACCCCCTCGTTCTTTGAATCCTCCTACTTTGTCGAGAGCTATCAGTAGTTGTGCGACGAGGTATAGGAAGAGAAAGCCATGGTGGACCCACTCATGCACGCCTTAACTAGTGAGTCATGAGAGATCGATGATCCTGAGGTCAGGGAATTGCTAGCATGTATGATGTTGAAGACATATCTGAGGATGAGGATCCTATCGAGACAGTCATGTATGCCACTCTCCGAGAAGACCCAGCTGGAGAACATATGAAGGAAGTCCCGCCAGAGTTGAAGGTCTTATCAAAAGGTCTTGAGTATCATTTTCTGGATCAAGAAGGGATGTACCCGATAATTATCAATTCAAAATTAATTGATTGCCAAAAGGATCAACTGCTGGAAGAATTAAGGCTGAGGAGGAAAGCCTTAGGTTACTTAGTCAGAGATTTGAAGGGGATAAGCCCCTCTGTGTGCATGCACATAATTCATCTGGAGGAGGACTCAAGGACGTACACCCAGCCTCAGAGAAAGCTGAATGAGAAGCTTCGAGAAGTTGTGAGCAAGGAAGTAGTTAAGATCCGGGATGCCAAAATTATCTATGCTATTAGTGACAGTAGGTGAGTAAGCCCGATCCAAGTTGTCCCAAAGAAGGGAGGAATGACGTTAGTCAGAGGAGATGACGGAGTAGAGGTGTCTACTAAGATGTTCACTAGATGGTTGATGTCTATAGATTATAGGAAGCTTAACACTGCCACCCGCAAGGACCATTTCCCTCTCACGTTCATTGATCAGATGTTGGAACGTCTGGCTCGTCATTCTTATTTTTGTTGGCTGGATGGGTATTCAGGTTTCTATCAGATCCCCATCCACCCTGATGACCAGGAGAAAATGAATTTCACCTGTATCTACAGAACCTTTGCTTTTAGAAGAATGCCCTTTGGGCTGTGTAACACACCTGCCACCTTCCAAAGATACATGAATGCTATCTTCGCTGACCTGCTAGAGGACAAGATGGAAGTTTTCATGGATGACTTCAGTGTATACGACAGCTCATTCGATGATTTCCTGAGCAATTTGTCTCTAGTAATGAGATGTTGTGAGGAGCAGAGTCTCACCCTAAACTGGGAGAAATGTCATTTTATGGTTCAAGAAGATATAGTTCTGGGGCACAAGGTGTCCAATAAAGGAATCGAGGTTGACCCCTCCAAGATTGAAGCTATTTCTAAGCTCCCTCCATCAACTTCAGTTACCTATATACAAAGTTTTCTAGGTCATGTTGGTTACTATCGACGGTTCATAAAGGACTTCTCTAAGATAGCGAAGCCCCTTTCTAACCTTCTGATGAAAGATGTGAAGTTTGACTTCACGAATGAGTGCATGAAGGCTTTCTCAACCCTAAATGACGTGTTAGTATCTGCACCCATTCTCCAATCCCCTGATTGGAATCTTCCTTTCGAATTGATGTGCGACGCTAGCAACTTCACCATCGGGGCAGTCTTAGGGTAAAAGAAGGACATGAAACATCATGTCATCTTCTATGCGAATAAGACCCTAGACGAGGTGCAGTAGAATTACACGACGACTGAAAAGGAGATGCTAGCCATTATATATGTTTTTGATAAGTTCATATCCTACCTCATGGGTTCCAAGGTAATAGTCCACACTGACCACGGGGTAATAAAATATCTAATGCATAAGAAGGATGCAAAGATGAGGCTGTTACGATGGGTGATGTTGTTACAGGAATTTGACCATGAAATAAAGGACAAGAAAGGATCATAGAATGTGGTCGCTGACCATCTCTCTAGAATTAGAGTGGAAGATGATCACCCGCTACCTGTCAATAATAACTACCCCGATGAATCCATCTACATAGCCCGGTCAACCGACCCTGAGGGGCCATGGCATGCAGATTTCTACAACTATCTAGCCTGCAAGCAGCTTCCCCCAGATTTGACTTACAATCAGAAGAAGAGATTCTTTGCTGATTTGAAGAACTAGTATTGGGACGATGCTTTACTATTCAGGCGTTGCGTTGATGGATTGTACAGAAGATGTATCCCAGAAGAAGAAGCCCCCAAAATCCTCTTTGAGTGTCACTCCTCCCCTATGGCGGACACTTGGGTGGCGAAAGGACTACTGTTAAGGTCCTCCAGTCGGGCTTTTACTGGCCACCTTATTTAAAGATGTTCATGCTTTTGTAAGATCTTGCAACGAGTGCCAGCGAACGGGGAATATCTCCCACCACAATGAGATGCCACTCTCTGATTGGATTGAAGTTGAGATTTTTGATGTGTGGGGCACTGACTACATGGGCCCTTTTCCCTCCTCTTTTGGCTTCAAATGTATTCTTGCCACTGTCGACTATGTATCCAAGTGGGTGGAAGCAGTCCCTACCATCACTTGTGATGCCAAGGTAGTAATCAAGATTTTTACCAAGATCATCTTTCCGAGGTTTGGAGTTTTGAGGACCGTCATTAGTGATGGCGGCTCTCACTTTGTAGAAAAACAGTTTGAATTGCTGCTACAAAAGTATGGCGTCCGTCAAAAGGTTGCAATGCCATATCATCCCCAGACATCAGGACAGATTGAAGTCTCCAATCGACAGATAAAGCAGATTTTAGAAAAGATAGTCGACAAGTCCTGCAAGAACTGGTCAGCTAAGCTGGATGAAGCTTTGTGGGCATATCAAACCACTTTTAAGATGTCGTTGGGTACCACACCTTACCTCCTGATTTACATAAAAGCATGTTCCCTTTGAACTGGAGCATAAGGCATTCCGGGCGAACAAACGCCTCAATATGGACCAGACATTGGCTGGAAAGAAAAGGTTTCTTCAACTCCTTGAACTTGAAGAGTTGAGACTCCATGCTTATGAAAATTCCAGGATTTACAAGCAAAGGACCAAGAACTGGCATGATGCCCATCTGAAGAAAAAGAACATCACCGAAGGTGATAAAGTTTTATTATTTAAATCCTCTATCTGCCTTTTTCCATGAAAATTACAGAGCAGATGGTCTGGACCCTTCATTGTGGCAAACATATACCCATCTAGGATGATGGAGTTATATGATAAAGATGATCCATCAAAAGTCTTCCCAATGAACAGGCATAGAGTGAAGAGGTCCTATGAAGATGAAGCGTTCATGAGAAGAATAAAGATAAACTTGTAGGATGCTGATATGATGACCAACGGAGCAGAGTAGTAGAGTTTGAAGTTGTCGAGCTGACGACGCAAACTACAGCGCTCCTCGGGAGGCATCCCGAGTCTTTAGTTTTCCTAGTATAGGACGTTATTTCCTTTCCTATAATAAAAAAAAACATCATGAACATTATCATTGTAATAAGTCTCGGGTCAGTGCATGCACCACGTGCACGGACTCTCTCATTTTATGGGCCACCGACTTAATTTTATAGCCTTGATGAGTAATACTATCTGAGACTGGAAGTTTTCCCTTTAGGCCAATGATGTTTTTCCCATCAATGCTTTTCCTTTCTTTAGCTTTAGTTTTTCTATCCTTGCCTTGTTTTGTATCCCCTCTTTTAGATCGGTATCGGGCATGCACAGTTGAGCTGCCTGATACCCTACTTTTTTATCGTGTTGGCCATCCGCTTTTAAGCGCCCCCAACAACACTTCATGTGTTGCACCCGTGTCGCGCAACGTATCGCCCAGGCTTGTATCGGGCAACGCACCCCGCGTCACGCGACACGTGCCAGCCCTTATCGGGCATCAATATCAGGCAACGAATGATAACATTGGAACTGTGTCGCATGATACACCAAGCTCGCGTGATGTGTGACATGATTTTACCGTGCGTATAATGCAAGTGCATGCGTCAGAGTAATATAGGCCTTTGTGAGGCCTGAGTCAAACACAGGGACACTGGACTATCGGTAGACTACTTACTAACTACTCACAATCAGCTAGACCGATTAAAAGGTTTTGAGAGTTGATTGAAAAATAAAAGAAAAATAAAAGAAAACAAATCAATCGATTAAATGTTGAGTTTAATCAATTTAGATGGGAATCTTTAGGATTGTGGTTTCACAGCGGGTTCTCGTTGTATTTATTTCTATATAGTTAGTCAAATTTGTCTCTAATTTTGGATAGTGGCATGTAGTCAAAATTGTTCACTGTCATGATACAACTCACTACCTAAATCTAGGTTGGTTCCACAGTCGTAGTAACATATACCCTAAACTAGGTGCATGAAGACCAAACTCTAGGTTTCCACCATTAACCGTACATCACCTTGTTCAAGGGATTTATTAATTAATGTGAATTTCGTCTCTTTTCAACTGTTAATTCTTCTTTCAAAGAAATTAAAGGCATTAGATTATCATTAAGGTGATCAATCATAATGATATAATGGAGAAAATGAAATCATACCACGGATTTAAGAGACAAAATATGAATTAGCCCTATATGTTCATCTCAATCATAATGATATAATGATATAATAAAATTAAGGCATTATATTATCATTAAGGTGATCAATCATAATGATATAATGATATATGATAAAAACATCATACAACGATTAACCGGGCTACTCCCGGTCCTAAAGACAAAGGGGATTAGCCCTGCATGTTCATCTCAATGAAAGACATGATGGAAGAAGGGGAAAACAAGGAGAAACGTGAATGAAAGTGATGTAAAGCCCTGAACAAAGGAGATATGGGTGTTCCTTGATGCAGAGTACGCGATCTACAGCCTTGCAATAGTGGAATTCATCTTCTACAGCTCTGGGAACAAGCGAGGTGTGATTCTGGGCTCCGTTCTCCTCTCCACCCTTCCTCAGGACTTGTGTAGTGGATAATGATGTCATCCCCTGCTTAGGGCCACCGTCATTAGGTATATGAACCACTTTTGGTCACCAAAAGACCACCACCATCCGATCAAGATTGATCTGAAATAAAACATATCCTGACGGTGTTGATACCATCGACGCAGGTCGATGGTATTGACCCGCCATAGTATCGGCAAGTTCTCTTCCCTTCTTTGACTCTCTGCCTGATGCAGACTTGATACCATTGACGTGGGTCGATGGTATCGATACCTTTAGGCGTCGGTTCTATAACCAATCTGTCGTTGTTGAAGTTGTGCAATGTCGATAGTATCGACTTTTGTGTCGATAGTATCGACCGGCTGATTCCTGGTTCGCTGAGGGTATCTCGCTACCATCGAATTCCCAGTCGATGGTATCGACTCTGCTTGGCTCCTTGTGGCTATCTCACTGTGACTGTGTCGATACTATCGACGGATGTCGATGGTATCGACAACTGTGTATATTCGTTTTTCCTGAAATTGTAAGACAAAGCCGAACCAGCTATGCTAAAACCCATTATTGTGATCATTTATAATCAAAAAGATAAAATATGAGAGATTTGATACAAAATGAGATTATAGACTATAGTGAATGAATCAGGCGATACTAACCACAAAAGTGACTAATAAACACATAAAACACATGTAAAACAAGTCTATAAAAGTGACTCAAAATCATCGCATCAAACTCCCCTAAGCTTAAACATTGCTTGTCCTCGAGCAACAAAACTATAGATGTAAAGAAGTGAAACCACCTCCTTACTAAAAATTTGAACAATAAAACCTCCAGTCCAAACACACTCAGAAGGTATGATGGAGTGGGTGTAAAATTTTCAAATCTTTATATAATGGTAATCAAAAGACCAATGTATAGCAGCGGAAGAAAATATTTGACTATTCAATTATAAAACAAAGGGTTGCAAACTTAAACTTACATCACAAGGATCCATGTAGAGGAAATATAAACCACCTCAAGATTGTCTCCAAGCTTCATCATCACAAACTAAGACCAGGTCAACATGCCATGCATCCAAGTCTTCCACCTAGGGTTGGAAGCATACCCCAGCAAAAGAGAAACAAAAGGAGACATCAGCAAAGGATGGTATGTGCATACTAAAAAGCAAATTGAGCAATTTATAGAGAATAAGAGACATCAAAATAAAAGGCTTCCCATGCAAGAGATAAGGACTACCCGATCAGGCATAAAAGAATAAGATCTTAACAAAAGAGATAAAATATACTTGCCATAATCAAAACAATAAATATTGTGCAATACTGGCACATAAAGAAAGTAGGGCACACACACCCCACAATCAACATCAATAACCTACATGCATGTGAGATAAGCATAACACTAGAACAATATAAACACAATTGGTGGCCAAGCACACACTTGAACCTGATAGAGAAAGGAATACTGCCAATCTCCCAAATATATAAAATTTGAGCATGGATTACTGCCACACTCAATTTACAGAGGAATGGTATACTGCCACCCTCCAAATAAACAATAGGGGAATATTGCCCCAAAACCAATGTAATTACACTACTCTAGTGCTACTGAATCACATTGCATGTATAATGTTGAGGCAAGTAGAAAAGTATAGTCAGAAATATCAAGGTTGCCATCACACAATGGACAACACAAACATGTAAACAAATCCACTTCAAAGTGGGCGCATATCATTAAGTAAACTTCCACATCACAATGGGCATTTAATATCAAAGGTCCAACATGCATCAAGGCATAAGGAATATAGTCAAGAGAATATCCATGATCACAAGATCAATAATAAAATAAGATACTTCACATGAAGCATGATTTCAAAAGAACAAGACAATGTGTAGGCTAATGTCCATAGGACCAAAAGAATAATAAAGGTAGGTTATTGCTCAATATAAAAATAATGTGGGATGCAATCATACCTCAACTTCAGAGTCAAACATATCCAAAGACACTCCTAGGTCCAAGCCTAGGTTTCCAAAGCACCTATTAGCATATATGTGGAATTAGGGTTAGATTTATATTGATTTCATAAACCCTAAAAATTGCCTTTTTAGTTATATGCGAATCAGGTTTCCAAAACCATACTAAATTATAGTATATGTTATTAGGAGTCCAAAACATATTTTATTGTATTTTTCTGACTTATAAATTATTAGTTATGATTTATACAAGTTATTATCTTATTTAATTAGATCCATTGAATCACCCCTTTAAAACATCATATTAAGGCGACAAAACCAACACCATAAGAAAGCTTGCATTTTTCTGAATCCAATGAATATTTTTCCATAATTTTCTGATCATCTGACAATTAGTTATGGATTTTGGAAATTCGACCAATCAAATAATTAGATAATGCCACATAGGCGAGAAAAAAAATCTACTAAAAGAAAGGGAAGAGTAGGCCGGGCCCGCATGACTTGGACCAATCAGGGCTGGACAAGTCATCGCGTCAATCCTCAGCCTTGACTCGCCCAAGCAAAGGAGAAGGAAATGAAAAGGCGGTTTTGCCCTCCGTGGAAAAATCAAAACAAAAGACGAACAGAGGGGCAAATGAGGAAAACACTCAAAGGATTCTTCTCCCTCACTCAGCCAGCCATGTCCACAAGCAGGAAGCAGAGACTCACGGTCAAAATAGGTGAATCCAAGTTTCACAACCAAGAGAAAAACCAAAGCCACCCAGTCGAAGAACAAGGTGCGAGAAACTCACCAAAGCCACCAATTCGGCCGAAGATGTGCGGAGGAGGGAGGAGGTGGCGCCGCAAAGTTGGTACCAAACCTCACACGTTGGCAGCCCAAATCACGACCCAGCAACCAATTGAGTGCAGAAATAAGTCGCAAAGGGTTTAGGGAAGCGTGGGGTTAAGATATATATATATATATATATAAGCGAGGAAGGGAGAGATGGCGAGAAGGTAGGTGGCCGCAAAGCTTGGGTAGCAAGGATTTGGGCGAAACTCGGCAACTCACAAAAACGGGAAAGTAGGATTCATAATAGGAATCAATCTGTCTGAAATCTTCTCACGAAGTCATAGCATGAGAAATCATGAAAAACGAATGACTAAGGAAGAAGAACCGTCCGCGGGAAACTCGCGTGCACTGTACACGGCGGGTCAGACTCCTACCCAAGGTAGGAGACGACTCGGATGTTGTTAAAAAGAGATCCAAAGACCCAAAATCAAAGTGAAATCAGAAACAAAGTGTGACAAATGAAATCCGACTAAAATTTCGATTAAAGTAAAGTGTGATCACATTATTTCCTATTTTTCTCTCTCTTAAGTTGAAGGCTCAAACATTATCCAAATTAAATAAAATTTTGCACAGAGGCCAATAAAGGCATGTAGATTCCAATTATAAAATTAGATTTTCCTTTTGGAAACTTTTAATGTACCAAATAAATTAATTAATATATTCTCTTTCCTCCTTCATTAATGGCTTTAGGATTATCCAAATTTTATGAAACTTGACACACAAGTCATAATTAATGAGTTGGATATGAATTTGCCATCAATTTTACATATTGGATATATTTTCATATTTATTTAATTTCTTGAAGGTTTTACACTCTCTCTCTCTCCTGATTTTACCTTTTAAGCAAACTTTCTCCAAATTGGATGAAAATTCACCCAAAGGCTATATTTATTATATAGATCACGAATCTAAGATTATTTTCCTCTTTTGGGGTTATTTATTATATTTATTTATTAATTACACCTTTTAGGCAATTTCTCTCACTTAACTTACCATATTATTTCAAGGTTGTCCAAATTAACTGAAAATTGACATGTAGGCTTATTTTAATGTGTAGATTACGAATTTGAAGTCTATTCTTTATTTTGAGACTTTCTTACATGGGTTATGTCATATGGCCCATTAGAGGCCCATTAATCATATTATGCATGTAATAAAGTTATTTATCATTTTATTATTATCAAAAAAATTATATGACATATTAGATTACATTTTTCATGCATTAGATTATTAGGATCACTCTATCCTCAACCTTGTTTTGTCAAACCTAAAAGATCAAAGTTCTAGGGTAGGGTTTGAGATCCGGTATGTTACAGCACTCCACCCCTTAAAAAGGATTTTGTCCTCGAAATCTACAGATTCAAACATCAACGATCAACTACTCTCCACCCCTTAAAAAGGTTCAACCTAACTAGTCAACTTTGAGATCTACCCACATCTCTTAGTTGTGAAATTTTTAGAGATTAATATGTTTCTCATGTATCCAACTAAAGTCAGATCCATCTAGGGCTGAGCTTTTAGGTCCTCGTGTCTCTAACCTATCAACCCTACATGAACATCCAAAAAGTCATAGGGTCGGTCAACTACATCCTTATATCAATCCTACTCACAAAATTAGGGTTAGATTCTACTCAAACTAGAGTTCTCTTGATTGTGACTTAGTTGAAGAAGACATCGATAAATCCGAGAAAGTTTTTTTTTGTAGATATAGTAATATAATTGAAAATAATTTTTGGCGATGAAAACCTTTTTGAGATGAAACAAAATGTGGATCCAAAATCAATTGCAGAAACCAAGTCACAATATTTCCATATTTAGATCTCCTAACATATTCTCATCCTCAAAACCAACCTTATTGCATACAAAGATCATCATTGATCAAATCTAGGGTCAACATCTCACTTAAAGGTAACTAACTAAGTCAAGGGTTCTAAAGGGAGACAAAATTGAAACAGTCGATTCCGACTACCATGGGCTCTGATACCATGCTGTAAAGAAGTGAAACCACCTCCTTACTAAAAATTTGAACAATAAAACCTCCAGTCCAAACACACTCAGAAGGTATGATGGAGTGGGTGTAAAATTTTCAAATCTTTATATAATGGTAATCAAAAGACCAATGTATAGCAGCGGAAGAAAATATTTGACTATTCAATTATAAAACAAAGGGTTGCAAACTTAAACTTACATCACAAGGATCCATGTAGAGGAAATCTAAACCACCTCAAGATTGTCTCCAAGCTTCAACATCACAAACTAAGTCCAGGTCAACATGCCATGCATCCAAGTCTTCCACCTAGGGTTGGAAGCATACCCCAACAAAAGAGAAACAAAAGGAGACATCAGCAAAGGCTGGTATGTGCATACTAAAAAGCAAATTGAGCAATTTATAGAGAATAAGAGACATCAAAATAAAAGGCTTCCCATGCAAGAGATAAGGACTACCCGATCAGGCATAAAATAATAAGATCTTAACAAAAGAGATAAAAGATACTTGCCATAATCAAAACAATAAATATTGTGCAATACTGGCACATAAAGAAAGTAGGGCACACACACCCCACAATCAACATCAATAACCTGCATGCATGTGAGATAAGCATAACACTAGAACAATATAAACACAATTGGCGGCCAAGCACACACTTGAACCTGATAGAGAAAGGAATACTGCCAATCTCCCAAATATATAAAATTTGAGCATGGATTACTGCCACACTCGATTTACAGAGGAATGGTATACTGCCACCCTCCAAATAAACAATAGGGGAATACTGCCCCAAAACCAATAATTACACTACTCTAGTGCTACTGAATCACATTGCATGTATAATGTTGAGGCAAGTAGAAAAGTATAGTCAGAATTATCAAGGTTGCCATCACACAATGGACAACACAAACATGTAAACAAATCCACTTCAAAGTGGGCACATATCATTAAGTAAACTTCCACATCACAGTGGGCATATAATATCAAAGGTCCAACATGAATCAAGGCATAAGGAATATAGTCAAGAGAATATCCATGATCCCAAGATCAATAATAAAATAAGATACTTCACATGAAGCATGATTTCAAAAGAACAAGACAATGTGTAGGTAAATGTCCATAGGACCAAAAGAATAATAAAGATAGGTTATTGCTCAATATAAAAATAATGTGGGATGCAATCATACCTCAACTTTAGAGTCAAACATATCCAAAGACACTCCTAGGTCCAAGCTTACGCTTCCAAAGCACCTATTAGCATATATGTGGAATTAGGGTTAGATTTATATTGATTTCATAAACCCTAAAAATCGCCTTTTTAGTTATATGTGAATCAGGTTTCCAAATCCATATTAAATTATAGTATATGTTATTAGGAGTCCAAAACATATTTTATTGTATTTTTCTGACTTATAAATTATTAGTTATGATTTATACAAGTTATTATCTTATTTAATTAGATCCATTAAATCACCCATTTAAAACATCATATTAAGGTGACAAAACCAACACCATAAGAAAGCTTGCATTTTTCTGAATCCAATGAATATTTTTCCATAATTTCCTGATCATCTGACAATTAGTTATGGATTTTGGAAATTCGACCAATCAAATAATTAGATATTGCCACATAGGCGAGAAAAAAAATCTACTAAAAGAAAGGGAAGAGTAGGTCGGGCCCGCATGACTTGGACCAATCAGGGCTGGACAAGTCACCGCATCAACCCTCAGCCTTGACTCGCCCAAGCAAAGGAGAAGGAAATGAAAAGGCGGTTTTGCCCTCCGTGGAAAAATCAAAACAAAAGACGAACAGAGGGGTAAATGAGGAAAACACTCAAAGGATTCTTCTCCCACGCTCAGCTAGCCATGGCCACGAGCAGGAAGCAGAGACTCACGATCAAAATAGGTGAATCCAAGTTTCACAACCAAGAGAAAAACCAAAGCCACCCAGTCGAAGAACAAGGTGCGAGAAACTCGCCAAAGCCACCAATTCGGCCGAAGATGTGCGGAGGAGGGACGAGGTGGCGCCGCAAAGTTGGTACCAAACATCGCATGTTGGCAGCCCAAATCACGACCCAGCAACTAATTGAGTGCAGAAATAAGTCGCAAAGGGTTTAGGGAAGCTTGGGGTTAAGATATATATAGGCGAGGAAGGGAGAGATGGCGAGAAGGTAGGTGGCCGCAAAGCTTGGGTAGCAAGGATTTGGGCGAAACTCGGAAACTCACAAAAATGGGAAAGTAGGGTTCATAATAGGAATCAATCTGTCCGAAATCTTCTCACGAAGTCATAGCATGAGAAATCATGAAAAATGAACGACTAAGGAAGGAGAACCGTCCGCGGGAAACTCGCGTGCACTGTACACGGCGGGTCAGACTCCTACCCAAGGTAGGAGACGACTCCGATGCCATTAAAAAGAGATCCAAAGACCCAAAATCAAAGTGAAATCAGAAACAAAGTGTGACAAATGAAATCCGACTAAAATTTCGATTAAACTAAAGTGTGATCACATTATTTCCTATTTTTCTCTCTCTTATGTTGAAGGCTCAAACATTATCCAAATTAAATAAAATTTTGCACAGAGGCCAATAAAGGCATGTAGATTCCAATTATAAAATTAGATTTGCATTTTGGAAACTTTTAATGTACCAAATAAATTAATTAATATATTCTCTTTCCTCCTTCATTAATGGCTTTAGGATTATCCAAATTTTATGAAACTTGACACACAAGTCATAATTAATGTGTTGGATACGAATTTTGTTGGTATGTATGCCCTGAGAGCCAATCATGGGATGATTGGTGGGATACATAAGATTGATTTGATAAACTTCAAAGGCAAGCTTCCAATTCATTCTGGTTCAGTCATATGAGATAGTGATAGAACAGATTGAATGTCTAGAGAATGACAGTACTCAATGACGTATGCCTTCAGGTTCATGACCTGAACGATGAGATCATACGGATGCTAAGAGTTTGTACATTCTTGTTATGTCCCTAGTCGGATGTCATTGTGGAAGGTAGATAGACAACAATGACACCCAAGACTAGATTGTGGTGTTGGTTGATGACAGAATCTCATTAGTCATGATATAGAGATATCAAACCAAACACATAGGTACTTGTTGGAGAACAAGGTACCGGACAGACCCACTGTGAGTTTGACACATGGAACCATGAGATGGTAGTCACAGTCAGTACTCACAGTGATGGTGGTGAGTGTGATTCTTAGACCTGAAATCACTGCACTCAACACATGTCGTTGGGCACACTTTGACATCATCAAACGCAGTCCTGAAACATGGGTTGTTATAAAGGTGATGATTGGGTGGCTTTGACACATGGGGCTTTTGAGGGGTGAGTGATAGATATGGGATTTGTCCCTCCTGAGGGAGTTTGATATACAAGGCCACTTGATGAGTAGGATTGAGATAGGCGTGCGCACGCATGTGTGAATCAGTATGTGATATTGATGTCATACATATCTCGCTCAATCTGCTCTGAGATCAAGAAAGTGAATGAACGTTGACAGGATGAGTGTTCCATGCCTTGAGTTCATTCGGGATATCAGTGACAAAGGAATTATACATTCACTGTAACACCATTCACGGATTGTAGGATGAAAGTTGTTCTCCAACTTTCTACTTTCACTTGGGTAGCACTGATGTGTGACTAGGCACCGCTCTTTGCTTGTGAAGTCATAAGTGTTATGGACTTTCACTGCCAACGTGAAATGGACCTGCAGGGTCACACACATAGGATTTAACCTGGAAGAGGAGTTTTGTCCACAAAGCAATGTTTAGATTGATTACTAAAGGAGTTTAGTAGTTCAATTAAACACTCAATCAGTCGATAGCTCAATATCATATGGTTCAAGGTGTTGGACGCATTGATTGGAGTATCGGATTGATTGAAATCGCAATTGACTGATTTTGCCCAACATGTGCTCCCAACCGATCGGCTCATGTGATGAACCGGTCGGCTGAGGTGATGAACCGGTCGGCTGGAGTGTCTAGGCCGATCGGCTCATGCCCAGGTTGAAATGACCGGTTCAAGAGTTGAACCGATCGACTCAACTGGTGCAACCGACCAGTTGGGAAAGTCATGTCGGCAAGAATTTTCCTTTGGTTTCAAATTGCCCAATTCGATTGGGAATAACATTGGTATACGATACCAATTGAGAACGAAACAAGGAAAGTCTTTTTGAGCCGGATTAGGACCATGAACCGATCAGTTCAGGGCACCAACCGATCGGTTGGAGTGCCCCAAACGATCGGCTCAGGTCCAACCGATCGGCTCAATGGCCGAACCGATCGGTTCAGTTGTGAACCGATCATTTCAAGTTGCGAACCGGTTGCTTTTTGTGGAAAAATCTCGAACCCTTCTACTCCTACTTTAGTCCCATATTGCCGGGCACAGAGAACCCTGTCCCATGACCCGCCTATATATATAGGGGTATTGGGGGCTTCTCAAAGTACAACTCAATGCAAGTCGGTTGCTTTGCGAAGTTGTCGTTCTCTCTGGTTTTGGTAACCGTGAGCGATCCTGAGAGATCCTGAGCAAGTGCTTCCCGCAAAAGGGAGGTGCAGCAAGGGAAGGACAACTGTAGTTGCAACTGGCAGCAGGAGAGTGTGTTGGCGACTAGTACGTCAACAGGAGGGTGCGACTCCTTCCACTTCCTTGTGGGACAAGGAGAGTGCAGTTCCAAGTAGTCCGTGTGGACTACTACAGAGGCGGGAGGACACTGCCGCTCAGGAGGACAACTGTCATCCGACAGTCCGGTAGGAGGAGGAGTCGTCAGTCCCGGTGTGACCAGGAGCTGCACAGACACCGTCCAAGACCGGAGTTGAAGACCGCACATTGCGCGAGGTATTGTCGCCGAGCAAGCCTCGGGACAAGGTATGATTCCACAAACCATCTTTTCCTATTATATAGACGTTGACGCGTTTCCTCAGTATGGGTTGGGGGAGAAAATTTTTTGTTTCCGCTGCCTTCTCTGTCTCCCCTAAAACCCAACAGTGGTATCAGAGCCAGGTCAGCTGTTCTATATTTTAGGAATATCGATATGATCAATTTTGGTTTGTCGCCTTTATTTATTGCATGCGATGCGAATAATATCGGCTTTATGCATGACCAATCCTAAATCCACAAATCCCTAATTACATATATGATATGTATTAATGCACTCGATACGCGTCGCCCTTAAACGAGTTTTGTGGTGGATGTGTGTAGCGTCATTATGGCCTATAAACCCCTATCTGTGTGTGGTTGTTTGTGGTTGCTTGCATCTCGGTCTGCGCACCGATCTTCCTTCTCTTAATCCCGATGTAACTCGAAATAATTCGAGATTCTTTCCTACCTTTGCTCCCCCCGAATGTAACTCGGGGTTTCCCTTTAAAGAAATGTAATTATTAGGATAGATTTTATTTCCTGCTATGTCGAAGACCGGAGGACATCAAGACGACAGCTGAAACGATCGGTTCAAGGTGTGAACCAATCGGTTGACGTTCCAGACGGTCGGTTCAAGGAGTGAACCGATCGGTTGATGACCGGTTCGAGGAGCGAGACGAGCGGGTGGCGGACAAGACGAGATGCACGACGACCAGGCGAACCGATCGGTTGGAGGAGCCAACCGATCGGCTGTGGCACCCAGACGACCGGATGGAGAGTACAGATCATTCATGTGATGAGTTGATCAACTCGGATGGCAAGGCACAGAGTTCATCTTGTACAGGTTGCATGTGATGTAGACCTAGATGACCGTGATTCCTCTTGGCTCGAGGAATCACATTAGGATGGCCATAATCATCACTTTTTATCGTATGTGCATGTTTTCTGTGGGATATAGCATGTATATGATACATAATATGTATTGTGGTGATTGGATATGTATATGTATATAAAAACCAAACCCCTCATTAAATATTAAGTCTTATATGCCTTCCATTAGCGATACACATGGCAAACTTGATCGACCAAGCGTAGGTTATGCCAAAGCGTGGTGCGCCGTCTATCTTGTGGAAGTGTGAAGGGTAGACATGTAGGTTCTGCCAAAGCAGGGTGCATGTTTACCGTGTCGGCTTTTGGGTTAGACTTAACTGGTGATTCTTAGAGCGTCTAGGCCCAGAGGCAAGGAATGTTCATGGCAAGGTGTTGTGCATGTTCATTCAACAAGAGTTGCATATGATGCAATTGGCAAGAGTTGCCTACCTGAGAGATCTAAGTTGTGGGCGATCAGCCAAAGCTGACTCATGGCTTAGAGGATTTCAGGATCTTGCCCACTAGAAGGTTGTACGCTGCAATCTTCTGAATTGATGGTGAGGGCTATCAATTTGAAGTAAAATAGTGGGAGCGATAATTAATTAAAGGCCTAATTTTATCGTCAACTTTTCAAATCAATCAAACAAGTCAAAAAGAGTTTTGGACTAAAATTGCATATATTTCCTTTTTGTTAATATAAATGGTTAATAAACAAATCACTTTATTTGCGATCGGTCTTTGAGACCAACAAATTAAATGGGAATAATTCCACGACTGGTTAGGATGATGATGAGAAGTGTTCTCAATCAAAGAGCGAAAGCTCTAAGTCCTAGTATACCAGAACCAGATGAACTCGACCCCACCACATCAATGGCTGAAAGTATGCTTATGGAAGCATACTGAGGATGACATTGATGAGGAGTGCTTGATGTTGTGTTCTCTAAACTATGAGTTGCAGAGACAACATGAGACATATGATGTCTCCAAAATATTGTCCTAGTATGTCATGACAGAAGGAGATCCAGTAAGGTATTCACACACTCAATGTGATTGGGTATGTGGAAAACCTGACTAAAAAGGATTCCCTCTGAGCCAAGAGTTGGCTATTGGTATGATACTGCAAGTGTTGCAAAATCATACAGTTCATGATAAACTACAACATGAACGACTTTGACAAGCGTTGACAAAGTTGTTGGACATGTTGAGGATAGTAAAGGCAAAGATGAAGAAAGACAAACCATAGTCTTTGATGTGATCAAAGAAAAGGTAAGTCTTAAGGGCAAGAGCAAGGGCAAAGCTAAGAAGTGTTCTGATGCTAGCCAGCAATCCAAGCCGTCTTCAGCCTCAAGGCACATGGGGAAAGGGTGTATGAGGGATTGCCCTCTATATCTGGAAGAACAAAAGAAGATGAAGGAGGGGATGGAGATCTCCACCTAAGGTATCAGGAAATGAACCGCTTCTTTATCTGAGGTATATGATACCAAGATATGGATATGTCATATATGATATGCAATACCCACAAAGAAGTGATGGCCTTTGCGAAAGGACCAAGAAAGAAATACCCATCATTGGAGCAAGTGTTGTTGCCATAGATAGGAGTATCTTTCAGTTTATTTCAGCCTAAAAGGCACGAAATAGAGTTGAGAACTGCTATTTCATATATTGCTAATAGATAGAAACACTTTATTATTGCATATTGTATGACAATGATGGCAATTAATAAAGTTGATGTTTCAATCTCAAAGATATGATCTTTGTGGCAATGCCTTGTTTATCTTGTGATACATGGTATGCATAAGATAAAATGATACCTAAAGTTATTGATAACTCAAACGATCAAATTAGCATCAATCATGAGAAATTCATTTCTAGTTTCCATATGATGGATAAATCTAGACTCTTTTGGTTAGAGAACCAGTAAGAGACATGAATCTCTTGTACATGATTAATCAATCTTCACTAATGGTAGTGGGAGAATGATTGTCCTATTAGGTATAATACATGTGATGTATTTACATACCTATTGGAGCGAATGCTAATACTTCAAATGGTGTTTAGAGAAATACCAATATGAATATCTTGAAGTGTTCAAGATTATCATAAATGAAGTACAAATTTGGTAAAGTATTAATTCTTGATGAGATCAATGAATAAAATACTTGGACCAAATGTTTGAGATCCTTATGAGTGATTATGATAGTGTATCATAGTGAACTCATGATTAAGGCATGGTGAAGTCTAAATCAAGAAGGAATCATACTCTAAGGAGTTAGAGAATGATTATCAAATAACTGAATTCTTCTTAATAAAAGAATACCCCACACTAATAAAGGACATTAAGAATCACAAGGGTTGTGAATTCTTATATTCTTGACAGATACACCTCAATTATCTATGTGATGAGTTGTTCATATGATGAGTCAACTATCTAGATGAATGTGAGGAATCATATTTTGAGTTATGGTATAAGACCATTACATCCTAAATGATTTCCATGTGAACCATAAGGTATGACCTTGATGGTAGCACTCATTGGATCATATCCATAAGTGCAAATGAGTCTTAAGTGTTAAGACACATGGATAACATTTGAGAAGGATGATGCTTGTTGATTGCAACTTAATGACTGAGACATTTGGCATATGGATACTAAAACCGCATTCCTATGAGGAATAAAACAAGGATGTGTACATGACACAACCTATAAGGTTTATGAATCCACTAATGCAAATGAAGTCTATAAGTTACAATGGACTAATCAATGTGATTGATTGAGTACAAGCAACTCAAAATTGGATCTTTACTTTGATGATATAGTCAAAGGGTTTGACTGATATGTCAAAGATAAAGAAGGATCTGTGATTTAGTGGGAGCGTGTTCACATTCCACATATTGATGTGAAATGGAAATGTTCTAAAATGGAAATCCAAAAGTGGAAATTATCTTTAAGGAAGATAGAGAAGTTTCCTATGTGATAGGAATAGAGATCTATAGAGATAGTTCTCGAAAAACCTCTTGACCTGAAAAAGAGAGAGCATACATTGGCAATCTGTACTGAAGGGTTCAGTATGCACAAATTCAGTGGAAGAAAACTTGTCCATGTTACATGGAGTTAGTATCCCAAGGCCAAGTGTCCAATTCTTATGAAGAATGGGAACACTAAGAATAGATATGGATCTATCATGTATGTAATCATCCCATTGTCTTGCATGTATGACATGGCAAGAATAAAATACATTCATCATCTTGTATGTAGGACATGGCAATATGATGTGCTCATCCTGATAACTCGTATGTGGGACATGACGAGTGGATGTCTGTCTACTTCCAGTAAGGGTTACTGGAATACCATAAGAACTTGATAAGTACTTGGGAAGCACTAGTTCTATGGAGATAAGGAAGAGTTCGATGTAAAGAGTTACATTGATGCGAACTTCCAAAAGGACAGAAAATTAATCGCAAAAATATACATAGGATGAATAAAAGTGAAAGTTTGTTGATAATTGGAAGTGTTCCAATAAAACCATTTAAAAGGGAAATGCCGAGTATCTGTGTGTTAGAGAACAGCAGTGGATACTATATGGATCTGAAGGTTCATGCGATGAACTTATATTCCACTCATTGATGAAAAGTATGGAATCCTTGATCATGCAATGTGGCTAAAGGTTAGCAAAGGAATACTAGATCGCATATTATGGCAACTCCATCTCATACGTATGACGTACAGCGAAGAGATGTGAGACATGCAATTTGTACAGACTTTGGCAAGGTGTTGGCATTACTCACTATGTTCGCACTAGAGCACAGTAACATGTGGGACATGTTTGAAGATCACTATGAATATGATTCAAGGGTGATTGGCTCGCAGTGCAAGTGGGAGTCTGTTGGTATGTATGCCCTGAGAGCCAATCATGGGATGATTGGTGGGATACATAAGATTGATTTGATAAACTTCAAAGGCAAGCTTCCAATTCATTCTGGTTCAGTCATATGAGATAGTGATAGAACAGATTGAATGTCTAGAGAATGACAGTACTCAATGACGTATGCCTTCAGGTTCATGACCTGAATGATGAGATCATACGGATGCTAAGAGTTTGTACATTCTTGTTATGTCCCTAGTCGGATGTCATTGTGGAAGGTAGATAGACAACAATGACACACAAGACTAGATTGTGGTGTTGGTTGATGACAGAATCTCATTAGTCATGATGTAGAGATATCAAACCAAACACATAGGTACTTGTTGGAGAACAAGGTACCGGACAGACCCACCGTGAGTTTGACACATGGAACCATGAGATGGTAGTCACAGTCAGTACTCACAGTGATGGTGGTGAGTGTGATTCTTAGACCTGAAATCACTGCACTCAACACATGTCGTTGGGCACACTTTGACATCATCAAACGCAGTCTTGAAACATGGGTTGTTATAAAGGTGATGATTGGGTGGCTTTGACACATGGGGCTTTTGAGGGGTGAGTGATAGATATGGGATTTGTCCCTCCTGAGGGAGTTTGATATCCAAGGCCACTTGATGAGTAGGATTGAGATAGGTGTGCGCACGCATGTGTGAATCAGTATGTGATATTGATGTCATACATATCTTGTTCAATCTGCTCTGAGATCAAGAAAGTGAATGAACGTTGACAGGATGACTGTTCCATGCCTTGAGTTCATTCGGGATATCAGTGACAAAGGAATTATACATTCATTGTAACACCATTCACAGATTGTAGGATGAAAGTTGTTCTCCAACTTTCTACTTTCACTTAGGTAGCACTGATGTGTGACTAGGCACCGCTCTTTGCTTGTGAAGTCATAAGTGTTATGGACTTTCACTGCCAACGTGAAATGGACCTGTAGGGTCACACACATAGGATTTAACCTGGAAGAGGAGTTTTGTCCACAAAGCAATGTTTAGATTGATTACTAAAGGAGTTTAGTAGTTCAATTAAACACTCAATCAGTCGATAGCTCAATATCATATGGTTCAAGGTGTTGGACACATTGATTGGAGTATCGGATTGATTGAAATCGCAATTGACTGATTTTGCCAAACCTGTGCTCCCAACCGATCGGCTCATGTGATGAACCGGTCGGCTGAGGTGATGAACCGGTCGGCTGGAGTGTCCAGGCCGATCGGCTCATGCCCAGGTTGAAACGACCGGTTCAAGAGTTGAACCGATCGACTCAACTGGTGCAACCGACCATTTGGGAAAGTCATGTCGGCAAGAATTTTCCTTTGGTTTCAAATTGCCCAATTCGATTGGGAATAACATTGGTATACGATACCAATTGAGAACGAAACAAGGAAAGTCTTTTTGAGCCGGATTAGGACCATGAACCGATCGGTTCAGGGCACCAACCGATTGGTTGGAGTGCCCCAAACGATCGGCTCAGGTCCAACCGATCGGCTCAATGGCCGAACCGATCGGTTCAGTTGTGAACCGATCATTTCAAGTTGCGAACTGGTTGCTTTTTGTGGAAAAATCTTGAACCCTTCTACTCCTGCTTTAGTCCCATTTTGCCGGGCACAGAGAACCCTGTCCCATGACCCGCCTATATATATAGGGGTATTGGGGGCTTCTCAAAGTACAACTCAATGCAAGCCGGTTGCTTTGCGAAGTTGTCGTTCTCTCTGGTTTTTGTAACCGTGAGAGATCCCGAGCAAGTGCTTCCCGCAAAAGGGAGGTGCAGCAAGGGAAGGACAACTGTAGTTGCAACTGGTAGCAGGAGAGTGTGTTGGTGACTAGTACGTCAATAGGAGGGTGCGACTCCTTCCACTTCCTTGTGGGACAAGGAGAGTGGAGTTCCAGGTAGTCCGTGTGGACTACTACAGAGGCGGGAGGACACTGCCGCTCAGGAGGACAACTGTCATCCGACAGTCCGGTAGGAGGAGGAGGAGTCAGTCCTGGTGTGACCAGGAGCTGCACAGACACCGTCCAAGACCGGAGTTGAAGACCGCGCATTGCGTGAGGTATTGTCGCCGAGCAAGCCTCGGGACAAGGTATGATTCCACAAACCATCTTTTCCTATTATATAGACGTTGACGCGTTTCCTCGGTATGGGTTGGGGGAGAAAATTTTTTGTTTCCGCTGCCTTCTCTGTCTCCCCTAAAACCCAACAAATTTGCCATCAATTTTACATATTGGATATATTTTCATATTTATTTAATTTCTTGAAGGTTTTACACACTCTCTCTCCTGATTTTACCTTTTAAGAAAACTTTCTCCAAATTGGATGAAAATTCACCCAAAGGCTATATTTATTATATAGATCACGAATCTAAGATTATTTTCCTCTTTTGGGGTTATTTATTATATTTATTTATTAATTACACCTTTTAGGCAATTTCTCTCACTTAACTTACCATATTATTTCAAGGTTGTCCAAATTTACTAAAAATTGACATGTAGGCTTATTTTAATGTGTAGATTACGAATTTGAAGTCTATTCTTTATTTTGAGACTTTATTACATGGGTTATGTCATATGGACCATTAGAGGCCCAGTAATCATATTATGCATGTAATAAAGTTATTTATCATTTTATTATTATCAAATAAATTATATGACATATTAGATTACATTTTTCATGCATTAGATTATTAGGATCACTCTATCCTCAACCTTGTTTTGTCAAACCTAAAAGATCAAAGCTCTAGGGTAGGGTTTGAGATCCGGTATGTTACAATAGAATAAAATTGTGAGGGTCAACTAAAGAACATACTATCACAATAGACATTGCCATATGATCCCCGCCAGACATTCACATACCGACCCTTTCTGACCACAGAATGATACTTACCATCTAGGCGACAATGATCATCCATAAGAGATATCCACCCCAAGATTGATGGACACTATCAAATAAGGAAGTTAATATAATAAAATCATCCATTTCAGGCTTGGTGCATCTTTGTGATCTCTATCTATGTTGCTCGTTTCCTAACTACCATCTAAATGGAAGCAGATCTCCCGATATTAATGAATGAGGAGATAATCACGGGTGGCCTACCAATTAGAGCAACGGGTAGATGGAATAGGTGGTTGTGGAAGAAATGGAAGCATATAACAGTCAATCATGCAATACAAAAATTAATGCCCTATCATGATGCAAAATGCACGTGAAGATGTCCTAATGCTATATTTTAGGTGGAATGATGCATGTACTATCATTATATCCTAATGAGAGACAGAATATCTACAAACCTACACATGTGCTTGTTCTTCTTATTCTGCATATGAACAAATTCCTTTCTCCCTATGATCTTCATGCTTTTTTTTCAAGCCCTTATTTTGCTTAATAGAACAGGATGAAATTTTCAATATCTTTCTCTTGGGCTTATTAACATATCTATTATTTTTTTTCTTTTTTTTTCTTTAACTTTTTAGAGAGCATGAAATAAGTCCTGTATTCACAGAAGAAGCAAATCACATCATTGTACAAGATGATTAAATTTATACAAAATGCAACTAAAATGACATTGACATGCACTCTAAAATTTGTGAATGTGGGATAATAATGAAACATTTTTTTTCCTTTTTTTATGCAACAAAAGTGAAAACTAACTACAATGCAATCTTAACTACATGTCATGCAACCAAAAGATGACAAACTGTATAGTGCTCCCAATTCTTATGGTGGAGTGTTAAATAAGATCAAGTGGATAGATCACAAGATTAATTGATAGAACCATTGGAAGATATTATATGTCCCTCCTTACTGACATGTGTAAAATCAAGAGGTTTCTCTCTCTTATTTCAAATTAAAATCTCATTACCATTTGATCAGTTCAGGCTCAACATCTAATTCCGTCCACTTTTCTTGAATCATAGGCATGTACAGTTGTGGTCTTATGTTTTAAAGTTGACAAACCCAATTATTTTCATAAGTCATATGTCCAAATTCAAACAAAGCAAGCTTGTAAATTCATTAAAAATTTTCAAATTGACCCTTGACTCCCATGTGATAGACAAATAGATGACACATTAAATTAGACATCCACGATTACACTAGATAGAATGTGGATCCTAAAAACTAAGAAAAATTCTAGAATAAAAGAAAAGGCAATAAATGATAAAAACTTAAAATAAAAGATAGAAAAAGATAGAAGTTGTTCCATCTCCCCCCCTAAGCTTGAATTCGACTATGGCCTCATAGTAAAAAACAATCTTAACATGTGGAACAGTGATACCTTTCATTGTTCAGGTGGTGGGTACTACGGGTCGGTGGGATCCCATGATGGATACTACCCCTGGAAATTTGGATCATACGGGGGCATGGGCGGCGGTTGTAGATATCCCTTGAAGTAATTCTGGCACCAGTAATGATCGCAGAACGGTTTTTGATGCATCTCCATCCTATGCAACCTTTCATGAATGTTTTCTTGGTTGGCAAGGAGGAGGCGCTTGTTCTCGTAAATGGCCTACTGATTTAGGAACAGTCGGTTCGTAGTCTCCTGAATACCGGTGAAAGAAGTAGTGTGTTGTTGTTGGGTCTACTGAATCTCCTGTAGCATTGAGTACATCCCCTACATAGAGTAGACATCCTCTCCTTACTGAGAGGTCTGAGGTGGCAGAGGCTGCGAAGATGATGATGGACCAGGGTGGAAGCGTGGATGCTTCCGCGGTGCCACTCATGAACGAAGAGGAGTGAAAGCCTCCTCTTCCTCTTCTTACTCGTCGTTGTCTTCATTGTCGTTGTCATTACCATCATCTTCTTCGTCGGAGTCGTCGATGGCGATGATGGGCCACCAAAAGTGTTGAGCTTCCTGGATGTTGAAGATAGGATCTGGAAGCGCACACTCCTGGTACTCCTGGTTGACATGGCACTGTGCATAGGCCACACCATCATGGAGTGTAAGAAGGTTGAATCAGTGTAGATGATGCAGGTTTAATTTATTCCTATTGGCCAGCGGAGTGAGTTGGGAAAAATCCAACTTTATATATAGAGCAAGCGGTGTGATAAGCCCCCCAAAATGGATAGGAGCTTTTCCTGTACTCCTCCGCATGGCCAGCACACGCGTCAAGAGAAATGCACCCCAATTTAGCTCTTCTCATTTCAACAGCTTATACAGAAAGAACAAGTTCGTCTCCTGAAACATACTGAGAGAAAGATTGCCTCGAGCAAATAGAGTAGTGCACACCATGCGATGTAGAATCTACACAAATGGATGCTCGAAATCGGAGACGGTTGCATTATGATAGCTGACGGACTTGCCTAGAGGCGCGGTCACCAGCTGGGCGAAGATCTCATCATAATCTGTCTGGTTGTCCGGCCTCCTGTGCTGATTCGGAGAATGGTACCAGTTGTAAATTGCATTGAACTGCTGGAGGGTGAGATTGTAATTGTTGTTGTAGAGCCAGAAAGAAATGTGGCCCTTGATCCATTCTCGATCGGTGGTGATGAGGTCATTAGCCATGACGCATATATCCAGCAATGCCATAAACTCTGCCACTAGTTCCTTGTATGTCGGCCACTCATCGAAAAATGGGTGGCCCTCAGCATGGAACTAAACCTCATCATACCTCCTGGTCGTATGTTGCGCTTGCCCCTGGAGGACATAGGTGAGGTTGGCCTCAAACCCAAGGTTGCAGATCATGGTCCGATCGACATATCGGGTTGGCTCGATTTTTTGCTTGAGAAACTCCTCGTATATCTTCCTTACGTCCGCTGAGGGATGAATAATCCTCAGACGATGAATGGAGTCGGGTGGGGGGGAACAAATGTCACAATCTCTATTGGGGCCGCCCTTGAAGAAGAAGCTCCTTCCATTAGTACCATCATCACAGAGAGAGAGGGGATTAAGAAATAGAGCTCGGTGAAGGTCATAGAAGATGATCTCCGCTCGGTGCAGAGCTCGGTGAAGATATCATGATCCTTGGATGCTCGACGAAGGCCTTCGGTCGCTCAACAATGCTCAAAGTACAAGTGGAAGGAAGAAGCTATGAAGGTGTGAAGAAAATTGAGAAACAGCCCTTCCTTTTATAATAGATTTTGTCGTTGTTGTCACTACGTCGATACCATCGATGGGGGTGTCAATGGTATCGACACCTATAGTGCAATCTGTGTCTTCGCTACTATCGACGGTTTTCGATTGCTTGATGTGGGGTGCCCGGATCGATGACGCGTTGATACTATCGACACGTGTCGATGGTATCGACCCATCCCACGGATCGACTTCCTTAATTTGGCGACCGCCGTTGATTTCTTCTCGCAGATCAGTGACGTGTCATTTCAATACCATCGACGCATGTCGACGGTATCGACTCTTCATGGATCAATTACCCTCGTGAGGCCCGAGTGCCGTTTCCTTGATGTTTATGTGTCGATACCATCGACACGGTCGTCGATGGTATCGACTTCACTGAGACAAAAGAGTATCGACATCCTAGTCGATACTATTGACCCCGAGCTATCTTTTTCTTTAGCATTACTGATGGTAGGAAGATACCATCGACGAGGACGTCGATGGTATCGACTCAAAAAAAATTTTGCAGCCGCTTCCCTGTACCCATGTCGCTACCATCGGCATCGTGGTCGATGGTATCGACTCTGACTCAGTCCTGCACACTGAACAAATGATTGATGTATCATTTTTACACTAAAAATGAAATTAAACCAAACTAACTTGTAAATGTGAAAGAAAATGAAAGAACTACAAATTAAAATTACCGATGGTTGGGTTGCCTCCCAACAAGCGCCCTTCTTTAACGTCTTAGGCTAGACAAAATCAAGCTCATCATGCCGCCTTAAGTGCTATGAGTTTGACCTCATGCACTTTCCTCGTGTATTCCTCGCCAAAGTAAAGCTTCAAACTTTGACCATTAACTAGAAATGTCGTCTCTCCATTGTGCACCAAGACGACACCATGTGGGCGTACCTCCTCTACAACAAAAGGTCCACTCCACTGGGATTTCAATTTCCCGGGATGCAGCTTCAACCTCGAGTTGAACAAAAACACACGATCTCCCTTTTTGAAGACACGCCGTTGAATGTGTCGATCGTGAATTAATTTTGTTCTCTCATTGTAAATCCACGAGTTTTCATAGGCATTCATCCTCAGCTCATCTAACTCATTGAGCTCTAGCATTCACTTCTTCCCTGCCTCCTCATAAGTCAAATTAAGCTTCCTTATTAGCGCCCAGTGCGCCTTGTGTTCCAGCTCTACCGGTAAATGGCAGGCCCACCCATAAGCCAACCTAAAAGGCATAGTGCCTATATGTGTCTTAAATGCGGTCCTATATGCCCATAAAGCATCCGATAGAAAAGTACTCCAATTCTTTCTTGTCGAAGCCATTATGCGCTCCAAAATTTTCTTGATTTCTCTATTTGACACTTCGACCTGCGTGTCTATGGGTGGTACGGGGTACCAACATTATGCTTCACCCCGTACTTTCTTAATAACACAGCAAACTTTTGATTCTTGAAATGGGTGCCTCCATCGCTAATAATCATCCTTGGCACACCAAATCTGCAGAAAATGTGATCTTTTACAAACATGCACACTACAACAGCGTCGTTAGTCCATGTGGGCATTGCCTCTACCCACTTCGATACATAATTAACAACAAGTAAAATGTACAAATTAGAGTTCGAGGACCCAAAGGGTCCCATAAAATCGATGCCCCAAAGATCAAATACCTCAACTTCCTAAAACACGTTGAGGGGCATCTCTTGCCGCTTGGAAATATTACCCACCCTTTGACAGGAGTCACATCTTCGCACATAGTCGTAAGCATCCCAGAAGAGTGTAGGTCAATAAAGACCACTCTCTAGCACCTTGGCCTCCATTTGTGAACTCACATGATGACCACCAGTTGGTAGTGTGTGACAATGGCTAAGTACACTGTCATATTCTATCTATGGTACACACCTACAAAAAACGCCATCCCTGCATTGCTTCAACAAGATGGGATCATCCCAAAAATAATATCTCAAAGAATGGAAATTTTTCTTTTTATCTGGATAATTCCAATCATCTGGGATTATTTTACAGGCAAGATAATTAACAATATATGAAAACCATGGATCCTTGGATTTTACAGAAAGGATTCACTCATCAGGAAATGTCTCAGTAATGGGTATAATATTATCTCTTTCATCTACCCGCTCTAACCTAGACAAGTGGTCCACAACCACATTCTCAACTCCCGCCTTATCTTTAATTTCAATGTCAAATTCTTGTAACAATAAGATCCATCTAATCAATCTAGGTTTGGAATCTTTCTTTTCCATCAAGTATTTTATGGTGGCGTGGTCCGTCCATACCACAACTTTTGACCCTACTAGATATTGCCAAAAAATCTCGAATGCAAAAGCGACGACGAGAAGTTCCTTTTCAGTTGTGGTGTAGTTAAGTTGTGCCTCGTTTAAAGTCTTGGATGCATAGAAAATCACCGCGGGTTTGTTCTCGAAACGTTTCCCAAGAATAGCCCCAACTACAAAATCTAAAGCATCACACATGAGCTCGAAAGGCTTTGTCCAATCTGGCATTTGAACAACCGGTACAAAAATTAACTTTTCCTTCAGTACATTAAAAGCATGCAAGCATTTTTCATTGAAATCAAATATCGCATCTTTCTCAAGTAGTTCAGACAATGGTTTAGTGATTTTTGAGAAATCTTTAATAAAGTGGCGATAAAATCCTGCATGGCTGAGAAAACTTGTTACCCCCTTAACCGAATTAGGTGGGGGTAATTTTGAAATAACCTCAATCTTGACTGCATCCACCTCCAGCTCCTTACTAGACACATTGTGCCCAAGCACAATTCCCTCACTAACCATCATATGACACTTTTCCCAGTTGAGAACTAAATGTGTGTCCTCACATCGTTGTAAAACTTTATCCAAATTGTATAGGCATTCATCAAACGATGCACCATAGACGTAAAAGTCATCCATGAAAACCTCTAAACAACGTTGAACCATATCAGAAAAAATAGCAAGCATGCAGCGCTGAAAGGTGGCTGGTGCGTTACATAAGACAAAAGGCATACGGCGGTATGAGAAAGTTCCGTAAGGACAAGTGAAGGTAGACTTCTCTTGGTCCTTAGGATCAATGGAGATCTAATTGTATCTGGAGTAGCCATCTAGAAAACAAAAATGAGATCGACCAGCTAGTCGCTCTAAAATTTGATCGATGAATGGAAGAGGAAAATGATCTTTTAACATAGCAGAGTTCAATCGACGGTAGTCAATGCACACCCGCCACCCGGTTACCAATCGGGTCATGACCGGTTCGTTTAACAGGTTATGAGTGACAGTGATTCCCCCATTTTTAGGGACTACCTGTGTGGGGCTTACCAATGTCGAATCGGAGATAGCGTAAATGATGCATGTAGAAAGGATCTTGATCACATCCTTCTTGACGACCTCCATCATGCTAAGATTGAGTCTACGATGTGGCTGGATTACAAGTTTGGCTCCTTCCTCGAGCCGGATCTTGTGCTGGAAAAGTGTAGGGGAAATCCCCTTGATATCCGCAACTGACCACCCAAATGTGCCACGGTGGTTTTTCATCACGATCATCAACTTCTCTTCTTCATCGGCACTCAGATATGCCGAAATAATCACCGGTAGTCTTTCACCATCGACTAAAAATGCATACTTCAAATGAGGAGGCGGTGGCTTCAGTTCTAACTCTGGTGGACTGATCAATGATGATTGAAGCGGTGGTGGGAGTGGCCCAAGATCTTCATAATACTTGTCATAATAGCATGGAAGCATCTTGACACATTCTTGTAACGACTTGCTTCTCATCCAATCATGCATTATGTTGACAAGGCAAGCTTCAAGGGGCAGTTCTGGATATGCGTCAAGGACAAAACTTGTTATTGCATCATCTTCAGTAGATAGAGGAATTTCCTCCTCTTCATCATTTTGAAAACCCACATCTCTACAAAGAGAAACAACTTTGTTATGTTCCATAATGTCTACATCCAATGTCCCCTTATCTACCTTGGTCATTACATGAGCCATATCCAGAAATGGCTTCCCTAGGCAAAGAGAAATGTTCTCATCAAAATGTTTCACCATGCGACACTGCTCCTTTTCCTTTGATTGTGTTGTACTCGTGGGCATAACCATTTCAAATTGGTCATCCGTGATTCCCAATGTCAGACGGACTCTTCCCATTTAAAGTATCATATTTGTCGTAGCTTGGAAGGGTCTTCTAAGGAGTAGCTCGTTCCCTTGGTCATCTTGCATTTCCATTACCACAAAATTTGTTGGAAATACAAACCTGTCAACTTTAACAAGTACATCTTAACAAATATCATACGGCTTTACCACAGAATTATCCGTTAGCTGAATCTTCATGTTGCTATGTCTCGATTCTTTCAGTCCCAACTTCTTGAAAGTAGAAAGAGGCATCAAATTAATACTTGCCCCAGAGTCACACAATGCATCGCCAAATTTCACCTTACCAATGTAACATGAAATATTGAAACAACCCGGATCTTGCCTTTTCGGTGGCAATGTGCCCATAATGAAGGCACTCACTTGCTCCTTAAGAACCACCACTTCAGTATCAGGAATTTTCCTCTTCTTTGTAATTATATCTTTCAGAAACTTGCCATAGGAGGGTATCTACTCTATTGCTTCTAACAATAGAATGTTGACAGAAAGTTTCCTAAAGCTATCTAGGAACTTCTTGAACTAAGCGTCCACTTTCTTAGCCTTCAAACTATTTGTATACGGCACTGGGACAGTTTGTGCCATCTGATGTGGTGGCACATATGGTGTCCTCTTTTGAGTTTCTTCCTCAGAAATGGGTTTTGGTGTGGCTTCCTCTACCGCATCCTCGATCGGCTCTATGATTGTAACCTCCTCTATGGCCTCACATGTGGTTTCTGGCTGGGGTGTGCTCATTTCATTGGCCCTGGGGTTTAAAATCTTCGTTCCACTCCATAGCAGAATTGCCTTGGCTTGTTGATTTCCTCCTGGAACATTTGTATTTCTGGGAAAACCTTGTTGGGTTGGCTTTTTCATATTTTCTATCTCAGATGCCATCTATGCTAATGATGTCTCTATAGTTCTCATCTGAGCCCCATGACTTTGTAAAGTTTGCCAAAATTGATTCATAAATTCTCCTTGTTGCTTGATCTGCTGGCCAAACGTGCTCATTAGTTCTTTATTCTGCTTGATTACTTGATTGAGCAATTCATTGCTCTAGTCCTCTGTCGACGGTTGTGGTTTGGCATCGGGGTCATGTAGGAAATTGTTTGGGTCCTTCCATGAAATGTGTTTATCTTTCCTCCAAGAATAATCATTGTTTCTGTACCTCTGTTGCTGGCGCATAAATTTCACTTGCGCCTCATCATCAGATTCTCCATCTTCCTTTTCCAGCAATTTCTTGGCTAATAAGTCCATCTTCTCATTCATCTCTTTAATGGCCTTTGACTCACCTGTGACTCGGACCTGCTCTGGTGTGTCTCTGTCACCCCATGATTGCTTTATAGCCATGTTCTTCAGTATTTCCCAACACCTAGTACCAGTGTTGTTCAAGAAGAAACTGGAACCTGCTGAGTCTAGATTGCTCCGGTTGTGCTCATTCAAAGCAAAGTAGAAGATCTTCACTTATTTTTCCTTATCTAGCTTGTGATGTGGACACTTCCGCAGCATTATTTGGAAGCGCTCCCACATCTCAGAATATGTCTCGCCAGCCCTTTGATAGAAATTGTGGATTTTCCATACTAAGTCATTGGTTTTCTCCGGTGGAAAGAATCTCTCAAAGAAAACCTCGATCATTTGATCCCATGTTTCAATGGTCTCATCATCTAAGTTATGTAGCCATTCACGTGCATTACCTGCAAGAGAGCTGGGAAACAGCTTCAAATACAGCGTCTCTTATAGAAACCTATCTATCTTGATCATATCGTAATTTTCCACAAAAGTTTTGATGTGTGCAACAGGGTCTTGATTCTTCAGTCCGTGGAATGCTTGAGACTTGACCAAGTTTATCAGTGTCAAATCAATCTTATAGGTTGGAATGTTGACTACCTATTTTTTTATCAGCCCCTTTGATGCTGATGAGGAAGAAGCCTTTATCTTCTCCCATATTGTATGTTCTTCTACCATGGCTTCTAGTTCAGAGTCCGAATCTATATCCTCAGGTTGATCGTGAATATTGTTCTCTTCGTCATCTGATCCCAATAGTGGAACCTCTGGTGATGGAAGTGTGTAGTCTGTGATACGCATCCTCACCATGCACTAGTACCTACAAGGTAATAAATATGATTCATTACAGCGCTAGACGATTGCTAAATATGAAAGATAAGCGATGAATTTCAAAAATAATAATAATAAAATAAAATGTGGCCTAGAGTGGCCGCTTGCAGCACTCATAGTGCCAACATTTGTTGTGTCCCCAGCAACGGCGCCAAAAACTTGACACGATTTTACCGTGTGTATAACGCATGTGCATGCGTCAGAGTAATATAGGCCTTTGTGAGGCCCGAGTAGAATACAAGGACACTGGACTATCGATAGACTACTTACTAACTACTCGTGATCAGCTAGACCGATTAAAAAGTTTTGAGAGTTGATTGAAAAATAAAAGAAAAATAAAAGAAAACAAAGCAATCGATTAAATGTTGAGTTTAATCAATTTAGATGGGAATCTTTAGGATTGTGGTTTCACCGCGGGTTCTCGTTGTATTTATTTCTATATAGTTAGTCAAATTCGTCTCTCATTCCGGGTAGTGGCATGTGGTCAGAATTATTCACTGTCGTGATGCAACTCACTACCTAAATCTAGGTCGGTTCCATGCTCATAGTAACCTATACCCTAAACTAGGTGCATGAAGACCAAACTCTGGGTTTCCACCATTAACCGTACATCACCTTGTTTGAGGGATTTATTAATTAATGTGAATTTCGTCTCTTTTCAACCGTTAATTCTTCTTGCAAAGCAATTAAAGGCATTAGACTATCATTAAGGTGATAAATCATAATGATATAATGGAGAAAACAAAATCACACCACGGATTTAAGAGACAAAATATGAATTACTATGATAAAAATGTCATACAACAATTACCCGGGCTACTCCCGGTCCTAAAGACAAAGGGGATTAGCCCTGCATGTTCATCTCAACGAAAGACATGATGGAAGAAGGGGAAAACATGGATAAATGTGAATGAAAGTGATGTAAACCCCTGAACAGAGGAGATCTGGGCATTCCTTGATGTAGAGTACACGATCTACAGCCTTGCGGCAGTGGAATTCATCTTTTGCGGCTCTCGAAATGAGCAGGGCATGATTCAGGGCTCCGTTCTCCTCTGCACCCTTCCTTGGGACTTGTGCAGTGGCTAATGACGTTATCCCCTACTTAGGGCCGTCGTCATTAGGTATATGGACCACTTTTGGTCACCAAAAGATCACCACCATCTGATCAAGATCGATCTGAAACAAAACATATCTTGACGGTGTCGATACCATCGATACGGGTCGATGGTATCGACTCGCCAAAGTATCGGCAAGTTCTCTTCCCTTCTCTGACTCTTCGCCTGATGCAGACTCGATACCATCGATGTGGGTCGATGGTATCGACACCTTTAGGCGTCAGTTCTATCACCAATCTGTCGTTGAAGCTGTGCAATGTCGATAGTATCGACTTTTGTGTCGATAGTATCGACCGGCTAGTTGTTGGTTCGCTGAGGGTATCTCGCTACCATCGACTTCCCAATCAATGGTATCTTCTCTGCTTGGCTCCTTGTGGCTATCTCACTGTGACTGTGTCGATACTATCGACAACTGTGTATATTCATTTTTCCTGAAATTGCAAGACAAAGCCGAATCAGGTATGGTAAAACCCATTATTATGATCGTTTATAATCAAAAAGATAAAATATGAGAGATTTGATACAAAATGATATTATAGACTACAGTGAATGAATCATGCGATACTAACCACAAAAGTGACTAATAAACACATAAAACACATGTAAAACAAGTCTATAAAAGCGACTCAAAATCATCGCATCAATGTGCCTTACCGCCCAGATCGATTCGTGCTTAGGAAGCCAAATCGACCCTTGACATGACCGATTAGACTGATTTTACTACATCTCGGGAATGATTTTCCTCCTAGCATGACACGTGCCCTTGCTTTTACCCGATTTACCCCCGCTCACGTCGGCTATTTATAGTAACTCCAGTTAACCGTGTCGGGCACTTGAATTTACTTTTTACCTACTCCCATATCGCACATATAACCTTCACTTTTGCTCTCATTCCGGCCAACCTTCAGCAAGATCCTATGTCGCGTACAACCTTCCACCCAACACAGGTATAACCCGATACACCATATCGTATCATGCATCTTTTGTTTTAGCGATTCCTTTATCGGGCATGAAGCTTTAGTTTTGAATCGACCAAAGTGTGTCGCGCAAAGCCTCATGCCGGGCGATACACATTGCACGTTACATGTATCGGGTAATGCCCATTTGCTCTGTGTCGGGTTTCGTCTGTCGGGAACTTCTGCCTGCATCGTACGATACACGTATCGCGCGACACATACTATGTGAGTTGTGTCGGGAAAGGCCCTTATCGTCATTTTTGATTGACAAGGAAAATTTAACTCGTGTCGCCCGACACACCATTGTATCGAGTGGCACATGTATCGGGCGGCGCATTCTTATCGCGCACTGGAGCTCTATGTTCTGACGTCTTATAACCATATCAGCCTCCGAACTTTTGTCAGACGACGCAAGTATCGCGCGATGCCATTTCAGGCACACGTATCAGGCAGGTCTATTTACCGACCCAATATCGTCATGCACCCTTTGTCGGTACCCATATCAGACAATTCTATCGTGCAAGTCCCATTTTGTTAATGATACACGATATCGGCCAGCTATTTCGGCCAGCTCCTATCGAGCAATAAGACACGTTTACCCCTGTACGATATCGACTTGCTTGTGTCAGGATTCATTTAGTTTTAACCAATATCATTTTTTCATGCATCCCCTACCTTGTATCGGGCGACACGACCCCGCCTCCCAATATCGGGTAACTTTTATTTGATAATTACATAAATGGCCTGCACCAAGCAAACAATCATCCAAGTAGACGAGCAAGGCCGGAGGATAAACCCTGAGGCCACAACTGAAGCCACTACAGCCAGACAGAAGTGCCCAAACCCCGACATAGTGGGGCCATCTGAGGCTGAGAAGCAGCCCAGGAGAGAAGTGGCGGCAACCCCATCAATGGAGGAACCCCTGGATCACTCTCCAGGCCAGTTTGTGCCCCAGTATGCGGAGCACCAACAATGTTACATAGAGCTGGCGGCCAAGATCTACCGGCCGACCCAGTTCTTCCACCAACCTTCTTTCCACCAACTCGGCATCTTCAATAGACTGGACAACATCTTAGGAGTTGTCGGGCTGAAGACAATATGCTTCAGCCTCTCTGGATCGTACACTGAACTCACCAAGGAGTTCATGTCCTCCCTCCACCGGGTGCAGAACAGGCTGGAAGAAGTGGAGAGATTTGGTAGAGCAGACCGACTGTAGGGTCAGCTATATAACGTTGAGCACGACATCTCAGAAAAGCTGCTCAACAAGATCTTCTCCTCCTCAGAAGCTGAGAAGGAGATGTTGAATAGTGGCGCCAGAATCAGTGAAGGCGACGGCTTCAACCCGGTCAACGTTTGGAAGAAACTGACCGGCAAATCGTCCTACAAGCCGGGGAGCAAGGTGGCGGCCATCCATTCCTGCTTCTGGAGGATCATCAACAAAATAGTGGTGTGCCTCCTATTCAACAAATATGAAATGAGCAACCTCTACACTGAAGAACTCCATCTCATGTGGTACATGATGGAGGGCAAGGTGGTCAACTTGGGGCACTTTCTGCTGAACCGGCTCTACCCAATAAAAGATGCCACCAAGGAGTACTTCATGGGTGGCATCGTCAATCTGATCACGGTAGGGTTGGGATACCCAATGGAGCCGCGCAGCCTGTCGAGAACTCAAGGCGACGACAGGATTGATCTGAAGTTCCTGCAACGAGCTAACATAATCAAGAAGGAAGGTCGCCACTACTTTTGTAGATTGGCAAAAACAATCACTCTGTTGCCCCTCCCATTCTGCACCAACTACAATGTAGAGAAGCTGGTGTTCACACCAACGGAGGTCGAAGCCTTGCCCAATCAGATGGTCGAGGCTGCTTGCACTGCCAGCATAACCTTCCAATAAGCAGTAGCAACTGCAAGGGTTGAGCCACCCACCGCCCCCACGCAACCGACGGCAGCTGCTGATAAAGTTGTCGTTGTTGCTCCTATCCTGGCCACGGCCACCACAACGATGATTTCCGTGGCTGTATAAGAAGTAATGGTGATCGTGGAGGTCGCCGAAACAATCGGGGCTGAAACAATGACAAAAGCCCCAGAGGAAGTTGCGACAGAAGAGATGGCCGCAGCTCCCGAAGCTTTTGTTGCGCCTTTAATGACGGAAGAAGTGGTATAGTCGGACGCCAGCAACAGTGCATTCACTGAGCTCCTCGAGGCAGAGCTCAGAGCTGTGCAGCCCATGCCACCACCAACATCGCTAGTGATAGTTGTGGAGGAGATCGTCGACAACCAAATAGTGGAGAAACAACCACCCTCCCCGCACCCCTCTCCACCATACAAGCAGGTGAGGCAGAGGCAGCTACGAAGGTGCCAATGCCCAGCCCTGAAGTGATGCCCTCGCGTACAATCCAAATGGACTCGGACCCGAGTGAAGACGTGCACTCGTCAGGCCGAACCTCTCACACGAGGGACGTCAGGAGGCTGAGGGGCAGATCAGCCGCAACCCCTCCGTCACCGGGGTAGATTCTTGGTTAAGAGTTTGACCACTTGCGGGAGGTAACGGGCAACCACTTCGTTACTTTTTCTTCCCTTACCTACAAGTTTACTATTTTCCAGGAAAGGCTCAATGACCAGGAGCGGCAGTTGCTGACTCTAGTTGGTCGGCCAACTAGAGGCACTTAACGAAACGATGTAGTTGGTGCTCCAACGCCTCGATGCAATCAAAGAGAGGTTGGACCGGAGAGACGGCCACCCCCGTTCAAGACATCCGAGGAGGTCTCCATCACCTCCTAGCTCTAGATCTCAGCCATCCTCATCGGCGTCCTCCTCCAAGACATCGTCTCCTTCCTCCTCCAGTGGGCCCTCCACAACACCCGAGGAAGGAACGACGTACAAGATAGACGACGGGGCTCCAGAAGGACAGGAGAGTTCCCGTGGCATCGAAGAAGCTGCTCCCTCAGCCTCCCTAGATGAAGCTGAGGACAATGATGAATCAATCAGCATCCGGGAGGACTCTTCTGAAGAATCAGAGGGAAAAGGTGGGGACATCTACACTGCTAAAGACAGACACCCTCCTAGAGGAAGGAGTTTGACGGTAGATGCATTATCTGCACTATCAGAAATCCCCTCCTTCAAGATGGCAAACTTTGATAGAAAAGCCATCAGATACCTGACGATTAGAGACCAGAAGTTGTTGAACAAGGTCCTGAGATCATAGGAAGATGAAGAAGACGTCGTTTGGAGTGATGGCTACTTCTCCATATGACGGGGAGTGTTGAGGAGCATGTTCCTCTCACCGGACGTCGTCGGAAAGAAACTTTTCAGGGTCCTATAAGGTGATGTGATCGAGAACGTGGGCATCAGGATAGGTCGGCAGCTAATTTACAACGCCACTCCGGCCTTGGCGAGAAGACTAATGAAGGGGTTGTACAACTCTACATAGGTGGCCGGCATGCTGGAATACATTGAAGAGCACAACCCCAACCTGGTGTTGGACCCCTACAAGTATCAAAGAAACTGGTTCCTTTGCATGGTAGATCTCCAGAATCATGATGTCCAACTCCTTAGCTACTGCAACAAGGAGGTCCCACGCTCAGAAAACACCTTCATTCGCCCCGAAGATAGACATCTGAGGTTTCTTCTGCTATGTCTCCACCACACGATCAAGTACGGAATCCAACGCCACAACGGCGCCTGGAATTTCTTCACACTTAGAAACTTCATCGTTCAAGAAGAAGAGGGAAGCGGAAATAGCACCTTTGTAGTCCTGCACTCCATTGAGATGCTACACATCTTCGGATACTTAAGGCAGCTCAAGGGCCAAAACTTCTATTAGCTCAAAAGCACTTATGCACTACTGTTGATCAAGTATGGGTGCTATTTCTGAGACGCAGGCGTCCCAGAGAAGTTGTTGGATAGCAATCAAGAAGACGAATCCTCCTAACCCAGTAGCCTTCCAGAAGGAGAAGCCAAGATGGCCATGGACGTTTACGGGGCAGGCAAGTGGATGGATATTCTATGTGAGATTCTTACAACTGAGGACCCCGCTTTGCCTGATTCTTTAGAAGAAAAGATCAGTAACTTCAACCGTTCTACGTGTTCTTCACTAACCCAGGAACAGGTCACCAAAATTCTACAGAAGTTGGCTGATTCTACCCCCGCAGATGTCATATATGAGACAGAAGACATCATAGTCCCAATTGATGATCTTCGGGACGTGATAAAGGTAGGAGGATGTCTGGAAATGTCGGTGGTGGCAGCCTACATCCAGATACTATAGAGAAAGTTTGAACACGCATACATCACCCATCCAATGTTGTTCAACGATATCTACCTAGCTGACGAGTCAGGACTGAAGCAATCATTTCTGGCAAAGATACAAAGCAGCATGATGTGCATCATCTTCTTTCTGATACTGTACTACAATCACTGGATGCTCCTGACGGTGTACACTCGCCCACGAGCAACAATCTTCTACAACATCTCAGACAGCAACAAAGATCATCTAGTGTAGTGTACATCAACCGTGTTGACACTCCTTGAGTGTTTAGTAAGAAAATACTAATCGAGGTGGCAACATTGATCCAGTCGTTCCTGGAGAACACGGCAAACGAATGGCACAAGCTTCAATTCTACCACAGCAGTCCACAACAAACTCCACAATCAAATGACTGTGGCATCTACGTGATGGAATGGATCTCTAGCTCGGTGACGCTACAACAAACGCCTGACAAGATCCACTACATCGACTACCACAGCAAACGCATAGAATATGTGTGGGAGCTTATATCTTAAGGAGGCACACTCACCAGCTAAACCCTCACTGACTTATCACTATCCTACCCTGTTTATCTCACAACTCTGGGATAGAGTGAGGGGTAAGTTTGGGGGGTTACTATATATCAGTGAGGGAGGTACTAAAAGTTCTCCCATTTTGTCTTTCTTCTTTTTCTTAAACATACCTTGCGTACATATACATATACAAGTCTGATACAAAATAGTGCATATACAACTCCTTGCCTCTATACAATTATACAAAGACATTCTATAATAAAAACCTAATACAGCTTCTCCCAGTTTGTTTTCTTTGTGTCTAAGGTGGTGCCGGTTTTTGTTATGTTCTTTCTGAAAATGCAGTCTCAAACGACAAAGACTATAACTTTTCTATGCCAATTTCAAAAAATAATCTCACAACATCTAAGAGATCTGTATGCGAAGGAAAAAACTACCCAAACAGTGAATTTTCTCTTGATTCCTTTACCCAAAAAAATCCCAAAAAGAGAGAAAAGCCTTATGAGAGTGAATAAAAGCATGAGAGTTGTGCCAAATGAAAACAAAATACACACTAGTCTTTCTAAAAGTACCCATCTTTAGGCATGGTAGATCTGGGGCAGTGGTACATAGGATGTGAAATCACTGCTCTAAAGCCAACTGGCTTGGACTGTAAGGACCACTTTCCCGTTAACAGACTCGTACCTAGATGGACCGATGGGAAACAAGAAAAACCCAAAAAGCCTTAAGCCTACCCAAAAACCCAACTTTTTACTCCCAAAATCTGTTTGGTGTGAAAGCTAACTTCGAAACCATGCACCTAAGTCTCGCCAAAGATGAAGAGAAAATTTTTGCTTAAATAAGGCAGGAAAAAATAAAGTATGTTGTTCGTGGTCAGACATAATTCTCCTTAAGACATCTCAATACTCGCTCAAACTCCTTGTCCGAAAACTATGACGGATTAAGAAGCAGTATCACAAAACAAAGTTTTAAAATAAGTATGGATTGATTGAGGACAATCAAAATACTAAGTTTGGGGGAGTTGATAACACCCATTTTATGGCTATTTATGGCTCATATTATTGTCAAACCTGCCTTCTAAACTGGTTTCCTTTCTGTTTTATCATGTTATTGCATAAGAAAAAACCACACTATTCTCCTAACTCTTTTCCCATCTTTTACAGAGTTTCCCTCGCTTTTCCACTCAAAATCAGCAAAAAGACTCGTCCTGGCCCACTTACAATGAATCGGCCCCTTCACTGGCCGCACGACCTGCCCACTTATCTGTCGCGGTCGCTACCCGATGTGGCAGCAACCCGACACAGGGCGTGTCATGTGAGGAGGCATCTGATGATCAGCACGCTACCTACCCGACAGAGAGCTTCTACCCGCCATGACCAATCAGCCTGATATGGGGATGTCACGCGCTTCAAGCCACTCACCAGAAGCAGCCGCCTGATACCTTCACAACCCGACACGCGATAGCCAAGCCATGTCGAGCGATATGCAGGTGTCGACCATCCCCAAAGCCATGTGAACAAAGACGATTGAGGACACGTGGCTCCACGAGAACCACAACCTCTTCCAAACGGCGGCCTATAAATAGCAGCTACAAGACTCCGATGGGATGGGTCAGAACCACACAAAAGCTAACTTTGGAAAGAATCTGGAGCTAGTGTGTCGACTTCCAAGGCATGCTAGGAGATACTAGGTGAGCACAATCCCAACCCGAGAGGGGCGGGAGTGGTTCACTTAGAACTCGTCCTGGTAGTTGCAGCAGCCTGATATGACCAAGAAGGCCACCCGATGTGTCAGGTTCCTAGATGGGCTCATGCCCGAGGCGGATTGCCCCCTACACCCGATACAAGGAACCCGAGAACCAAAGTCATATCTAACATGGCACGATATCGAACTTGATACAGACCACCCATCACAGTGTGTCGCCCGAGAAGGTGGTAGCCCGACACGACCGTATCGGGTAGGGAGCCTTGACCGATACACCTACCCATCACGGCATGTCACCCACCAGGGCTAGCCGCCTGACACAGGCATATCAGATAGAGATCCCGCCTGGTATCGAGTTAGTGATACCTTAGGGGTCTGCTGTTGTATATCGACCTCCTATATCAAGGGGGGCGATACCTATCTTCCCTTTTTACAGCAATTTACTTTCATTTATTACGCATTGTAACTAAACCATTTACATATCTATGCTTATGGAATCGTGGAGTTTAATATTTGTTGTTCTGTGTATGGTTCCTTTTTTGTTGGATGATTTCTTTATAGCATCTAAACTCTAGCATGTATGTTTGGATCATGTTTTGACTAGCTATCAAATCGTGTTTTCCGTTTCAACTCCTTTGAGAGAGGGATGTTGTAACTCTAGGGTTTAGTCCGATCTGGGAGTACGAGAGTGCCCAGGATCGGGGCCGCCCCAGTTTTCTTTCCACTCTAACTCATGTCCATTACTCTTGAGAGAGGGTATTGGCACGTAGTTGGAGGTACCCTCTTTGAGAGAAGAGAGTACAGGAAGTTTTCCACTACCGCTTATTATGCCTAAGTCTTCTTCCTTCATGCTTCACCTTAATGATAGTTTTATCTCCCCAGATTTTGTTTTACAAAACCTTTATAAAAACCTCTTAACCCAAAACTTAAATCTTTCTTGTAACTCCTTTTGGAGATAGGATTTTCTGTTTGATTCTTTGTGATTATTTTATGTGACATACAACCTTTCCTTGCACCCCCTTTTTTTTGAAGTGCTTAGACAAGTGAAACCCAAGTTCTGAAGTTCCATTCTTCCTATCCCTGTGTCCGACCCCGAACTACTTCGACCATGTGCTAGTTGCAGATGTCTTAAACATTCGAGTACTATAATTTATAAAAGTCTGATAATGTAACATCCCTGACCTGGGTTATGCCTTAACCCTGGGAGTTTTGCTTAAGTAAGTCATTTAGATTATTTTCTTTATCTTTTGAAAAGTAATTAAGACTAAAGTAGGGTGATGTTATGTGAAACCCTAATATAGGGTGATGTTATGTGAAACCCTAAAGTAGGGTGATGTTATGTGAAACCCTAAAGTAGGGTGATGTTATGTGAAACCCTAATATAGGGTGATGTTATGTGAAACCCTAATATAGGGTGATGTTATGTGAAACCCTAAAGTAGGGTGATGTTATGTGAAACCCTAATATAGGGTGATGTTATGTGAAACCCTAATATAGGGTGATGTTATGTGAAACCCTAATATAGGGTGATGTTATGTGAAACTCTAATTGATAAAGATGAGAAACCCTAACCCTAATGAGGGAATAGTGATATTATCTTTGTATTCCATAATATTGATATGTAATCGATATGGTTGTTATCAAGTATACTAACCATGCAGGTATCATGAGATGATGAGTATAACCAGGTATGAACTATGATGTTAATGGGCCTTGTGAGCCATTCTTTTATTTGTTTCCTGGTGAGAGGTGACAAGAAGTTGAATATTCTTTGTAAGCTATGTGAGATGCTTGTGCAACAAGTATCAAGAATACCTTGGTCAGATGATCAGGAGGTAATAGTTACCTGATAAGTGGTAACCATGTTCAGTGATGAACTAAGGGTTTGAACACCCAGATCCAGTAAACATTAATGATGATATTGATAAGGGATGTGAATCCCTAGTGATGAGATAAGGGATTGAGATCCCAATGTTCTATAAAGCTTTGAAAAGCACTTGATAGAAGTATTACATGTTTCTTTGTAGCATTTGTCATAATAATAATTCTTGTTTGAAAACTTGACGGATGCTAAAAGAATATGGTAATGTACTAAAGTAATCAAGTGGAATATTATGGCATAGATCCCTGGCCATAGATCCATCATCGTCAGTAGCTGGTGATGGTGAAATGGGTTTTCCTGCGGGTTAATCCGGAGTGTATATTTTCGAATATGCGGGGTTTCTCCTAGATGAAAATAGGAGGAATAGAATGCAACTTCAGTTGTAGACTCAAGATATGTATAAGAGCATGGTGAACAGGCCCATGGCTCAGTGTGATGGAGCATTAATGTGTTCATGGCTCAGAGAGCACGGTGAATTGGCACGTGGCTCAGATTTACTAGCGTCGAGACCTATACCAAGGCGGGTTAGAGAATGGGTAGCCTATGAGAGCTAACCATGTGACTGAGGTCACTTAAGCAAGAGATTGCAGTCCTGCTTGTGGTCTCACACTGACCGAGACGGATGAGATCGTGGAGTTTGGCTCTTCCTTTGATCTTGTATGGAACCGGCTTTGGGTTTCACAGCCGGAGGTTGGATTTGAGCGGTACGGCTCACTTCCTCAGGGCATAAGTATGATTGTAAAATGCAATCAGCCGTGTAGCGTATTTTCTTAAGGATTAAATATGGAAATCATTGGTTGATGTTACATTGCTTACTATATCCTAAATGGATAGATGTTATACATGTTCTTCATATTCCTTATTAAATTGGATAGATGAATTACTGCCCTAACATTTATAACTATAATGTTTTAAGAGATGATATTGCTCTAAGCTGCTTAATAATGATTAAATCCTACTTTTCAATAGAGATTCCTCTGCTCAGTTTATTATCATTTATCTGCAATAATAATGTTTATGGTAGAGAGTTCTATCTCTCACTGGGGCATGGGTCTCACTTCGTTGGTCACCAACATTTTTAGGTGGGCGCAAACGAGGAGGCAGGAACCAGACACCAGGGGAAAGACAGCAGCATCAAGGACAGCAGTAAGATCTCAGGTGGAGATATTGACCGTCATGTTTGTAGATATGAGTTCGTCTTTGTACTCTCAGGTCCTGGGAGTCAGTAGTTAGTGCTTTTATGGTTGATATGAGATTTTGGCATTGAATGCCTCAGGGTTTCATGTTGCTTATGTATAGTCTTGGCAAAGCAACTGTTGTAAATATATTCCTCAAGAAGAGAAGGTACATGGTATGCACTTTGTAGACCAGATTGTATATATAATACTTTGGTATTTGTTATCAGAGTTTCCTGGAATGGATATCTTTGCAAAATGGTTTTAATTTTTAGTGATTTTTGTTAATCCGCTGTTAATGTTTTACTTCCGCATTAATCAGTAACGGTTTTCTCGACTGTCATCACAGTTTAGTGTTATCAGAGCTCTAGGTTCGCTGAGTCTACAGAGACATAGGATTAAGATTGTTGAGTCTGTTCTAGTGTCTTCTAGTTTATCTGATAGTGACTTCTTCTCTCAGGAGAAGAAGTAAAGCTTGAAGATGGCTGGATCACACGAAGAACATGTTGTTGAAAGCAGTGTTGTTGCACTAGGAGGAGGTGCAAGGGATCAGGCTAGAGAAGAACTAGTACCTGAAAATCCCCAGCTTGACCAAGCTATACTAGAAAACCCAGCTTTTCATGCTCTATTTGGGAAGTTCATGGCGACTATGACACATATGGAAGATAGGATGCCACCACCTGCACCTAGAGCACCAGCTCATAATGAGGGACATGGAGCTGGCAAGACTTTTGAACGGCTTTGATGGGTAGGAACCATTGAATATGTTGGTACAGCTGACCCAAAAAACGCAGACTTGTGGCTAACTGAGCTAGAAAAGGCCTTTAGAATTCTTAATATCCCAGAAGCTGAGAAGGTTAGACATGCGGTGTACCTATTGAAGGGGAGTGCTAGCCATTGGTGGGCCATAGAAGAAGGTAAAAGGCCAGATGTTGAAGTCGGATGGGAAGAATTCCAACGTGAATATGTTAGTAGATATTTTCCCAAGACCTACCTGGACGAGAAAATCTCTCAGTTTGAGCGGATAAGGCAAGGACCAATGAACATTAGTGAGTATGAAGCTAAGTTTATGGAGCTTCTACGGTTCTGTCCGCACATGGCTTCTACAGATGAGGAGAGGATTCGGCATTTTGAGAAGGGTTTGAATGTTGATTTAACCACACCAGTATCTGCTCTAGAAAATAGAGAAAGGTTTTCCACCTTTGTGGAGTCAGTTAGGTGGATAGAAAGGTCCGTAACTGAGAAGCGCCAGGCCAAAAGTAAGAAAATGTATACACAGTTCCAGGGACAGAGGTCTAAAAGTTTTAAGAAACTAAGGTTTTCTGCACCAAAAGCACCACCGAGGTTCAATACTCAGACACAGTGGACATCCAGCAAGGGTAGAGGTCATAGTTTACCACTAGAGGGAGCCCACAACTCAGCATCAATGTCAGTAATAGGACCATCTAGGCCACAGTGGGAGAATAGAGTTTGTTATAAATGTGGAAAGATGGGACATTTGATGAAAGATTGTTTAGCTAGAGACGTGAGTGTAACCCAACCATCGAGGCATATTCAATAAGGCTCTCAGAGGTGACAGTTTAGTAGTGGCACTCGAGGACGTGGACAGGCATCCCAAGCTGGTTCATCTACATCCAACAACAGGGTGAGTGGTTGACAACCAGCAATGAAAAGATTCTATGCTATGAATCAGCCGGAGGCAGTAGTCAATCCACGATTCGTGATAGGTCAGATGGAATTATTTCATTCTGATATGTCTTCATCCTGCTTTGTATCTATTTTGATTGATATGGGTGCTACACATTCTTTTATCACTCGAGAAGTGATTCATGACTGCAATATGACTGTCAGTCATAGAGCACATAATTTGTTATTAGAAACTCCATTAGTTGGATCTATAGTGTTGCGGGAGGTATGTTCTCCCTATGCTCTTTCTTTTTCAGAACATAGCATTCAGGTGGATCTTATACCACTTGATATGCATGGGTTTGATATAATCCTTGGGATGGACACCCTAGAAAAGTATAAGGTTGTCTTGGATTGTGGTTCCAAGCAGGCTATGTTCACAGACAATGGTGTTACGTGGATCTTTTAGGGAGATAGAAAGATTCTTCCAACCTGTCTAGTATCGGCTATGGTAGCTAAGAAGTTGATGAGACAAGGATGCTTCACATTCTTGGCACATGTGGTAGATATCAGGGCAGAAAGTCCTAGTCTTTCTGAAGTTCTAATTGTTAGGGAGTTTGAGGATGTATTTCCTGAGGAACTTCCAAGTGTTCCTCCACCCCGATATATTGATTTCGAGATTAATCTAATCTCAGGCACACAACCTATAGCTCAAACACCATATAGAATGGAACCTGCTGACATGGCAGAACTCAAGAAATAATTACAGGAGTTACTTGAAAAGGGTTTTATTCGACCGAGTACTTCACCATGGGGTGCTCCGGTTCTTTCTGTTAAAAATAAAGACGGGTCTATGCGATTATTCATCGATTATAGAAAGCTAAACAAAGTAACCATAAAGAATAAATATCCTCTACCAAGGATAGATGACCTATTTGACTAGTTACATGGAGCAACTATATTCTCTAAAATAGATCTAAGATCAGGATACCATCAGTTACACATCAAGGAGGGTGGCATACCTAAATCAACCTTTAGAACAAGTTATGGTCACTATGAATTCATAGTTATGTCGTTTGGACTAACTAATGCACCAGTTGCATTCATGGAACTCATGAACAGAATTTTTCAGCCATTCCTTGATCAATTCATAGTAGTATTTATAGATAACATCCTGATTTACAGTAAAGATGCTCAACAGCATGAATGACATCTCCGTCAGGCCCTAACTTTACTGAGAGAGCACAATCTATATGCCAAATTCAGTAAGTGTGAGTTTTGGTAATCATAAGTGTCTTTACTAGGACACATAATATCTACCTCAGGTATCCGTGTTGATCCTAAAAAGGTAGAATTTGTCTTGGAGTGGGAACAGCCAAAGACACCAACAGAGATACGCAATTTTCTAGGACTGGCAGGCTACTATAGGAGGTTCATTAAGAACTTTAGTTTTTTAGCATTACCCCTTACTAGGTTGACTAGGAAGGAGTTTCCTTTTGTCTAGAATGATAAGTGTCAACATTCTTTCCAGTGTTTGACAGAAATGTTAACAAGTGCACCTGTGTTAGTGTTACCTGAGTCAGGGAAGGGGTATATTGTTTTCTATGATGCTTCTGAGAATGGTCTAGGATGTGTGTTGATGCAGGATAATAAAGTGATTTCTTTTGCATCTCGACAACTTAAGAAACACGAGGAAAATTATCCAACACATGATCTAGAATTAGCTAATGTGGTTCATGCATTGAAAATCTGGAGACATTATTGTTGACTCAAGGTCAATTAGGTCAATGTTGACTCACGTCTAAATTGACTAAACCCGTGTTTTGATGATGACTAACCATTCCACATATTGGTGTCTAATGTCTCTACTTGAGTGATTTCAGATTAGGTACAGACACACTCCAAATGCCCTAACTTGCGCATATCAAATTGGAGAAGAGACAAGTCAAAGTCAATACAAGTGCATGTTTTTGTAATATGATGTATATCCATTAGAATCATGTTGTAAATCACTTGTAATGATTGTATGACTTGTAATTAAGCTTAGAAAAATATCAGGAGCACTTAGATCGAATATTAGAGCACTTTAGATGCAACTTTGAAAATTGATTATAGGCACTTTGTCGGTCGAGTTTCCCAGCCTGAAAACTCGACCGATCATCCTTGATCAATTTTCTGGAGATTGCATTAGTCGAGTTGTGTTTACACAGAACTCGACTGATGGAGTAACTGACGAAATCAATTTTCATTGGTCGGTCGAGTTTCCTCAGGACAAACTCGACCGATGGTCTGAATATCGGCTTTGTCTTTTACTCTATCGGTCGAGTTACCCTTATAGAAACTCGACCGATTGCACTATACAGAAAAGTGCAGAAAAGTGTTTCTAGCCGTTGTGGAGTTGCAACAAGTGAAAATAGATCAGTTGCAAGCCACAAAACAGCTAGTTTTCATTCTCAAGTGTTCCCAAAGGCTAAGAGGCATCCCCATCTATAAATAGGACCCCTTGGGCTTCATTCCAAGGTTGAGCATTCATTGCAAAACTCTATGTGAGGTTCCTATTCTATAGTTGAGTGCTTCCTACAGCCTCCTCTCTCTCTCTAAGCTTAATCACTTGCTACATCCATTAGAGTGAGTAGGAAATCTGTAAGAGAGCTAGTCCTACATGTATATCTTGTGAGGCTCTCACCTCCACCACCTCCCCATCTCTCATTTCAATCATGAAGATGAAGGTTCTCTCTCTTGTCCAAGAGAGGTGAAGAAGAACAAGGGAAGGAGTCCCTTAGTGAAGATCAAGGCTGAAGACTTGGAGCTAGAGTGGGTAAGCCCTTGGAGAAGGTAGAAGACTCAAGCTCAAGTGGGTAAGACCTAGGTGGAAGCTTCTCCGAGTGAAGGTGAAGTCAAAAGTTGAAGATCCAAGAAGAGTAGGTGATCCCTGCAAGTCTGAAGACTTGTGCAAGAGTGGGTAAGTCCTTGGAGAAGGCCGAAGACTCTTTCAAATTGGGTAAGTCCTTGGTAAGGTTGAAGACTCTTTGTATTGGATAGGTAAGTCTTTTGTTTGTTCATGCATTGTATGTCTTATGAATGAATATAAGAGTGCAATAGTTTGGAAGTCCTAGAGGTTGACCTCTCTAGGCAAGTGGACTGACACACTTCTAGTTTGAAGTGTCGAACCACTCTAAATAGCTTGTCTAATTGGTGCATGATCAATCTCTCTCTCCCTTGTTGTGTATGTTTTAGTTGCACTCAAATTACCTATTTAGCAACATTATCTTGTCATATATCTTGAAGGTTTAATGAGTTTTGTTTAAGTGCTTTCAGCTCTATTCACCCCCCTCTAGAGCATCTAATCATCTATCTAGGATCCAACAAGTGGTATCAGATCTGGTATTCTCCAAGCATAATTCAACAAGTAGGAGAAGATGGGTGACTACCTAGGAGGGAGATTCTCGACCAGCCTTCCAATCTTTGATGGGAGCAATTTCCTCTATTGGAGAAGAAGGCTTCAATTCTACATCCAAGGATCAAGTCTTGAGATGTGGCAAATGGTGAACATCCCATACATGCTACCAAAGACAAAGATTGAAGAATGGTATGAGCTACCTTGGAGAAAGCAACCTTGAATGCTAGACCCATGCACATCCTATATGCCTCCATGATCCCCATCGAGTTCAACCAGATTTCTTCATGTGAAACAGCCTATGAGGTATGGAAAAATCTTTGCATCACTTATGAAGGGACAGATCAAGTGAAAGAAAGCAAAGTCTACATTCTCAAAGGGCTGCTTGAGAACTTCAAGATGGGAAAGGAGGAATGCATAACAAACATTTACTCAAGGATCAACATCATTTTGAATGGTCTTGCTATTCTAGGACATCCTATGTCTAGTGGAGAGATCAACTCAAAGATCCTTAGAACTCTTCCCAAGAGGTGGGAACCCAAGGTGACTTCCATTGAAGAAGCAAGGTCTCTTAGGGATATTCCTATTGAAGAGCTCATTGGAAATCTACAAGCACATGAAGCCACACTTGACAAGAGGGAGGAAGTAGAAAGACAAGCGGAGAAAGAACTCAAGAGAATGAAGAAGGCTAAAATCAAAGCTCAAATCAAGGCTATTGTCGATCAAGCCTCTCCATCCTCTAAAGTTGAAGAAGATGCCATGTACTCTAAGGGTAGATTCTACAAAGGCAAGTCCTCCTCCATCTGGTGCTTCACATGTGGAAAGAAGGGTCACTACAAGGAAGATTTCCCACAAGGCAAAAAGACCCATCTTCACAAGAAGAAGGAGAAATGGCACTCAAGCTCAAGTGGATCCTCCAACTCAAGCTCAAGTGAAGATTCAAGTGAAGGATCAAGCTCAAGCTCTAGTGATGAAGAAGAATGCCATTTTGCTCTTATAGCATCAACAAGTGAAGACTCAAGTGAGGTAAATCTAAACTCTTTAGATAAAGAATCTTTGATTGCTATTATTCATGATATTTGTGCCTCTCTTAAGTCTTCTAAAAGGAAAAAGAAAAAGCTTGCTAAAATTGTTGATAATTTGCATGTAGAATTAGATGATCTTGAACAAGCTAATTCTTGCTTGCTTGATGATAAAAATGATTGTCTTAGCCAAGTAGACTCTCTTAAACTTGAAAATGCTAGTTTGCTTGATAAGATTAGATTTCTAGAAGCTCAACCTCTTATGACTAGTTCTAAAGAAGAGCATACCTTAATTGTTGATTCTCTCATGCATGATATTGATGTTCTTAAATCTGAAAATAAGGACAAAGATTTTGTTTTGCATGAATTAGAAATAGAAAATGCCTCCTTGCTTGCTAAAATAAAAGGGCATGAATCTTGTTCTAGTTCTACAAATAGAGAGAATGATGTTGCTGCTCTTCATATTAATAGAGATTCTTATTTAACTAAAACTCTTTTCTCAGAAAATGATCTTTTGCATGCTAGAGATAATATCAATAATTTGTCTTCTACTATTGCTTCTCTTAAGCATGATAACGACAGTTTGAGATCATCCTTGCAAAGATTCTGAGTTGGTAAAAAGAGTCTTAATGACATCCTACACCATACTACTAAACAAATTGGTAGACATGGTTTAGGGTATGATAGTAGTCAAGGGAACAACAAAGATAAAGGACCTCTAATATTCCATGGAGAATCCTCTAGTTCCAAGACTATGGGCACATGCAACTATTGCAATGAAATTGGTCATTATTCTACTTGTTGTCCTTTTAGGAAAGCACCCAAAAGCAATCGGATTTGGGTTTCTAAACTAACCCCTCCGGACCCAAAAATATGATTGGGGACCATTTCATCTTTCTTATTGTAGGTACTTGAAAATGGATTGACTTGAGCTATTGAATTGCAAATTGACTTCTCAATCCACATGAAAGAAGAAAGGTGAGATGTGTAGAGGGTGACAACAAGTGGAAAAAGCAATGGTAAGCAAAAAGGTAAAGGTTTTATTTCTTATAACCATTTCTAACTTGTTTTGTCAAATTAGTATGCACTATACATATGGTTTTTGAGTCAAAAGTGGTATTTTTGTGTTTCTCTTCACACTCTTGCTCAAAAACTATTTCTAATGCTTCTATAGTGCATTACTAACTTGCTTATACATGTTTGGATATGGTTTGTATATTTAGTATGCCTTTAAATATGTTTTTATTAAATATGTGTGCTTTTTGACAGCTGCTTTGTCGGTCGAGTTTGCCCTGCTTGAAACTCGACCGATAGGCACCAATGGGTGTTGCCAGCAGCTGTCATTGGTCGAGTTGTCAATGCTCAGAACTCGATCGATAACACTGTGCATAGAATATACATTTGGCTAATTGAGTGAGAATTTCCCTCTCAACTAGATTTTCTCAACAAATAGCCTTATTCTTTGGCACTCTCATTTGGTACCTTTATATATGTATATTGACATGTTATAAATTTCCTATCTTTCTTACAAATCTATCTCTCTAATTGCTCTAAATTAGTATATATATATGTTGCAATTACTTGCTTTGAGTTGTTTTGCAGGTTTTGATGATGATCTCTTTGGATCTCTTGGTTGTGTCTTAAATTGCTTCCATTGTACTCTAACTTGCTACATCTATATAGGTGTATATCTTGTGTTGATACAACCTTGAGGTTCTTAGGGGAAATCATCTTATGGTAAGGATGCATATCTAGTGAGTTATATCCTTTCATGCTTCTAAAATTGCATATTTCTTTGTTTGGATATATCTCTACATATACTCATAGCTTGCTTTATCTTGTGTATCTTTTGGTATCTCTTGCTATGATCTAGATCCTACTAGTAGTCCTAACTTGTGATATCATCTACTAGTAGTTCATATACATGTAGTTCTATCCTTGTTTATAATTTGGCATCTTTGATCATCTATATGCTATGCTTGTATCTTGTCTCATACATTCTCAAGCCTGTTCCTTGAATTGCATATCTACTATCTTGAGTTGCTTGCATAACATTGTGATGCAGGGTACATAGATCTACATTATATGTAGAAATTAGAGTATTTTTGGATTTTATGAAGATTTTGCTCCAGTTTCATCTTTTGGTGCAAGACTTGTTTTTTTCATGCAGAAACAACCTTCTGAGCAAGACTCATTGCTTTGCGATGAGCTCTGATGGTTTTTGGTCAAATTCCGTCATCTTGAGGGTCAAAATTATGTTTTATTGTTTTTCTGCAGCACTTTATCTTGCATCTTGGGTTGTTCAAGTATATGATTTAACTTGCTTTTCTTTCTATGCTTGGACAAGCCCCTATCTATGCTCTTATACTCTCCTTATATATATTTGTGTTAACTCCTTTTTCTTTAACAAGTGATGTTTCTTATTTCTTCATAACCCCACTTTTTGAAATGACAAAGGGGGAGAAAGATATGTCTTATTTTAAAAGAGGAAGAAGGCATGTCTTACATGAAGAAGAGAAGCATGTTCATGTAAATGGATTAGGTAAAAGGGGAGAAGACATATATGTGTAGAACATATATGAGTAGAAGACATAGTATTCTATAAATGTTATGAAAGTTAACCATGCAGGAGAAATAGCATCAATTGAGGGGGAGTATGAGAACTCCATGCACATCAATTGAGGGGGAGCATATGAGCTCAGTCCTATTGAAACTCCTAGGTTTATCCAAAGGTATGATTTTACTTAAAAGCTTTCAATACATTTATGGAATGGTTTGTCATCTTCAAAAAGGGGGAGATTGTTGACTCAAGGTCAATTACGTCAATGTTGACTCACGTCTAAATTGACTAAACCCGTGTTTTAATGATGACTAACCATTCCACATATTGGTGTCTAATGTCTCTACTTGAGTGATTTCAGATTAGGTATAGACACACTCCAAATGCCCTAACTTGTGCATATCAAATTGGAGAAAAGACAAGTCAAAGTCAATACAAGTGCATGTTTTTGTAATATGATGTATATCCATTAGAATCATGTTGTAATTACTTGTAATGATTGTATGACTTGTAATTAAGCTTAGAAAAATATCAAGAGCACTTAGATCGAATATTAGAGCACTTTAGATGCAACTTTGAAAATTGATTACAGGCACTTTGTCGGTCGAGTTTCCCAGCCTGAAAACTCGACCGATCATCCTTGATCAATTTTATGGAGATTGCATCGCTCGAGTTGTGTTTACACATAACTCGACCGATGGAGTAACTGACCAAATCGATTTTCATTGGTCGGTCGAGTTTCCTTAGGACAAACTCGACCGATGGTCTGAATATCGGCTTTGTCTTTTACTCTATCGGTCGAGTTACCCTTATAGAAACTCGACCGATTGCACTGTACGGAAAAGTGCAGAAAAGTGTTTCTAACCATTGTGGAGTTGCAACAAGTGAAAATAGATTTGTTTCAAGCCACAAAATGTCTAGGTTTCGTTCTCAAGTGTTCCCAAAGGCTAAGAGGCATCCCCAGCTATAAATAGGACCCCTTGGGCTTCATTCCAAGGTTGAGCATTCATTGCAAAACTCTATGTGAGGTTCCTATTCTATAGTTAAGTGCTTCCTACAGCCTCCTCTCTCTCGTTAAGCTTAATCACTTGCTACATCCATTAGAGTGAGTAGGAAATCTGTAAGAGAGCTAGTCCTACATGTATATCTTATGAGGCTCTCACCTCCACCACCTCCCCATCTCTCATTTCAATCATGAAGATGAAGTTTCTCTCTCTTATCCAAGAGAGGTGAAGAAGAACAAGGGAAGGAGTCCCTTAGTGAAGATCAAGGCTGAAGACTTGGATCTAGAGTGGGTAAGCCCTTGGAGAAGGCAGAAGGCTCAAGCTCAAGTGGGTAAGACCTTGGTGGAAGCTTCTCCGAGTGAAGGTGAAGTCAAAAGCTGAAGATCCAAGAAGAGTAGGTGATCCTTGCAAGGCTTAAGACTTGTGCAAGAGTGGGTAAGTCCTTGGAGAAGGCCGAAGACTCTTGCAAAGTGGGTAAGTCCTTAGTAAGGTTGAAGACTCTTTGTATTGGATAGGTAAGTCTTTTGTTTGGTCATGCATTGTATGTCTTATGAATGAATATAAGAGTGAAATAGTTTGGAAGTCCTAGAGGTTGACCTCTCTAGGCAAGTGGACTGACACACTTCTAGTTTGAAGTGTGCAACCACTCTAAATAGCTTGTCTAATTGGTGCATGATCAATCTCTCTCTCCCTTGCTGTGTATGTTTTAGTTGCACTCAAATTACCTATTTAGCAACATTATCTTGTCATATATCTTGAAGGTTTAATGAGTTTTGTTTAAGTGCTTTCAGCTCTATTCACCCCCCTCTAGAGCATCTAATCATCCATCTAGGATTGAACAATTATCTCTATGGAGAGACATTCTATATTTTTACGGACCATAAGAATTTAAAATACATATTTTCACAGCATGAGTTGAACATGAGACAATGTGGCTGGATAGAGTTAATCAAGGACTACGATTGTACAATTGATTATCATCTGGGAAAGGCTAATGTAGTGGTTGATGCACTAAGTAGAAAATCATCATCGTTGCCAATCATGGACAAGACACAGTTGAACTCTTTAGTGTGCTTAAAATGAGACATGCTTGTCTTTTTGAGGCAAAACAATGTACAACTTAAAGTATCCTTATTAGTTGTACTATTAGCTGAGATGCACATAAAACCTACTCTGAAACAATAGATCAAAGAGGCACAACAAGTTTATACTGTGATTCAGTAGATTAGATCAGAGTATGGTAGTGAGAAACGGGATGGGTTTCATGAGTCAGATGATGAGATAGTCTGTTATCATGGTAGGATGGTAGTACCTGATGCCAATGACTTAATAAAGTTAGTCTTGGAGGAAGTTCATTCGTCTATGTATGCAATGCATCCAGGGAGCACCAAAATGTATCATAACTTGAAAGATATGTATTGGTGGCCTGGTTTGAAGAAAGATGTAGCTGAGTTTGTTATGTGGTGTCCAGTGTGTCAGCAGGTTAAAGCTGAACATCATAAATCCACAGGAACAATGCAACCTTTACCTATACCACAGTGGAAAAGGGATCACGTGACCATGGACTTTGTGGTTGGTTTACCCAGAACAGCCAAAAGTCATGATTCCATTTGGGTGATAGTTGATAGGTTGACTAAGTCAGCATATTTTCTTCCAGTCAGAACAACTTATACTACTAAGAAACTTACACAGATTTATATAGATGAGATAGTGTGGTTACACGGAGTCCCAGCTACAATTGTTTCTGATAGAGGACCCCAGTTCACGAGTCATTTTTGGGAACGACTGCATAAATCTTTGGGTACGCAGTTAAGGTTTAGTACCGCATTTCACCCACAGACGGATGGACAATCTGAGAGGACTATATAAACCTTGGAGGATTTTCTTAGGGCATGTGTCCTTCAATTTGCAGGAAGTTGGGATATACACTTGAGCTTAATAGAATTCTCTTACAACAATAGTTATCAGCACAGCATTGATATGGCACCATATGAAGCTTTATATGGTAGACGTTGTAGATCTCTATTATGCTGGTATGAAACAGGGGAATACCAACTTTTGGGTCCCGAGTTAGTGCAACGGACAACTGAGAAGATTAAAGTAATACAACAACAGTTAAAAGCTGCACAGGATAGACAGAAGTCATACGCTGATAAATGGTGAATACCTTTAGAATTCCAAGTTGGAGACAGAGTATATCTCAAAACCTCACCTTGGAAAGGTGTTCTTAGATTTGGGAAAAAGGGTAAGTTAGCTCCTAGATTTTTGGGGCCTTATCCAATCATTAAACGGATTGGAAAGGTAGCCTATAAGTTGGAGTTGCCACCTAAACTACACATATTGCATCCAGTATTCCATATATCAATGCTAAGGAAGTGTCACCCTGACACAGAGTTAGTCTTGCAACCTGTGGAGGTAGATTTAAATGAAGATATATCCTATATAGAGGGACCAGTGTTGATTCTTGACAAGAGAATCAAAAAGTTGAAATAGAAAGACATAGTTCTTGTGATAGTTATATGGCATCATCATGGCGTTGAAGAAGCTACGTGGAAGTTGGAGGAAGAAATGAGGAGGAAGTACCCTTCACTTTTCTCTTGATGATTTTGAGGACGAAATACCTATTAGGGGTGGATGATTGTAACATCCCTGACCTGGGTTATGCCTTAACCCTGGGAGTTTTGCTTAAGTAAGTCATTTAGATACTTGTCTTTATCTTTTGAAAAGTAATTAAGACTAAAGTAGGGTGATGCTATGTGAAACCCTAATATAGGGTGATGTTATGCGAAACCCTAAAGTAGGGTGATGTTATGTGAAACCCTAATATAAAGTGATGTTATGTGAAACCCTAATATAGGGTGATGTTATGTGAAACCCTAAAGTAGGGTGATGTTATGTGAAACCCTAATATAGGGTGATGTTATGTGAAATCCTAATATAGGGTGGTGTTATGTGAAACCCTAATATAGGGTGATGTTATGTGAAACTCTAATTGATAAAGATGAGAAACCCTAACCCTAATGAGAGAGCAGTGATATTATCTTTGTATTGAATAATATTGATATGTAATCGATATGGTTGTTATCAAGTATACTAACCATGCAGGTATCATGAGATGATAAGTATGACCAGGTATGAACGATGATGTTAATGGGCCTTGTGAGCCATTCTTTTATTTGTTGCCTGGTGAGAGGTGACAAGAAGTTGAATATTCTTGGTAAGCTATGTGAGATGCTTGTGCAACAAGTATCAAGAATACCTTGGTCAGATGATCAGGAGGTAATAGTTACCTGATAAGTGGTAACCATGTTCAGTGATGAACTAAGGGTTTGAACACCCAGATCCAGTAAACATTAATGATGATATTGATAAGGGATGTGAATCCCTAGTGATGAGATAAGGAATTGAGATCCCAATGTTCTATAAAGCTTTGAAAAGCACTTGATAGAAGTATTACATGTTTCTTTGTAGCATTTGTCATAATAATAATTCTTGTTTGAAAACTTGACTGATGCTAAAAGAATATGGTAATGTACTTAAGTAATCAAGTGGAATATTATCATGTAGAGCCCTGGCCATAGATCCATCATCATTAGTAGCTGGTGATGGTGAAATGGATTTTCCTGCTGGTTAATCTAGAGCGTATATTGCTGAATATATGGGGTTTCTCCTAGCCGAAAATAGGAGGAATAGAGTGCAACTTCGATTGTAGACTCAAGATATGTATAAGAGCATGGTGAACAGGCCCATGGCTCAGTGTGATGGAGCATGAATGCGTTCATGGCTCAGAGAGCACGGTGAATTGGCCCATGGCTCAGATTTACTAGAGCCGGGACATGTACGAAGGTGGGCTAGAGAATGGGTAGCCTATGAGAGCTAACCATGTGACTGAGGTCACTTAAGCAAGAGACTGCGGTCCTGCTTGTGGTCTCGCACTGACCGAGACAGATGAGATTGTGGAATCCGGCTCTTCCTTTGATCTTGTATGGCATCGGATCTGGGTTTCGCAACCGAAGGTTGGATTTGAGCGGTACGACTCACTTGCTCAGGGCATAAGTATGATTGTAAAATGTAATCAGTCGTGTAGCGTATTTGCTTAAGGATTAAATACAGAAATCATTGGTTGATGTTACATTGCTCACTATATCCTAAATGGATAGATTTTATACATGTTCTTCATATTCCTTATTAAATTGGATAGATGAATTATTGCCCTAACATTTATAACTGTAATGTTTTAAGAGATGATATTGCTCTATGCTACTTAATAATGATTAAATCTTGCTTTTCAATAGATATTCCTCTACTCAATTTATTACCATTTATCTACAATAATAACGTTTATGGCGGAGAGTTATATCTATCGCTGGGACATGGGTCTCACTCTGTTAGTCACCAACATTTTTAGGTGGGCGTGGACGAGGAGGTAGGAACCACACACTAGGGGAAAGACAACAGCATCAAGGATAGCAGTAACATCTCAGGTGGAGATAATGACTGTCGTGTTTTGTAGATATGAGTCCTATGTGTCGTCTTTGTACTCTCAGGTCCTATGAGTTAGTAGTTAGTGATTTTATGGTTGATTTGAGATTTTGGCATTGAATGCCTCGAGGTTTCATGTTGCTTATGTATAGTCTTGGCAAAGCAACTGTTGTAAATATATTCCTCGAGAAGAGAAGGTACATGGTATGCACTTTATGGACCAGATTGTATATATAATACTTTGGTATTTGTTATCAGAGTTTACTGGAATAGATCTCTTTGCAAAATGGTTTTAATTTTTAGTGATTTTTGTTAATCTGCTACTAATGTTTTTCTTCCGCATTAATCAGTAACAGTTTTTTCGACTATCGTCACAGATAATCTAGGCATGTCTCCATCTTTTTGACCCACGTTTAAGGCTTGTCACCTATCTCCTGAGTAAGACCCCGTTTGTAGAGGGTATCGACACATCTACCTCTAGGAGGCTAATGAGAGTGATTGGATATCTCAAATTCCACCTCTCAACATGGATACTAGGGTGGTGAGTCAAAGCCCTCAGGCTTATTGTGCATTAGTGGACCTACTAACCACTAATCACTACAACATGTAACACATGTACCACCGAAAATCTTGGTTGGTGTTGGGTACGACACAACTGTAAGGAGTCTGCCCTACTAGTCAAGACCCTCACACCCTACTAGTGTGCTCCAGCTTACCTTGATCCAGACTACCTCCAGTCTTGATCATGTTTTCTCCCCACAACTCAGGCCTCATCCTGTGAGGATTCTATAGTGTTCAAGGCATATAAATATCTAATTCACTCTTTAAGTTCATGATTCAATAATCACATCAACATTTCTTACTTTAGCGGCATAAATAGTTCATTTCAGTGATCATATGTAAAATGCATGACAAACTAAATTACTGAGCATCACCGCATCTCATATTGAGAAACATTGATATCACATTACTTGATTCACTCAATACCCTATCCTTAGGGTTTCATTTGCCTCATTCACATATCGCATGACTCGCATAAGGATTTAATGTGTCATAAGCATTCATTGAATAAAGATTTCACTTAGTAGTTCACATATAACTATATATATATATATATATATATATATATGAAATCATGTAGTGAACTGAACTAGGGTTTTCATGCCATTCACTGAAAAATATCATGCATCAAGAATAACCTTGAACAAATGAATTTATGATGATAAAAGAATCATATCAATTGAATTTCATAATGTTTATTTCCAAACTTCCAGCTTTCCATTCATTTAGGATTTCACCCTCTTTACTGATAAATCAAGAAAACAACGATAACATCAAATGAAATCCAAGATAGTATCTGATGTATATGTACTATGCATCATTCATAACAAAGAGATTCAAATAGGAGAACTTCTTTATTTAGTTATACAACAATTCTCAGACATAGCCGAAAACTAGGGATTTTAGTATATTCTTGTAACATCTGCAATTACTTTAGAAATTCTCATTTAGATGGACTGTATCCAATTATAATATAATTTTATCATCTAAAATTCATTACAATAGAGAAATAATCCATTCCATATCATCTTCCAAAAGCTAGATCAAAAACGTAGTTCAGGGTTTGTAGTCGCATACAAAGCAATTGAAAATTATTGATGATTTAACTCATTTTTGTGCAATATACTATTTAAAGGAATTACCCACTCACCCTAAGGTGTGAGAACACCTCAAAAATGCAGTCCATATCTAAAAATCTTAAACTCATATCTAAACCCTAGCAAGTCACTGGTTTCTTCTTTGTTTCAACTCAGAAACCCTAGGAATGGAGATTTATGGAGAAAGAGTAAGAAAAGGGGAAGATTTGACATCATTTTGAATCAAATTAGAGGAGGGGCAGAATCTTGTCATGTGAGAGGAAATTCACCATGAAAGGCTATGCAAAGAAGCTAAACTTACTTGATTTGGTCGTATCTCAGATAGTGAAACCCTAGATAAGCAATTCCACAACTTTCTCCTTTCAAACCCTAATCTCTCTCTAGGATTTAATTTTCTGGATTGAATCACAAATTATCAGATCTCCACATGTGTTAGGTTAATCATATAGAGAAATTGAGGTGATAGGATACTTAGCACATTGACCCCTCACTATACTTTCTCTTATTTCAACTGAATTTTCTGTCATAAAAATGTTATTGTAATTTGTCTACAGAATAGGTCTAAACTCATACAAAAATTATGAAAATTTAGCATGATGTCTTAAATGTAATTTTAGACCTACAGTAAAAAAATTAGATCATTTTAAGCTATAAATAAATAACTAAAAATAAAATACTACACTATTAAACAACACTTTTTCAGCATGGTCGAAGTATAGTTCGATCGAGAGTCACATTCAAAGAACATCCAAATATTCTAAAAACATTCACTAGAGTGTATGATTAAGTTATTCATATCATATTCAAATTTCAATCAAATCCAAGTTACATAAATAAATATTTAAAATCATTTACCACACTATTATCTTGATCAAATTTCATATTCATGTATCATCAAAACCCTAATTTTTTCGACTAGGGTTTACATTTCTTAAACCCTAATTCTTAAAATATAAGCACGCTTAAAGTTCCTCATTAGGTTTGAAACATCATAGTTGATCTAACATTATTAATTAGGTTTAAACAATGTTCAATCTAATTAAACATGTTATCATTCAGGTAAACCCTAGTTTACCAATTAAGCACATATGCGGTCATAACAGATCCAATCGGATGTAAGAGCAGTTGCCTGCTCGTCGACCAAAACTCATTGGTCACTGAGAACTTAGTCGGTCGATGAACTCCCTCCTTAGTTAGCCAAAAATTCTCATTGGCACCGTTGACTCACCGGATATCGAAAAACCTATGGGCACTGAGAAACAATCGGTCAACGAAAATCCGTCGGCCACTGAAAAATCCGTCATCCACTAAAAGTTTGTCGGCCACTAAAAAATATTGCACTACCACCTTACTAAGCTTATATATATGTTCCATGAAAGTAAAATTCAAAAGCATCTAAAAGAGAAATAACATTGTAATGTTCTTAAGATTATTATGAAACAACCCAAGTGTTAAAATTATGTTTACACTCCCAAAAAAGAGATATTACATAATTAAATTGTAAAGATTATATATCTAGAACAAACAAGATCCGATTTGATTTTGAGATTGACATCCAATTAAGTCAAACAATTATATTTATATGTTAAACAGGGTTAAGGGTTCTCACACAAGTTGTTGAAGAAGGAAGTGGCTTTTGAAGATATAAAGTTATGCATTGTGGTTTCATTATCCGAATTGCAGCGTGGATATTTGACTTCATAAATTATGTGTCTTGAGAATCTTAGACAATTGGTCATTATTCTTTTATGGTAGACAAACCAGAGGAAAATTTTCTGTCTCTGAAGGAGAGCTACCTTCCAGATGAGCTTGAAGCATCTGACGTCATGTGTTGTACCACTGAGAGTTTGTCAACAAGTTAGATACCGACTTTGTTAAGAAGCAGCCATCGTACAGAAGGTTTTCAATATATTGATAATACATTAGATATTATATGATAAAAGCATATATTTTTATATCTCTATATATAAATAATTTTCATCAGTGGATATATGTATATGTCTGTAGAATTTAAGTTTTTTTTAAGCAAATACAATAATATTTGATATCCAATCCGATTCGAATTCGACGAATGTCAGATCAGTTTTAAAATTTCAAAGTTGAATCCGGATATATCCATTTACAAGCCTAAGTAACATCAATGATGTTGATCTTCTTTCTTATCTGGTGGATGGTAACAAAGACTTATTCTGGCTGCGTCGCATTTTGTAAAGGTATGGGAGATTGGTTTTTCAACCAAGGATTGTTTAGTGGGAAAACAAAATGAACAGAATTTTTTTCGTGCGTTTTTGTAGAAAAACGGAACCGATCTCCCTAAATACAACATTAGGTGTGCAGTGGGGGCGAGTTTTGTATCGCTGTCTGTTTGTTGTTGTTTCTGTTGGGAGTGAGTGAATATGTGCACGAATTGAAAGTTACGCTGATGGGTGGACAAAGGCATGAAAAGTGGCTCTTAAGCCCACAAAGAGCCCACGCTTCTGCTTCTTTTCCCCTTCACTTTAAAAGGAGACTGGCTCTTAAGTCCAAACTGTAGAGTAGATGCATTATTTACCGCCCAATTCCAGACGCAAACAGCTGAAGAAACCCGCACTCATTTCCGCGGCCAAACATTGGGCATAAAACTCAGCCGCGGGGATGTTTGTTTAGCCGTCTATTTCTTTTTGTGAAAAGAGGGTGAAGTGTACAATTTCTATGCGTGCAAGAATTGAATATTGTGCTGACGGACGAACAAAGATTGATCTAGGTTTTCAGTAAGAAAGAAAACACATAGAATATACCAGTGTGTGGTGTGCCTCACGTCATGTGACTTTAAGGCCACTTTTTATATGAAATAAACAACAGTTGCTGGCTCTTAAGTCTGGTCCATATTAAAGGTATCTTATTCCCACCCAATTCCCGACGCATCATCAGCTTGAGGGAAAACCGGATTCATATCCCTTACCAAACATGGTCGTGAACGAGGCCCTCGCGGGGAGGGTGTTGAGACGAGTTCTGTTGCGGGGGTGAAACAGTTTGTCTTTCCTAACGCGGGCATTACACTTTTCTGTTTGTTGATTCCTCCGGTCTTTTAAAGTATCCCCACTGATTGACCATCTAATTTAGTGTTAGGAGCTTACAAATATGTGAGGTGTTCAGTGACGTTGTCGAAGATGGATAGGATGTCATGAGTGGGGGCCTTCGGCAGCCAGACGATGGGGTGTATATGATTTCCCACTCAAATATTTAACCTTAGTAAACAATGTGTGTTATTTGGGATGGCAATAAGACAGGAAGCTTTTGGTATAATTCGAAGGGAAAAGGTTATTCGTGTGTCTGTATTGCATTTTGACACCCAGAATGAATAGATATTTTTAAAAGTGTTTGCATCCATACGGATAAGATAGTAAACTAAGGTTACTTTTGTTTTGCCGGTAGAATGGCGGCATAACAAATAAATTGGACGTAATATATTACCCGTCGTTTGTTTCGTCATTAGAAGGATAGATAAGATATCATACGGTTTAGTTAATTAGAAAATCTTCAGTTAATGTGCCGTATAAAATTCTCATGGCAGAAGTTTATATGTCGCAGATGTCTGTTTTCCACATAACCATTCTAACATATTCACAATAAATGCAATGATATATAGGGCATAGTAGACTTTATACATTATCAAAAAGGTTACTTACTTGTGCATCAAACAACCGACTATTAGATATATGGCAGCTAGTCATTTGTTAAGCATGGGTTAAGCTCAATGTAGTGCAGCTAGTACATAGAGGAAATGTAGTTTTGTGTCTAGTGTAAATGAGGAAGTATTTTATCCCACATTGCTCACTCCTAGAATTATTTTGATCCTTATATGTAGGATCACATGTGACACTAGTGTCCAAATGACCCTAGGGAAGAGTATGCTCACTTCTTTGGTGTGTATGGTAACCACAATACACATGCATGCACGCCACACCACGTCTAGCCTGGCCTAGCTAGACTCGGGCTCGAGTTTAGACTTATGGCTTGTGGATTGTGGATTGTAGAGAATGTATTTTGTCTTCTTTTTATACTATGACACAACTACGTAATAAATTATTAATTTAATTAATTATTTCCTTCTGAAATGGATTTTTTTAATCCTAATTGGACGTGTTGCTTTTTCCTGCAAAGGTGTACAAAAGAAATCGAGTGATCACATCTTAATGTGAATAGGATTTTGCTACATATAAGGTTATAAATAAGCTTCCGGTTATTAGGACTAAACACACCTATCTTTCGAACATACAACGACATCGTTCGAGTATGTGTTAACGAACCCTACCTGGTGTCTTCTCCAGCCATCGCTTTCGAGTTACTGTGTGGAGTTCTTCTCTTGGGCGTGACTAGTTCATCCTTCTCTCCCTTTATAGACGCGGTCTGTCAGGCGGTGATTCATGCAGTCGCTGGACTGTACTGATAGTGCAATTCGTTCGTCATATGCATCATTCGTCGTCAACACGAGCGAGGCAACGAGCGAGGTGATCTCTTCTACAGGTTCATGATCGGGTCAACTAGAAGAACAGAGTCTACCCACAAAGGTTGTAGGTCGCTGATTTCTTTAAGTATAACAAGTTCATTTTTCAATGAACAATTTGGTCTGAGTTCCTAACTTATTTTATCTTCTCCTGTATTGTTTATTCTTTTGTTTCCTTATATAGATCGGCATGAACTGTTAATTAATTTGCACATGTCGTTGTTATATGTAACGATGTTCACTAAAATTAACGACGGTCTTAAAGAAATCAGTATTTATCGTTAGTTAACTATGGCCGTTCAAGGTTCTGGCATAAAAATTGATACGTCTACTATGCTTGAGAAGTTTACTAAAACTAATTTTTCTCATTGGCAAAGTAGGATGTAAATCTTACTTAACATGGCAAGGTATCATCAATATCTAAAATAAGATGAATCCAAACTTTATGAAATTGTCCTCGATAATGCTAATCTAATTGCAACCTGGAAGAAGGGTGATACAAAAGCAATCGAGTGATCACATCTTAATGTGAATAGGATTTTGCTGCATATAAGGTTATAAATAAGCTTCCGGTTATTAGGACTAAACACACCTATCTTTCGAACATACAACGACATCGTTCGAGTATGTGTTAACGAACCCTACATGGTGTCTTCTCCAGCCATCGCTTTCGAGTTGCTGTGTGGAGTTCTTCTCTTGGGTGTGACTAGTTCGTCCTTCTCTCCCTTTATAGACGCGGTCTGTCAGGCGGTGATTCATGCGGTCGCTGGACTGCACTAATAGTGCAATTTGTTCGTCATATGCATCATTCGTCGTCAACACGAGCGAGGCAACGAGCGAGGTGATCTCTTCTACAGGTTCATGATTGGGTCAACTAGAAGAATAGAGTCTACCCACAAAGGTTGTAGGTCGTTGATTTCTTTAAGTATAACAAGTTCATTTTTCAATGAACAATTTGGTCTGAGTTCCTAACTTATTTTATTTTCTCCTGTATTGTTTATTCTTTTCTTTCCTTATATAGATCGGCTTGAACTGTTAATTAATTTGCACATGTCGTTGTTATATGTAACGATGTTCACTAAAATTAACGACGGTCTTAAAGAAATCAGTATTTATCGTTAGTTAACTATGGCTTCTCAAGGTTCTGGCATAAAAATTGATACGTCTACTATGCTTGAGAAGTTTACTAGAACTAATTTTTCTCGTTGGCAAAGTAGGATGTAAATCTTACTTAACATGGCAAGGTATCATCAATATCTAAAATAAGATGAATCCAAACTTTATGAAATTGTCCTCGATAATGCTAATCTAATTGCAACCTGGAAGAAGGGTGATAGGACATTGGTGTGCTCCCGCCAATGGGGTTACACACTACTCAATTACAGTTTTCAATAGATGCAACCCCGCAGACGAAAGCACACAGTGGATTCACTTTCGAAATTTATAAAACCTAAACTGGCTACCTACATACCAAAATGCTACACCCGCAAGCGCACGGGGTCGTGTCGTAGTATAGGTAAGCGGCAAGTATAGGGTCGATCCACAGGGAGAAAAGGGGGCACTAGAGCTAGGTTTAGTTTCACTGGGTTCCTACTGCGGAGACTAGGGTTAAGGGTTTGAAGGTTGTTTTGATTGTTAAACTATTATGGACAAACAAACAATTGAAGGCGAGAATGAAATCTAAGTTAACCCTAGGCTAGAGTAAGACTAAATAGGAAATGAAGGATTAAGGTAGGTATGAAAAGGCAAATTACACTAAAGCAAGCAAGAGAGCAGCAAAAGAGCAATTAAAGAGATAAACTAACATGAACAAGGCAAGAACAAAGCAAGAAGCTAACTAAGCAAGAAAAGAACTAATTAAGCTAAGCAAGCACAAAACTAGGGTTTTAAGTAGTAAAGAGAGGTATGGGATGTTTAGGGGTATGAACTTATCACTTAAGTTGGGAGGTGACATATGAACATTATAATTCCATTTAGATCATCCAAACCAAACAACAAGTTAGATTCTAATGAATTAACCTAAGCTACTAATTGGCCATGGATATGCTAGGTTGTGTGTAGGGGAACTAGTCCCTAACACCCCTACTACCCTTAGGAGGCTCAATTGGGTTAGGGATTAGGTTCGATTCAAGTAGAGTCTAATCAAGTCTAGGTTTCTAGATTATACATTCCTAGGGCAATTAGGGGCCGATGGTAGTAATGGGGAGGTGAAATTAGGGTGTTGGACCCCAATTCCCCCACATTCTAGCCTTGAGAAGGCTCCATGTTAATTGCACTAGAATTATCTAATCTAGCTAATTAGATCTCTCACTTAGGTTTAGGGAGATTGATTAGGATTTAGGAAGATGGGAGGCAACCTAAGGATCCAAGAATTAGACCTAGGGGCAAATCCCAAAATTCAAACATATAAGCAGTTTGCCTAAATTCCTAGGTGATTTCACACACAAACCAACAAGCAATTCATGGAGGATAGAAATAGAATATAATCATTAACAAATGGAATTAAAACATTTACATGTCATTTCCCCCCAACATGGTATCAAAGTAACATAATTTCCCCCAAACAGTCCACCCAAGGGGCCTAGCTACTCATAGACAAGGAAAATACAAAAAGAAAGAAGAAAGAGGTAGAATTGGCCATGGGGCTCAGTGTAGACGAGCGATCTCCTCTCTCTAGCTACTGCATGGGCATCCTCCTTCTTCTCCTTGAATGAAATGGTGTGTAATGATGGAGGGAAGTGGATGGAAGGCTTAGATATGGGGGGGTTATGTGGTGGAAATGGTAAAATAGAGTGGATTTGAGGTGAATATGGAGTGGAATGGAGTGGATGGCAATTTGGGGAGCTAGGAGGGGGTAGAAGGTAGATAAGGGTGGCCAACCTCGTGCCCTAGACACCACCTAGGTATATATAGGTGTGGGGGAAGCACTAGGTTGAGTAGGGGCAAAATAGGTAAAGTAGTGAAAAAAAGGATAGTTTTGTGAGTAGCACGGCCGTGGTGGTGTACAACAGTCGTATCAATTAAAATGTTGGAGATCACAGGGATATGTACATGGATGGCCACGGTTGTGGGGGTCACCACGGTCATGGTGGGGACCTTTTATCACGGGCATAACACTCACCATGACCGTTTTGGCCATATTCATCAAATTCTGGAAGTTACAATGATTTTTTGTGATTGGGGCATGTCCACCACGGTCGTGGTGGAGTACCACGGCCATTTTGGTGTCCCTCTCATGTACTTAAACATTGAACTTGATCATCCATGTAGGGTATTGCTTCAAAATATTCTTTGACCACTTGGGGTAGGTTGGGAGTAGTTTTGGCCTCATTTTGGGCTCCTCCAAGCCTAAGGAAACCCTTGACTGGACGATCTTCTTTCCATGCCATCAAGTAGTGGAAAAAGTACCTATAAAACATGCAAAAAGCCTCCATAAGTGCATTTTATATAAATAAGAATATTGGGGGAAATAACATGTAAACTAACAAGTATAGATGTGATTTAAATGCAATATGACACAAGATGAAGCCCTAAAATTGGGTTGAATCAGACATGTTAGGGGTTGATTCTATTTGCATTAAATAATAAATTGTATGATTCATACTCAAAGCCGCCTATTAATACATCTAAGATTTTGTGGGGGGAATTAGAAAAGAAAATATAATATCAAAAATCAGGGAACTGAAAAATATTGTGTATCAAAATTTCTAAATTTATATATGGTTGAGGGTAAATCTAGTTCTGACCAAACATAAGCTTTTCAACTCTTGGTGCAACAGTTCACTAATGCGGGCATGGTACTTCTTGAAAAGTTTGTTGCGATGTTAATCATTGAGAAATTCACAAAATATTGGGAGTCATTTGGCATGACTCTTAAGCATCACAAAGGAGACATGTCAATGAACGATCTCATGATGGACATCAACATACAAGAAGAGCATCTGAAAGAGAAGTATCAAAGTACCCATTGATGTTAATGTTGCTATCAATTTTACTACTGCCAAGAACAAGGATAAGAAACCAAAGAATTCACTTAAACTTAAGGCTAAGATCCAGAAGAAATTGAAGGACAAACTTTGTTGGACTTGTAGACAGGTTGGTCACTGAAACAAGGATTGTCCTTAAAAGAAGGCAAAGAGAGTTGTCGCATCTGCAGCTGAGGAGGCTGTGGTCAACATGATGGCTACATACTTGAAATTCAATGATGGGTGTGTGTCTATAAAACTTGTAGTTCTTTCTAATTTTGAACCACTATATTGGATTATTGACATTGGGATTAATGTACATGTGTGTATAGACAAGTCCATGTTTGTGTCTTATCAAGCCTCTAAAGGTCGATCAGTGACTTTGGGTGATTCTAGCAATGTATAAGTCAAAGGAGAAGGATGGGTGGACTTGAAATTTCCTTTGGGAAAGGTTCTGACGCTTCATAGAGTCAGAAATGTTCCATCAATTCGGCACAACATACTTAGTGGCACAATTTTACTTAGAGATGGTTTTAGAATAGATTGTAAATGTAATAAAGTTATTCTTACTCGCCTTCATGGTTCTTTATTTTTTATCAAGGGGTTTCTATGTGATATGGAAAACTTATTTAATATTCTTGTTAAAACTATTTCAAATTCTGATTTAAATTTGAATGATAATAGTTCTTTATGCATGAATCTTGTATTACCTGATGTTTAGCATACACATTCAGGACATGTGAATGTTGTCTGAATGAAATGTATGATGAATTTGAATTTAATCCTTAAATCTGACATTAACAATAATAAATTCAAAATCTTTGTGCAAGTTAAATTACCTAGGAAACCTTTTCATTATGTGAATAGAAAATTAAAAATATTGGATTTAGTACATACTGATATATGTGAATTTAATGGGATTGCAATTAGGGATCAAAAACATTATCTCATAACTTTTATTGGCATTGCTAGTAGATATTGTTATGTCTATTTACTTAAAAGTAAAGATGAGGCATTGGATAAATTCAAAATCTATAAGAAAGAAGTTGAAACCTAAACTAGTAAAGTACTTAAACAATTAAAGTCCAATAGGGGGAGAATTTACCCCAAACTAGTTTTTGGAATTTTGTCAATTACATGGTATAGTTCATGAGGTTATTGCTCCTTATTCACCACGGTCTAATGGGATTGTAGAATATAAAAACCAAACCCCTATAGATATGATTAATTCTTTAATTCAAACCTTAGGTCTACCCAACTTCATGTGGGGGAAGCTTTGAATATGGCGTGCCATATTTTGAATAGAGTTTTCCATAAACATACAGAAAGTAGTCCATTTGAGTTATAGAGAGTTAGAAAACCGAGTCTCAAATATCTTTGAGTGTGGAGGTGCCTTGCCAAGGTAATTGTCTCTGAACACTAAAGGAAGAAATTGGGACCGAAAATGGTTGATGCCATATTATTGGGGTATGTAGAGACAAGTTATGCCTATATATTCTTGATTGTAAAATCTAATGTCTCATGCATTCAGGTCAATCTAATTGTGGAATTGTGTGAGGCTACATTCTTTGAGGATGTGTTTCTCATAAAATTCGGTGTGCCCAATGAAATATCTTAAGAGGATTCATTAACCATAGGTTCCATTCTCGAGCACGTGGAAAGGATGACAAATGTGGGGGTGACTCAGAACAAGCAATTTATGAATCTGATGATTCTGAAGAAGTGGTTGAACCAAGGAGAAGTAAACGGCCTAGGACATCCAAGGACTTTGGAAGTGAGTTTCTCACTTACAATGTTGAGGTTGATCCTGTAACTTTCAAACAAGCTATGGAATCTCCAGAAGCTAAGTTTTGGAAAGAAGCCATTAATGATGAAATCCCATCAATTCTCTAAAATGGAACTTAGGAATTGGTGAATTTGCCTCTGGGTTATTTTGTAGTTGGATGCAAATGGATCTTTAAGAAGAAACTTAATCCAGATGGGACAATCAATAAGTATAAAGCTAGGTTACTTGCTAAGGGTTACACACAGAGGGAAGGAATAGATTATTTTGATACGTATCCTCCTGTTTCCCGTATGACCACAATCTGAGTGCTTATAGCACTTGGTTCTGCTTATAGTCTCTATATCCATCAGATGGATGTGAAGATCGTGTTCTTACACAGTGATCTTTAGGAAGAGATATATGGAACAACTTGAGGGATTTGTGGACAGTGGGAATGAGTCCAAAGTGTGTAAACTTGTTAAAAAATTATATGTCTTGAAACAAGCCCCTAAGCAATGGCATCAGAAGTTTGATTTTGTGATATCATCATTTGTCTTTGTTTCTAATGAGATTGATAAGTGTCTCTATTACAAAATCGTCAATGATGGATTCATTTTGTTATGCGTATATGTCGATGATATCTTGATTTTTGGTTCTGATATGAAAGTATTAAATGATACAAAGTCATTCTTGTGTAGCATTCCCAAAATTAAAACATCCCTAAAATTGAAACATACAAGGTACAAATAGATTATTCATCATTCTTTCTATCACTGCAAGAATTTATCTCATATCATACTTCACTCATATTCTATTTCTCCTTTTGTTCAAAACACACTTGTTACATTTCAAATTTATATCTTACTCTTTTCTCCAAATCATTTCCATATTGTTTATCTACATTTCATATTATCTACCTTTAAACCCCGGATTACTATCAGTGCTAGTTTACTTCTCATAGTGCAAATCTCATAATCTTATTTTATAGAGATGCTAGTATTCAAGGCCAAATCACTAGTGACATCCTTTGAACTACTACAACTCTAAACATTCTAGGGTTTGGTCCTTATCAGTAGCATGACGTTATTGTGATCTGACTTTGTTACCTAAATTTGAAATCCAAACTTTGGATCTCACAAGTTTTACTAAAGTCTTCCTTATCTCATCACTTGGATTTACCTTCTCATACTTGGCCATTCAGATAGATTACATTCTCAATTTATCCTTCTAGGGTTTCATCATCATATTGTATGTCATTATTACATTCACTAGATGTCTCTACCATGGTGGTTATGCATCATATATGATTCATTTTCTTATCATTTCATTCGCACATTGCTCTCATTAAGTAAGATATGAAAGAGAAGATGATTTTGAGACTTAGAATTCTTATCTTCAAACATTCATTAATACATTTCTCATATGTAGGTTTAATTAATTATCAACAAGGATACTTGACTAATTAGCACTTTCTTGAATCTCACAACCTCTTTCTTTTATAATCTATATTACTCCATTATGTTTCAAACCCTTCCTTACTTTCCATAATCCCATTACCATATACTACTATTCCACATGTCATCTTTAACTTCTAGTTTTCTCTTATGATCATGTTGCTTCTTTTATGTGTATGATCATGTATACCATGTTGCATATATTTCTTTTTATCCTTCTACTAATGTGAAGTTGATATTCGAAATCAATAATCTCTCTACTAGTTTCACCTCTTGTTTAATACATTACATATCCTTCATTTTAAATCAAACGGCTCATGCATGGGTCAAACTTAGTTTCTCTTTCATTCAAGTTTTTCCTTTCTGAATATAATCTACCTTTGTAATACGTATTCATTTATTTAACTACACTTTTGTTCTTCTTTTAAAACTAGTTTGTTGTTCTATAGAGACTTGGAATCCAAAGGTAGTAAGGATGAATGTATTAACTTCACAATAAAGGTATACATTCCATGCTCTCAATTATATCATAACCCTCATTCCTTAATCAAGCTCATTATTTCCAACATTTCTCTTTGTTTCAACTAAGTTTCTTATCCTAGTTTATGATTTACATGCTCATCTAGTTCTCTTCACTTTAACTCTTCTGAAGACTCTTCACTTATACGTACTTATTGTCTACTTAACTCTTTTCTTCTATTTTTCCTTTGCTTTAAAGTACATAAAAGCATTTTACTCGATTATATGATCCATTCCTCATGATTGATTCTTACTATCTTGGCCCTTACATACTATTCTCGCATCTTTTCCCTATTTCATATTTGAAGTTCATATAATACTAATCATTAAACTTAACCTGAACCTTATGTCATGTTCCTTTATTCCCAATTAAGGGTTTCTCATATGAGGCCCCAAAGTTGGATCTTAGATATCAGTTCCAACTGATTCTTAGTTATACCGGTCTTTCCCTTATACTTCAAAATCTTAGAGTATATACATTCATACTAGAATTTGGATCTAATCTATCCAGAATTTACTCTTATTATGTTACTAATATGAGTCATTAGATCCCAGTAATGCATCCTGCCAGCCGGACCAGGCTAAACCTGCAGTCTTGAAGCCAAGAGCTACTCAAGATTGCTCAACTCCTATTCATCTCAAATGTGTGGAAGAAAACTTATCCACTTAGGATAGCTCATTCAAAGATCATTTCTAGTCTACTTGATACAAATAATGTAATCAATAAATGCTACAACTACATAGTATACAACAAATCTTAAAGACCCATATATATTTCAAAATACTGAATATCTGAATTCAAACATATAAGAGCCTTTCTATTCATATCCAATAAAACAAAAACATGAAATGAAAGTTCTATCACATTTTAAATTTATGCTCTTAATTCATGTTACTTATCTTGTTTCTAACCCTAATATTTCTAGGGTTCCTCTGTAGACCATCCTTCCATTGTATACCTGGCTAGGGTATACATGAAAGAATAGATAGAGTAGCTTGATACTGGTTGATCCAAGTGCTCAGATACCGGGCCATGATATCCAAATACTCAAATCCCCAGAGCTAACATCATAACATCTCCTATCTGTCATACTTATGACTCTAACTTACTCACTTAATGATCCCTGACAACTCAGCCTAAGCTCTGATACCAAGTTGGTACACCCTGATCTCACAATTACCACTAATCATGAGATTAAGGCATAAATTGAGGATTTAACGTAATACAAAGATCACCCTTAACTTTTTTTTATTTCTTCATTTTGTTTCTCACATGCAATCACATAAACTAACTTTACAAGAGAATCTAAACATTTATTTCTCTAATCTAATTTCAACAGTAAAAAAATGCATGTATAAACATTCATTATGTTTCTCATACTTTTAAACACATAAAACTTGTTGATTCGCATATATTGCTAAAAGAGGAATAATGTTATACATCATCATTTACAACTCTCACGTATTTCTTTATAAGGACCTAGAGTGACAAGGACTGACTGAACTTAACTATACTCAGACTTAACTCTTGTGGTAGATCTACTGTGATGCAATGATATCTTCAATCCCCACAGTTTCCCAAAAAAATTTGAGCAGAGGTGTGAGCCTACTCGCTTAGTGAATAAGTAAAACAATAATGCATTCTAAAGTATTGAATCATACATTTATCATTCTTGGATAATTGAAATAAAACAAGATAGTAATTTCAAATTAAAAGACTAGATATTCAAAAACTTACTGATAACATTGTAGCCTACATCATTAGAAATAAACAGGTATGGAAATATAATCCTCACTATATTCATTATTACATTTAAAGAACAACTACTACAAAACTATACTCAAATCTTTCTTAACCTTTCTTACTTATAAGAAACTTTTAAAAACTTATATTATCATATTTTAGCTTATGCCCTGATCATATGCAGTGTACTCTACATATGAAGACTCGTAGCAAAGTACAATCTCATTGTACAAGACTTAGCTTAAAACTCGAGAAGCTAAGCCTAGAACTGAATTCAGTTCTGCTTGACTCGAACCGTCACATGTGACTAAGGTGGCTAAACAGCTGGCCTTTAACTGGACCTCTCCTTCTAGGTTGAGTACACAGGCGGAGGGTCTGAGACGCTCTATGGGCCTCATCTTGGTATGCTCTGTGGGTACCTCTGGGTTACCACCGGGATCTCTGGTTCATGTTGGGTAACCTATCTTCTCTTAGGAGACTTCCTCAAGGGATTCATCTCCCCGCACGCTCTATGGGTGCGATCTGATCCCCGTATACTAGTCGCAGCCAGGGTGGATCATTTCCTCCCTATAGTGGAGACATTCATAGGGAATCTACGGTGTTCAGGGCACCTATGTCTATTATTTCATTATTCTTGGAAATCTCTTACTATATTGTATATTTTCCTTACTTATACTTGACTCTAGTATCTCTATGGTACCGCGTCTATTTATCTTAAGTTTATAAGTACTCCATGATTGTATTAGTCATTCAAGGACTATTCATACCCAATTACCATCACTTAGTTATATTAAAGCTAGGTATAAAAAAGCTATACCTCATTAGGATTACATATTAATACAATATGGTTATCATCCCTTCTATTCATATGAGTGAATACGTAAGACTACCTTATTCAAGATAACATTTCATTTGTTCCATCATTATTCAACCCATATCACCATACCACAATTGTACAATACTAAGATGGATTACTGGTATGAATGATTACAACTATTAGACACCTTTAATTAACATATTGCTTGCACATGTACAACTGAAATCATATGTAAAACAAATTTGCATCCCTTAGTATACCTTCAACAAATTATACTTCTAAAAACAAATTCACATATTACTAAAAGCCATTGTTATCTCTTATCTCTCTCCTCATTCACTACTACTTACTTTTTTCTACTTATCCTTCTCATTTTAATCATGTAGATTAAACATCCCTAAAATTGAAACATACAAGGTACAAATAGATTATTCATCATTCTTGCTATCACTGCAAGAATTTATCTCATATCACACTTCACTCATATTGTATTTCTCCTTTTGTTCAAAACACACTTGTCACATTTCAATTTTATATCTTACTTTTTGCTCAAAATCATTTCCATACTATTTATCTACCTTTCAGATTATCTACCTTTAAACCCTGGATTACTATCAGTGCTAGTTTACTTCTCAAAGTGCAAAATCTCATAATCTTATTTTATAGAGATGCTAGTATTCAAGGCCAAATCACTAGTGACATCCCTTGAACTACTACAACTCTACACATTCTAGGGTTTGGTCCTTATCAGTAGCATGATGTCATAGTGATCTGACTTTGTTCCCTAAATTTGAAATTCAAACTTTGGATCTCACAAGTTTTACTAAAGTCTTCCTTATCTCATAACTTGAATTTACTTTCTCATACTTGGCCATTCAGATAGATTACATTCTCAATTTACCCTGCTAGGGTTTCATCATCATATTGCATGTCATTATTACATTCACTAGATGTCTCTACCATGGTGGTTATGCATCATATATGATTCATTTTCTTATCACTTCATTTGCACATTGCTTTCATTAAGGAAGATATGAAAGAGAAGATTATTTTGAGACTTAGAATTCTTATCTTCAAACACTCATTAATACATTTCTCATATGTAGGTTTAATTAATTATCAACAAGGATACTTGACTAATTAGCACTTTCTTGAATCTCGCAACCTCTTTTTTTTATAATCTATATTACTCCATTATGTTTCAAACCCTTCCTTACTTTCCATAATCCCATTACCATATACAACTATTCCACAGGTCATCTTTAACTTCAAGTTTCCTCTTATGATCATGTTGCTTCTGTTATGTGTATGATCATGTATACCATGTTGCATATATTTCTTTTTATCCTTCTACTAATGTGAAGTTGATATTCTAAATCAATAATCTCTCTACTAGTTTCACCTCATGTTTAATACATTACATATCCTTCATTTTAAATCAAACGGCTCATGCATGGGTCAAACTTAGTTTTTCTTTCAATCAAGTTTTTCCTTTCTGAATATAGTCTACCTTTGTATGACTTATTCATTTCTTTAGCTACACTTTTGTTCTTCTTTTAGAAACTAGTTTGTTGTTCCATAGAGACTTGGATTCCAAATGTAGTAAGGATGAATGTATTAACTTACAATAAAGGTATGCATTCCATGCTCTCAATTATATCATAACTCTCATTCCTTAATCAAGCTCATTATTTCCAACATTTCTCTTTGTTTCAACTAAGTTTCTTATCCTAGTTTATGATTTACATGCTCATCTAGTTCTCTTCACTCTAACTCTTCTGAAGACTCTTCACTTATATGTACTTATTGTCTACTTAACTCTTTTCTTCTGTTTTCCCTTTGTTTTAAAGTACCTAAAAGCATTTTACTCGATTATATGATCCATTCCTCATGATTTATTCTTACTATCTTGACCTTACATACTATTCTCGTATCTTTTCCACATTTCATATTTAAAGTTCATATAATACTAATCATTAAACTTAACATGAATCTTATGTTGTGTTCCTTTATTCCTGATTAAGGGTTTCTGATGCGAGGATTTTGAGTCACTTTTATAGACTAGTTTTACATGCATTTTATGTGTTTATTACTCACATTTGTGGTTAGTATCGCATGATTCACTCACTTTATTCTATAATCTCATTTTGCATCAAATCTACTATATTTCATCTTTTTGGTTATAAATGATCATATTGATGTGTTTTAGCAAAGCTGATTCGAATTTATCTTGAAATTTTAGGAAAAACGAATATAGGCAGTTGTCGATATCATCGACAGCTGTCGATAGTATCAACTCGGCCACAGTGAGATAGCTGCAAGGAACAAAGATGAGTCAATACCATCGACACTGAAGTCTATGGTAGCGAGATACCTACAGCGAGCCAGCAGTCAACTAGTCAATATTATCGACATAATGTCGATACTATCGACCTCACCCAGCTTCAGCGTCAGATAGGTGATAAAAGTGATGCCTAAAGGTGTTGATACCATCGACACTAAAGTCCATGGTATCAAGTTTGCATCAGCACAAAATGTCAAAAAAAGGAAGACGGGTCGATATCATCGACCCGCGCCGATGATATCGACGTCGTCAGATCAGGTTTTGTTACAGATCATTGCTAATTGGACGGTGGTGATCTTTTGGCGATCCAAAGTGGTGCATATACCTAATTACGGTGGCCCTAAGCAGGGGATCACATCATTAGTCATTGCACAAGTCTCAAGGAGGAGAGGAGAGAAGAACGGAGCCCAGTGCCATGCCTCGATCATTCCGAGAGCTGCAGAAGGAGTTTTCCACTACCAAAAGGTTGTAGATCGCTCATTCTATGTCGAGGAATGTCCGAATCTCCTCCGTTCAGGGGTTACATCACTCCTATCCATGTTTTCCTCATGTTTTCCCTTTCTCTCATCATGTCTTTCATGGAGATGAACATGCGAGGCTAATCCCCTTAGTCTTTAGGACCGGGAGTAGCCCAGGTGATTGTTGTATGACATTTTTACCATAGTGTTTCATAATTTGTCTCTTAAATCCGTGGTATGATTTTGTTTTCTCCATTATATCATTATGATTGATCACCCTAATGATAATCTAATGCCTTTAATTACTTTGAAAGAAGAATTAACGGTTGAAAAGAGACAGAATTCACATTAACTAATAAATCCTTTGAACAAGGCGATGTACAGTTAATGGTGGAAACCCAGAGTATGATCTTCATGCACCTAGTTTAGGGTATAGGTTACTACTACCGTGGAACCAACCTAGATTTAGGTAGTGAATTGTATCACGAAAGTGAGAAATTCTGAATACAGACCACTACTCGGAATGAGAGACAAATTAGGATAACTGTGTAGGAATTCATACAACGAGACCTTGTGGTGAAACTGCAATCCTAAAGATTCCCTTTTGAATTGATTAAACTAAACATTTAATCGATTGCTCTATTTTCTTTTATTTTTATTTTCTTTTGCAATCAACCTCTCAAATCATTTTAATCGGTTTAGCTGACTGCAAGTAGTTAAGAGTAGTCTACCAATAATTACGTTTCCCTGAGTTTGACTCGGGCCTCACATAGGCCTATACTACTTTGACGCGTGCACTTGCATTCTACGCACGGTAAATTCGTGTCAAGTTTTTGGCATCGTTGTCGGGGAAATGACAATTGTTGGCACTACGAGTGCTACAAGGAGCCACTCTAGGCTACCTTTTTTCTTTTAGTTACATTTTTAATTCTTGTAACTGATTGTCTATTTTTTTAAAATCTATATTCATCTAGCATTGTACTTAACTAAATATATCATTTTACAGGTACCAGTGCATGGTGAGCATGCATAGCACAGACTACGCACAGTCATTACCAAAGGTCCCATCTTCGGGGTCAGACGACGAGGAACACTACATTCAGAATCAATCCAAGAGAGTAAATTCGGATTCTGAACAAGAAGAGATGGCTGAAGAAAAGACGATATGGGAAAAGATCAAGGTGTCGTCTTCCTCCGCATCAAAAGGGCCGATCAAGAGGTAGACAATCAACATTCCGACTTATAAAATTGATCTGGCACTAATAAATCTAGTCAAATCTCAAGCATTCCATGGACTGAAGAACGAAGATCCAGTGGCCCACATAAGCACCTTCATGGAGAATTGTGACATGATCAAGATCGATCATTTTCTGTAGGAGACATTGTATTTGAAATTGTTCCCAAGTTCTCTTGCAGGAAATGCAAGGGAGTGGTTTCATAATCTGGAAGATGAGATTGTTGAGACTTGGGATTAGATGATCGAGGTTTTTTTCGAACACTTCTTCCCACCTGAGAAGACTAATGATTTAATCATGAAAATCCACAACTTCACTCAGAATGTAGGGAAGACTTATTCGGAGACCTGGGAAAGATTTTAGATAATTTTGAGAAGATTCCCTCATCATGGGTTAGACAAGGAAAAACAGGTAAAGATTTTCTACTTCGCGCTTAATGAGCATGACAGAAGCAATTTAGATTCAACAGGATCACGATTCTTTCTAAACAATACTGATACAAGGTGTTGGGAGATTCTTAAAAACATGGCAAAGAAGTAGTCGTGGGGTACCAGAGATGCACCTGAACAAGTTAGATCTGTAGGGGACGCTAAAGCAATTAAAGAATTGAAAGACAAAATGGTTCTCATAGCCAAGAAACTTGTAGAGAAAGAGGAAGATTCTGATGAGGAGGCCCAAGTAAAATTCATTCAATAATAGGGTTACAGGAGCAATGATTACTCTTGGAGAAAGCATAGAAAATTTTCATGGAAGGATCCAAACAACTTCCTACAAGACCCGGATACAAAACCACATCCCATGGTGGAGGACAAAAGCACCGAATTGCTAAGCCAAGTAGTGAAACAAAATCAAGAGTTGATGAATATGTTCGGTAAAAAGTTACAGTCCCAGGGCGAGATTTTGAATAAATTTGGGCAGACGTTGCAAAGTCATGGAGCACAGATGAGGGCACTGGAGACGACTGTGGCCCAAATTGCCAATGAAGTGGCGACCATGAAGCATCAAAATCAATAAGGACCGGCTGGTAATGCAGAGGCTGCTCAAGTACATCATCAAGTGAAGTATATATCTGTGATTAAGGAGACAGAGCCACCGGTGGGGGAGGTCCATGAAAAGGGAAAAATACATTTTGAAATGGAGGCTAAACCTAGTGTGTCATACCCTCGTAGCTTATATGGACTACCAAGAGGATGTCACTTGTTCAGCAAGTCCCATCAAGATCCCCTCACAGCCGTGCCCACACCTAGGCAAGAGGAGCAGGTGAAGGCCATACTTCGCAGTGGAGCTACTACCACTGAGAAGGATGAGCAGCCACGAGCCACACCAATTGTGAATGACGTGTCAAAGCCTACGCCATGGGGTGACATTGAAGCAATCTTAGGGGAGGATACCCCAAATAGTCCATATGTGCCACCGCACAAGCGCTTAAAGGAGACAAGCGTGCCATTCCCAAATAGTCTAAAGTCGAGGAAAGAACAAAGACACTTTAAGAAATTTCTTGAGATCTTCTGGAAGCTCCACATTAACATTCCATTGGTGGAGGCTATAGATAAAATATCTTCATATGGAAGATTCATGAAGGACATTATCAATAAGAAATGGCGGATCAAAGATACAGATGTTGTGTGTGTAGATGAAATAGTGAGTTCTATAATCCAAGGAAGGTTGCCAAAGAAGAAGAAAGATCCAGGATGTTTTTACATCCTATGTTCCATAGGTGGCCAAAATTTTCCACAAACACAGTGTGACTCAGGGGCAAGCATTAATCTTATGCCACTTGCTACTTTTCAAATGTTGGGATTAAAGAAGCCAACACGAACTTACATGACAATTGAGTTGGTGGATGGATCCATTGTAAAGCCACAAGGTATATGCGAGGATGTGCTAGTCAAGGTCGACAAATTCATCTTCCCTGTTAACTTTGTGGTCATGGACATGAATGAGCTGGAAGGAGGTGAGATGCTATTGGGAAGGTCGTTCCAAGCTACAGCTGATGTAATCACTGCCATTGTTTGAGGTTACTTGACACTTGGGATTGGTGATGATAGAGTTGAATTCAAATTGCCAAATAAATCATTATTGATACCCCTTGACAACCCAGGTTAAAGGTATACTTATGTCTAGCCTAGGAAATTAATCAAGGGCGCTTGTTGGGAGGCAACCCAACCACCTGTAGTTTACATTTTTCTATTTCCTTCATGTTCTTTCACATTTGCAAATTAGTTTTGTTTAATTTCATTTTTAGTGTAAAAATGATACCCTAATCGTTTTTCTCAGTGTGAAGTATTGAATCAAAGTCGATACCATCGGCCACAATGTCGATGGTAGCAACATGGGTGTAGGGAAGTGACTATAGAAATTTTTCTGAGTCAATACCATCGACGGCCGCGTCGACAGTATCGACATGCTATCAGCGAACAAGAACAATGCAGTTGATGCTCGCGAGATCCCTAAAGATTTATAGATGAATTCTTCTCAGTGAAGTCGATACCATCGACAGCCCAGTCGATGGTATCGACCCGGGGTCAGCAAAGAAGCGGTGCTCGGGCCTTGCGAGAGTAATCAAACCATAAAGAGTCGATACCATTGACACCCAGTCGATGGTATCGACGTGACATGTCACCGATCCACGAGAAGAAATCAACAGAGTGCACCAAAATGAAGTAGTTGATCTGTGGGATGGGTCGATACCATCGACCCATGTCAATAGTATCAACACGTCACCTATCTAGGCCTCCTGCATCAAGCAATCGACAACCGTCGATGGTTGTGAAGAGCGGATTGTGCTCCAGGTGTTGATACCATCGACACCCCGTCGATGGTATCAACAGAGTGACAATAGCGACAGGTTCAGCTATAAAAGGAGGGGTAGTTTCTCATTTCTATTCACACCTTCAGAGTGAATCCTCTCAACTCTTGCGCCAAGCATCCCGAGCAACCAGAGATCTTCACCGAGCATAGAGTAATCGAGCGATCTTCACCGAGCTCTTCATCGACATTGGAGATCATCTTCTCCGAGCAACTTCGATCTTCATCAAGCTCCATTCTTCTATCCTCTTTCTTTCATCATGAGGAGGAACACTGGTGCATCATCTTCAAGAATTGTGCCGATGGAGATTGGATGTTTATTCCTCCCCCGCAAGGCTCCATCCCTCGTCCCCGACTTGTGCATCCTTCTGCATATGTGAAGAAAGTTTACGAGGATCTGATGAAAAGAACTATCGAACCGACTCGATATTGCGACAGACAAATGATCCGAGATCTTGGATTTGTGGATAACCTGATGTATGTCCTCCATGGCTAGGAGGGGAACACGAGCAGGATCGACAACATGGTCACCCATCATGTGGAGGGCCACCCCTTTTTCGGTGAGTGTCTGACTTATAAAGAATTGGTGGTGGAATTCATGGTGTCGCTTAATATCTGTGTTGTCCCAAATGACCTCAACGCCTCTGACAGGGAATGGATCAAAGGTCGTGTGTCTTTCCAGCTTTTCAACAGGAATTATAATCTTACTCTACAGTAATTCAACTCCATCTACAACTGGTGGCACTCCCTCGAACATCACCGGAAGCCAGACAACCGATCTGATTACGACGCCATGTTCACAAAGCTGGTGACAGCCCCTCAAGGAAAAACGATCAGCTATCACAATGATGTGGTGGCTAATTTTGAGCATCCCTTCATGCAAGTCTTACACCACATGTTGTGTATTACCTTCTTTGGTTGAGGAGAGCTTTCTTCGAGTAAATTCTAAGAGACCGACCTCTTCTTTCTATATAATCTGCTGACACGAGGCAAGCTTAACTGGGGCATGTTCTTCCTAACGCGCGTAATGGCAGTGAAGAAAAGTACTCAGCGAGCCCCAATTCATTTTGGGGGACTCATCACTCCTTTATCCCTTTACCTCGGGCTAGACCTTTCTTCAATGCCTCCCCTGCTAAGTAAAAGCTCTATCAACCTTCATCATTTGCACAATCTAACTTATTGACATTTCGTGATGGCGTGGTATATGCACATTGCCATGTAAACAAAGAGTATCAAGAGTGCGCCCTTCCAGATCCCATCTTCAACATCCAAGGGTCCCAGCATTTCAGATGTCCCATAATTGCCATCGACAACTCTGACAGTGGAGAAGACAAGGACGACAATGAAAATGACAATGATGACAGTGACGAGCAGGAGGAGGAAGAGGAGACTATTACTCCTCTTCATTCACGGGTGGCACCTAGGAAGCGGCCACACTTCTACCCGGGTGCATCATCATCCTCGCATCCTCAGCCATCACAACCCTCTCAACAAGGAGAGGATGTTTATTCGATGTAGGGCATGTACACCATGCTACATAGAATTTAGGAGAAGCAACAACAGCACACTACGTCATTTGCTGACATCCAGGATACTACGAATTGGTTGTATGTTAATCAACAAGCTATCTTCGAGAATGAACGTCAGCTGTTCGCCAATCAACAACAGGTCTATGACCGGTTGGGGAGGAAAGAACAGCAGCAGCAGCCATTCTATGATCACTACTGGAATCAAAGTTACTTCGGGGGATATCCTCAACCTCCGCCCATGCCCCCATATGATCCAAACTTCCAGGGGTAATATCCATCATGGGATCCCAGCGCCCCACAGTACCTGCCACCTGAGCAATAAATGGTATCACTGTTCCACCTGCTGAGATTGTTTTTGACTATGAGGCCATGGTCGAATTCAAGCTTAGGGGGTGAGATGGAACAATTTCTATCTTTTATTTTCCTTCGTTTTTATCATTTATTGCCTTTTCTTTTATTTTAGCAATTTTCTTAGCTTTTAGGATCCACATGCTATCTAGTGTATCTGTGGATGTCTAATGTAATTTGTCATCTCTATGTTTTTCACATGGGAGTTATGGGTAAATTTGAAAAAATTTCATGTAATTGCAAGCTTGCTTTATTTGAACTTGAGCACTTAACTTATGAAAATAATTGGGTTTGTCAACTTTAAAACATAAAACCACAACTGTACATGCCGATGATTCAAGGAAAGTGGACGGAATTGGATGTTGAGCCTAAACTAACCAAATGGTAATGGGACTTTAATCTGAAATAAGAGAGAGAAACCCCTTGATTTTACACATGTCAGTAAGGAGGGACATATAATATCTTCTGATGGTTCTGTCAATTAATCTTATGATCTATCCACCTCATCTCATTTACACTCTACCATAATAATTTGGAGCACTTTGTAGTTTGTCATCTCTTGATTGCATATCATGTAGATAGGATTGCATTGTAGTTAGTTTTACATCTGTTGCATATATGAAAAAAAAAATGTTGCAATATAGTCATGCATGCACAAATTTTAGAATGCATGTCAATGTCATTTTAGTTGCATTTTGCATAATTTTAATCATTTTCTACATGATGTGACTTGCTTCTTCTGAAAATAAGGAACTTGTCTCATACTTTCTGAAAAATAAAATGCAATGAAAAAAATAGTAGTTATGAGAATAAGCCCAAGACGAAAATGTGAAAATTTCATCTTAGTTTATTAAGCAAAATAAGGGTTGTAAAGAGAAGAAGAAAATAATAATAAGTAAGTGAAGATCAGAAGGAGGAAGGAACTTGTTCACATGCATAATAAGAAGAAGAAGCACATGTGTAGTTTTGTAGATATTCTATCTCTCATTGGGATAGAATGATAGTGCATGCATCATTCCACCTAAAATGTAAGCATTAGGTCATTTCCATATGCATGAGCATCATATAGGTCATTTTTATACTGTTGCATGTCAAACTGTATTGTGCTACTTTTTCTTACATAAACCGCCTATCCCATCCACCCGTTGCTCAAAATGGTAGGCCACCCATGATTATCTCTTCATTTTTGTATTTTAAGAGATCTGCTTCCATGTAGATGGTAGTTAGGTTATGAGCAGTGTAGATAGGAGATCAAAAGATGCACCAAGCCTGAACGAGAATATTTTATTATATTAACTGCCTTATTTGATAGTGTTCACTAATCTTGGAGTGGATATCTATTATGGATGATCATTGTCACCTGTAGGGTAGTTACCATTCTGTGGTTAGTGAGGGCCGGTATGTGAATGTCTGGTGGGAATCATACGGTAATGTCTGTTGTGATAGTATGTTCTTTAGTTGACCCTCGCAATTTTATTCTATAGTTTTGTTGCTCGAGGACGAGCAATGTTTAAGCTTAGGGGAGTTTGATGTGAGGATTTTGAGTCGCTTTTATAGACAAGTTTTACATGTTTTTTATGTGTTTATTAGTCACATTTGTCGTTAGTATTGCATGATTCACTCACTTTAGTCAATAATCTCATTTTGCATCAAATCTACTATATTTCATATTTTTGGTTATAAATGATCATATTGATGTGTTTTAGCAAAGGCTGATTCAAATTTATCTTGAAATTTTAGGAAAAATGAATATAGGCAGCTTTCGATAGTATCGACTCGGCCACAGTGAGACAGCCGCAAGGAACAAAGATGAGTCGATACCCTTGACACTGAAGTCGATGGTAGCGAGATACCTACAGTGAGCCAGAAATCAACTGGTCGATACTATCGACATAAAGTCGATACTATCGACCTCACCCAGCTTTAGCGTCGGATTGGTGATAAAAGTGACGCCTAAAGGTGTCAATACCATCAACACTAAAGTCAATGGTATCGAGTCTGCATCAGCACGAAACATCAGAAAAAGGAAGACGGGTCTGCGTCGATGGTATCGACATCGTCAGATCAGGTTTTGTTACAGATCGTTGCTAATCGGACGGTGGTGATCTTTTGGCGATCTAAATTGGTGCATATACCTAATTATAGTGGCCGTAAGCAGGGGATTACATCATTAGTCATTGCACAAGTCTCAAGGAGGAGAGGAGAGAAGAACAGAGCCCAGAGCCATGCCCTGATCGTTCCGAGAGTTGAGAAGGAGTTTTCCACTACTGAAAGGTTGTAGATCGCTCATTCTACATCAAGGAATGCCTGGATCTCCTCCATTCAGGGGTTACATCACTTCTATCCACGTTTTCCTCATGTTTTCCCTTTCTCTCATCATGTCTTTCATGGAGATGAATAGGCGGGGCTAATCCCCTTTGTCTTTAGGACCGGGAGTAGCCTGGGTGATTGTTGTATGACATTTTTACCATAGTATTTCATAATTTGTCTCTTAAATCCATGGTATGATTTTGATTTCTCCATTATATCATTATTATTTGATCACCCTAATGATAGTCTAATGCCTTTAATTACTTTGAAAGAAGAATTAACGGTTGAAAAGAGACGGAATTCACATTAACTAATAAATCCTTTGAACAAGGCGATGTACAGTTAATGGTGGAAACCCAGAGTATGATCTTCATGCACCTAGTTTAGGGTATAGGTTACTACTACCGTGGAACCGACCTAGATTTAGGTAGTGAATTGCATCACGAAAGTGAGCAATTCTGAATACATACCACTACCCGGAAAGAGAGACGAATTAGGATAACTGTGTAGGAATCCATACAACAAGACCCTGTGGTGAAACCGCAATCCTAAAGATTCCCTTTTGAATTGATTAAACCAAACATTTAATCGATTGCTCTATTTTCTTTTATTTTTCTTTTCTTTTTCAATCAACTCTCAAATCATTTTAATCGGTCTAGCTGACTGCAAGTAGTTAGTAGTAGTCTACCAATAATTATGTTTCCCTAAGTTCGACTCGGGCCTCACAAATGCCTATACTACTCTGACGCGTGCACTTGCATTCTACGCATGGTAAATTCATGTCAGTTTCTCATATGAGCCCCAAAGTTGGATCTCAGATATCAGTTCCAACTGATTCTTAGTTATCCCAATCTTTCCCTTATACTTCAAAATCTTAGAGTATATACATTCATACTAGAATTTGGATCTAAACTATCCAAAATTTACTCTTGTTATGTTACTAATAGGAGTCATTAGATCCCAATAGTGCATCCTGCTAGCCGGACCGGGCCGAACCTACAGTCATAAAGCCAAGAGCTACTCAGGATTACTCAACTCTTATTCATCTCAAATGTGTGGAAGAAAACTTATCCACTTAGGATAGCTCATTCAAAGATCATTTCTAGTCTACTTGATACAAAGGATGTAATCAATAAATGCTACAACTGCATAGTGTACAACAAATCTTAAAGACCCATATATATTTCAAATACTGAATATCTGAGTTCAAACATATAAGAGCTTTTCTATTCATCTCCAATAAAACAACAACATGAAATGAAAGTTCTATCTCATTTTATATTTATTCTATGAATTCATGTTACTTATCGTATTTCTAACCCTAATATTTCTAGGGTTCCTTTGTAAACCATCCTTCCACTGTATACCTGGCCAGGGTATACATGAAAGAATAGATAGAGTAGCTTGATACTGGTTGATCCAAGTACTCAGATACCAGGCCAGGATATCCAAATACTCAAATACCCAGATCTAACATCATAACATCTCCTATCTACCTCACTTATGACTCTAACTTACTAACTTATTGGTCCCTGACAACTCAGCCTAAGCTTTGATACCAAGTTGTTACACCCTAATCTCACAATTACCACAAATCATGAGATTAGGGTATAAATTGAGGATTTAATGTAATACAAAGATCACCCTTAACTTTTTTTTTCTTCATTTTGTTTCTCACATGCAATCACATAAACTAACTTTATAAGAGAATCTAAACATTGATTTCTCTAATCTAATTTCAACAGTAAAAGAAATGCATGTATAAACATTCATTATGTTTCTCATACTTTAAACACATAAAACTTGATGATTTGCATATATTGCTAAAAGAGGAATAATGAAGCCTACATCATTAGAAGTAAACAAGTATGGAAATATAATCCTCACTATATTCAATATTACATTTAAAGAACAACTACTATGAAACTATACTCAAATCTTTCTTAACCTTTCTTACTTATATGAAACTCTTAAAAACTTATATTATCATATTTTAGCTTATGCCCTGATCATATGCGGTGTACTCTACATATGAAGACTCGTAGTGAACTATGATATCACCATACAAGACTTAGCTTAAAACCTGGGAAGCTAAGCCTAGAACTGAATTCAGGTCTGCTTGACTCGAACTGTCACGTCTGACTAAGGCGGCTAAACAACTAGACTTTAACTGGACCTCTCCTTCTAGGCTGAGTACACAGGCGAAGGGTCTGAGACGCTCTGTGGGCCTCATCTTGGTATGCTCTGTGGGTACCTCTGGGTTACCACCGGGATCTCCGGTTCATGTTTGGTAACCTATCTTCTCTTAGGAGACTTCCTCAAGGGCTTCGTCTCCCTGCATGCTCTGTGGGTGAGATCTGATCCCCATATACTGGTCGCTGCCAGGGTGGAACGTTTCCTCCCTATAGTGTAGACATTCGTAAGGAATCTACGGTGTTTAAGGCACCTATGTCTATTATTTTATTATTCTTAGAAAGCACTTACTATATTGTATCTTTTCCTTACTTATACTTGACTCTGGTATCTCTATGGTACCACGTTTATTTATCTGAAGTTTATAAGTACGACATGTATCTCATACTTAACTTGGCAAAGCATTATATTCAAAACATTGTAATATATTGAGAAATCAACATACTATTCATGTAGGAGAAATGAAATACTTAAATAAACAGAATACATGTCCACTTGGTACTTATACGGTGTTCAGGGATACTATTATTACTGTAACTTTGATTATATCTTTCTCTTAGACTGATCTCTTTTAACTCTATATATTAATGACTACTCAGACTATTGAATTGAAATCACTGATGAAACTGAACTGAATACTTAACATATTGTTTACCCCTTTCTTAGGGTTTCTCCTTACTCATGCACATATAGCACTTCTCATGTATTCAAACATATATCATGACTACTAATATGAATATTCTCATTCAACATTTCTCACATTTATGCATGGCATCGATAACATACCTATCTAGGCCATGTCATATCTCCACTTGCAATAGCATAACAACATATGCATTTCGTGACAAATATTTGATTTAGAAAATCTGAATCTCATAAACAAAGCATAAATGCATATAAAATAATATTCAAATAAAATCCCACAATATCACATGAATCATTTCAATCATCCATTTACTACTAAATTAGATATGTATACTTGTAAAAAAGCATATTAGATTGGGTTTCCATCCTTGATTACTTGCTTTTCACAGGATATGTATTGTGAAAATTAGAAACTCTATTTGTCCATATATCAAATCAAAGAGATCAAACATGTAGAATTATCTGCACTAGGAACATAAGTAAGATCATATAAACATAAATCTGAATTTCAGCTATAATGTTGTTCAAGCACCCGAATAACTTGAAAATTTAGATCTTCAGAAGATTCTCAGTAAACTTCTTAATTTTTTTAGTATTCAAGATACATGGATATCTATATCCATGTCATCATATAAACATTTTCATATCATAGTTGGAACATGTATTGAAGTATTCTATAAACTAAATTCAAGAATAGTTCTTTTCATTTATTGTCATCTAGGGAGAAATCGAGAATATGAATTAAAACCATCTAATTGAGTACAATTGACTAAAATATTCTTTTACCCACTCACCCTAAGTTGTAAAATAGCTTAAAAACGTATCCCATATCTGAAAATCTTGATCTCATATCAAATCCCTAGCAATCGCCACTTTCTTCTTCCTTTCAACTCAGAAACCCTAAAAATGAAGGATTATGAAGAAACACTGAGAAAAGGACTTGCTTTGATATGATTTCGAATCCAAATAGGGGAGGGACGTAATCTTGACAACTTAGAGAAGATTCACCATGAAACTATATCCAAAGAAGCTAAACTTACTTGATTTCATCATTCCTCAGACCGCAAAACCTTAGGTCAGCATCTCCATCAATTTCTCCTCTCAAACCCTAACTCTCCCTCTCTCTCTAGGATTTCATTTCTCTAGTTTGAATCACGAATTATGAGATCTCCTTGTGTGTTAGGTTGACCATATAGAGCAATTGAGTTGCTTGGGTCTATTGCACATTGACCCCTCACTATACTTTCTCTTATTTCAGCGGAATTTTCTATCATAAAAATATTACTATAATTTGTCTACTGATAAGGTCAAAACGCATCCAAAAATTATGAAAATTTTACATGTTGTTTATGATTGAGTTTCAGATCTCCAGTTAAAATTTCAGATCATTTTGATTTACCAATAAATAATTAAAATAAAACACTACACTACTAAAAAGCAATTGTCAGCATTTTGGTCGAAGTATAGTTTGACCGAGAACCACATTCAAAGAACACTCCAATATTCTAAAAAATTTCTCCAATATGAATGATTGAGTTATCCATATCATATCCAAAATTCAATAAAATACAAAATTTTAGAAAATATAAAAAATCATTTACCACACTGCTATCCTGATCAAATTCCATATTCATGTACTATCAAAACCCTAATTTTTGCCGATTAGGGTTTACATTTCTCAAACCCTAATTCTTAAAACTAAAATCATAGTTAGAGTTTCTTCTTAAGTTTGAAATATCACAATTGATCTACTATCATTAATCAAGCCTAAATGATGTTCAATCTAATCAAGCATGTAATCATTCAAGTAAACCCTAGTTTTCCAATTAAGCACAAATGTGGTCATTACAATTCCCACCCCCTTAAAAAGTTTCATCCCCGAAACATAAATACACAAACAAAGTATATTCAAAGTTTATTTTAAGCTTCTGAAATCTTACATGTCATTACATTCTTGTATTTTATACTTGAATGCAGTTTTCAACATTAAGTCCTTTATTTCTTTTCTAATCACAACATGTCAAAACAGTTCTCAATGACAACAAGCAAATTCTCTATTCCACAATCAATCATAGAGTAGATAGAGAAGCAACCATTTCAATATTTTCATACTCTTGAGGTGTTACCTCAACATTGATAATCTGATCTAACCATCTCAATTCATACGGCTCAATATGTACTATTGTTTTATATTACCTCTAAGTCACAAAAGAGAGTTCACCATGTTGTTTTGAATATTACTATTATGCTAATCAAATAGCAAAATAGTCTTGAGTTGGAAGACTAGATTCAACAGCAATTGTACAATACTACTCACAACATCCCCATTGCATCATGGATGCATAAGGCGAAGCATTACCATCACATTCCATATTATTCTCAAGTAAGAACCCACACATAATTCAAGGTGTAACCATCGGGTTATAGCATACTAGGGTTTAAACCACAGTAACAAAGTACTCCATGATTGTATTAGTCATTCAAGGACTATTCATACCCAATTACCATCACTTAGTTATATTAAAGCTAGGTATAACAAGCTATACCTCATTAGGGTTACATATCAATACAATATGGTTATCATCCCTTCTATTCATATGAGTGAATAGGTAAGACTACCTTATTTAGGATAACCCTTCATTTGTTCCATCATTATTCAACCCATATCACCATACCACAATTGTACAATACTAAGATGGATTACTGGTATGAATGATGACAACTATCAAACACCATTAATTAACATATTGCTTGCACATGTACAACTGAAATCATATGTAAAACAAATTTACATCCCTTATTATACCTTCAACAAATTATACTTCTAAAAAGAAATTCACATATTACTAAAAGCCATTTTTATCTCTTATCTCTCTCCTCATTCACTACTACTTACTTTTTGCTACTTATCCTTCTCATTTTAATCATGTAGATTAAACATCCCTAAAATTGAATCATACAAGGTAAAAATAGATTATTCATCATTCTTGCTATCATTGCAAGAATTTATCTCATATCTCACTTCACTCGTATTATATTTCTCCTTTTGTTCAAAACACACTTGTTACATTTCAAATTTATATCTTACTCTTTTCTCTAAATCATTTCCATATTGTTTATCTACCTTTCCGATTATCTATCTTTAAACCTTGGATTACTATCAGTGCTAGTTTAGTTCTCATAGTGCAAATCTCATGATCTTGTTTTATAGAGATGCTAGTATTCAAGGTCAAATCACTAGTGACATCCCTTGAACTACTACAACTCTAAACATTCTAGGGTTTGGTCCTTATCAGTAACAGGACATTATTGTGATGTGAATTTGCTCCCTTATTTTGAAATTCAAACTTTGGATCTCACAAATTTTACTAAAGTCTTCCTTATCTTATCAATTGAATTTCCTTTCTCTTACTTGGCCATTCATATATATTATATTCTCAATTTACCCTTCTAGGGTTTCATCATCATATTGTATGTCATTAATACATTCACTAGATGTCTCTACCATGGTGGTTATGCATCATATTTGATTCATTTTCTTATCACTTCATTCGCACATTGCTCTCACTAAGGAAGATATAAAAGAGAAGATGATTTTGAGCCTTAGAATTCTTATCTTCAAACATTCATTAATACATTTCTCATATGTAGGTTTAATTAATTATCAACAAGGATACTTGACTAATTAGCACTTTCTTGAATCTCGCAACCTCTTTCTTTTGTAATCTATATTACTCCATTATGTTTCAAACCCTTCCTTACTTTCCATAATCCCCTTACCATATACTACTATTCCACATGTCATATTTAACTTCTAGTTTTCTCTTATGATCATGTTGCTTATTTTATGTGTATGATCATGTATACCATGTTGCATATATTTCTTTTTATCCTTCTACTAATGTGAAGTTGATATTCTAAATCAATAATATCTCTACTAGTTTCACCTCATGTTTAATACATTACATATCCTTCATTTTAAATCAAACGGCTCATGCATGGGTCAAACTTAGTTTCTCTTTCAATCAAGTTTTTTCTTTCTGAATATAGTCTACCTTTGTATGATTTATTCATTTATTTAGCTACACTTTTGTTCTTCTTTTAGAAACTAGTTTTTTGTTCTATAGAGACTTGGAATCCAAATGTAGTAAGGATGAATGTATTAACTTCACAATAAAGGTATACATTCCATGCTCTCAATTATATCATAACCCTCATTCCTTAATCAAGCTCATTATTTCCAACATTTCTCTTTGTTTCAACTAAGTTTCTTATCCTAGTTTATGATTTACATGCTCATCTAGTTCCCTTCACTTTAACTCTTCTTAAGACTCTTCACTTATATGTACTTATTGTCTACTTAACTCTTTTCTTCTATTTTCCCTTTGCTTTAAAGTACATAAAAGCATTTTACTCAATTATATGATCCATTCCTCATGATTGATTCTTACTATCTTGGCCCTTATGTACTATTCTCGTATCTTTTTCATATTTCATATATAAAGCTCATATAATAAAAATCATTAAACTTAACTTGAACCTTATTTTGTGTTCCTTTATTCCCGATTAAGGGTTTCTCATATGAGGCCCCAAAGTTGGATCTCAGATATCACTTCCAACTGATTGTTAGTCATCCCATTCTTTCCCTTATACTTTAAAATCTTAGATTTTATACATTCATACTAGAATTTACTCTTGTTATATTACTAATAGGAGTCATAAGATCCCAGTAATGCATCCTGTCAGTCGGACTAGGCCGAACCTACAGTCCTGAAGCCAAGAGCTACTCAGGATTACTCAACTCCTATTCATCTCAAATGTGTGGAAGAAAACTTATCCACTTAGGATAGCTCATTCAAAGATCATTTCTAGTCTACTTGATACAAAGGATGTAATCAATAAATGCTACAACTGCATAGTGTACAATAAATCTTAAAGACCCATATATATTTCAAAATACTGAATATCTGAATTCAAACATATAAGAGCTTTTTTATTCATCTCCAATAAAACAACAACATGAAATGAAAGTTCTATCTCATTTTATATTTATGCTCTTAATTCATGTTACTTATCTTGTTTCTAACCCTAATATTTCAAGGGTTCTTCTCTAGACCATCCTTCCACTATATACCTGGCCAAGGTATACATGAAAGAATAGACCGAGTAGCTTGATACTAGTTGACCCAAGTACTCAGATACCGGGTCAGGATATCCAAATACTCAAATCCCCAGAGCTAACATCATAACATCTCCTATCTTCCACACTTATGACTCTAACTTACTAACTTAATGGTCCCTGAAAACTCAACCTAAGCTCTGATACCAAGTTATTACACCCTGATCTCACAATTACCACTAATCATGAGATTAGGGCATAAATTGAGGATTTAACGTAATACAAAGATCACCCTTAACTTTTTTTCTTTCTTCATTTTGTTTCTCACATGAAATCACATAAACTAACTTTAGAAGAGAATCTAAACATTGATTTCTCTAATCTAATTTCAACAGTAAAAAAATGCATGTATAAACATTCATTATGTTTCTCATACTTTTAAACACATAAAACTTGATGATTCACATATATTGCTAAAAGAGGAATAATGTTATACATCATCATTTACAACTCGCTCATATTTCGTTACAAGGACCTAGAGTGACAAGGACCGACTGAACTTAACTATACTCAGACTTAACTCTTGTGGCAGATCTACTCTGATGCAATGATATCTTCAATCCCCATAGTTTTCCTAAACATTTTGAGTAGAGGGGTGAGCCTACTAGCTCAGTAAATGAGTAAAACAATAATGCAGTCTAAAGTACTGAATCAGACATTTATCATTCTTGGATAATTGAAATAAAACAAGATAGTAATTTCAAATTAAAAGACTACATATTCAAAAACTTACTAATAACATTGAAGCCTACATCATTAAAAATAAACAAGTATGGAAATATAATCCTCACTATATTCAATATTACATTTAAAGAACAACGACTGTGAAATTGTACTCAAATCTTTCTTAACCTTTCTTACTTATAAGAAACTCTTAAAAACTTATATTATCATATTTTATCTTATGCCTTGATCATATGCAGTGTACTCTATATATGAAGACTCGTAGCAAACTACAATCTCATCGTATAAGACTTAGCTTAAAACTCGAGAAGCTAAGCCTGGAACTGAATCCTAGTTTGCTTGACTCAAACTATCACATCTGACTAAGGCAGCTAAATAGCTGGCCTTTAATTGGACCTCTCCTTCTAGGCTGAGTACACAAGCGGAGGGTCTGAGACGCTCTGTGGGCCTCATCTTGGTACGCTCTATGGGTACCTCTGGGTTACCACCAGGATCTCCGATTCATGTTGGGTAACCTATCTTCTCTTAGGAGACTTCCTTAAGGGCTTCGTCTCCCCACAGGCTCTGTGGGTTCGATCTGATCCCCGTATACTGGTCGGTGCTAGGGTGGATTGTTTCCTCCATGCAATGCAGACATCTGTAGGGAATCTACGGTGTTCATGGCTCCTATGTCTATGATTTTATTATTCTTGGAAAGCTCTATCTATATTGTATTTTTTCCTTACTTATGCTTGACTCTGGTATCTCTATGGTACCGCATCTATTTATCTAAAGTTTATAAGTACGACATGTATCTAATCCTTAACTTGGCAGACCAGTATATTCAAGTCACTGTAATATACTGAGAAATCAACATACTATTCATGCAGACAAACTGAAATACTTAAATAAATAGAATACATGTCCACTTGGCATTTATACGGTGTTCAAGGCTACTATTATTACTGTAACTTTGATTATATCTTTCTCTTAGACTGATCTCTTTTAACTCTATATATTAATGACTACTCAGACTATTGAATTAAAATCACTGATGATATTGAACTAAATACTTAACATATTGTTTACCCCTTTCTTAGGGTTTCTCCTTACTCATGCACATATAGCACTTCTCATGTATTCAAACATATATCATGTCTACTAATATGAATATTCTCATTCAACATTTCTCACATTTATGCATGGCATCGATAACATACCTATCTAGGGCATGTCATATCTCCACTTGCAATAGCATAACAACATATGCATTTCGTGACAAGTATTTGAGTTAGAAAATCTGAATCTCATAAACAAAGCATATATGCATATAAAATAATATTCATATTAAATCCCACAATATCACATGAATCATTTCAATCAGCCATTTACTACTAAATTAGATATGTATACTTGTAAAAGCATACTAGATTGGGTTTCCATCCTTGATTACTTACTTTTCATAGGATATGTATTGTGAAAATTAGAAACTCTATTTGTCCATATATCAAATCAAAGAGATAAAACATGTATAATTATATGCACTAGGAACATAAGTAAGATCATATAAACATAAATCTGAATTTCAGCTATAATGTTGTTCAAGCACCCGAATAACTTGAAAATTCAGATCTTCAGAAGATTCTCAATAAACTTCTTAATTATGTAGTATTCAAGATACATGGATATTTATATCCATGTCATCATATAAACATTTTCATATCATGGTGTGAACATGAATTGAAGTATTCTATAAACTGAATTCAAGAATAGTTCTTTTCATTTATTGCCATCTAGGGAGAAATCGAGAATATGAATTAAAACCATCTAATTGAGTACAATTGACTAAAATATTCTTTTACCCACTCACCCTAAGCTGTAAAATAGCTTTAAAATGTATCCCATATCTGAAAATCGTGATCTCACATCAAATCCCTAGCAATCGCCACTTTCTTCTTCCTTTCAACTCGGAAACCCTAAAAATGAAGGATATTGAAGAAAGAGTGAGAAAAGGACTTGATTTGATATGATTTTGAATCCAAATAGGGGAGGGACGGAATCTTGACATATGAGAGAAGATCCACCATGAAACTATATCTAAAGAAGCTAAACTTACATGATTTCATCTTTCCTCGGATCGCAAAACCCTAGGTCAGCATCTCCATCAATTTCTCCTCTCAAATCCTAACTCTCCCTCTCTCTCTAGGATTTCATTTCTCTAGTTTGAATCATGAATTATGAGACCTCCTTGTGTTTTAGGTTGACCATATAGAGCAATTGAGTTGCTTGGGTCAATTGCACATTGACCCCTCACTATACTTTCTCTTATTTCATTTGAATTTGCTGTCATAAAAATATTATTATAATTCATCTACTGATAAGGTTTAAATGCATCCAAAAATTATGTAAATTTTACATGTTGTTTATGATTGAGTTTCAGATCTCTAGTTAAAATTTCAGATCATTTCAAGTTACCAATAAATAAATAAAAATAAAACACTATGCTGCTAAAAAGTACTCTGTCAGCATTTTGGTCGAAGTATAGTTCGATCGAGAACAACATTCAAAGAACACTCAAATATCTGAAATTTTTCTAAAATATGCATGATTGAGTTATCCATATCATATACAAAATTCAATTAAATAAAAAATAGAAAATATGAAACAGCATTTACCACACTGCTATCTTGATCAAATTCCATATTCATGTACTATCAAAACCCTATTTTTTGCCGATTAGGGTTTACATTTCTCAAACCCTAATTCTTCAAACTAAAATCATAGTTAGAGTTTCTTGTTAGGTTTGAAACATCACAATTGATATACTATCATTAATCAAGTATAAACGATGTTCAATCTAATCAAGCATGTAATCATTCAAGTAAACCCTAGTTTACCAATTAAGCACAAATGTGGTCATTACAGGTAAGGTATGCCCAGAGAGACAATCATGTAATGATTGATATGGCATATACCATAAAGGATTTGAGTAATTCCAATAAAGTAAAGCTTCCAATTCATTCTATTTCACTCAGTTGTAAGATAATGAGGAAACATTATGAGTGTCTAAAGAATGAAAATACTCAATGATGTATGTCTTCAAGTATTAGCCTTGGAAGATGAGATCATATGAATGTTAATAGTGTGTACATTCTTGTCATGTCCCTAGTCGAATGTTACTATGGAAGGTAGATAGATACCAGTAACAAAAAAGACTAGAGTGTGGGTTGGTTGATGACATGATCACATTAGTCATGATATGGCGATATCAAACCAAGCACATAGATACATGTTAGGGAACAATGTATCAGAAAGACCCACCTTGAGAGTGACACATGGAAACCATCATTGGTGGTCATAGTCATCTCTCATAGGGAAGGTGATGATTGTGATTCTTAGACCTAAAATCATTGCACTCGTCACATGTCGTTGGGTACACTTTGACATCATCAAATGCAGTCCTAAAACATGGGTCGTTATAATAGTGATGATTGGGTGACATTCACATATGGGGATAGACTGTGAGTGATAGAAATGGGATTTTCCCCTCTTAGTGGAGTATGATATCATGGCCACTTGATAAGCGAGACTGAGAAACACATGCGATGTACATGTGAAATAATATATGACATTGAGGCCACATTATCTCAGAGATTCTGCTCTTTGTTCAAGAAACATGAGTTGAATGTTAAGAGGATGATGGATCCATGCCTCAAGTACACTCTGGATATTAGTGATAGAGGAATTATACAATCACTACAACACCTTACGCAGATTGTAGGTTGAAGTTGTTCTCCAACTTTCCATTCACTTGGGTAGCATTGATGTGCGACTAGGCATCATTCCATACTTATGATGTCATAAGCTAGTTATGTACATTCACTACCAACATAATATGGGACCTATAGGGTCACACACATAAGAACTCATCTAGAAGAGGAGTTTATCTTGAATGATGATTGAATTGATTACTAGGTATTCAATCGACACAACATATCAATTGATTGGCTAACTACACTGCCAAATGACCATCTCAAGTGTTGAGATGGTCGTTTGGGTATCCAGATGAGTGCCTCATGTATTGAGATGGCCGTTTGGGTTGTCAGAATGATCATGGTTTGAATTGGCTAAGTTCTGCTCAAATTGAGGAGTGAATCGATCGGTTCAATCTGTTGAACTGACTGGCTCAACTCACACTCACCATACGGTCACCTGGGTGAGTAAGACATGCATCTTGCATGGGTGAGATGGCTTAGTTGGATCGAATGAAAGTTCTAGATGTTTCCCAAACTAGTTTTGATTGCACATTACTTGGGGTGCAAGGAATTAATATGTGATATTATTCAGAATCAAAATTGCTAAATTTGTGTGCGATTGGAAAACTGCCAAACAACCATTTGGCAGTCGAAGACGGTCGCCTCATGTGACCAGACGACCATCTCGTGGTTCACATTTTTTGAAAAATCAAGATCTTATGGTCCATTCTACTTCTGCACAATCCCATACAGACTGGGAACCCTAGCCCTAACCCCACCCATAAAAGGAGGGGTATTGGGGGATTCCCAGAGTACAACAACATCAACTGAGAGTCAGTTGCTATGACAATTGTTGTCCTCTCCAGTTGTGGTAACCAAGTCCAAGAAAGTCCTACCTGATAAGGGAGGGATAGTGATGGGAAAGAACAACTTAGGATCATTATTGTGGGAGAGAAAGTTAGGGACTAGTACGCCAATGGGAGGGACAACTCCTTCTTGTCTATTCTAGTTGAAAGATAGGAGTTCTAGTTGGTCTGTGTGGACTACTCTAGAGTTAGGGGTCATTTGGCTATTACTCAAAGAGCAAAGTCAGCATGTAGTATGTGCTGAGACCACAGGAGTGATGCAGAAGTTGTTCGTGTTTGTTGTCCGTAGTGAAGAGCAGGAGCAGTAAAGCCACCATCTAAGCACAACTAGTAGACAGTTGTGTTGAAGTGAGTTTTGTCGTTGGACTTGCTCCTGGATCAGGTATAACCCGCTAAAACATCCTTCCTATTTCACAGTAGTTGATGCGATCTTGTTGTTCTGAGAATGCAGATTGATAAAATTTTGTTTTTGCTGCTAACTCTATGTCTGTATTCACCAACAGTGGTATCAGAGCCACGTCAATTTACTATGTTTTAGGATAATCGATATGATCAGATTTTAGTTTAATTGTTTATTTATTGCATACGATGTGAATATTTAAACTGTCAAATATGCACATCTGATTAAAGACCACATAATCCCAAACTAATATATATATATATATATATATATATATATGTATATGATATATATATGAAATTTACACATGTCGCCCTGAAAGCAGTTTTGATGGTGGATGTGTAGCATGGTTATGGCTAAAACCTAATATTTGTGTGTGGTTGGATGCTTTGGTTTTATTCCTATTTATCTCGGTATGTGTACCGAGCCTCTACCTCTCTCTTCCCAATGTAAAGTTAATTATTTCCTACCTTTGCTCCCCTCAAATGTAACTCAATGTTTCTCTTTACAATATAAAATTTTAATAGTAATAGGATAGTTTCTTTTCTTACAATGACAAGGAAGAAGATCATCACCAGATGAGACGACCAGTTTGTGAGATGAGTCGACCATCTGGAGGATGATGGAGAATAGAAGATGGAGCCAGACGACCGCCTAGTGGACCCAACCAACCTTTTAGAAGGAGTCCAAACATCAGTTGGATAGGAGGCCAAACGACCATCTGTGATGACCAACCGACCGTCTAAGAGGTGATGCGACCGGTTCAAGTGTTGAACCGGTCTACCAAGATTGGCAAACAAGGGTCTACACAAATAGTAGGTTCATACATGTGATGTGATGATTGACCTAGGTGGTAGTAATTTCTTGTGGCTCTAAGGAATTACAAGTAGACATGGTCATAACCATCACTTTTTGTTTTATATTGCATGTTTACATTGTGGGATATAGCAAGTATATGATACGTACTATATATGTGGTGATTGGATACATTATATGTATATATGTGATATATACAAGTCCTTCAATCAAACATATCAAGTCTAAGATGCTTTCCAATAGCAATACACATGAAAAGCTTGTTTGACTAAGCGTAGGTTACACCTCCGCGTGGTGTGCCATCTACCTTGTAGAAGTTTGATGGTAATAATGTAGGTTCTGCCTCCGCGGGGTGTATTATTATTGTATTGGCTATTGGGTCAGCCTTAGTTGGTGATTCTTAGAGTGTCTGGGCCCAGAAGCATGCAGATAATTATGGCAAGGAGTTGTGTGTATTATCTATCAATAATTGTATATGATACAATTGGAAAAATTTTCCTACCTTTGTAATTAACTGTGTTTTGTAGTGTTGGTCGGGCCATAGTTGAATTATCTTGGATCTTGCTCATTAGAAAATTGATTTACTACAATTTTCCGAATTGATACTTTAGGGCTATCAATTTGAATAAAATAATGAGAATGATAATTAGTTAGAGACCTCATTATTATCACCCAAATTTAATCCAATCAAATTAAATCAAAATTGAGTTTTTGATAGAATTGCACATTCTTTTGTAGAATCAAATGAAAACAAACAACAATCACTTTTCTCTACATTCGGTCCTTGAAAAGGACAAACTTATTGGCAACAACTTCCACAACTGGTTTAGGATGTTGAGAATTGTTCGCACATGGGAGCGAAAGCTCTATGTCCTGGAAATGCCAAAACCAGAGGAACCACTTCAAAATGCACCCAAAGGCTGACAGGGATGCTTATAAGAAGCATATTGAAGACATTGTGGATGTCAAATGTCTGATTTTATGCTCCATGAACTATGAGTTGTAGATACATCATGAGAACATGGGTGTGATTGAGATGGCCACACATCTCAAGAACATGTACCAAGATCAGGCAAGATGAGAGATATGATGTGTCTAAGGTGTTGTTCAAATGTAGTATGGTAGAAGGAGATTCAGTGAGTCCTCATGTACTCAATTTTATTGGGTATGCGGAGAACCTAGCTAGAGTGGGATTCCCTTTGGGTCAAGAGTTGGCCACTAACGTGATTCTGCAATCTCTATCAGAGTCATATAGTTAGTTTGTCATGAACTGCAACATGAACGACTTTGACAAATCATTGATAGATCTGTTAGGCATGTTGAGAACAGCTGATACATAGATGAAGAAAGACAAGCCCAAGTCTGTGATGATGATCAGCAAGACAAAGGGGAAGTCTAAAGGTAAAGGCAGAGCTAAGAAGAGTTCTAAAGCTAGCCAGTGTCTTCAGATCTCAAAGAAAAATGTGGTATAAAGAAAGTAAGAGGTGACTATCACCATTGTCACCAACCTGGGCATTAGAAATGGAACTGCCCACTTTAGCTAGAGGAATTAAAGAAGAAGAAGGAAGGAACTGAGGCCTCCAACTTAGGTATACATGTTATAAGATAAATTTGATTACTTCTTCATTTTGGTATGTGATACCAATTAGAGATCTGACATACTGATGTGCAGGATCTGACAAGAAGTAAAGGTCTTCATGGAAGGACAAAGATGGACAAGGCGGAGTAAGAGTTGTGGAAGCCATAGTCTACATTTAAATTTATCTTAGCCCAATGGGCGTATAATAGAGTTGCTAGAACTACTATTTCATTATTCCATCAAATAGAAACATTTTACTGTAAAGCATCTTGTATGACAAGAATTATGTATCAATAAAGTGAGATATTAAAGTTTATGTTTCAAAAGATATGATCTTGCATGGCAATGCCCAAACATCGAATGTTCTTTGTGCAAAAGATTTTGAGATGAATTTTATAACGTTATGTACCGAAGGATTATAATTGATAACTCAAAACTATCATTATCATTAGACATATTATACATAGATATAAGAAATTCATGTATAGAATACATATTGATCTAGATTCCCTTGGTTGGCAAACCTAAGGAAACATGCAAAGTCTTATCTACCCACAAAATGACATGACATCCTTCACTAGATGTAGTGGGATGATAAACCTTCATCAAGACCTCATACATGTGATGCATGAAGATCTTATGGAATTAATTATATATTCATACCTCATATTCATTTATTGGTAATATGATGATATGTACTCAGTAAAATGAAAATCTCTTGAAATGTTCAAGGAGTTTATAAATGAAGTATGACCTTGATGGAAGTATTAAGAAACTTTGATGAGATCAAATGTTGAAATACTTTACATAAATACCTTGAGTACCTTCAAGAAAAGAACTATAATAATGTATCACGAGTCAAATCCGTCTGACATGATGATGTGTCAGAATGAAGGAATTATACCATGATGAGTCATGATATGATTATCAATTAATCTAATCTTCTTGTCCTCATAAATATATACCTATCACTAAATAAAGTACCATCTAAATGGTTTGTAAGACATTATATATGATATGATTTGGGAATGTCCAATTATATCTAAAGTATAGAAACCTAGATAGAGAAAGTAGTTTCTTGGAAAAGATTTATCCACAAACCATAATTGTTGAATGTTACTATTAATCTCAATCCAATATCAAAACTATTTTGTTGATAGGATAACTAAGTTCCTAAAGAATCAGTGGGAGTAAAAGTATAACTTGAAATGTTCGAGGTCAACAAAGAGGTACAATGAGAACCATGAGAATCACAAGTTGTTGTGGATTCTCATGTTCATCGTGTAACATAGAATAAAATAGTTCTAGTAGAACACATTTAAGTTTGGAGGATTGTGAATCCAACAATTAAGATGGGTTGGTCATCAGTGGCAGAACCACATATAAGGTTGGGTGGGCACATGCCCCACCCATATTTCTAAATTATGCACAAATCTATATAACCAATGGTCAATTTTAGTTGAAAATATGCTATGGAGCCCTACCTAAAACTTCTCAACAAAGGTCCTTCATGTCTTGCTGGAAGCACTGTCCCCCCAACTACCATTTTTTTGCTCTGCCACTGTTGGTGATAATAGGATGAGCCAACTAGTCAACTAGAAGCTATTTTTGAGTAATATGAAATCCATGTAAGCTAAAAAAAGGTAGGATCTTGATAAAGCCACCTAAAAGGGCAATACCTATAGGATGCAATAGGGTCTTATGGCAAAGACCTACATGTATAACATAAAAGGGAAAATTGGTTGAAAATATTTTTTCAAATCAGTTCAAGTTGTTGAACATGATAGAAATTTCTTTACCAATTGTTGAGCTTATTTTTGTATTCAAAACTATGATAACTTGTTACACTAAATGGATTACTCAAAACACAAAACACGATTACTCATTAATTCAACACAAATCCAAAAAATAGGGTAATTTAAAACCGACTTCAAAATTTCTCAAATTTTTAGAAACATTTACATAAAAGCTTAGTAATTTGCTTCATTCCATATAATACTCAATATCATTTACAATTGCTTTGTAGCCTCAGCTACAACATAAATTTTACAAAGGAACACTATCCATATATTCCACTTATACAAGCATAAACATGCTATTGAAAGATCGATTCAATTGAAACATCATATATAAACTTTTCACTCAGACCTGAGAGTACAAAGACGATTCTAGGACACCCTAGTCAACTAAATAACCTTCTCCAAGGTCCATCACCATATTTCTTCCTCGCTTCCATAGTTCTACTATTGCTATTTTTTATTACATAAAAATATGTGGTGATCCACATGTGAGACCCAGTCTCAGAGAGAGATACAAATCTCTCCAACAGATATTGATTACAATAAATTATTTAACAATAAGTAGACTGATCAGTTGGAGTATTTAATGGACAATTGATCAAATTAAACAATTCAATCATACTGATGGAGTTAAGTAAATAAGCTTAGAAACAAGTATAATTATCATAGTATATGCACACTATAATCTTGGATTTTATAAGATTGCATCAAATAACAATAGTTAACACTAGTCTAACTATCATCTTATACTTTGCTAACAAAATAAGAAATCTATTAGCATAAGTACCTCTAACATCATGAAGATGTATAGAAACATAATTATAGCTAACATTGTTAGCATGTCTATCAAGTTGAACATATCTACATCATAAGTAGAACTAACATCAAAGCATAATTATCTACATAAGCATGATTAGCAGTTTAAGAATCTCTAATAATAGAGACATGGCTAGCAATATAAGCATAGCTAATAACATGTGATAACTATCACCATTAACATAGTCAATGGTAGCAGTATAATTATTAACATAGCATGACTACTATATGTACACATCTACATCATGAGTATACCTACAACATAAGCATATTTATTATCTCTTAATGCGCTAATCATCATTTTTATGTATAGAGAACAAACAAGGGTTAATATCCAATATGAAGCCTTGTGTATAACCCAAAATAGATATGCTACATGGCTGTATTACATCTTTTAATACACCCTGAGGATTTGAGTCGTACCACCCAAATCCAACTGACCACTACTAGGTCGAAATTAGCGCCATATAAGATCTAGGAAGAGTAGGACTCCAAGATCTTCTCCCTACTCACTCACTATGAGTCTACATCACAGTGACATATCAGTCAAACTGCAAAAAAAATGACATATAGTCTTGTAACTAGCCAGCCTTGGTATAGGTCACGGCACAAGAGAACAGCCCACACATGGTCATTCTATAAGAGGCATCATGCAGTCATATTGCTACCTTTCACACACCACAATATCTGAGGCATGATCGCAGTCATCCTCTATAAACACCTGGTGTCAGTATGACATGCACCCTGCATACTCACAGTATGCACTCTGAGTTTTCCTTAGGAATACTCCTTTCACCATCCAACAAGTTCTGACACTGGAATGGATCTATGACACAAGGCAACTACATGATTAAGGTTTCACTTGATTAATTATGCATGTTGGGTGAATTAAGGTTGCATCAAACAAGTAGATGTACAAACCCTAATTCAGTTCTAGCAAGCATCTAGTCATAACAACTTCAAAAGATATAGAACGTGTGAGACATAATTTTTCATCTCAACATCACAAGGCACAATTCACCTTCCAATAAAGAGACTATACTTGTCATCACATCATCATCAAATGGTACTATTCATTGTCTTTCATGAGACTACACTTGTCACCAAACTATCACAGGATATAAATTCTTATCACAACATCATAGGGTATCAACCCTTGGAATCGAAGAGAATTACACTTCATTCAGGGCTCAACCATGCCCAAAGGTTCTTAAGACCATAATAGCATTTCCTACAAGATCGTCATTTTCTTTTTGTGCCTTATAACAAGGCTCAACAAACATCACCACACATGTGATGCACAGGCTCAGCATGATATGTCACTGAATAACTAAAAGATGTTTACAGGATAACATTGCAAGGTTATCTTAGCATTAAGAGCATTCCTTTATTATATCAACATATGATGAAGCTATATGATTGGCCAACATCACATTGATAGTGTACAAGTTTAGCATACAAAAACATGTCATAAAGTTGTGATGACTACTAGTTAACACATTAGAGTATCAATCAATCATTAGGAAGGATGTTCCATCATTATATTAACCATTCAAGAAAGGATAATATGATTAACCACCATTCTTTACTTGCATTAGAGTTAGGTTTAGCAAGGTAAGTTTCATTAAAGTTATAGTTGAGCATTTATTTACAAAACCTCACTCAAAGAATCCCCATATAATATTGGGTGCATAAGACAAAGCATCTTCATTACATTCCATACCATTCTCAAGTATGGATCCATGCATAACTCAAGTTGTAACCATCAAATTTATAGCATACCAGGTTTTCAATAATAATAAAAGAATACTCCATTATTCTATTAATCATTCACGAGAGGCTAACCATTTTTAATCTCCATCGCCTAATGGTATTAGGGTGGGAGTAACAAGATAAGTCACATTGATGCTACAAATAAGCATTCATACCCAAACCCTAACCCATGGCATCCCATCGGATCATGTATACACAAGGTGAAGCATCACCATCAAATTCTAGACTCTCAAGTATGGATCCAAACATAACTCAAGGTGAAACCATCAAATTTATAGTATACTAGGGTTTCAACCACCATAAGAGATTACCCTATTATTTTATTAACAATTCAATGTGGCTATTCATAATCAATCACCATCACTTAGATACATTAGGATTAGGTGTAACAAGCTATTCAGTTTACCTATTATCTGATTATGGTGATTATCAATTATATCCACCCGAGGGTAAAGGTAAGACTATAAATTTAAGGATATTGACCATTGAATTATCATAATTAGAAACAAAAAATTATTATATAGAATTCATTCTAAACTATTAGATGTTGAAGCATCCATTCACAACCATTGGATCAGGTTTAACATTTCAAAACTATCAGTTGATATGTATGTTTAACCCTTCGATCATATAACCAAAGAAACCATTAATTTAAGGCTTAATTGAAGCAACTCATGATACCTAGCTACACTATCATGTCTTAACCTGAACCACCATCATTTGTGACAAATTATGCCACCATCAGTTGATGAGGTCAATACTACCATCATTGAACACCATTAGATGTTCAGCTAAAATCGCCATTGGATCATATCATCTTTAGGTCACTAAACCATCAATTAGTGAGCTTCCAAAAGAGTCTAGAACTGAATGAGGTGTAACCAATGGTTAACAATATCAGCTGACACCATGGGTCATAACCATCAGTTCCCAAAAAGGCATCTCTATCGATTCTAATATAACGTCATGCATCAGTTCATGTATAAAATTAAAAATCATCCTAAAACACTAAGTATATCCCATCGTTTGATAGGTACTTAATTAGCACCATTGGTTGGTATGTAAGAAAGTAACAAGTCTTCATATACCTAAGGAAGGTCGTGCACATGATTTAAGGTTCATATAGAACTAGAAAATAATCAAGGAACACCATAAAATTTGAAATCCTAAGTAAGAATAGCTTTTATATGCATAGATCTTCATTTTAAAGCAAGAATATGAGTAATCAAGCTTGTAGTAAGCAATAAAAGTGAAGAAGGTTATAAAACTTGCCTCTAGGGAGAATATCATAGTTCAAGAAACAAGAAAATTTGAGAAAATAAGGTGAAGAACCCTGGCTTTAGGTCTGAATTTGGTCAAGTATCACCCTTCTCCACAAAAGGCGCAAATCCTAGATAGAAGAAGCAAGAAAGATAAGTTCCTTGAACTTTAGAGAAAACTTTACCACGGAACAGCAAGGTTACATCTAGGAAGAAGGTAGGAGAAAAGAGGAAAAGCAAAAGAAACAAATGAGAGAAGGAGATACTTACTAGTTTAGGTCAAGATCACCAAAAGGAAGCTTTACAAACCCTAGATAAGGGTAGATTTGAATCCTAGATGCTCCAACAAGAAGGTTGGCTAACTTCTTCTACCTTGGGCACTCTATTCTTCCCCAAGTAGGTGAAAGACAAATTTCTAGAGAGGAGGAAAATATAAGAGTCTAAAGGATTCATTTTTTAGCTAAAGGATAAGTATATAAGGCTTATGGATAAAGAAAGAGAAAAGCTTGAGGTGTCCTAATAACTCTCCATGTATCCATGGCCTCAAACTATTATGGATATACAAGAATACACATAATAAGATGCCCCTCTGTTCATGAAAACTTGCTTAGCCGCCATTTGTTTGATTTCCAAGCCAATCAAATAAACCATTGGTTGATAGCTCCTAAAGGTAGCTCATCCATAAAGGGGTAAACCATAAAATATCCTTAAAGAAAACACCTCCAACCAAGGTTCAACTAGGCGTCCCATGGAAAAAAAAAAGCTAAATAATGATAAGGAACATGTAATTATTATAATGAATGTGACAAATTTCAAGTAAAACCTCATATTTGGGTAAATTGCATACAAGACCAAAATGTGCATAAAATTGCATAACTTGCACAAACAACATCCAAATTGGACCAAATTTGAAACTTAAGCTTGTCACATGATACCAAAACATATCACATGGTTATATTAACTTTAAAGCATTGAATTATGGTAATTAAACATATTCAACACTTTAAGCAAGGTTAGGGGTCTCACAACCATAAACCCTTAACAGGGATTTCTCCCCCGAAATCCAAGGTAAACAAAGATGGATATTTCTCATGCACCTCAACCTCAATCTTTCTCATGGTTACTTTCATTTCATGGTGATGTTACTTCATTCTCATAAAAGTCATATTCTTCTCCTTCAACTTTTGCATGTGTCACCTTGGTTCAGCATAGGAATTGTTGTGCCACCTGTATAGGTCTGGTAGTACTTAATTTCTAACTTGGGACTCTAACTTTCATCTTGAACTATTCTATATATTGTATCACACATCACTCAGAGGCCATACTTTCTGGCTCTTACCAAACATGAAACTTCATCTATCTCTTATCATATGTAACTTTACAAAGATTCATCTATATGCTCATTTGATGGTTTGTTGTAATTAGCAACTCAATCAATCAAGTGGGTAACCCCTAACTATCAAGAACTATAAGGCATATATTCTTAGAATATTCCTCAATCATCTCAATGATAGAATGGCCATCTGTCAAGTTGAAGAATCATACACTTATCTGCAATAGTAATCAAATAAAACTTCCTGATTGACCTTGTTAGGGGTAGGGCAATGACATTGTTTTCATCTTTCCAGGATTCACACAACCCACTTAGCATATGTACCATAACTCCAAGAGGGTACTCTAGTTAACCCCCAACTCACTCTTGTTGAACTTGTCACACATAAGTATAGTTGCTTCAACATTCTTAAGATTTAGAAAAGATGTTAACCATGCTATGGACCATCTCTAAAATACTTTGTGATGTCATCATTCAAATCTTGTCACAACTTATGAAACATAACTTGATTACTCTATTCCTCCTATTAATGAATGCTATTGATACATTGGTTAATCTAAATGACATAACCCTAAACTCATCATGGTCATGTAACTTATGTCATCCACTCTGACTCTTATCCATTGATATTATGATCCTAGGTTTATCTTAAAGGAACATGATAGCACATGTTTGTTGATCAACAAACCATCTATCCTTGATAGTGTTCTTGCCCAACCATCAGCGTACCATATACAACAATATAGAATCACTCTTCTTTTCTCAAACAACACTTGGAGGATCAACATCAACTCTCTCTATCTATTGGAGAGGAACATTGGACAACTCATCTAATAGATATCTTTAATTCATATATAACTAATACACTCTGGATACTAGGATTCATTATCTTGGTATCCATTACATGTTCTATAAAGAACTCATACCCTAGTCTCTTCCACTTCCTCAACATCATAACTGCCTAAGAACATATAATAGGAATCTCCCTAACTCTTAGAGGGATCCAAAAAGCATGCTCATTACAAAACATAAAGATTTTGGAACTATAGTCCAAGGCAACCACACATCATATCAAGATATCCATCCCCAGGATTTCAGCAAATCCACATGTACAAAGTGGCATAATATCCACTTAAAGGTTATGCTTCAAAAAGAAGAAACACAAAGGGAAACACACTTCCCACATCACTGCAGCTTTGTCTACGGTCACTGGAAAAAAGTAACCAGTTCTATTTTCCCCATGAATGTTACACTTTTTGTGTATCATCTTACCTCTTACAACTTGGGTTTCTTGCCATTAGCATAGAAATTATTAAGATTATTACATCTAATTTCTCTTTTCTCATTAACTCTTCATCGTTCATATGTATGTCCTTTCATATTATCATGTTTCTCAACCACTTATCAAGGAATAGATCATCATATTCCACATTTTCTTCATTAGACATGGATCATCTCCCTTCATTTCTTTCATATGTCCTGAAGATTTTACATTAGCACTTCTTACACACATAGGTTGTTCTGAGATTAACTTAGGTTCCACTTCATCTTCCATTGTTCTCATTCATCTTCTCATATTATACTTATCACAGGAGTCCTCTCTATCTTATGTAAATATCATACCTTGAATCACTTAATTAGCACAAACTTATTTGTCTTGTACTTTATTATCTTCTTGAATTACAACTTCATGAATCCTCATTTGCTTATTGGTATTCAGATTTAGGTTTCATGGTGTCATATCTTTCTATTGTAATTATCAAACATTCAAGTTTTACTATGTTATGATGTAATTCTCATCTTCTTTAGGGTAAGATTGAGATATTTGTACCATGATTTCATATTCATTATACTCTTTTGAATGTCTAAAAATTGCTACTTGATCATAATAATTAGAAAGATAACAATCTAAAAGTTCCATACTTATGTTTTCTTCAATAGTTTAATACCTGGCCAGGGCACCCAAATACTGAGATTGGGCAGTATGCACCCTATTTTTATGTCATATTCCTAACTTAGACATCATCCTAGTCCTAAGTCCTAGTGTCTATGTAGACTCAAAGAACCTAGAGCCTTTGATACCAACTTGTGAGAACCTGTTACACTAAACGAGATTACTCAAAACACAAAACATGATTACTCATTAATTAAACACAAATCCTTAAAATAGGGTAAATATCCTTTGCAACTTCTTTGTAGCCTTAGCTACAACATAAACTTTACAAAGAAACATTATCCACATATTCCAGTTATACAAGCATCAACATGATATCGAAAGCTCGATTCAATCAAAACATCGTATATAAACTTTTCACTCAGAGCTGAGAGTACAGGGATGACTCTAGGACACACTAGTCAACTAAATAACCTTCTCCAAGGTCCATCACCATATTTCTTCCTCGTTGTCATATTTCAATTGTCATGGTTGTCGATCATCTAAAAAGATATGGTGACCCACGGGTGAGACCTAGTCCTAGTGAGAGATATAACTCTCTTCAACAGATATTGATTACAACAAATTATTTAACAATAAGTAGATTGAGCAGTTGGAGTATTTAATGGATAATTGAGCAGATTAAACAGTTCAAGCATATTGAACAAGTTAAGCAAATAAGCTTAGGAACAAGTATAATTATCAGAGTATATGCATACTATCATCTTGTATTTTATAAGATTGCATCAAATAACAAAGGTCATCACTAGTTTGACTATCATCTTATGCTTTTCTAACAATATAAGCAATCTAGTAGCATAAGTATCTCTAACATCCTGAATATGTCTAGCAGCATAAGTATATCTAACATTGTTAGTATGTCTATCAAGTTGAACATATCTACATCATAATTAGAACTAACATCAAAACACAATTATCTACATAAGCATGATTAGTAGTTTAAGCATCTCTAATAATAGAGACATGGCTAGCAATATAGGCATAGCTAACAACATGTGATAACTATCACCATTAACATAATTAATAGTAGCAGTATATCTATTAACATATCATGACTACTGTATGTACACATCTACATCATGAGTATTTCTACAACATAAGCATATGTATTATCTCTTAATGTACGAATCATCATTTTTATGTAAAGAGAACAAACAAGGGTTATCATCCAATATGAAACGTCATGTATAACCCTAAATAGATATGCTACACGGCTATATTACATCTTTTATTACGCCCTGAGGATTTGAGTCGTATCACCCAAATCTTCTGACCACTACAATGTCAAAATCAGTGCCACACAAGATCTAGGAAGAGCAAAACTCCAAGATCTTATCCCAACTTGGTCAGTACGAGTCTGCACTACAGCGACATATCAGTTAAACTACAAAATAGGGCCATATAGTAATGTAACTAGCCCACCTTGGTATAGGTCACAGTGCTAGAGAATAGTCCACGCATGGCCATTCTATAAGAGGCATCCTATAGTTATACTACTGTCTTTCACACATCATAATATCTGAGGCATGACAGCAGCCATCCTCCATAAACACCTGGTGTCAGGATGACAAGCACCCTGCATACTCATAGTATGCGCTTCGAGTTTCCCTTAGGAATACTTGTTTCACCATCTAGCAAGTCCTAACACTAGAATGGATCTATGACATAGGGAAACTACTTGATTAAGGTTTCACTTGATTAATTATGCCAGTTGGGTGAATTAAGTATGTATCAAACAAGTGGACATACAAACCCTAATTCAGTTATAGCATGCATATAAGCATAACAACTTCAAAACATATAAAACATGTGAGACATAATTTCTCATCTCAACATCACAAGGGCCTTATTCATCTACCAATAAAGAGACTATACTTGTCATTACATCATCATCACATGGTACTATTCATTGCCTTTCATGAGACTACACTTGTCGCCACACTATCACAAGATATAAATTCCTATCACAAAATCACATGGTATCAACCCTTGTCATCAAATAGGATTACACCTCATTCAGGGATCAACCATGCCCAAAGGTCCTTAAGACCATAATATCATTTCCTACAAGATCATCATTATCTTTCCATGCCTTATAACAAGGCTCAACAAACATCACCACATATGTGATGCACAGGCTCAGCATGATATGCCATTAAATAAGTAAAAGATGTTTATAGGATAACATTTCATGGTTATCTTAGCATTAAGAGCATTCCTTAATTTTATCAACATATATGGAATATATATGATTGGCCAACATCACACTGATAGTGCACAAGTTTAGCATACAAAAACATAAGTCATAAAGTTACAATGACCACTAGTTAACACAATAGAGTTTCAAACAATCATTAGGAAGGATATTCCATCATTATATTAACCATTCAAGAAAGGATAATATGATTAACCAGCATTCTCTACTTGCATTAGAGTTAGGTTTAGCAAGATAAGTTTCATTAAAGTTATAGTTCAACATTTATTCATAAAACCCTCACTCAGAGCATCCCCATATAATCTTGGGTGCATTAGACAAAGCATCTTCATCACATTCCATACCATTCTCAAGTATGGATCCATTCATAACTCAAGGTGTAACCATCATATTTATAGTATACCAAGGTTTCAAAAATAATAAAAGAATACTCCATTATTCTATTAATCATTCACGGGAGGCTAATCATGTTTAATCACCATCATCTAATGGTGTTAGGGTTAGGAGTACAAGATAAGTCAGATTGATACTACAAATCAGCATTCATACCCAAACACTGGCATCCCCATCAGATCATGAATGCACAATGTGAAGCATTGCCATCAAATTCCATACTATCCTCAAGTATGGATCCAAATATAACTCAAGGTGAAACCATCAAATTTATAGTATACTAGAATTTCATATACCATAAGAGATTACCCCATTATTTTATTAAACATTCAAGGGGGGTATTAATAATCAATCACAATCCCTTATATACATTAGGATTAGGTGTAACAAGCTATACTTCATTAGGTTTACCCATTAACTCATTACGGTGATTATCAATTATATCCACCCGAGGGTAAAGATAAGACTACAAATCTAAGGGTATTAACCATCAAATTCTGATCATTAGAACCAAACCATTATACTATACAATTCATTCTAAACCATTGTATATTGGAGCATCCATTCACAACCATTGGATCAGGTTTAACACTTAAAAACTATCGGTGATATGTAGGCTTAACCCTTGGATCATAGAACCAAAGAAACCATCGGTTTAAGGCTTAATTGAAGCAACTCATGATACCTAGTTACACCATGATGTGGTAACATGAACCACCATAAGTTGTGACACATTATTCCACCATCAATTAATGAGTTTAATACTACCATCATTGAACACCATCAGATGTTCAGCTAAAATCCCCATTGGATCGTATCATCTTTAGGACACTAAAACCATCAATCATTGAGCTTCCAAAAGAGTCTAGAACTGAAATAAGGTGTGACCAATGGTTAACATTATCAGTTGTCACCATGGGTCATCCCCATAATTTTCCACAAAGGAATCTCCATCAGTTTTAATATAAGGGCATGCATTGGTTCATGTATAAAATTGAAAATCAGCCTAAAACACTAAGTATATGCCATCGTTTGACAGGTACTTAGCACCATTGGTTGGTATGTAAGCAAGGACCAAGTATTCCTCTACCTTAGGAAGATCGTGCACATGATTTTTGGTTCATATAGAACTAGAAATAATCAAGGAACACCATAAAATTTGAAATCCTAAGCAAGAATAGCTTATATATGCATAGATCTTCATTTTAGAGCAAGAACGTGAGTAATCAAGATTGTAGTAAGCAATAAAAGTGAAGAAGGTTATAAAAGTTACCTTTAGGGAGAATATCAGATTCCAAGAAAAAAGAAAATTTGAGAAAAGAACCCTAGCGTTAGGTCTAAATTTGGCCAAGTATCACCTTTCTCCACAAAAGGAGCAAACCCTAGATTGAAGAAGCAAAAAAGATAAGTTCCTTGAGCTTTAGAGAAAACTTTACCATGAAACAGCAAGGTTCCATCTAGGACGAAGGTAGGAGGAATAGGAACATCAAAAGAAATGAAAGAGAGTAGGAGATACTTACTAGTTTAGGTCAAGATCACCAAAAGAAGCTTTATAAACCCTAGATAAGAGTAGATTTGAATCCTAGATGCTCCAACAAGAAGGTTGGCTATCTTCTTCTACCTTGGGCACTCTATTCACCCCCAAGCAGGTGAAAAACAAATTTATAGATAGGAGGAAAATATTATAGTCTAAATGTTTCATTTTTGAGCTAATGGATAAGTATATAATGGTAATGGATAAAGAAAGAGAAAAGATTGAGGTGTCCTACTAACTCTCCATTTGTCCTTGGCCTTAAACTATTATGGATATACAAACCGCCACACAAGAAGCTGCCCCACCATTCATGGAGACCTGGTTAGCCACCTTTTGTTATATTTCCAAGCCAATCAAGTAAACCATTGGTTGCTAGCTCCTAAAGGTAGCTCATCCATAAAGGGGTAAACCCTAAAATACCCTTGAAGAAAACACTTCCAAACCAAGGTTCAACTAGGCGCCCCATGGCCCAAAAAGCTCAAGAATGATAATAAAATATATAAGGATTATAATGCATGTGACAAATTGCAAGTAAATCTCATATTTGGGTAAATTGCATAAAAGTCCAAAATGTGTATAAAATTGCATAACTTGCACAAACAGTGTCCAAATTGGACAAAATTTGAAAATTAAGCTTGTAACATGATACCAAAACATATCACAAGGTTATATTAAGTTTAAAGAACTGAATTATGGTAATTAAACATGTTCAACACTTTAAGAAAGGTTTGAGGTCTCATAAAAACATACTAAGAGATTTGTCATATGAAGATAAAACCAAATTCCTTAAAGGGAATTCATCAGAGGATGTGTATGTGACACAACCTAAAAGGTTTTATAAATTCATGAATTCAAATAAAGTCTATAAGCTACAAAGTTCAATTTGGGATTGAAATAAGAAACTCAAAAATTATATCTTTTCAACTTGACAAGATGGTCAAAGAGTTTTACTTGAATTAAGATCAAAGATGAAATTTGTGATTATAAAAGATTTAGTGGGAGCATATATTAATATTCCACAGGTGATGAGGAATAACATCTCAATATTGTCAATATTGAGAATTGGCATGAAAACCCCTTCAGCAAGAAGGATTAAGTGAAACGTCTTATGAGATAAGGACCAAGACTTATGAGATAGTTCTTGAATGTTTCACAATGGATGTTTGAGCACATACAATAGCATGTGTTGAAAGAGTTCAACAAGGATGGTTTCAAGGAGAGAAAATTCATATTAGTCTCTCATGAACCATATGTTCCATTTCTTGTGAAGAATGGAAATATCACGAATCAATGCCATATAATGGATCTATCATGAATGCTATAAGTGTACTTACCCCATATAATCTTGTATGTACTGGACATGACAAGATGATAAGTGAATTCCAATGAGAGTTATTGGAATGTCATAAAGACATCCATGAGTACTCGTGAAGTACTTAAGATAAATTGATAGTCAATAAGGATAGCAATAAAAGGAAGAGTCGGATGTAAAGGGTTACATAGATGCAATGAAAAAGTGATTGCAAATTAAAATATGTTTGATTTGAAAGGAGAAATGTTGTTAGTTGGAAGGGTTTTGAACTAATAGCCATTAATTCTATTCTACAATAGAAGCTGAGTATAGTTGTGTTGTGAACACAAAGTGATATTATCTGGATCTAGAAGTTCATGTGACTAACTTATAGATGTTCCAACCATTGATGACTATGTAGTGATATTGTGACAACAATGGAGATACTTGTTAGGCATGGAATATCAGATACTATATTATAGTGGTTTCATCTCATAGTGAAGAGATAAGAGACATGAAATATACTGACTAATAGAAAAAATATTGCTAATCCACTAGATAAGCACTTGCACAGTAGAAGCATGGTGGACATGTTTGGATCACTTAGAATGAGACTTGTGGGTGATTTTCTCTAAGTGAAAATGGGAGTCTTTTGGTAAGGTATGGCATGAGAATCAATCATGTGATGATTGATATGGCATATACCATAAATGATTTGATGAATACTAATAAATGCAAGCTTCCAATTCATTCTTTTTCACTCAGTTATGAGATAATGAGGAAACATTATGAATGTCTAAAGAATGACAACACTCAATGACGTATGTCTTCACGTATTAACCTCGGAGGATTAGATCATACGAATGTTAAGTGTGTACATTCCTATCATGTCCCTAGTTGGATGTTACTGTGGAAGGAAGATAGACACCACTAATAAATAAGACTAGAGTGTGGGTTGGTTGATGACATAATCTCATTAGTCATGATATGGAAATATCAAACTACAAACACAGATATATGTTAGGGAGTAGTGTATCAGACAGACCCACCTTAAAAGTGACACATGAAAACCATCATTTGTGGTCATAGTAATATCTCATAGTGAAGGTGGTGATTGTGATTCTTGGACCTGAAATCTTTTTTTGGTAAGTAAGAATTGGTATTTATGTATAAGTGGTAGAGAGAACAGAGTAGGGGGAGAGAGCCTCTTTGTACATTTGTTTTAAGCTATCAAAATTGAGCTTAATCAAGCGCCAAGCAGCAGGGAGATTAAGCTTACCATTTTCGAAAATGATTTTGTTTCTGAGCTTCCATAGATGGAATAGGACAACCAGTATGAAAAGGTAGGTCTTGTGCTCTGTGAGTTTACTGAAAATTTTGTAGTTTGTAGGGGTGCAGCTGATGAGAACTTCTTGCTGACCTTTGCACCAGAAATCAGAAGTCACCGAGCATCCAAACTGGATGTGTTCATTAGTTTCAGCATCTCTTCTACAAAGGGAGCATCTGGTTGCTAGACTAACACCTCTTTTTTTTAATTTCATCTTCTGTAAGAAGTCTCTTGTTTAGAACTTTCCACGCATGAAGTTGCATTCTCATTGGCATTGGAATCCCCCAGACCCAGTGTGTCCAGTCAGGGATAGGGCGGATGGTGCGAACAGCATTCCAGACCTATTTGAGAGAGTGAATTTCACTATTTTCTAATAGAAACATGTCCTTTCCTGTAGTAGGTGGGGGAGGATGTTGAAGATGTCTTCCACATGGGCAATCCGTGTATACATGGGGAGGTTCCACATACCCTCGCTTGCTATGTTGGTGAGCTTTTCCATTCTGGGGATGCTAGATCTAAGCCTGACAGTAGTTCCGACCTCTTCTTCTAGAGATCATCCCCTATTGAGAATAGGGTTGAGCCATAGGAGAGTCCCTTCTCCATTGCGTATAGAACAGGACACTTTTTGTTTGATTTCAGACCTCTATTTAAGGAGTTGTTTCCATAGCCATGGGAAGTGGGGATGGATCAGAATGGACCAGATTGAGTCTTCTTGCAGGTACTTGTTATGTATCCAGTGCACCCATAAGGATTCCTTGCAGTGTGCTATGTCCCATATGTTCTTAAGTAGCCCAAGTTTTGACCAATCTGAGATTTTTCAAATTCCCAATCCACCCTCCATCTTTGGCTTGCAAATGGTGTCCTAGGAGATGGTATGGAAGTGTTTTTTGAACTCGTTATCCCCCCAAAGGAAGTCACATAAAATCTTTTCAATCTCTTCTCTAACGCCTATAGGAAGGGGAAAGGAGGAAGTCCAGTAGAGTTGGTAGGCAGAGAGCGTGGAGATGATTAGCTTGACTCTTTCATCCATGGATAGGAGGCGCATCTTCCAAGACTCCAGTTTAGTTTTGATTTTATCAATTAGTAGAATACAGTGCTTCCTTGTGAGTTTTCCAATGAAGAACGACAGACCCAAGTAGGAAGACGGGAGGGGTTCAAACTAAATGCCCAGTTCTTTTAGCACTTCAGGGGATACTTCTTTGCTAATATAGGTGTGGATTTTCATCAAGTTGATTTGAAGTCCTAAACATTGTCCAAACTCATGGAGGATGTTTTTTATAGTTTTTGCATCGGTATCATCAGCCCTGGTGAAGATAAGCAGGTCGTCTGTGAAGAGGATATGTGAGATTTTATAGTTTCCAACAGTAGGAGGATGAATGGCGTTGTTCTCTTCAGCTTCTAGCAGCATAGATGAGAGATCTTGCATTTCCATGACGAACAAGTATGGAGCTATGGGGTCCCCCTGGAGAATGCCATTAGTAGTCTGAATGATTTGTGTGGATTCACCATTAAGAAGGATCTAAAAAGAGGCAGTGTTCATACACACTTCAGTCCAAGAAAACTAGTTAAGGGGAAGTTCATTTGAGTCATGACATTCAAAATATGGGACATGTCAATCATGTCATAGGCTTTCGACAAATCAGCTTTGATGCACATAGTTGGCAGACCATTCCTCCTATTAAAATCACTGATGATGTTGTTTGCAAGCAGTATCGCCTCACCGATATTCTCACCCTTAATAAAGGTGAATTGGTTTTGAGAGATGATATCTGGGAGAATAGTTGCTAGTCTTTGTGTCATGAGTTTAGTAATGAATTTGTATCATATGTTGCATAAAGAAATGGGCCGCCAATTAGTAACCTTAGACGGTTCCAAATTTTTTGGGATGAAGGTAATAAAAAAATTATTCGCCTCTTTGAGCATTCTACCATTCTTAAAAAAATCTATAATTGCCTTTGTGAATTCATTGCCAATAATGTCCCATCATGACTTATATAAGGTGGCATTGAAGCCATCTGGACCCGGGGCTTTTTTCCCATTAGCATTTTTAATGACTTCTTCTATGTCCTTTCTAGTGAATGGCTCATTCAGCAACTTTATATGATCATTCATGAGCTTGGGTATATTGTGGAACCTCCTGCAGACGTTACCAGTTCTGTTCTGATTGAAAAGCTTTTTGTAGCGATCAACAAAGGCCCTTTGAATAGCATCACTATCATTTATAGTTTCGCCATGGTGGTTGATACTTCAGATAGCATTTTGAGCTCTTTTGGTCTTGAGGGAGGCATAGAAAAATTTTGAGTTTCTATCTCCTTCTTTGAGCCAGAAACTTCTAGACTTTTGTTTCAGAAGAGACTCTTCGGGATCAGCAGCCTCTTGTGCTCTCCTAATTGTGTCTCTTGTTAGAGCATATAGGGTCTCATCATCAGGGTTGAGATCAGATTGTTCTTGGGCCTTAATAGCTTCCATTTTTCTATTTCTGGCATTGTCTCTGAGATCTCCAACTCTTTCATGGTTCCATCTCTTAAGGTAAGTTTTGACGGCCTGTAGATTTTTGCAAAGAATAAACATGGGGGTTCCGACAACCTCTGTATTCCAAGAAGCAAGGATAGTGTCTTTGAATCCATAGACATTTATCAAATGATTAATAAATCTAAAAGGCGCTCTTGTTTTAGGAATATCCATACCAAGGTGCAGCATCAGAATGGAATGATATGTGATAATAGAAGAGATAATTTGGACCCAGAACTTAGGAAATTCATCGTGGAATTCTTGGTTGTATAGATCTCTATCTATTTTAGATGTGGAATGATTCTTACCCTCCTGGTGGTTGTCTCGTGTATAATACGGGCCTTTCTTGGACCTGGAATCACTGCACTTGTCACAATCATTGGGTACGCTTTGACATCATCAAACGTAGTCCTGAAATATGAGTTGTTATAACGATGATGATTGGGTGACTTTGACACATGGGGATACACTATAAGTGATAGATATGAGATTTGACCCTCTTATTGGAGTATGATATCCTGACCACTTGATAAGCGAGACTGAGAAACACATGTGCATGTACATGTGAATCAATATATGATATTGAAGTCACATTATCTCATAAGTCTGCTCTTAGTTCAAGAAACATGAGTTGAACATTATGAGGATGATAGATCCATGCCTCGAGTTCATATTGGATATCAGTGATAAAGGAATTATACAATCACTACAACACCTTACACAGATTGCAAGTTGAAGTTGTTCTCCAACTTTCCACTCACTTAGGTAGCACTAATGTCTGACTAGACACCTCTCCTTTCTTATGATGTCATAAGCTAGTTATGGACATTCACTATCAACATGATATGGGACCTATAGGGTCACACACATAGTGTAACATACTAAAACTTTGACATATTCTCTTTTTGGCCCTTTCCCAATATTTTCCTATCATTTCTATTCTTTTTAGCCTTGATGCTTAAATTGTGGAATTTATAGTGGTTTGGTGAACATTTGTTCAATAATTATACCAATGGAAGGGTTTATGCACAAATACCTCGGTGAAATCTTATTTAAGGAACTAAAATGTAAATTCACCGCTTAAGTGGAACAATGGTAAATAAATCCATGTTAGAAGTGTAAGGCCCCAAACCTTACTCAATACATTGAACAAGCTTAATTAAGTACTCTAAACCTTAATATAACCTTTTGAGGTGTTTTGAAATCATGAGACAAGATTAAGTTTCAAGTTTGGTCCAATTTAGATGATGTTTCTGCAAGTTATGTAATTATATGCATATTTTGGACTTTTATGCAATTTTCCCAATTGGTAGGTTCTCTTTGAAAATTATCACATGCATTATAATACTTAGATATTCCCTTACCATTCTATAACTTTTGAATCATGGGGCACCTGGTTGCACCTTGGTTTGAAAGTGTTTCTCTCCAAGGGCATTATAGGGATTACCCTCTTTATAAATGAGCTTATCTTTAAAAGCTATCAACCAATGGGGTTATTTCCTTGTTTGAAGGACGGTGGGGATGACCTAGAAGTCTCTAGGGGCTTTTAGGACCGGACTTTTATATACAGGAAGAGTCTATGAGCTGTCCTCTTGCATGGCCATGAAGCCCTAGCCTAAGGACACATGCAAAGTCCCGTAGACACCTCATACTTGCCCCCTTCCTAATAAAGCCATGCCTACCCCTTCCCACCTCCGAATCTAAGAAGCAATCCTCTCCTTCTTTTTACCCTATCTTAGAGCATTGTCCCTTCTATGTTTGGCCATGAAGTTTTTATCCCAAGGTAAAAGAGGGTGCCTACCTCGGTAAAGAAGGCTCCTAGGGTTCCAAATTTCTCTATTTAGGATTTCTAAAGCTCCTCCTTGGTGATTTCAACCAAAAATAGTAAGTTTCCTCCTCTCCTTCCTTTTTTTTCATGTTGTTAGTCTTCCTCCCACCTTATATCAGGTCAGAACCATGACCTTCCATGGTAAAACTCCACCTAGAGCCCAAAAACACCACATCTCCATGTTCTTTTGTCAGGGTCTTTCACCCCTAAAGTGGAGAAGGTCCTTCTTGCTTGAGATAGGAGCTTTGTTGGAGGAACCAACCTCTATAAGCTCAAGAACCTTGCTTTTTTGACATGTTAAATTTCTCTAGTGGCAATTTTCATAACCTTCTTCTCATATATTGCTTACTACATGCTTAAAACTTTGCTTCTATGTTTAAAATCGATGATCTCCATCTCTATTTACCATGTTCTTCTAGGGTTTTGGTTTCTTTCTATTTTACCTTCTCTAGAAGATCTAATTTGGTTACCTATGCAAATCCAATCGCTGATCTTGGGTCAAATGGTGGTTTCTCCCTCTCCCTCTCCCTTCAATTATCTCGATCGATTTGATGATGTGGCAATTTCCTATTGGTTAGTATTGAAAAATTCATATCTTCTAATCCGCTTATCCAAATTTGACAAATAAATATGTTTTGGAATTGGAAAATTAATATCTATATAATAAAAATATTTTCAAGGTCTGATTTCTTGGTTTGACGAATGGTGATTTTTTGTAAAATGAATTTAATGCATAAAATCCATAAAAATGACATCTTAATCATCATAACTCCAAAATTAACATAAAAATATGTTTTCTTCATCAAGAAAACCTAAGAAGTTCATTGGTAATATTTTCAAAATCTAAATTTGAGTTTTTCTAAAAAGTTCTAAAATTAGGGTTTGTATATATTAATGTGCACTATGTACTCTAATACATGTTAATACATTGAAAATAGGCAAAGTGGAACTTGGACTCAATTAAAGTGGTGAAAGTTAGTAATTGATATCAGTAAGAGAGGTATGTTTATTCCTTACACCCTAAGTTGGGATATTTGCAAACCAAACCTTACTTTCTATAATGAGGCTTTATTGAACCTGGTTTCCTCTACTCATGAATCTTTTGATGTATTTGCCTCAAAATTAGTATTGATGTTTTATTATTTGACTATTTAGCTATAGTAGTGGTACTTATGTACAACCACCCATAGTAGGGCATATTAATTTGCCATGGGGAACGTCTTATTCTCCCCCTGGGGAATGTGTTATTTCTCCCCTATAAAATTTTTATAGGTGACTGGGAATGTATTAATTCTCCCCTCACCTATAGGTTGAAGGTCATGTAGGTGCCTCAACCCTACTTAGTTAAAGTAGTCAATATTAATCATGCGTGCAATTCTTTTGTTATATTTTTTATGGCAAGTATCTATTTGATTATGCCTCATTCTCTTATCCTTATCATCTGATGATGATTCAATATCTTTATGTTTCATGTTATTTACTTATCTCTTGTACTTGTTCATAATGTTAAAACATACTTTGTTTTCCTTTCCCTTTTGCTGGGTTCTCTCCCAACCACCCAGGTTAGGATAAGTTGTTGAGTTGAACCAGGAGAACATAGCCTTGGGCAGGAACCTAGCACTTGGAGATGTTGCTCTAGAGATAAGATTTGAAGTAGTTTAGACTTCGCTCTACTTATATCCTTATGTTGTATCATACATGTAAACCATTATGGGATATTATGATGTACTTTTGTAATCTTTTGTGAAAATTGAATATAGTCATTATTTTAATTCCGCTGCTACACTTTGGTCTTTTGCAAATCATTATAATAAATTTGGAAAATTTCACACCAATTCGAGCATTCCTTTGAGTGTGTTTGGAATGGATGTTTTATTCTTCAAATTTTTTAGTAAGGGGGTGATCCCGCCTCCTTATGCATAGGAACTCATCTAGAAGAGTAGTTTATCTTGAATGATGATTGGATTGGTTACTAAAGTATTTAGGTATTCAATCAATGCAACAGATCAACTGATTGGTTGACTACACTACCAAACGACCATCTCAAGTGTTGAGACAGCCGTTAGGGCAGCTAGATGAGTGTCTCATGTATTGAGACTGTCGATTGGGTTGTCATGCCGATCAGAGTTCGAATTGGCTAAGTTCTATCCAAATTGAGGAGTGAACTAACTGGTTCAATCTATTGAACCGACCGGCTCGACTCAGTCTCACCAGACGGCTGTCTGGGTTAGTGATAGGGGCGTCTCGCATGGGTGATATGGCTCAGTTGAGCTGAATGAAAGTTATGGATGTTTCCCGAACTAGTTTTCTTTGCACATTACTTGGGGTGCAAGAAATTAATATGTGATATTAATTGGAATCAAAATTGCCAAATTCGTGTGTGATTGGGAAACTGCCAAACGGCCATTTTGTAGTTTGAGACGACGGTCTCGTGTGACTAAATGACTACCTGGATCACCAGATGACTCTCTTGTGGTTTACAAGTTGTGAAAAATCAAGATCTTCCAGTCTCTTCCACTCTCGCACAATCTCATACAGACTGGGAACCATGGCCCTAACCCTGCCTATAAAAGGAGGGGTACTGGGGGCTTCCCATAGTACAACAACATCAACTCAGAATTAGTTTCTTTGAAAATTGTTGTCCTCTCTAGTTTTGGTAGCAAACAGAGCCCAAGTAAGTCCTACCTGACAAGGTAGGGATAGCGACGGCAGAGAACAATTGATGATCGTTGTTGTGGGAGAGCAAGTTGGCAACTAGTCCACCAAAGGGAGGGACAACTTCTTGCTGTTAATTCTAGTTGAATGACAAGAGTTCTAGTTGGTCTGTGTGGACTACTCTAGAGGTAGGAGTCCTTTGGCTACTTCTCAGAGAGCAAAGTCAGCCTACAGTCTGTGGTGAGACCACATGAGATTTGCAAAAGTTGTTCGTGTTCATTGTTCAAGGGTGAAGACTAGGAGCAGTACAACCACCATCCAAGGCCAACTAGTCCACAATTGTATTGAAGTGAGTTTTTTCATTGGAATTTCCCCACGACCAGGTATAACCCGCTAAACCATCATTCCTATTTCATAGTAGTTGACGTGATCTTGCTATTGTGGGAATACAAATAGATAAAATTTTATTTTCGCTACTATAGTTTGTGCCTGTATTCACCAACACCAAGTACAATGAAAAATAGCATAGACACATCTAACTCAGAATCAAGTCTGTAAGAGAGTTAGTATCTAATGGGGTCCTGGTTGTAGACTACATTGGTACCAAAGATAATATAGTTGATCCTTTCACTAAAGGTCTTTCCCTAGACTTGGTGGAAAAATCCAAGTTGGGATGGGACCGGAACCCCTCATTATTCGTAGACATTAGCAATCCAACCTAACATAGTGGAGATCCCACAAATTGGGTTCAATGTGGTAATAACAAGTTATCGGGTGAATCAGATGACACTATGTAATTACTTTGATGCTTCATGCATTGATGGAGTTTTGCAACACCACTAAAAATCCTAGAGATGATGAATCCCTAAGTTTAGCCTTGCTAGTACTATGGTAAGAACTCCACCCACGTGTGCTAAGACACGCGGAAGTCTTATCGTAGTATAGTTAAGGGTCGAATCCTCGGGACAACGGTCTTGATGAAATCAAGATGGAAAACGTTTTTAGTTGAACTTAACTACTTAACAGTTGATATTTAGATTGAAAGTTTGATTTGGTTTTAAACTAAGTGCAAGGAAAGTAAAGAAAGAATGTAGAGATTAAGGTTGTAAACAATGATTAAAAGCCACTAGGATGTTATCGGGTTTCACACCACTACACATGGATCAAGACATGCAACATAATAAAACAACCTGCAAAGAGAGTCAAATCAGTTAGTATCTTGTAGTCCTAGCTTCCTTTCGGATAACTAGCTACGAGAAGTGTGGAGTATTGCAATGCCAGCCATACCATAATGAATGGTCACATGCTTTGCATTACTCCTTCATGAAATGTGTTCCTCGACCTTACCAAGATTGCACTTCCAGACGTCAACTGATTCCATTTCATAGTATGAAAGTGCAATGATGGGGGTGAGTTTACTCCACTCGTGAAAGCACTCCTAGATACCGAAACAGACATATGGTGACTACATACACCTAAGACCAACATTCAATCGATATTCAGATCTAAGGGTATAAACATAGACAATTCATACCAAAAGATAATAAGTAACACAAGTTGATGATCAGGCAACTAGCATTCATTAAACGATTGATGTTGAACTGAAGAGAAGAGTATCTCTATTACAAATTATTGAATTACATTGCATGAAATGAAAACATGGGTAGCGGGGCTACTCCCCGCACCCTAGTGAATGAAACTACTCGCTCATGTCAAGGACATAGAAGGAGGCAAGAAGAGAGAGAAAGAACGTCATCTCCACGGAGGAGGGAAAGTTGAACCCTTGGTGAAGAGAGAAACGATCTTCACACTTCGTGGTTGACTTGATGAAGGATCTTCTCTTCCCACCTTCTTTGCTGTTGAGACGAGAGAGAAGATAGCTTGGTGATGGAACGCGGATCTCAAACTGGCAGCCTTGGGGCAGTGGATGGAAGACAAAAGTGCTCTGGAGCTAGAGAGGCAGCCTCTGGGCGTCTGAGAATCGATTCCTTTTGAAGTGACCCTTGAGGTCCTATTTATAGGCTCAAGTTGAGCCCAAACGGTCTTGAGACCGAGAGGCTTCTCGCGGTCTTGGGACCGTGAGGCTTCTCGCGGTCTTGGGACCGTGAGGCTTCTCGCGGTCTTGGGACCGTGAGGCTTCTCGCGGTCTTGGGACCGTGAGGCTTCTCGCGGTCTTGAGACCGTGAGGAGTCTTTGTAATTTTTTTTTTGTGTTTTCTGTAATGGAAAGATAAGAAAAGTTAGTTTATTGATGTATCTGAAATAAATTAAGAAAGTTTAATGATTCTATTTGGTTTATCTAAGAAAGAGTATGGAAAACTAAAGATAACTAATAAGATAACGTCACAAAATGGGAGGTTATCACCCCCCCTAACTTAGAGTCTCGCTTGTCCTCAAGTTAGATAGAGCTGAGGCATGTAAGGGCGAGGCGATTTTATTTGATTAAGGTTTCCATACTCTTGCTTCAATTCTAGGTTAGAGATCTACCGAGGTCTTATTGGGGCTTCTGCTTACACTAACTATTTCGAGTATCAAAAGTTGTGTGGATCTCAGGTTCCTTTAATATTGTGAATCTCGCATTGGGACCACCTTTCTGTGCATATCATCGACTCTAATCAGTTTTATACTTCTTTAGAGAAACCTACCGGTAGCTAGAGTGGGTATGAGGGCTGGCTTAAAAGGCTTATTGTGTAACTTCCCCTTTTAGTGGGAAGGGTTGTCTATGCTTTTTAGAGACTCACTACCGGGCACGACACATCTGCCTTTATGAGGGCAGCTGGATGTACCGGCTGGGTGAGCTCTTTTATCAGCCTTTTCATATATTAGGAAACCTTAGGATCTCATTACCGGGCACGACACATCTGCCTTCATGAGGGCAGCTGTATGTACCGGCCGGGTGAGATCTTTATTGGCTCTTCATATAGGTCCTTATGCGTGGCACAACTCTCATGTTTTTATTCAACACTCTGGCTTTTATTCGAATCTCACGGGCTTGGGAAGTGGGTTTTGTTAAGGCTTTTGATTGGGTGGCCAAGCCTCTTTTATTGAAAGAAGAAATCTGTTCTTAGGGTTCCTGATATGCACTTATTTTGAAATGGGTGGTCCGCTCGCGAGATTTCTTGATTTTGGATTTCCCTGATTTCCCTCTTGACTTTGAGAGTTTTTGGTTCGCTTTGGCCCTGAAGTTGACCTGTGAAGAGTCTAAGATAGAATTGAAGTAAAAGTATAGAAACCAAAAGTGAATGAAATTTATGGATTCGCCATTTCATGCCTGTATGCTAACCTTATTTTTTTTATTTTTGAGGGCTACTTTATCTCTAACTTAGCTAGGGGTGATTCTTTCTCGGGTGAAAGTTATACTTATAAAGTTATTTTATTGAAAAAAAGTTATTAGAAAAAGTCTAAAGATAAGCGGGAAAAATAGAAAGGTTGAAGCAGAAATGATACCTCACCCTTGTCCGGTGCACTCGCCCCTAACTTATCACGCACTCTGTCCACAGAGTGTCAAAGTGATAGGTTGAGACATGCATGGACAAGGGCATTTAGGCATCAGTTAATCCTTTATTAGCCCCATGTGTTCTGAGTAAGTTGGCGGCGAACTTCCCTCGTAGCGTGTGGTAATCCACCTCTGTCATGTCCTCTACCGGTTTGTGGAGGGCCAGGATTGTATACATCCAGTAGAGGATGTGGAAGCCGCAGTCATTTGATTCTCTGATTTGCTGGGGGCATCTGTGGCAGAAGGCTGGTGCTTGGAAATGATCTCTGTCATATGCACGCGTGTGCTGACCCAAAAGATCGTGTAATTTGTCAGCACACTCCTTTGCCACCTCCTCCGTTGGTGTCCTTGGAGTTGTAGTGTATGCTTTCTGTTTTGGATCATACTGGCTATCGGAACTGTTGTAGATTATTGTTGTTCCTTCATGAAGGTCGGTTGCCAGTAACATCCAGTTCTCTTGATGAAGGAAAGGTAGCATGATGAACTTCGGAGTTGTATGCTGGAGATAGGAGATGGTTGACTCCTTTGTTCCGAAGTTCTTCAGCCCGAGAAGATCATCCTTCATGTAAGCTGACACCATATAGACCGTGTTGTGATTCCATGCAAGTAAGTATTGATAGGCGGTCATTATACTTACAGACCTGGAACCCTTGAATTGTAGGGTCTCACGGAGGGCATCTTCCATAACTAAAATATCCCCGTCGATATATACCAGCTCGTCTTTTTCGGCGTATAGCCGTGACATTATTAGCCGGAGCTCGTTATCTGAAAGTGTTTTGCAAGCCTCCGGGTCGAAGTCGGGAAATGACGGTTTAATGGCAGATTGGGGTTCCATATGTGATGAGGATGTCTTGATGGCTACCCCTGATATCAGATCAATGTCACCTTTATCTGGAGCCAGATCGAAGATGTAAGGGTTCCATTGGCTTTGCTTGGTGACATTGGATGGTTGTTTTTCTTTTTGCAACGCCGCTAGAGTTTGTCTGAAAGGTCTCCTCTGCGGTCATTGTATAGATGAAAAGAGATAACGAGGGACGTCGTCTGCCGCCATGGTAGGGTCATTGAAGAACCGTCTGTCGCAAATAAGCTCCATGGCGTAACGTCCTCGTAGGGAGTGGAAATCTTCATTGATTAGTTCAGTAAAAGGGACCTGCTGATTTAGTGCTAGGATGTGCCGTATGACGTAGAAAGCGTTGTCCCAAGAGCCTTCAGTGGCTTGGACTTGTGGGTTAATAATTCGGAACCAGGGGGAGCTCCAGTCCTGGCGAAGAGAAGGGCACGTGGCCCAAATGAGTTTGAGAAGCCGGAAAGGGATGCACCGTGCCTCCCCGACTTCAAGTCTGACAAAATTTAATAGCCCGGCCTTTAGGTCACTGGCACAGAAATTGTACACTTTGGCATCGCGGGCGACAGTGTCCACAATCATGAGTAACCAGTGTTTACAGACTTGGAAAGGCACGGTTATGTATCTCGCTTTTCTTGTGATTCCCCTTTGCAACCTTGTAATGGATTTGTGCTGTAATGCTTTATACAGTAAGCACAATCCCAGTGTGGGTGAGGCGTTGAGGATCGGTTGCTGTCGTCGAGAACTTTTGTAGATCTCGGTAGAGTTGGCAAGGAGAGTACGAAAGATTGCCATCTGCACCGGCGACTGGGATCGAAGAAGTGACTGGAAATCTTCACGCGTCAGATCGCGTCTGGTCTTTGTGTTTTGATATATGACATCCTCCCCTGCTTTGGAATCATCTACGATAGTGTTGAGGATGAAAATATCCTGTGCGTCTAAGGTAGAGATGGCCGCCATATCTAAGTCTTTCATTTTGTTAGGTAGAGGTGGCGACGGAGGTAGCTCTTGCGGTGTGGGGGGAGAAGGTTGTTCCAGGTTGTCCATGTACTGCTGCAGATCGTAATCTTTATCAGAATCAGAAGGAGTGTCTAAATCTTCATCAGTGTCTAGGAATACTCTTTCTGATTCTTCAAGTTCAGGCGCAGATGGTTCGAGTGCAGAGATTTGCTGGGCTGTTGTGGCTGGTGTAGTAGTGCTGGTTCCTTGAATGCATCTTTCGAACTCAGCAAAAGCCACTTCTTTGGCAGCCTCCCCCAAAGATCCTGCAGAAAAGTTTAGAAACTGATCCCCGAAGTATATGTTGACATTCTCTGTATGAGCAGGGGATTTGTGATCTTTATCACCAGTTTGGTGATCTTGCTGTTGTTTTGGTTCTGCTCCTCGGCTGGGGCCTGCCCCAGCATCATCTGGCTTGTCTGAGTCATCAGTTGAGGAGGAAATATTGTTTGAGTCAGCGGAGGAGTCAGAATCTTCCTCGTCATCAGCATCATCTTCATCGTCATCAGTTGTCTTCTTTTGTGCTTTCCTCTTGCACAGACGATGGATGGATTGGAGTTCATCATATGCTACTTGCACGTGCTCGTGTGTTTCGAGCAGTGCTTCGTGGGTTTCTTTACGATCTGAATAACATTGTTCGGCCGAGAGGAGTCGTGCTGATAGGTTGGTTACTTGAGCTCTTAACTTAATAAGCTCATTATTTGACGACTCCTCCTGGCGATTATGTAGTTGCGTGAGGGTCGTGGTGATGTCGTCCAGGCGCATGCTGAAAGCATGTTGTTGCTGCTTTAGCTCGCGGAGGGTCTCTGGCAGAGGCAGAGTCTGCGCAGAGATCCGATCGACTTGCGTTGCCAACACTTCATGCTGGCGTTGTACTCCCTGGATCAACTCGGGCAAGTTGTTGCAGTGGCCGTCGATGTGGTTGACTTGCTTGGCCACTGAATCTTGACGTTGTTGGATGCCTTGGAGGATGCCTGGCATGGTGCGGTTATGCTCGCCAATCTGGGCAACCTGCTGAGTTAGACCCTACACACATGAAAAAATAGAATTTAAAATGTTAGATGGGTCGGTGAGGAGGTTTCGGATGGTGTCAAATTGTCGTCCGAATTCCGCACCGACGTTAGTATAAGGGACCCCAGTGAACGAAGGTTGAGGTGGCTGGGGTCGGGGTGGAATGATAGTGTCATGCGGAAAAGACACTGTTGATGGACCCGCGAATTGCGTGGTGACTGTAGATGGGGTCACCAGCGATGTCGGGGTGGTGGTGGGTGGAAAAAATGGTGGCATTCCCGAAGAGAGAAATGGATCCGGGCAAGTTGATGGAAAGTCGGTGGATGTGAAGGAGGAGAATTCGGGCATTGTGGTGGAGAATGGGGTGCCCGAAGTGAAGAAGGGTGGGGTGGTGGAGGGGTGGTAGAGGAAGGTGGATCTGAGAATGATTGAAGGGTGGTTGATGGTGGTGGGGTGGTAGATATTGGGGTGGTGGAGGGTGGAGAGGTGGTAGTGAGCTCAACATTTAGACTCATTATAAAAGAGTCTAGTGATGAGGATGTAATATGTTCTTCAGGGAGGGGGGGTTCAGTTTCGGGGTTAGGCTTCAATGTAGGTGTCCCCGACAGCTCATGAGCTTTTACGAGCCTTCTGGAAGGTCGCTTGACTAGGAGCTTTGTTGTTTTAGCTGCCGGGGCAGTTATACTAAGTTTTGCCTGCCCTGCCTTTGCTTTCTTTTCTCTGGCTTTGACTGAAGCTATGATTTTGGCGATCTCGTCTTCAGTGAATAGGAGCTTGTCCTTATCATAGTCAGCAAGCTCTGGAAGTGGAAGCAGGGTTCTTGAAGATTTTGTGGGGGCAGAACACGTAGTTCAGCCTTCCATCCTTATCCTTTAAGATGTAAGAGTTGTTTAGTGTCTGTTCGTTGGTAAGGATGTCGCCTTTTATTGGGCTGCATTTGGGTAGAAGTCTATCCATCTTAAGATATTTGATGATAGATGTGATATGACCACCCGTGCAGATTTCTTTCCCGAGGGCGAAGGCTGATAGCTTGAGCAGCATATGCCGTCCAATGTTGACAGGCATTCCGTTGAGGACTGACCAGAGGACAAAAAGGTTGGATATAAGAACATTTCCTCCTTCGGATCTGGGGAAAAGTGCGCCGACGATAATTTTGTGTAACGTGCGCACTAGGCCAGAATGAACGTTGGAGGCCTTGCTTGTCCTTGCATCGAAGGTTGGTAACCCCGTTAATAACTTCCAGAAGGTATGCTTGTTGAACCCGGGGTGGTCTGTGCCAGCAGCTTTGGCTTTCTTCAGCTGGTCTTTATTGTCGATGAAAATTTCGTTCAGAACATTTTCGGTGATGACCACCTCATTGTTAAAGATTCTAGTAGTTATTCTGCGATCACCACCGTCCCTTGCTCGATGCATGATGTCCACCACTTCTTTGTTGAAGTAGGTGAAAAATTCTGTAGTTGGCTCGGTGTAAGAGATTTCAGCTACAAAGCATAGCCGAGAGAGGTTAGAATTGTCAAGAAGAGTGAGGATTCTGTGATAGATCTCCATCTTCATAAGTATGCTGGGGCAGACATACTTTGTTGGTATAAGGAGCTGGCTGATGGAGGGGATGTTATGGAGATGAAGGTTTTTGGGTGGTGGTGTTGTGGTGGTGATGGGAGGAAAAATAGGAACGGTTATTGTGGCAGGGTTGGTGGCGGTGGTGGAGGGTGGTGGGGTGTACTCTGCTAGGATTTGTTCCCTTACAGAGGCAGGGTGGACCTGCTTCCTGGCTCTCTTCTTAGATGTTGGCTCGGTTGTGGGTTCTTGAGCCATTCTCTTCCCCTTGGATTTTGTAGTGGGTGATTCTTTCTCAGGGGAAGGCTGGTATTCGGAGGCCTCGTCGGATGAGGTCTCTTCGACCTCCTCGTCAGAAGGTTCTTCATCTAAGCAGCGGTTGATTCTCTTGATATCCTTCATGATGGTAGTCAGGTTCACTTCTGCTGGGACTTTTCCAGTCCTTTTGAAGTTGTCGACTATGCTTTGCAAATTTGTTCGTTCGGCAATTAGCTCTTCTTTTGTCCAGAAGGGAGCGTCTGTTGTTCCTTGCTTAGCAGGTGAAGTCATTCTGAAATGATTGACAATAAAACGAAAGTTAGAAATCGTAAATTTTGGAATTATAACAAAGTAATATTATTTGCTTTTTAGTTTTAGTAGTTTGATTTAGTTCAAACGGTCCTGAGACCGTTTGGTCTCACACGGTCTGGAGACCGAGAGGATCCAAACGGTCTTGAGACCGTGAGGATCCAAACGGTCTGGAGACCGCAAGGGAGACGAACCGCGCAGGAGACGAACCGCGCGGTTGTTCATCGGCAAAGAACCATAAAAACGACGACGGCGACTAGGTCGGAGAGGAGTTCGAGCGCAATAAATTGGTTTAGCGGTGGTGTGGAGAGGTGAAGCGCCGGGTTGTCGACCTGTTGGTGTGGACGGCGAGGAGGCGAGGAGCTACGTGTTGCGAGCTGTAGAGCGGGCGCGCGACGAAGCGCGAGGGCGACAATGAGCCGGGAACGACGGCGGTGAAACTGAGTTGTTGGCTAAGCGCTTGAGACAGCGGCGCAGACGACGTGCACGAAGTGCGGGAGTGCAGAGATGAAGCTCGGAGTGGAATGAAACAGGAGAATTCGGGAATCAAGAAGAGAGAGTCGTGGATGAGGGGGGTATATTTATAGGTTTTTGGTGAGGTCAGCCTATCAAACGGTCTTGAGACCGCGAGGAACCTCACGGTCTTGAGACCGCGAGGGACCTCTCGGTCTGGAGACCGCGGGGGACCTCACGGTCTTGAGACCGCGAGGGACCTCTCGGTCTGGAGACCGCGGGGGACCTCTCGATCTGGAGACCGTGAGGGACCTCTCGGTCTGGAGACCGCGAGGGCCCAAACGGTCCTGAGACCGTGAGGGCCCAAACGGTCTGGAGACCGCGAGGGCCCAAACGGTCCTGAGACCGCGAGGGCCCAAACGGTCTTGAGACCGTTTGACCTCAAGATCATGTGGATTTTTATGTATTTTTTGATTTAAAGAAGAAAAAAAAACAAAAAATGAAGAAAGCAACAAAAACAAAATAAAAGGCTAGAAAACTCAGGTCTTGGGTTGCCTCCCAAGAAGCGCTTTGGTTTAACGTCGCTGGCTCGACAAGATTTTGCTCTGGTTATGCTGACTTTATAGGATCATGGATCTCTATGGTTTGCCTTGATAATTTGTCTGCTGGAGTGTGGTATTTCTTCAATCTGTGACCATTTACGGTCCTTTCTCCTCCATTATCATTGAGAATAATAACAGCTCCTGTCGGATATATGTGTTTGATTGTGAACGGCCCCGACCATTTAGTACGCAATTTTCCAAGAAACATTTTTAATCTAGAGTTGAATAGGAGGACTTTGTCTCCGACGGTTATATCCTTTCTTTTTATGTGGCCATCGTGCCACATCTTAGTTTGTTCTTTGTAGATTCTTGCGTTGTGGTAGGTTGTCATTCGTAATTCTTCTAGTTCTTGGAGTTGTAGTTGTCTGAATTCACCAGCGCCTTTGAGATCGAAGTTTAGTTGCTTAATGGCCCACCAAGCTTTATGCTCTAATTCAACTGGCAAATGGCAAGACTTCCCATACACTAATCGAAATGGTGTTGTTCCAATTGGTGTTTTGAAAGCTGTACGGTAAGCCCATAGAGCGTCAGATAGTTTGGTGGACCAATCGGTGTGGTGCCGATTGACAGTCTTTTCCAGGATAGCTTTAATTTGCCTATTGGAGACTTCGACCTGTCCACATGTCTGTGGATGATACGGTGTAGAAACTTTGTGGTTGACTCCGTATTTTCTTAATAAGGCTTCAAAGCTCCGTTCTAAGAAATGTGATCCGCCGTCAGATATTATCGTTCTTGGGACGCCGAATCTGGGGAATATTATCTCTTTAAACATCTTGATTACCGGTTTTGAATCACAAGAGATGGTCGGTAGAGCTTCTACCCATTTTGACACATAATCCACAGCAACTAAGATGTACATGTATCCATAGGATGAGGGGAAAGGGCCCATGTAATCAATTCCCCATACATCGAAGAGTTCGATTTCTTGCCATATGTTCAATGGCATTTCATTTCTTCTGGTAATTCCCCCAGATAGTTGGCACTTGTCGCATGATCACACGTATTCATGTGCGTCTTTTGCGATGGTAGGCCATTAAAAGCCAGATTGCAGGACTTTAAGAGCTGTCTTTTTAGAACTCATGTGGCCCCCAGCGGGGCCTGAGTGACAGTGCTCAATAACTGAAGTGATTTCCGTCTCTGGAATGCATCTACGAAAGAGTCCATCTGCGCATAAGCGAAAAAGATAGGGCTCGTCCCAGAAATATTGCTTAGCGTCGTGAATGAACTTCTTTTTGTCATGATAGGATGCGGATGGGTGAATGATTCCTGTTGCCAAATAGTTAACAATGTCGGCATACCAGGGGAATCCATTAGAGACTTTCATTAGTTGGTCGTCCGGGAGGGAGTCTCAGATAGGTACTTTGTCTTCATCCTCAACTCTAATACGGCTGAGGTGATCAGCGACGATGTTTTCCACTCCGCTTTTGTCTTTGATTTCCAAATCGAATTCTTGAAGCATCAAAACCCAACGTATAAGTCTTGGTTTTGCATCTTGTTTCTGAATTAGATACCGTATAGCGGAGTGGTCAGTGTAGACAATGACTTTAGCTCCAATCAGATATGAGCGGAATTTTTCGAACGCGTAGATGACAGCTAAGAATTCTTTTTCTGTAGTGGTGTAATTTTTCTGTGCTTCATCCAGCGATTTAGATGCGTAGTATATAACCTAGGGTTTCTTGTCGATTCTTTGCCCTAATACGGCCCCTATGGCATAATCGCTTGCGTCACACATGATTTCGAATGGTTGTGACCAATCTGGAGCTCTTAGAATGGGTGCGGAAATCAAGGCATTTTTCAGAGTTGTGAAACTTTGCAAACATTCTTGGGTAAAGTTAAATTTTGTGTCCTTGGTCAGCAGTTGTGTCATGGGTTTTGCTATTTTTGAGAAGTCTTTGATGAATCTTCTGTAAAACCCAGCATGACCTAAGAAAGCACGTACCCCTTTTACATCTTTTGGTGGCATCAATTTCGAGATTACGTCAATTTTTGCTTGATCCACCTCGATCCCTCTGTCGCTCACTCTGTGTCCGAGGACAATACCTTCCGTTACCATAAAATGGCATTTTTCCCAATTTAAGATGAGGTTTGTGTCCTCGCATCTTTGTAAAACTTGAACCAGGTTGAGCAGACAGTTGTCGAAAGAGTTTCCATAAACTGAGAAATCATCCATGAATATCTCCATTATAGATTCTGTTAATCCTGCAAAGATAGCAGACATGCATCTCTGAAAAGTGGCTGGCGCGTTACAAAGCCTGAATGGCATTCTTCTGAAAGCATATGTCCCAAAAGGACAGGTGAAAGTAGTTTTCTCTTGATCTTCCGGGTGTATAGGGATTTGGTAAAACCCGGAATAACCATCGAGGTAACAGAAGAATTTCTGATGAGCTAAGCACTCGAGGACCTCATCTAGGAAGGGCAAGGGGAAATGATCTTTCCTTGTTGCTTTATTAAGTTTTCTGTAATCTATGCACATTCTCCACCCAGTTACTGTTCTAGTAGGTACCAGTTCATTCTTATCATTAAGAACAACAGTAGTCCCCCCTTTTTTAGGGACCACCTGCACGGGGCTTACCCATTGAGAATCCGAGATTGGGTAGATGATTCCTGCCTTTAGGAGTTTGAGAACCTCGATGCGAACTACCTCCTTGAGATTAGGGTTCAACTTCCTTTGATGTTCCCTCGATGGTTTGAATTCTTCCACCATAGGCAATCTGTGCATGCATAAAGCTGGGTTTACACCAGTTAAGTCAGTCATTTTATAACTGATAGCTTTCTTGTGTCTCTTTAACTCATCAAGAAGTCTGCTTTCTTGGTCTTCTTCCAGAGTAGAGCTGATAATCACTGGACAAAGTTTTTCGCTGTCAAGGAAGACATGTTTGAGTCCTTCGGGTAAGGCCTTCAATTCAGGGGCCTTAGGTGGCTCGGTCGCTTCTATAACGGTGACAGCCTTGAGTTCTTCAAAGATGGTTGTTGGGGCTTCTTCAGCTTTTTCTAAATATTGAAGGCATTGTTGCACTAGCTCGTTTGCCGAAAATTCTACTTTCGGATTTGTCAAGGAACTTTCCAGCTCATCGGAGGGTTTGGACATTTCTAACTGGGACATCTGATATATAGCATCCAGGAGAAAAACTTCCTCTTGAATGCTTGGACCTTTCATGTTGTTAAGAACTCTGAACTGGAAAGCTTCCTTCCCAAGTCTCAAGATAATAGTGCCTTCTTCAACATCGATAAGTGCTCGGGCAGTAGCTAGGAAAGGTCTGCCAAAGATTATCGGGTATCTCAGGTCTTCTTGGATGTCCATAATAACGAAATCGCACGGGACATAGGAATTTGCTCCTATTCTGACAGGAATATCCTCGATAATTCCAAGAGGGGCAGTTATGGTAGAGTCGGCTAACTGAATTGTCATAGTTGTAGGTAACAAATCAGTGAAGCCTGATCTTTTACACATCGAATAGGGCATAATGGATATACTTGCTCCTAAGTCTGCCAATCCTTTCTTGCTGGAACCATTTCCAATGGAACACTGGATACCGAAGGAACCAGGATCCTTCTTTTTCTTTGGCATCTTGTTCAGCAGAATGTCTGAAGTGGTCTGAGCAAGTTTCACCGTTTCATGCTCTTCTGTCATATACTTTCTCGACAAGAGGGTTTTCAGGTATTTGGCCCAAGCGGGCACCTCGGAAAGAGCATCGAGGAAAGGAATATCAATGTATAATTTTTTCATAGCTTCTTTAAATTTTTGGAACCTAGTATCCATTTTGGTCCCTTTCAGCCTGTCTGGATAAGGAATTCTGGGTGGTACCTCTGGCATTGGTTCCTTTTCCTTTTCTTTCTCAGTAGAATTTTCTGTTTCTATGCTTGAATTTCCTGTTGGGGAAAGAATGGCTATATCATCATCATCATGTATGATTTTGGTGACATCAGGCAGGACACGACCAGACCGTGTGATGACGGCATTCAGTTGTTCTGGTCTGTTTTAGTTATGTCTCGGGTTTGCTTCTGGTTGCCCAGCAAAAGTGCCGGCTTGTGGCTTCAATTGAGCGGCAATCTGTGCCAGTTGGGATTCTACGGCCTTTTGTTGAGCTTGCTGGTTTGCAAGCATAGTCTGTTGAGATTGAAGCATTTGTCTAATCAAGGATATTTCATCAGATGATTGGGGAGGAGCACCCCTCTATTGATACGGAGTGACTTGCTGTCCTTGTGGTTGTTGTAGAGGTGCAGTTAACTGTGGTTGTTGGGGCTGCTGCAACTGAGGTTGTTGTAGCTGCGGGTGCAGACCTGGATGGCCATATTGGTAAGAAGGGTTCCTGGGATAGTTAGATCTTTGGAAACCCTGTCTATAATTCCCTTGACCGAAGTTATTTTGAAATCCTGGTGGTTGTCTATTAAAAGATCCACCTTGAGTCTGCTGTTGTGGGTTGGCGGTCCCTGCAGGATTCCCGTATTGGAAACCAGGATGGTTCCTTGGTTTATCTGGATTGTAGTACACCTGGCCAGGTATTGAATGGATGGAGTTGACTTGCTCTGGCATTTGGTCCTCGGGATGCTCAATAATGGGTTCATATTGCGGCATAGGTGGTTGTAAATCCATCATGACATTGTACAACAAACCACATGACAATGTGGGATGATCAGATGCATGACAGGCTTCACAAGTTCCAGTAGCTGCTTTTACTTGTTGAACCTGAGAGCTTTTCTTCTTGTCATATTCCCCGAAAGAAGTTTCGAGGTCTTGTTGCTTGCTAGCAACAGTCTTCAGGGCCTCTGCAATGGCCTTGAGTTCCATTGATTCTTTAGCTTTGTATACCTTAAGAACCCCCTTGGGTTGGTTAGATGACCTTCCCCAATTGGATTGGTTCTCGGCCCCTAGCGTAACTATATTCCAGGCGTCTTCATAGTTCTTTCTCATAAAATTTCCTCCAGATGAGGAATCTAGAAATTGCTTGATATCATCACTTACTCCTCTATAGAATGTTTCTATCAGTTGATTTTGAGATATGCCATGGTGAGGACACTTTCTCATGAGTTCTTTGAATCTTTCCCAAGCTTCAGCAAGTGTTTCTCCAGGTAGTTGGGAAAAGTGATTAATCTGTCCCCTAATCTCATAGGTTAGCGAAGGTGGAAAGAATTTCTCAAGAAACTTTTCTTCTAAAGGAGTCCAAGTAGTGATGATGGGGTGTCTATCCAAAGCGTTGTACCGGCTTAGTGCTCTTCCAGATAAAGTGAAGTGGAAAAGGTGTAACATTATTGCTTCCAAAGCGATTCCTGCTTGGGGTACAAGTCGGCAGAGTGACTTGAATCTCTTAAGGTGATCCATGCAATCGTCTCCGGGTGCTCCAGAGAAAGAGATGTCCTGCATGATCTAGATCCATTGTGTCCGGATTTCAAAGTGTGGTATGTTAATAATCGGTGGTCGGACTGGATGATCATCTTCATAATTCTTCGGGACTGCGTAGTCCCGAAGTTGCTTGTTTCTTAACGCAAGTTGAGCAGCAGCATGCTCTGCTTGGATGCGGGCCTGTTCCTCAGCTCGAATCTCAGCTTGCACCTGAGCACGAGTGTCTGCAATAAGTTGTGCTCGTTGTGCTGCTATGGCGGCGTTAACTCTTTCTGCAACAAGGCGTTGCTCTTCAGCCATCAGTCTGGCTCTTTGGCGGTTAAGTCTAATCCTTCGGTGGAAACTTCTTTCTACCTCAGAGTCGTATTCTGGTTTAGGGGAGAATCTGATGCTATGCGGGGGTTGCATACACGTTTTCTACCTGAGTAGAAAGAAAATCACACGTTAGGATAATGGAAGGAAATGAAGAAATCAAGAAGATTTGGAGTAGTATCAAGAAAAAGTGTAAAATCCTAATCAACCAAGAAGTTGTTAAGTAAAAACTAAAACGTTCCGTTGTCCCCGGCAACGGCGCCAATTTTTGATGGAGTTTTGCAACACCACTAAAAATCCTAGAGATGATGAATCCCTAAGTTTAGCCTTGCTAGTACTATGGTAAGAACTCCACCCACGTGTGCTAAGACACGCGGAAGTCTTATCGTAGTATAGTTAAGGGTCGAATCCTCGGGACAACGGTCTTGATGAAATCAAGATGGAAAACGTTTTTAGTTGAACTTAACTACTTAACAGTTGATATTTAGATCGAAAGTTTGATTTGGTTTTAAACTAAGTGAAAGGAAAGTAAAGCAAGAAAGTAGAGATTAAGGTTGTAAATAATGATTAAAACCCACTAGGATGTTATCGGGTTTCACACCACTACACATGGATCAAGACATGCAACATAATAAAACAACCTGCAAAGAGAGTCAAATCAGTTAGTATCTTGTAGTCCTAGCTTCCTTTCGGATAACTAGCTACGAGAAGTGTGGAGTATTGCAACGCCAGCCATACCATAATGAATGGTCACATGCTTTGCATTACTCCTTCATGAAATGTGTTCCTCGACCTTACCAAGATTGCACTTCCAGACGTCAACTGATTCCATTTCATAGTATGAAAGTGCAATGATGGGGGTGAGTTTACTCCACTCGTGAAAGCACTCCTAGATACTGAAACAGACATATGGTGACTACATACACCTAAGACCAACATTCAATCGATATTCAGATCTAAGGGTATAAACATAGACAATTCATACCAAAAGATAATAAGTAACACAAGTTGATGATCAGGCAACTAGCATTCATTAAACGATTGATGTTGAACTGAAGAGAAGAGTATCTCTATTACAAATTATTGAATTACATTGCATGAAATGAAAACATGGGTAGTGGGGCTACTCCCCGCACCCTAGTGAATGAAACTACTCGCTCATGTCAAGGACATAGAAGGAGGCAAGAAGAGAGAGAAAGAACGTCATCTCCACGGAGGAGGGAAAGTTGAACCCTTGGTGAAGAGAGCAACGATCTTCGCACTTCGTCGTTGACTTGATGAAGGATCTTCTCTTCCCACCTTCTTTGTTGTTGAGAGGAGAGAGAAGATAGCTTGGTGATGGAACGCGGATCTCAAACTGGCAGCCTTGGGGCAGTGGATGGAAGACAAAAGTGCTCTGGAGCTAGAGAGGCAGCCTCTGGGCGTCTGAGAATCGATTCCTTTTGAAGTGACCCTTGAGGTCCTATTTATAGGCTCAAGTTGAGCCCAAACGGTCTTGAGACCGAGAGGCTTCTCGCGGTCTTGGGACCGTGAGGCTTCTCGCGGTCTTGGGACCGTGAGGCTTCTCGCAGTCTTGAGACCGTGAGGAGTCTTTGTAATTTTTTTTTGTGTTTTCTGTAATGGAAAGATAAGAAAAGTTAGTTTATTGATGTATCTGAAATAAAGTAAGAAAGTTTAATGATTCTATTTGGTTTATCTAAGAAAGAGTATGGAAAACTAAAGATAACTAATAAGATAACGTCACAAAATGGGAGGTTATCATGCATCTGTGTGTCTATCCCCTTAGAAACATATTAGTGTCATGACTATAAGTTAGTAAGATATTATTCTCTAAATGGTGTCAAGTCTTAGGACAAGATGTTAGTAATATGTCCTTGAAGACTCCAACTAAGTGGTTGATGTTGTGTAGACCGTAACAGGAGAATCAGATTGTTCCCTGATTTCAATCATGATATATATTTTTGGATGCATGGCCTTAAGGCATCATATTTTTTATCTACCATATATTTATTATATTGTTACCAACCTATACTCTTGCACCCAAGGTTCAGGTTCAAGACTTTTATTCACCTAATTCATGCAAGGGTCACAATTAGATAACTCAAGTAGATTCAAACAAAAAGGTATCTATTGAAAGCATAGTATGGAGGACTGCTTGGCAGAGCATACCACACATTCGACTTTGTGGGGAATTGCTAGATATATGACATCTAGCTATCTATTTAGCATGGGTTAAGCCCAATATAGTGCAGCTAGTACATAGAGGAAATATAGTTTTGTATCTAGTATAAATAAGGGAAGTGTTTTATCCCACATTGCTCACACCTAGAACTTTTGTGGTCCTTATATGTAGGATCACATGTGACACTAGTGTCTGAAGGGTCCTAGGGGGAGAGTATGCTCACCTCCTTGGTGGGTATGGTGACTACAACACACACGCATGTGTGTTCACTCCACGCCTCGCCTCATCTGGCCGGGTCGGGTCAGGTCGGATTGAGCATGGGCTCAGGCATGTGACTTGTGGATTGTGGATTGTGAAGAATGTCTTCTGTATTCCGTCTTATTTTTACACTATGACACAACTATGTAATTAATTATTAATTTAGTTTATTGTTTCTTTCCGAAATAGATTTATTAATCCTAATTGAAAAGTATTTCCTTACAATTTTTTCCGCAAACGTGTACAAGAGCGATTGAGTGATAGTGTCTTAATGGGAATAGGATTTTAGTGTGTGTAAGGCTATAAATAAGCCTTCAATCATTAGGGTTAAACACATCTATCTTTTGAACATACAACCGTCAGCATTCAAATATGTGTTTATGAACCCTAACCGGTGTCTTCTCCAGTCGTCGCTTCCGAGTTGTTGCGTGGAGTTTTTCTCTTGAGTGTAGTGAGTTTATCCTTTCTCTCCCTTCAGAGACGTGATCGGTTAGGCGGTGGTTCTTGCGATCGCTGGGCTGCATTAGTAGCACAAGTCGTTAGTCATATGTATCGTTCATCGTCAAATGAGTGAGGCAATCTCTTCTATAGGTTCGTCATCGGGTCAACTAAAAAAATAACGTCTACCCACAAGGGTTGTGGGTTGCTGCTTTTTTTAAGTATAACAAGTTCATTTTTCAACGAACGATCTGGTCTAAGTTCCTAACTTAATTTTTATTTTCTCTTGCACTATTTATTCTTCTATTTTCTTATCTAGATCGGCCTAAACTATTAATGAATTTACACATGTCGTTGTTGCATGTAACGAGTTAACTAAAATTAGCAAAATGAACATCTTACCATCGGGGTTATTTGTCCTTTGTTTCAAACACCAAGTATCTTACAGAAAGTTAACATGCCATTGGTTAGTTTGCCCACGGTAACTAAACTTACCAAGATGGCTTACCAAGGTGGTATGCCAAACGCAGCCTAAGTGGTAGATATCCACCCGGACAAGACATTAGGGGCTTCAATCGCCCGAATATCAATAGATCAGCGGGTGACATTGGCTTAGTCCGGTTTATCCGTTGGGCAGAGCGAGGGGGAGGCCTTGAAGACATTGAACGGAAAGACCCTTCCGCATAGTATAGAGAAGTTGGTTTTAGTACAAGATCTTAAGGCCTCATAATAAGGCCACCACGGATAAGGTAACAAAGATGCTCGGTCCCGTGACTTTTCCTAGCCGCATCGCATTTTGTAGAGCTCTCAGGTGGTTGTTTTCAACCAGGTTTGCCTAGTGGGAAAACAGGGATGAATGATATTTCCCCAGCAATTTTCTTAAATACAGCATTGTGGGCAGTGGGGCAAATTTTGTGTCGCCGTCCGTATGTTACTTTTTGTTGAGAGTGAGTGAATATGTGCAGGAATTGAATGTTATGGTGACACATGGACAGAGGCATGAAAAGTGGCTCCTATGTCCACGGTTCTCCTTCTTTTCCCCCGATCAATTAATAAGGAGGCTCTCAATTCCAAACTGTAGAGTAGATAGGTGCATTATTCACCACCCAACTCCAGAAGCAAATATCTAAAGAGACCCGCACTCATTCCCGCTGCCAAACATCGTGCATATAAACTCAGCCGCTGGAGTTGGTCATCTGCCAAACGTTGGACTTACCCTCAGCTAGGGATGAACATCGGGTTGGGCCGGCCCGATCCGACCCACGACCCAGCCCGCATAATCCGATCCAGACCCGAACTCGATTTACAATATGGGTGGGCCGGGCCTAAAATTTAAACCCATATTTTATTTGAGCCGGGTACGGTCGGAGGTAAACTCAGGCCCGAAAACCCGAATGCCCAGATTATATTTTATGTACATTATATACATATACATCTATCTTTGTCCTGAAAGAAAAATATACAAATTTCTTGATGCAATATGTAGTATGTACCTTATCAATGGCAACATGGATACTATGTAATCAATCAACATGATGAATGAATTCATACTAATAAGATAACCATCATTGACATGAATAAACATACTTGATTTCTTTATTTTGATCTCATTGTGTCCACATATAGGAGACGAATGATCTTTTGCTCAGTGCATAGTAGATTATGCTCATCTTTTTACTCATATGCCCCCATGTAGAAGACAAATGATCTTTTGCCCTTCCAAAACCCATTTCATTGTATATACATATAGGATGAGGAGGCAAAAAGGCACAACATTGTGGACTCCATTGATTTTTTACTTCTCATACATTTACATGTACGAGAAAATAATTTGCTACTCTTTCGATATAGTGTATATACATTCTTTTGAAGGTTTATCACAAAATACATATCTTAGTAATTCAGTTTTCATGTTAGCAAGGTAGATCTATCAAATTTTGGTATGCTCATTCGATGTATATGGGCAAACTCGAATCCGGCCCAAAACCCAGCAGTCTTATATGGGCCGGGTATGGGCTGACATTTTTCAATTTTATCCGGACTCGAACCCGGCCCGTGGCCCGCTTTAAAATGTGGGTTTGGGTTTGGGACAGGCAAAACTCGGTATAACCCGGCCCGATGCTCATCCCAACCCTCAGTCGCGGAACGAGAATGGTTGTGTCGCCGTCCATTCTTATTCTTGAAAAAGAGAATGAATTATACAATTTCTTTTGAGCTGGATGAGTGGAGATTGATTTAGGTTGCCAAATATGATTGATATTGTGGTGAGGAACGTACAAAGATTGATATTGTGCTGAAAAGTCATTTTTGACGTGTATAAAACAAATATAATTTTTATCTATTGATATTTAGATCGAAGTAGAAGATAAGTGGACAACAAACGATGTTGGGGTCTTTTGTGCTGAGGGACAAACGAAGATAGATTTAGCTTTTTAAAAAGAGAAAAAAAATACCGGTGTGTAGTGTTCGTTACATGAAATTTGAGCGCTCTCTCTCTCTCTCTCTCTCTGTCTATCTATCTATATATATATATATATATATATATATATATATATATATATATATATATATATATATATATATATATAGTCAGGCTAGTGTACACTCGAGTGTACCGGAGGCACCGTACACCTCAGTCATTTTTGAAGATGCAGTAAATTTTTGAAAAATCTAAACCGTTGATCTTCTTAATTATCATAAGAACATACTATATAATAAATTTTAGCTCATTTAGACACTTATAGGTCTTGCATCTAAAGGAGGCAAAAATCATGTATTTCAAATTAGTTTTGTGTGTTGATTTTGTTGTCCTTGGATGAGTGACTTACACTCATCCAAATGAGTTCAAATTTTATATGTGACCTATTATTGTTGTAAATGAAGATCAATGGATTAGATTTTGGAAAAACATAATTTAGATAGACAAAAACCATTGGGGTGTACGGCATGATCTGTACACTCGAGTGTATTCTAGCCTGACTATATATATATATATATATATATATATATATATATATTTATTTATTTATTTATTTATTTATATATATGGGTATATCTTCGCTACCCATGCGGGTAACTAAGATTCGCTACCCGTGCATCAATTTTATAATGAGATGACACATATATGTAATGAGACAACCAAATTTGTAATGAGACAACCGAAATTGTAATATAAAAACTCATTTTGTATTACAACGTTGTTACAGTAATAAATATATATTTATTACTGTAACAGTGTTATAATATAAAACGAGTCTTTGTATTACAATCTCGGTCATCTCATTACAAATTTGGATTGTCTCATTACAAATGCATACCTTCCCATTACAAAACTGATGCACAGGTAGCGAATCTTAATTATCCGCACGGGTAGCGAAGATATACCCTATATATATATATATATATATATATATATATATATATATATATATATATGGTATATCTTCGCTACCCATGTGGGTAATTAAGATTCGCTACCCGTGCATCTGTTTTGTAACAGGAAGACATGCATTTGTAATAGACAGACTCATTTTGTAAATATAGCGTGGTATTTCTATTCTCCGTCTGGAAATAGTAAAAATATATATTTTTTACTGTAACATCGTTGTAATACAAAACGAGTATTTGTATTACAATTGTGGTCATCTCATTACAAATCCGGTCGTCCCATTACATATATGTGTCATCCCATTACAAAACTAATTCACGGGTAGTGAATCCTAGTTACCCGCACGGGTAGCGAAAATATACCTATATATATATATATATATATACACACTAGAGTGTAGCGGCGGAGACGCTATATACCTAAGTCATTTTTCATCATGAAGCGGTTGTGAAAATCTAAACTGTTGATCCTCTTAAATACCTTAAGAACATACTACATAATAAATTTGAGCTCATTTGGACACTTATAATGTAGTAGAATATGACATCAGATAGGCAGTGGAAATAAAAATTTTACAGACATATTTTCCATTAACTAGCAGATCGCGTCAATAACTATGCAATGGGAAGGATGGTTTCACAAAGATATATTGTTGGTAAGGTATGCCTGTAGAGAAAATCATATAATGATTGACATGGCATAATTACCTAGAAGGATTTAATTAATAATAACACACATATATAGGCAAGCTTCCAGTTCATCTGTTTCACTCAGTTATGAGATAATGATGATGCAGAGTGAATGTCTAGAGAATTATATTACTCAAAGACGTATGTTGTCAAGTTCCTATCCTTGTGATGAGATCATATGGATGTTAAGAGTACATATACATATTCTCATTATGTCCATGATCAGTTGTTATTGTGGAAGGTTGATAGACAACAATAACACATAAGATCAGAGTGTAAGTTGGTTGATGACTAAATCTCATTAGTCATGATATGGTAATATCAAACCAAGAACACAGATACATGTTAGAGAACATGTATCAGATAGACCCACCTTGAGAGTGACACATTATTTTGTGGTCACGGTCATCTCTCATAGTGAAGGTGGTGATTATGATTCTTAGATCTAAAATCATTGCACTCGCCACATGTCGTTGGGTACGCTTTGGCATCATCAAATGCAGTCCTGAAATATAAGTTGTTATAACGGTGATGATTGGGTGACTTTGATACATGTGGATAGACTATGAGTGATAGATATGGAATTTGCCCCTCTTATTACAGTATGATATCCTGACCACTTGATAAGCGAGATTGAGAAATGTGTGTGCATGTACATGTGAATCAATATGTGATATTGAGGTCACATTATCTCATACAGTCTACTCTTGGTTCAAGAAACATGAGTTGAACGTTGTGAGGATGACAGATCCATGTCTCAAGTTTACTCTAGATATCAGTGACAAAGGAATTATACAATCACTACAACACTTTACACAGATTGTAGGTTGAATTTGTTCTACAACTTTTTATTTCACTTGGGTAGCATTGATGTGTGACTAGGCACCACTCTTTGCTTGTGATGTCCTAATCTAGATATGGACATTCACTACCAATGTGATATGGAACTTATAGAGTCACATACATAGGAACTCATCTAGAAGAGGAGTTTGATCTTGAACAATGGTTGGATTGATTACTAAAGTGTTTAGGTATTCAATTCACGCAACTGATTGCTTGAATGGATGACTAGGTCTGCCAAACGACCATCTCACTGCTAGACGGACGTCTCATGTAGGTGAGACGGCTGTTTAGGGGTCAGGTTGATCAGAGATCGATTTGGCTAAGTTTTACCCTTGAACCGACTGGTTCAATATGATTGAACTGACTGGCTCATTTCAACTCAACTCACCAGACGACCGTCTGGGCAGGTGAGACGGGCATCTCGTTGGTGTGAGCTCGGTTGGGATGAACAAAAGTTCTGGAGTTTTTTCAAACTCGTTTCAATTGCACATACTTGGGGTGCAAGTAAATTAATGTGTGACATTAATGAGGAAATGATTTTCCAATTCATATCTAATTGGGAAAGTACAAAACAGCTGTCTCACTTAGTGAGATGACCGTCTCGTATCCCAGACGATCGTTTCACTTAGCAAAACAACTGTCTCGCATGCGATATGACCGTCTCGGCTTATGAGATGATCGTTTCAGCTAATGCAAGTTGTAAAACTTTCATAATTGTTGTGAAAATTCAAGATCGTCTGGTCCTTTCCACTCCTGCTTTAGTCCTGCATTGGCTGGGGACTGGGAACCTTGACCCTAAACCCTCCTATATATATAGGGGTACTTGGGGCTTCCCAGGGGACACAACACAGACGACTAAGAATCAGTTCCTCTGAAAACTATTGTCCTCTTTGGTTGTGGTAACGAAGAGATCCCGAGAAAGTCCTACCTGAAAAGGAGGGATAGCCAATGGGAGAGAACAACTGAGAAGTTGTCATTGTAGGAGAGCAAGTTGGTGACTAGTATACAAACAGAGAGAAAAACTCCTTCCTGTCCATTCTTGGTGAATGACAGGAGTTCTAGTTGGTCCGTGTGGACTACTCCAGAGGAAGGAGTCATTTGGCTGCTACTCGGAGAGCAACTACAACCTACGGTCCATGTCCAGACCACCAAAGTCATTGTAGAGGTTGCACAGACAATTGTTCATGGTGAAGACCAGGAGCTGCACAGCCACCGTCTAAGAGCAACTTAATATCAGTTCAAAAGAAGCGAGTTTTGTCACTGAACTTGGTCTAAGACCAGGTATAACTCGCTAAAACCATCATTCCTATTGTATAGTAGTTGGCGTGATCTTGTTGTATTGGGGAATACAGATAAAAAAAATTGTTTCTGCTGCTATATTATGTGTCCGTATTTCCCAATAGTGGTATCAGAGCCATGTCAATTTACTATGTTTTAGGATAATCGATATGATCGGATTTTGGTTTTATCATTTATTTATTGCATATGATGTAAATATTTAAACTTCTCTCATATGCATATCTGATCAAAGACCACATAATCTCAAACTAATATATATATATGCAATTTATATGTGTCTCCCTAAAATTGATTGATGGTGGATGTGTAGCGTGGTTATGGCCTAGATCCTAAATTTGTGTGTGGTCGGATGGTTTGATTCTTGTTTATTTCAATCTGCGTATCGAGCCTCTACCTCCTCTTCCCAATGTAAAGTTAATGCTTTATTATCTTTTCACCCCTTGAATGTAACTCGAGGTTTCTCTTATTCAATGTAACAAAGTAGCAATACAATAGTTTCTTTTCATACAATGTCGTTGAAGATGTGCATCGCCAGTTGAGACGACCAGTTTGTGAGACGAGCTGGCCGTCTGAAGGATCATGGAGGAAAGAAGACGATGGAACCAGATGACCATCTAGTGGACCCAACTGACCATTTGGAAGGAGTTCAATCATCGATTGGATAGGAGGTTAGACGACCGTCCCAGAAGGTCTGACCGACCATTTGGAAGGAGTCCAAACATCGGTTGGACAGAAGGACTAACTGACCAAACAAGAGGTGAGATGATTGGTTCAAAGGTTGAACCGATCTACCCAGATTGGCAATCATAGATATACATAAACCACAGGTTCATACATGTGATGTGATGATTGATCAAGGTGGTAGTAATTCCTTGGGGCTCCAAAGAATCAAATAATTACAAGTAGGCATGGCCATAACCATCACTTTTTGTTTTATATTGCATGTTTACATTGTGGGATATAGCATGTATATGATACATACTATATATGTGGTGATTGGATACAATATATGTATATGTATGTGTATACATACATATATATATATATATATAAACCCCTCAATCAAACATATTAAGTCTAAGATTCTTTACAATAACAATACACATGAAAATTTTGATCAACCAAGCGTCGATTTGCACAAAGCATGGTGCACCATCTATCTCGTAGAAGTGTGATGGTAGGTATGTAGATTGGCACAAAGTATGGTGTGTATCTATCATATTGGCTATTGGGTCGAGCTTAACTGGTAACCTGGAGAGCCCAGGCTCATAGGCATGCAGATAATCATGGCAAGGTGTTGCATATATCATCTATCTAAGAGTTCCATATGATGTAATTAGTAAGTTGACCTATCTAAATAGTCAGGTTGTGGGTGATTGGCAAAAGTCGACTCATTACTTAATGAAATATGGATCTTGGCTCATTAGAAAATTGTTCGACGTAATTTTCCGAATTGATACTTGAGGGTTATCAATTTGAAAAAATAATTAGAACGATAATTAATTAAAGACCTAATTGTTATCGCTCAAATTTTAATCAAATCAAATCAAAAATGAGTTTTTGACAAAACTGTAAATTCTTTTATAGAATCAAATGGCCACACCGAACAATCACTTTTCTCTGTGATCAGCCCTTAAGAAGGACAAACTAGTTGGGAATAACTTCCATGACTGGTTCAGGATGTTGAGAATTGTTCTCACGTAGCAGCACAAGCTCTATGTCCTAGAAACACCAAAATCAGAGGAACCGGCTCAAAATGCTCCAAGGGCTGACAAGGATGCTTATAAAAAGCATACTGAGGATGTCATAGATGTCAAGTGTCTGATGCTACGTTCAATGAACCATGAGTTGCAAAGGCAACATGAGAACATGGGAGTGATTGAGATGGTCACACATCTCAAGAGCATTTATGAAGATCAGGAAAGATAAGAGAGATTTGATGTCTCCAAGGCATTGTTCAAATGTCACATGGCTGAAGAAGATCCAGTAGGTCCTTATGTGCTCAAGATGATTGGATATGTGGAGAACCTAACCAGACTGGGATTCCCCTTGGGCCAAAGGTTGGCCACTGATGTGATTTTGCAGTCTCTACCAGAGTCATATAGTCAGTTTGTCATGAACTACAATGTGAACGACTTTGACAAGCCATTGACAGAGTTGTTGGGCATGTTGAGAACAGTTGAGACACAAATGAAGAAGGACAAGCCCAAGTCTGTGATGATGATCAGCAAGACAAAGGTGAAGTCTAAAGGCAAAGGCAAAGCTAAGAAAGTTTCTAAAGCTAGCCAGAAGCACAAGTCTTCAGATCTCAAGGTAAAAGGTGGAGTAAAAAAATAAAGAGGTGATTGTAACCATTGTCACCAGCTTGGACATAGGAAGAGAAATTGCCCACTCTGGTTAGAGGAACTAAAAAAGAAGATGGATGGCACTGAGGCCTCCACTTTAGGTATAAACCATATAAGATCAATTTGATTATTTCTTCATTTTGGTATGTGATACCAAATAGAGATCGAACATACTGATGTGCAGGATCTAACAAGAAGTAAAGGCCTTAATGGAAGGACAAGGATGGACAAGGTGGAGCAAGTGTTGTAGAAGCCATAGTCTATATTTAAATTTATCTTAGCCCAATGGGCATGTAATAGAGTTATTAGAACTGTTATTCATTATGCCATTAGAATAGAAACATTTCCTTTATGCATCTTGTATAGACAAGGATGATTATCAATAAATAATTATTAGTGCTTCTATTTCAAAGATATGATCTTGCATGGCATTGGCCCTAAAAAATCTTGTGATATTTATGTGAAATGATCAAAGATGAATGTTTATACCAAAAGATTATAATTGATAACTCAAGATTATCATTAGCATTAGTCATCTTGTATGAATATGAGAGGTTCATGCATATGAGAGGTGCATGCCTAGAATACATATTGATGTTGATCTAGATTCCCTTGGTTATTGAACCTAAGGAAACATGCTAAGTCTTACTTACACACAATAGGACATGACGTTCTTCACTAGATGTAGTGGGAGGATAAGTCTTCCATTAGACCTCATACATATGATGCATGAAGATCTTATGGAATGAATGCTATAGATAAATAATTAATACTTCATTTTGATTTACTGGTAATATGATGATATGTACCAAATGAAATGAAAGAATCAATCTCTTGAAAATGTTCAAGGAGATTGTAAATGAAGTATACCATTGATGATAGTATTAAGATACTTTGATATGATCAAATGTTGAAATACTTTATATCAATACCTTGGGTACCTTCAGGAATGAATTGTGATAATGTATCACATGACAATCTGTCTGAACATGATGATGTGTCAGAATGAAGGATTTATACCATGATCAATTAATCTAATCTTCTTACATCTTCAAATATATATACCTATCACTAAATAATATAACATATGAATGGTTAAAAGGACATTATACATGATATGATTTGGGAATGTCCCAATAGGTATAAAGGATTAAAACCCACCTTGAGAAAGTAGTTTCTTGAGAAGGTATATCCATAAACCATGATAGTTGAACATTACTAATCCATTTCCAATAACAAAATTGTTTTGTTAATAGGATAACTGAATTCCTAAAGAATCAGTGGGAGCTAAAGTATAACTCAAAATGTTTGAGGTCAACAACTAGGGTACAATGAGAACAATGATAATCATAAGTTTTTGTGGAATCTCGAGTTCATCATTTAATACAAAATAAAATATTCTAGTAGAACACATCTGAGATTGGAGGTTTGTGAATCCAACAATTCAGATGGGTTGGTCATACAGGATGAGCCGACTAGTCAACTAGAAGCCTTCTACTGAGCTATATGGAATCCATGTAAGATAACAAGGTAGGACCTGAATAGAGCCACCTAAAGGGGTAACACCTAAAGGGTGCAATAGGGTCTTATGATCAAGACCTACATGGATAACATAAAAGGACAAATTGGTTGAATAAATCAAGTTCAAAATGTTGAACATGATAGAAATTCATTTATCAATTGTCCTACTTGTTGTTGTAGTTAGAATGGACTGTGATATTTTACATATGAAAATGGAAATTGGATTCCTTAAGGGCATGTTTGGTTTGCAGTATTATGGATGGGATAGGACCTACATTCCATTATTAATTACAATTCCATGTTTGTTTGTGAATAAATTGCACAAGGATTATAATCCCTTCGAGACAAGAGTCCCACCAAAATAGAACTTTCCAGTTCCGCACCCCCTAGGTATTGAGTGGTATAACTATTTGTAACCCCCCCTGACCCTCGACCGCCAACCCTGACTTGTGATATTTCTTTTGCGGCGGTGCCTTCCTGTTCTCTCAGTGTGTAGAACACCAACAGAGGACGCCTCTGGTTGTTCCTGGTTGTGCACACCAACAAAGCTTCACAAATGGTCTAACTTCCAGCACGTACATACTACATCTGACCGAATAAACTACTTTCTCCATTGGCATAAAGGCTCTCTGTATGTGTTTTCTCCAAAGGTGTGTTGTCGTAAAGTCTCTCCTATACAACTTGCACAGATTGATTTGTTAATCGGCTTATAAATCTTAGTCTGACAGAAACTATTCGGGTGTGTTGCTGTTGTGGCAAGGAGAAGCACTCCTTTTTCCATTGATTGTTTGTTGGGCGTTGATTTCCATCTACAATCAACAGACAGCTGATCATTCTTAATTTATACATACTTTCTATTCCTCTGTTCGTGTTCGGAATGAGCTCTTCTTGGAAAAAGGAATTGTGATGGTCTTTTTATTGGTATTTTATTGCTGGTTGGTGGACGACTACTTCAAAGAATACCGAATAGGTATCTCTTCTTCTTCATATTGTTGTGTGTTATTATACAATCACATGATTCTCAAGCATGTACATTGTTAATTCAGTAAGTGATTCTCCTCCAGTTTAAATTAGTAATACATGTCAAAATGTTAACATGCTTCCTTATTACAAATATTATCAATCGGATTGTGTTTTCTGTTTCATAAACTTCAAAACAACTTAATTAGAAAGTTGCGCCCAATTGCAAGCCATTGAATAGAAGAAAAATAAATCATTATAAAAGTTTTTATCTCGCAAAAAAATAGACTAGAATGTTATTATTTGTATAAGATGATTATGAAGCTAAGTAGCAGTTCGTTGTCATTTGTACTATGCTACATGTGTTGTGACTTCTTGCACATATATTTCTAAGACAATATCAATATGAACAGTATGAATTTGGGTTCATTTTATATTATCACTTGAAGGTTGTCTTTCTCTATTTTAAAGTGTTTATTTCTTTCAATAGACAAATAGAAACTATTATAGAACAACATGATCATTTTTTCACAAAAAAAATTAGAAATATATTGAGAAACATTATGATTTGGCATTTATATCACATGTATAATATTTTTAGTCATAAAATTTAGAGATAGCATCCATAAAAATTTTCTTATATTGTATAATATATGTCTATCGTAGTAATGGCACGCTTGTTAAAAAGAGACAAAGTTACAAGGAATAAGAAACTAGTCATGCATGTTGTGCATGAATCATTTCTCATGTTGATTGTCATCATTATAATAGTTACATGGATGTATGAATGTAAAGTGTTAAGATCCTGATATAGTTTAATGGATCATGATGACAATAGAAGTGGCCTTATCCATAGATTGATATATAAAAGTGATAAGAAGTGTATTAACAATCTCAGAATGGACCATCTAGCATTTCGACCTTTGTGTTTGTTACTGACATCAGTGGGAAAGCTTGCATGTAGTAGGAACACTACCATAGATGAGATGGTTGCAATTTTTCTGTATATCTTAGCTCACCATTCAAAAAATAGGATAATTCAAGATGACTTTTCTAGATCTGGTGAGACAATGAGTAGGTACTTCCATGAGGTGTTAAATGTTGTCGACAGATCACATCAAGAATTGTACCAAAAGCCAGTTCAAATATCTGATAATTCAAATGACCACCGCTGGAAATGGTTTAAAGTAAGTGAAGAATAATACATTTTCTATATACTAGTCGATACAAATCATATGCTAATTTAAATTTATTATATAGGGTTGTCTTGGAGCATTAGATGGCACATATATTGAACTAAGAGTACCAGAGTAAAAAAGGGCAAGATATAGGAATAGAAAAGGATTTATTGCAACTAATGTACTCAGAGTTTGTAATAAAGATATGTAATTTATCTATGTGCTACCAGGATGGGAGGGTTCTACATTAAAAATGAGGGTTCTCAGAGATGTTATGGCTAGGTTAAATGGGTTTCATGTTCTTCATGGTATAAATCTAAAATTCAAAACAATTACATATTTACTATTGATTAATTATAAAGAAGTGAAACTATTTCTCTACTAAAAATTTGAACAATAGAACCTCCAGTCCAAACACACTCAGAAGGTATGTTGGAGTGGGTGTAAAATTTTCAAATCTTTATTAATGGTAATCAAAAGACCAAAGTATAGCAGCGGAAGAAAATATTTAACTATATTTAATTATAATACAAAGGGTTACAAATTTACATCATAAGGATCCATGTAGAGGAAATCTAAACCACCTCAAGATTTTCTCCAAGCTTCATCATCACAAACTAAGTCCAGGTCAACATGCCATGCATCCAAGTCTTCCACCTAGGGTTGGAAGTATACCCCAGCAAAAGAGAAACAACATAAGACATCAGCAAAGGCTGGTATGTGCATACTAAAAAGAAACTTTGAGCAATATAAGGATATAAAGGACATCAAACGTAAAGGATTCCCATGCAAGAGATAAGGACCACCCAATCGGGTATCAAGAATAAGATCACAACACATATAAAAAGAAGATACTTTCCATAATCAAAATAAATAAGATTGTGCAATGCTGGCACATAAGAAGGTAGTAGGGCACACACCCCACAACATCATCAACCTGCATGCTTGTGAGATAAACATAGCCCTAGAACAATATAAACACAATTGGCGGTCAACCCCCATAAAGCTGAAGCCTGATAGAGAAAGGAATACTGACAATATCCCAAATATATAAAACGGGTCAAAACACACATCTTGCCCAGGGTACGAGGTTCCTTGCCGTCCCAAAGAGCAGGAAATAACACATCTGCTATAAATAAACCAATGTAATTTACACTACTCTAGTGCTACTGAATCACATAGCATGTATAATGTAGAGGCAAGTAAAAAAAAGTATAGTCAGAATTATTAAGGTTGCCATCACACAATGGACAACACCAACATATAAGCATCCACATCATAGTGGGCATATATCAACAAGTAAAATCCACATCACAGTGGGTATATATCATCAAAAGTCCAACTTGCACCAAGGCAACAAGATAAGATTTCAAGAGAATATCTACGATCACAAGATCAATAACAAAATAAGATACTTCACATGAAGCATGATTTCAAAAGAACAAGACAATGTGTAGGCTAATGTCCATAGGACCAAGAGTAAGACAAAAATAGGATAATTGCTCAAGAAGAATAATCGGAGATGCAAACATACCTCAACATCAGATTCAAATGATCCAAAGGCACATCTAGGTTCAAGCCTAGTCATCCAAAGAACCTATTAGCATATATATGGGATTAGCGTTAGATTTATATTGATTATTCAAAACCCTAAAAATCGCCTTTTTATAATTAGTGAATTAGGTTATCAAAACTATTCCATATTTTAGGTTATTTAATTACGAGTCTAAAACATATTTTATTATATTTTTCTGACTTGTATATAATTAGTTATGATTTATACAAGTTATTATCTTATTTAATTAGATCCATTATATCATCCTTTTAAAACATCAGATTCAGGTGACAAAAATAATACCATTAGAAAGCTTGCATTTTTCTAAATCCAACGAATATTTATTTGTATTTTTCTGATCAACAGATTATTAGTTATTAATTTTCCAAATCCAACCAATCAGAAAATCCGATAAAGCCACAAAGGCAAGAAGTAATGAGAGAGAGGGAGAGGGGCGCTCACAATGAGTTGGCCCAATCACAGTTGGCCAACTCATCCGACCCCACAGCCACCCAGGCAAGCACCGCAAAGCAGAGAGAGCACGCAAAAAGACCAAAAAGCCCAAGGCGAGAAAACTTGAGAAAGAGAAGATGGCGGGGGTAAAAGCGGAACATGCTAGGGAAACATCTCCCTGCATGCACAGACGCCATGGAGGCTAAGCACAGAGCTTCAAGCCGAGAAGAAGCAGCAAACCAGAAAAAGGGGGAAATCGATTCCTACCTGAGAAGGCCGAATTGGCGATGCCAGGCGCAACTCGAGACCTCGAGGGAGGACGTGAAGTGGTTCACCAGCCCCAAAACCACCACAGAACCACAGGGACCTTCTGCCGTCACCATGACCGCCGACTGCAAAAGGCGAGTCGGGGAGAAGCACTCGGGGCTGAGGGAGCTTGAACCAACCCAAGAGGATGATGTAGGGGGACACGAAGAAGGTGTAGGGAGGAACTTTCTTGTTGTAAGATGTCTGGTAGAGGCGAGAATCAAGTGAACGAGAAGGAGAACAGGAGCGAGACAGGGGACCATGGCGGCACCTCACAAATTGGGGATATCGGGGTATAAATACCTAAGAAATTGGGATTAGAAGGTGTGGGAAAGCAAGAGTAATAAGTAGGGAAAATACTCAGATAAGGAATCAAGATGAGGAGGGAAAGAGAAGAGGAAAGGAGAAGGAAAGATCTATGACAACACTGTAGCCGTGCGAAATAGGAAGGAGTGGAGGTAGGGTAAAAGTAGATACCACACTATCTAAATCCAACGCTCCAAAAGGAGCCTGAGATTCCAAAGCCAGCATGACACAATAAATCAAAAATCGAATCCGGTTAAATCAAAGTGTGAATGCATTATTTCCTATTTTTCTCTCTCTTAAGTTGAGGGCTCAAACATTATCCAAATTAAGCCAAATTTTGCACAGAGGCCAATAAAGGCATGTAGATTCCGATTTTACACTTAGTTTTGCCTTTTGGAAACTTTTAATGTGTTAATTAAATCAAATTTCATTTTCTCTTTCCTCCTTCATTAATGGTATTAGGATTATCCAAATTTTATGAAACTTGACACACAAGTCATATTTATTGTGTTGAATACGAATTTTCCATCAATTTTACATATTGGAGTTATTTGAGCATTTATTTAATATTTTGAAGGTTTTACATACTTTCTCTCTCCTGATTTCACCTTTTAAGCAAACTTTCTCCAAATTGGATGAAAATTCACCCAAAGGCTATATTTATTATGTAGATCACGAATATAAGATTATTTTCCTCTTTTAAAGTCATTTATTATATTTATTTATTAATTACATCTTTTAGGCAATTTCTCTCTCCTATCTAACCATATTAATTCAAGATTGTCCAAATTAAATGAAAATTGACATGTGGGCTTATTTTAATATGTTAATTACGAATTTGAAGTCTATTCCTTATTTGAGGCTTTCTTACATGGGTTTTGTCATCTGGCCCATTAGAGGCCCATTAGATCAATTACGCATGAAATTAAGTTATTCATCATCTTATTATCACCAAATGAATTATTTGACGTACTATATTACATTATTCACACATTAGATTATTAGGATCACTCCAACCTTAACATTGTTTGGTCAAACCTAAAAGATCAAAGTTCTAGGGTAGGGTTCAAGATCGGGTATGTTACATTAATATTCATTACTAATTTATTTCATGATTGTAGGGAACTACTACTTGGTAGATGCAGGGTATGTTAATAGAGAAGGGTTTCAAGAACCGTATAGAGGGAAAATATGTCATTTGAATGAATGGAGAGTAAGTCAACAACCGTCTACAGTAAAGGAGCTTTTTAATCTAAGACATGCTCCAGCAAGGAATGTTATTGAAAGATCATTTGGGCTAGTAAAACAAAGATGGGCAATATTGAGAAGTCCATCCTTTTATCCAGTCAAAATTGCTAATAAAATTATTCTTACTTGTTGTCTACTACATAATTTTATTAGGCGAGAAATGTCCAATGACCCAATGGAGGAAGAAGTCCCTGAAGTTGTTGCAAATGAAGAATATACATATGATGATGTGAAAATTGTGGAACCAAGTTATGAATGGTCTAATTGGAGAGATAATTTATCTGCGCAAATGTTTTGTGAATGGTCCAACATGAATTAATATGATATGTCTTTTTATATTGTTGTAACAGATGATTTTCGAAATTTAGTGATGTTTTTCAATATAGCACACTTTATTAATTATCATATTTCATATTGTTATCTTTCCCTCTTGTTTATATTGGTAACATCTTAACTTCATATTCAAAATATTAATTGTGTGATTAATATGATTTAGTGATGGATAATGTCAATCAAGTCTGTCAACAAATTGTTGTGAGTAGCCATGTACCGCCTATCACACAACAACAAGCTCTAGGAATAGATGAAGGGAGATCAAAGAAGAAGCAAAAGAGAACTTGGACACTAGAGGAGGAGAAACTTTTGATCGAGGCAATATTAGAGATGGTTGTTTATGGGAAATGCAAAATAGAAAATGGTTTCAAATCTAGTTTTTTTACTGCATTAGAAAAGGATCTTGAACAAAGACTACCAGGTTGTAGTTTAAAAGCAAAACCGCATATTGAATCAAAGATAAAGGTTTTTAAGAGAGAGTTCAATGTAATTTATGGCATGTTGCATAGGAGGACTAGTGGATTTGGATATAATGACAATACACATTGTGTCAAAGCTGAGAAAGTTGTTTGGGACAACTACATCATGGTAAGCAACCTTTAATTTTATATATTTGATCATTTAATTTGTGAGCTATTAATATTTTTGTATGTGATAATGACAGAGTCATCCTAAAGCAGAGTCATGGAGAAATAAGAAGTTTCCACATTTCAATAGCCTGTGTACTATCTTTGGGAAGGATCGGGCAATGGGAAGTAATGCCCAAGATGTTGAGGACATGACAACTGCCATGGATGACCAACAACAAAATGGGGAAAATGTTGATGTTGAAGATTTGGATGAAAGTGATAATGACCAACATCCCCCCCCCACAAGTACACCTGATTTAGGTACAAAGAACAAAAATCAAGGCAGGAAAAGAAAAAGAAGTAATGAGAACAATATTGCAAATGTGCTATCTGATGTGGCAAAGTGAATTGGGAAAGACATTATAGTAGCAGCAGAAATAATGTGTGAGCCTGTGATGACAAAAATTGAGAAGGAAAAAGAGACTGTTGGTGATGAAATTGGGAAATTGTCCAATCTCACTGAGGAGAAGATCGATGTCATAGTGCAACTAAGCATAAATGATTGTCTATGTCATGCATTTTTCCAGTTTCTCAAAGAAGACTGTGAGTTATTCTTGAAGAACTTGATAAATAAGAGATATAATTGAAGTCTTATCAAAAGTTCAGAATACATTTTATTTGAACTTATGCAAGGATATTACCTTTTCTAGGCTCAACTTTTCTAGATTTTTATGATTTGGTGATTTTTTTTTCTTTTACTTTTTTTTGTTTCATGGCATGTGTTGAACTATGTGTGATGATTCATCTAATATATTTTATTTTAAAAATAGTATTCAAAGTTTCATTTATGGAAAATATGACACTTTTCATTGTTACATCATTACTCCATTACTCAAAAATCCATAACGAGAAAAATTATTCTTATATAAATATATTAAATACGAGAGTGAAATTGTAATTTTTTATCTTAATTTGACTTTTGTGATTACAAAGTTGACTTTTTGGTAATTGACATTGATCTAGATGATCGTTAAAACAAGATTATAGGAACAATTCATATGTTTACATAAGTCATGACAAGTCTTATCTTGTGTTGCATCCAAACATAGGATGGGATCTTCACAACTCCCATCCTCCACCTATACCTGCTAATCCCATCCTTTAGCATATCTCGTCCTAATCCTTTCCTGCAAACCAAACATGCCCTAAGGGAATACATTAGAGGATGTGTACGTGACACAAAATAAAAGGTTTCATAACTTCATCAATACAAATTAAGTCCATAAACTACAAAGTTCAATCTGGGATTGAAACGAGCAACTCAGAAGTGGGATATTTTGACTTGACAAGATAGTCAAAGAGTTTGACTTGAATCATGACAAAAGAAAAAATATGTGTTTACAAAAAGATTTAGTGGGAGCATATATGAATATTTCACATATGATGAGGAATAACATCTCAATATTGTGAATATTGAGAACTGGCATAAAAACTCCTTTAGCAATGAAGGATAAGGTAAAACCTCTTATGAGATAAGGACCAAGACCTATGACATAGTTCTTGAAGGTTTTACAATGGAACTTTAAGCACGTACAATAGCAGTGTGTTGAAAGAGTTCAACATGGAAGGATTCAATGAGAGGGAATTGGGATTGGTCTCTCATGAACCCTATATTCCTATTCTTGTGAAGAATGGAAATATCATGAATTAGATTCCATGGGCCAGCCCAATAGTGGATCTATCATATAAGCTATTAACAAGCTTATCCCATATAATCTTGTATGTATTAGACATGACAAGATGATATAAATTCCAATAAAGGTTATTGGAAAGTCATTAAAGATATCCATTGGTACTTGAGAAGTGACTGAGGATAGATTTCTAGTCAATGATGATAGAAATAAAAGGAAGAGTTGGATGTAAAGAGTTAGATTGATGCAAGCTTCCATAAATGACAAAGTGATCATAAAATTAAAATATGTTTGATTTAAAAGAATTAGTGATGATTAGTTGGGAAGGTTCCTAACTAATTAATGCTAATCTACATTAGAAGTTGAGTATATTTGTGTCATGAACATAGAATGATACTATGTGGATCTAAAGGTTCATAGGATGAACTTATAGATGCTCCAACTATTGATAACTCATTAGAAATACTATGGCAACAATGGAGCTAATTGTTAGATAAGGAATATCAGATACCATATTATGGTGGTTTCATCTCAGAGTTAAGAGATAAGAAACATGCAATATACCGACTATAAGCAAAGTGTTGCTAACCCGCTATTTTAGCACTAGCGCAGCAGAAGCATGTTGCACATGTTTAGATCACTAAGAATGAGATATGTTGGTGATTGGCTCTAAGTACAAGTGGGCATTTGTTGGTAAGGTATGCCCATAGAGCAAATCATATGATGATTGACATGGCATAATTACCTAAAAGGATTTGATTATTAATACCACATATATAGGAAAGCTTCGAGTTCATCTATTTCACTCAGTTATGAGATAATAAGGATACAAAGTGAATGTCTAGAGAAATATATTACTCAATGACATATGTTGTCAAGTTACAATCCTTGTGGTGAGACCATACGGATGTTAAGAGTACATATACATATTCTCATTTTGTCCATGATTGGTTGTTATTATGGAAGGTTGATAGACAACAATAACACATAAGATCAGAGTGTGAGTCGGTTGATGACTAAATCTCATTCGTCATGATATGGCAATATCAAACCAAGAATGTAGATGCATGTTAGAGAACAGTGTATCAGACAGACCTACCTTGAGAGTGACACATGGTTTTATGGTCACATTCATCTCTCATAGTGAAGGTGGTGATTATAATTCTTAAACCTAGAATCACTACACTCATCACATATCACGGGGTACGCTTTGATATCATCAAACGTAGTCCTAAGATATGGGTTGTTATAATAGTGATTATTGGGTGAATTTGACACATGGGGATAGACTGTGAGTGATAGATATGGGATTTGTCCCTCCTATGGGAGTATGATATCCTAGCCACTTGATTAGCGAGATAGAGAAATGCATGTGCATGCACTTGTGAAACAATATATGATATTGATGTCACATTATCTCAGACAGTCTTCTCTTGGTTCAAAAAAGATGGATTCAACGTGAGAGGATGACCAACCATGCCTTGACTTCATTTTGGATATCAGAGACAAAGGAATTATACAATCAATGCAACACCTTACATAGATTGTAGGTTGAAGTTGTTCTCCAACTTTCCATTTCACTTGGTAGCACTGATTTTTAACTAGACACAACTCTTTGCTTGTGATGTCATAAGCCAGTTATGGACATTCACTGCCAATATGATATGGGACCTATAGGTTCACACACATAGGAACTCATCTAGAAGAGGAGTTTGATCTTGAATGATAGTCAAATTGATTATTAAAGTGTTCAGGTATTCAATTCATGCAACTGATTGCTTGAATGGTTGACTAGGTCTGCCAAACGACCATCTCACTGAGTGAGACGGCCTTATGGGCAGCCAGACGGGCATCTCATGTAGGGGACATGGTTGTTTGGGGGTCAGGTTGACCGACGATCAATTTGGCTAAGTTTTTCCCTTAAACTGACCAGTTCAATATGATTTAATCGACCGGCTCTTGTCAACTCACTAAACGAATTTCTAGGTGGGTGATACGAGTGTCTCACTAGTGTGAGATGGCTCAGTTGGGATGAACAAAAGTTTTGGTGTTTTCCCAAACTCATTTCAATTGCACATACTTGGGGTGCAAGTAAATTAATGTATGACATTAATTAGGAAATGATTTTCCAATTCATATCTGATTGGGAAAGAGTGAAACGACCATCTCACTTAGTGAGATGACCGTATTGCATCCCAGACGACCGTCTCACTTAGCAAAACAACCCTCTCATGTGCGAGATGACCGTTTTGGATTACAAGACGATTGTTTTGGCTGATGCAAGTTGTGAAACTTCCAAAATTATTGTGAAAATTCAAAATCTCCGGGTCCTTTCCACTCCCGCTATAGTCTCGCATTGGTTGGGGACTGGGAACCTTGACCCTAACCCCTCCTATATAAAGAGGAGTATTGGGGGATTCCCAGGGGACACAACACAGACAACTGAGAATTAGTTCCTCTAACAATGGTTGTCCTCTCTGGTTGTGGTAAGCAAGAGAGCTTAGGCAAGTCCTACCTGAAAAGGAAGGATATCCAATGAGAGAGAACAACTGAGAAGTTTTCATTGTGGGAGAGAAGGTTGGTGACTAGTACACCAACAGAGAGGAAAACTCCTTCACGTCTACTCTTGGTGAATGACCAGAGTTCTAGTTGGTCTGTGTGGACTACTCTAAAGGAAGGAGTGTTCGTATAGTATGCCCAGAGAGCCAATCATATGATGATTGCAATGAGGCATATAATACTTGATTTGATAATGATAAAGGTAATTTCATCTACTATGTTTATCTCACTCATGATATGATGACACATACATGATATATGTCTAAGGAATGATGTGACTCGATGACATATGTCTTCAGGTTGAGGACTTGAACAATGAGATCATGTGTATGTTAAGAGTAAATACATTCTTGTTATGTCCCTAGTCGGATATTATTGTGGAAGAAAAATAGACAATAGTAATACATAAGACTAGAGTGTGTGTTGACTGATGACATAGTCTCATTAGTCATGATATATGATATCAAGTCAAGCACACAAATATATGTTAGAGAACAATATATCAGACATACCCACCGTGAGAGTGATACATGGATACCAAGGAATGGTAGTCACAATCATCTCTCATAGTGATGGTGGTGATTGTGGTTCTTAGACCTAAAATCTCTACACTCATCACATGTGATTGGGTACACTTTTACATCATCAAACACAGTCCTGAAACATGGGTTGTTATAACGGTGATGATTGGGTGACTTTGACACATGGGGACTTAACTGTGAGTGATAGATATGGGATTTGTCCCTCCTACAAGGAGTATGATATCCAGGGCCCCTTGATAAGCGAGACTAAGAATTATATGGCCATACTCATGTGATTCAATATATGATATGTAAATTCACATGCATCTCAGACAGTCTGCTCTAGGTCAAGGAACATGGATTGAATGTTGAAGAGGATGACGTTTCATGCCTCGAGTTCAATCCAGATGTGAGAGACAAAGGAACTATACAATCATGGTAACACTAATCACATATTGTAGGTTGAAGTTGTTCTCCAACTTTCTGAGTTACTTGGGTAGCAATGCTGAGTTACTAGATTTCACTCATTGCTTGTGATGTCATAAGTTGTTATGAACATTCATTGCCAACGTAAATTGGAACTTGTAGGGTCACACACATAGGATACCCTTGGAAGAGGAGATTTTCCATGAATGATGTTTAGATTGAGACTAAAGGTGTTTAGGTATACAATTAAACATACAATTGACTGAATGGACTCAGAACTATCAATTTCAAGTGTTGAACTAGCAGATTAGAGTGTCAGGTCAATTAGAGACTGCATTGGCAATATTAGGACTGCCAACTGACTGGTTCACCCTTATGAGCTGATCGGCTGGTGTGAGCCAACTGACTGGATCACTTGGTGAACTGGGTGGCTCATAGTCCTACCAACTAAGGAAATAAGGACTTTCCCAATTGGAAGAAAACTTTTACGTTTCACTTGTTCGATTTGATTGGAATAAGGATTAATCTTTGCATTAATTGGAAATGATTGAGGAAAGTCAATTGCGGGAAAGTCTGGGAAGTGAAACGACTGGTTCACTAGGTGAACTGATCGTATCACCTTCCCAAACAACCAGTTCAATTATGAACTGATCGGCTCACCTTCCCAAATGATCATTTAGTTGTGAACTGATCGGTTTGACTATCATAGTACAAACTATTCATGTAATTTTCAGATCCTTCTACTCCCGAACAGACTGAGAACCCTGACCTGCCCTCTAATATAAATAGAGGGGTATTGGGGGCTTCTCAGAACACACAACTCAGAACATTAGTTGCTTTGCAAATTTGTTGTCTTCTCTAGTTTTGATAACCGAGAGAGCCTAAGCAAGTGCTACCCGACTAGGGAGGCACCATGAGGGAAAGGCAACTATAGAAAAGCAGTCTGAGTTTGGGAGAGTAGGTTGGTGCTAGTACACCAACAGGAGGGTCATATCCTTCCTGCCAGTTCTTCTAGAATGGCAGGAGTTCTAGGTGGTCCATGTGGACTATCTATAGAGGCGAGAGATGTCTGCCGCTCAGGAGGACACGTCAGTCGCAGTCTGTGGTGGAGGCCATAGTCCATGGTGAAGACCAGGAGCTTCACAAATACTATCCAAGACATGGCATTGAAGACCGCACATGGCTGTGAAGTATTGTCATTGGGCAAGCCCCAGGACCAGGTATATCTCACTAAAACCATCCTTCCCATTACATAGTCATTGATGTGATCTCCTGTTATGGGTTAATGGCCAGTAAAATTTTTATTTCCGCTGCCTACTCTGAGGCCATAAAACCCAATAGTGGTATGAGAGCCAGGTTAACATATTGTGTTTTGGGATAAATTTATATGATCGGATTTTGGTTTTATTATCATTTATTTATTGTGTACGATGTGAATATTTAAAATGCCTAATGTGCATATCTGAATAAATACCACATGTGACCAAAAACTAATATACATATATGATATGGTATATATGCAATTGATACATGTCGCCCTAAAACGGTTTTGATGGTGGATGTTTAGCATGGTTATGGCCTATAAACCCTATGTGTGCTTGGTTGGTTATGGTTATTTGCATCTCGATTTGCATATCGAGCCTCTACCTTCTATTCCACATGTAATCGGAGATAGCTCGAGATCCTTTCTCTTCTACCTTTGCTCCCCTCAAATGTAACTGGAGGTTTTCCAAAGATTATGTAAAAGTAGGATAGTTTATTTTCTGTTACATCGAAGAAGAAGACGCTCAACACCAGAAGAGTCGACATCCAGATTATCAAATGTTGAGAAACTTGGCCAAACCACTGTCTGAAGTGCTTGGCATGTTTATGCTAAAGCATGAATGAAGAAAGGACAAAACATGTGATAATGTTCAGCATAGTGAAGTCCATAGACTAAATCAAGGTAAAGAAGTGTTCTGAAGCCAAGCTTAGGTCCAAGTCTTCATCACTCAAGATATGGAGAGGGGAAAGTAGGAAAGGGAAATAACCTCTTTATAGAGGATCTTGGTAAGATGATAGAGATAGAGATCTCTACTTCAGGACCTGAGAGGAAGTAAGCTAGAAACTGTGTGGAGCAAGAGTTGTTACCATTATAGTTACATTATGCCATTCATGGTCATGTAATAGAATTAGTGAATTGATATTATATACCTACCATCCATGTAGAACATCATACATCTTGTATGGGAAAGAGTGTAATGGACTGATGTTTCATTTTAAAGATATGCTCTTTGATGGCAACGCCTATGTCTCACTAACTATACTTGATAGTTAAAGAGACAAATGTGTGTGACACATGTAACAAAGAACATGATAACTCAAACTTGAATGCATGTAGTGATGTCATCTAGAGTGCATAAATGGGATAGAACCTTCTGGAATCCATACGATGGATATCTAGACTCTTTTGGTTGTTGAACCAATAGAGATATGCTAATCTCATTCATTGTGCAATATGACAAAGGTTCTTCACTAGATGTAGTGGGAGGACAATTATTCTATTAAGGATTATACATATTGATGTATATAGACCTTTTAGAATAAATGCTAAAGGTAATCACTAGTACTTCAATGTATTTACTGATGACCTCAATAGATATGATAGTTTGTATTTAGTGAAATACAAACATGAATCTCTTGAAGTGTTCAAGAAGATCATAATGAAGTACATAATTATCTTGGTATAAGTATTAAATTTTGATAATATCGATTTAGAAATACTATGAACCAAGAGTTTGACAACCTTCTACAAGATCATGATGGACTCCATCTGAAACACAATGATAGTGTATCATGAGAAGTGTATCAAAAAGAAGGAATCACACCTTGATAAGTCGGAGTGTGATTACTAGCTAAAACTTCAAATTTCCTTTTGGGCACATGCTTTACACTGGGAATAAAGAGAACCACAAAATGTTGTGGAATCTCAAGGTTCCATAAGTAACACACAGAACTCATGGTTTTGGCAGAACACGCCTAGAGCTTGAATGATATATGATATATTATGGACAATAAGGTGGTGAGTTGATCATATGATGAGTCAATAGTCTACCTGGAAGCTAATGAGAGCCAGAAATTGAGATATGGCTTGAAGCCATAAAATCCAAGATGGACTCCATATACATCAACAAAGTATGACCTTGGTTGATCAACCTAAAGGGGTAAAACCTATAGAGTACTTTTGGGTCTTCCAGAAGAAGACTGACATGGAGGGTAAGTTGGTTGAAAAGAGTTTCTAACAAGTTTAAGATTTTGAACATGGTGAAATCTTTTCAGCAGTTACCATGGATAAATCCATCTGGATAATGCTTGCCATTGTAGCTTAATATGACTATGAGATTTGGCATATGGATGTTAAAACTAGATTCCTTAAATGGAATATTGTGCAAGATATGTATGTAACACAACCTAAAGGTTTTATAAATCCAATAATACAAATAAAGTCTATAAAGCTGCATAGATCAATCTTTGGATTGAAGAAAGCACCTCAGAATTGGATCTTCAATTTGACAAGATAGTCAAAGAGTTTGACTTGAGTCAGAATGAAGATGTAATGTGTGATTACAAGAATTTAGTGGGATCATATATATATATATATATATATATATATATATATATATAGAGAGAGAGAGAGAGAGAGAGAGAGAGAGAGAGTCAGGCTAGCGTACACTCGAGTGTACTGGAGGCATCGTACACCTCAGTCATTTTTGAAGATGCAATAAATTTTTGAAAAATCTAAAACGTTGATCTTCTTAATTATCATAAGAACATACTATATAATAAATTGTAGCTCATTTGGACACTTACAGGTCATGTATCTAAAGAAGGCAAAAATCATGTATTTCAAATTAGTTTTGTGCGTTGATTTTGTTGTCCTTGGATGAGTGACTTACACTCATCCAAATGAGTTCAAATTTTGTATGTGACCTATTATTATTGTAACCATGAAGATCAATGGATTAGATTTTAGAAAAACATGGTCTAGATAGGCAAACACCATTGGGGTGTACGGCGTGATCTGTACACTCGAGTGTATTCTAGCCTGACTATATATATATATATATATATATATATATATATATATATATTCCTCATATTGATGGGGAGTATCATCCTTATACTGCAAAATCTGGCAACGAAGTGCATTCTAAAATGTTTTAAAGAATCATCCTATGTGATAGAAGTCAAGATCTATAGAGAGATCAAGAGGGCTTCTTGTCCTAGGAAAGAGAACATACTTTGGCCAGATGTTGAATGAGTTCAGAATGGAGAGAGAAAACTTGTCCATGTTCTATGGAGTTAGTCTCTCAAGAGCCAAGTGTTCCAATTCTTATGAAGAATAAGGAACACATGGATAGATTCCATATGAATTCACAATTGGATCTATTACGTATGAACTCATCTCATTATCTTGTATGTACTGGACATGACAAGAAAATATGAAATAATTATATTGTATGTATTGGACATGATAAGAATATATGAATTCATCATATTATATGTATTGGACATGACAAGAAGATATGAAATCGTAATCTTGTATGACAAGATGATATAAATATTCAATTATCTCGTATGTATTAGACATGACGAATGGATATCTGTCGAACTCCAGTAAGTGTTACTGGAATACCATGAAGGACATTTTTGTGTACTTGTGAAGTACTAAAAGGATTAGTTCTTTAGTTATAGTAATAAGTAATATTTAGGTGTAACCCATAGTGGAAACCTTTGGTTGCTTCTTAGAGAGAAACTGCAACTTGTAGTCCATGGACGGACCACCGAACTCACCGCAGAGGTTGCACAGACAGCTATTTATGGTGAAGACTAGGAGTTGCACAACAACCGTCCCAGAGTAACTTATCAGTAGTTGCAAAGAAGTAAGTTTTGTCATTGGACTTTCTCCAAGACTAGGTATAACTCAATAAAACCATCCTTCCTATTGCATAGTAGTTAACGCGATCTTGCTATATTGAGGAATAAGGATAGATAAAAAAATTATTTTTGCTGCTATATTTTGTGCCTGTGTTTCCCAACATATACCTACTCTTGGAGAAAGTCCAGCGACAATCCTTATCGATGTAGATGTGCACTCTATCTTGGGTGGTATCAGTGCATCTCTTGGTTGCATTGAGACCCGTCTGGCTGCTCCTCCGTGGGCAACAGACTCGGACAACTACTGCAGCTGCTCCTCCATGGACAACAGACTCGAACAACTACTGCAGTGGCTCCTCTAATCTCTCCACAGACTGTGAGTTGATGTTGCCCTCTTAGAAATAAGCAAAGGACTCTTGCCTCTAGAGTAGTCCACACAGACCAACTAGAACTCATGTTGTCCTGCTAGATCAGATCGGAAGGAGTTTTGCCGCTCATCGACCTACTCTCCCGCAACAATGATCCTCAGTTGTTTCTCTCTTGTAGCTATCCCTCCCTAGTCGAGTAGGACTTGCCTAGGCTCTCTTCGTTACCACAACCTGAGAAGACAACAATTATTAGAGTAATTGATTCTCAATTGTCTGTGTTGTGCTCTAGGAAGTCCCCAGTACCCCTCTATTTATAGTAGAGGTAAGGGTCAGGGTTCTCAATCTGTGCGGGAGTGGAAAGGACCGGAAAATCTAAATCTTTCACAATAATTTTTGAAGTTTCACAACATGTGACAACCGAGATAGTCATTTGTCACAATCTAGATGGTCGTTTGGCATTTTCCAATTTTGCACATATGTCAACAATTCAATTCCAATTAGTGCATGTGATGACATCAGCACCAATCCTATGTGCAATCTAATTGCACCCCTGAGACAGTCGTCTAGTTCATGTGAGATGGGCGTCTCACACCACCTGAGATGGTCGTCTCACACAAGTGAGAGGGCATCTCGTAGTCCGAGTCAGGCATAATTCCAACCAATGCACAATACAATCAGCCTGACACTCCAAATGGCTACCTCAACACTTTATCTGACCATTTGGTAGTCTAGTCATCTTATCCGTTGAGTGACTTGAAATACCTAAACACTTTAGTAATCAATTCAATCATCATTCAAGATCAAACTCCTCTTCTAGATGAGTTCCTTAATGTGTGACCCTATAGGTCCCATATTACATTGGCAGTGAATGTCCATAACAACTTATGATATCATAAGCAATGAGTGGTTTCTAGTCACACATCATTGCTACCCAAGTAAATGGAAAGTTGGAGAACAACTTCAACATAATAATCTGTGTATGTTGTTACGGTGTTTGTATAGTCCCTTTGTCACTGATATCCTATAACACCTGGGCCCACTGCCCAAGGCTCTAGTAGAGTTTCAGGAATGACGAATGGTCCCATAGATCACCAGTAGCCTTAACTGTGTGCTTTGTTAGAGCCATTTGTAACACCCGGATCCACTACCGAAGGCTCTAGTAGAGTTTCAAGAATGACGATTGGCCCAACAGATCACCACTAGCCTTAACTGTGCGCTTTGTCCTCAATCACACACAAGCCAGGATAAACTTCCCAATTGGTCACCCATCCTAGTACTACTCCAAGATGAGCATGCTTAACTTTGGAGTTCTTTAGTGATGGACTCCCAGAAAAAGAGGTGCACCTTGGTGATATGGGTAGTCCAATCATTCCTTTTAAGATCATTTTATCTGATGCCTCAAATCTTGGGACGTTACATATCCAGATTGAACTAGAGGCATGGAGCAATCATCCTCATTATTATTCAATCTTGTTTCTTGAACTAGAGAAAATTGCATGAGGTATATGTAAGCTCAATATTGCATATTGACTCACATGCATATGGCCATACTTTTCTCAGTCTCGCTAATCAAGAGGCCTTGGGCATCATACTTGTGTAGGAGGGATAAATGTCATCTCTATCACTCACAATCAATCCCCATGTGTCAAACTCACCCAATTATCGTTGTTATAACAACCCATATTTTAGGACTGTGTTTGATGATGTCAAAGTGTACCCAATGACATGTGATGAGTGTAGTGATTTTAGGTCTAAGAACCACAACTACCACGATCACTATGAGAGTTTACTATGATTTCCATGATGATGGCTTCCATGTGTCAGTCTTGTGGTGGGTCTGTCTGATACACTATTTTCTAACATGTATTTGTGTGCTTGGTTTGATATTGTCATATAATGACAAATGAGATTCTGTCATCAACTAACTCACACTCCAATCTTTTGTGTTATTGTTGTCTATCAACCTTCCACAACAACAAGCGATCGGGGAGATAATGAGAATATACATGTACTCTTAACATTCATATGATCTCATTTCTTCCAAGTCATGTACATGAAGATGTACGTCATTGAGTAATATCATTCTTAGACATTTATTATGTTATTCATTATCTCATAACTGAATATATAAAATAAATCGGAAGCTTGCCTTTATTATTAATCAAACTATTACATGTTATGCAATTACAGTCATCGTATGATTGGCTCTCTAAGCATATATACCAACAGACTCCCAGTTGTACTTAGAGCCAATCACCCATGGATCTCATCCTGAGTGACCTAACATGACCATCATGTTTCTTCTACAAAAGTTCTTTTATATTGATTTTATCAACATTTGTTATAAGTCATTATTTTACAATCTTCACATCTCTTCATCATATGGCTACTCGTATGAGATGGAAGTATCATAGTATGCTATCTGAGATTCCTGCCCCAACTAGTAGCTCCATTGTTGTCATCAGTATTTCTATTGTGTCATCAATGGTTGGAACCTCACACAAGTTCATCCGTATGAACTTCTTGTTCCATACAGTATCCTCTGATGTTCTTATAACACAGAGATACTCGGCTTCTTTTGTAGATTTGAACAACTGTCATTAGCTCAGAATCCTTTCTAGCTTACAGTTTTCATTTTTCATCAAACATAAATCTAAATTGCAATTATTTTGTTAGTTTGGAAGCTTGCATGGGAGTAACCCTTTACATCCAACTCTTCCTTATTACCATAACCAAGGAATCAGTCCTTTGAGTACTTCACAGGCATCTAAGGATTTTATTTATGGTAGTTCAGTGACTCTCACTAGTATTTGACATATAACTTCTTGTCATGTTAAAAACATACAAGTTTTCTAGACATGTATATATATGTCCTCTCATCATGTCCAATACATATGATATGATTGGATATCATCTCATCAAGTCCAATACATACAAGATAACTGGATATTTTCTCATAATGTCCATTACATATGAGATAACATGATAAGTACATAACATTTCTTTCAACATTGATCCAATTGTGAGTGCATATGGCATCTATCCATGCATTGATATTCTTCATAAGAATTGGGACACTAGGCTCCTGAAAGACTAACTCCGTGGATCGTGGACATGTTTTCTCTCATTGAGTCTTACATGATGAACTCTTCAGTATCTTACCAATGTATGTGCTTTTACTTAAGTCAAGAAGCTTTCTAGATCTATATCTATACACCTCGATCCATATCTCATAGGATGTTTCTCCTAAACCCTTCATATAGAAGGTACTTTCTTTGCCAGGTTTTAACATTTGCAGTATAAGGACGTTGTTCCCCATCATGATGTGGAATATTAATATGCTCCCACTAAATATTTTATAATCACAGATTCCATCTTCATTCTGACTTAAGTCAAACCCTTTGACTGTCTTGTCAAATAGAAGATTCCAGCTTTGAGATGCTTGCTTCAACCATAGATTAACTTTTGCAGCTTACAGATTTTATTTAATGGATTTATAAAACCATTAGGATGTGTCACGTACACATCCTCTTAATTATTCCAATTAAGGGATGCAATTTTAACGTCCATATGTCAAATCTCACAGTCATACTAAGCTGCAACAACAAGCATGATCTCGGTGGATTTAACCATGGTAACTGGTGAAAAGACTTCATCATGTTCAACACTTTGAACTAGTTTGAAACTCTTTGCAACCAATTTACCTTTCCATGTTGGTCTTCTTACAAAACTCAAATGCAGCCTATGGGTTTTACCCCTTCATGTGGATCTAGCAAGGTCATACATTGTTGGTGTACATGGAGTCCATCTTTAATCCCATGGCTCAAAGCCTTCTCAAATTTTGGTCCCTCAATAGTTTCTAGGTATGTTGTTGACTCATATTTATGATCAACTCACCACCTTTTGAGTTATAATATATCAAAATCTTTCAAAAGGTGTGTTCTATGAGAACTAAAGTTCTGTGTTTATATAAGGAACTTGAGATTCTACAACAACTTGTGATTTTCCTTGTTCCTGTTGTACCTCTTTAGGTTCTATCTTTTCTTATTTGGCTCAAAAATTTTGAGTTTGACTTTTTCTCCCACTGATTCCTTTAGAACTAATTTCTATTTAAGAATTTAGCCATCCTAGAAACAAACACTTTGTTGTCGGGTTGGAATATAAGTAGTATTCAACAAGATAACATTCATGTGATTGTGTATAAAGCCTTTTAAGGAACTATTTTCTTATGCAAACTTTCAATCCTAATCATTATAAAAGACATATCGGGACACTTCTCATGCCATATCTCATATGGTGTCTTTTGAACCAATTTACACGGTACATTTTTTTAGTGTAAAGCATGTGCCAAAAAGAATATTGGAGGATTAGCTAGATATGTTGATAATCATACCATGAATTAACACTGTGTGATTCCTTCTTTATGATACATTCTAATGATGCATTATCATTGTGTTTCAGGTGGAGTTCATCGTGATACATTATCATGATCTCCCAGAAGATCATCAAACTCTTGGTTTACGTGTTTCAACATCGATCATATCGAGGTGTCTTATCTTTTACCAAATTAGTTATGTACTTCATTTATGATCTCCTTGAACACTTCAAGAGATCCAACCTTATAATTCATTAAATAGAAATTATCATATGTACTAATAACATCAACAAATATATATAATGAAGTCCTTGTAACTACCTTCAGCATTTATTCTAAAAGGTCTTGTGTACATCAGTATGTATTAGCCCTAATAGAATGCTCATTCTCCCACTACATCTAGCAAAGATTCTTTTGTCATATTGCACAACAAATAAGACTTGCATGTCTCTGTTGGTTCAATAACCAAAACAATCTAGATAACCATCATATGGATTCTAGAGATGCATTTCTCATTTATGCGCTCTAGATGACAGTGCTATAGGTATTCAATTTGTTTGAGTTATCAAGTCATTCAGTATATATGTCATACACATTTATCTTTACAACTATCAAGTATAGTTTGTGAGACATAGGGCATTTCCATAAAAGATCATATCTTTTAAAATGAAACATAATGTTCTTTTCATACAAAACATACAATGTTTTCATCAAAGGCAAGTACATGATAGAAATTCACTAATTCTATTATGTGCACATGAATGACAACTTCCAACGGTGAAGGCAGCAGCCCTTGCTCCGGATAGTTTTAGCTTACTTCTTCTTAGGTCCTGAAGCAGAGATCTCTATCTCCATCTTTTTCCTAAGATCCTCTATAAGGAGGATAGTTCTTTCCAATGTCTGGATAAGTGACAATGGTGGTACTTTATTTTCTTTATCCTTTAAGTGAAAAAGACATATTCCTTTTACACTTACCCTTCTCCATAACTTGAGTGTAGAAGACTTGGACTTATGCATATCCTCATAACACTTCTTAGACTTGCCTTTGCCATAGGACTCACTTTCATTTATCATCATCATGGATTTCTCCTTTTTCTTTCTTGCTTTGGCATAAACATGCCAAGCATTTGATAAACTAACTATATGATTCATGCAATGCTTGCATAATCATATTCATGGTGAACTCTTGACCTAAGACAAATCCCATTCATTCTACATGTCCAATCATATTGATCACATGGGGTTATATTGGATCTCTCTTTTCTAGTCTGCACTCAATCAACACTTTTGAGATATTATACTTTCTTTGCTTTACATGATTCTTAAGATGTGTTACCATTTTAAGAATGTCCATGTATTCATGTTGTTCATGAAATTCATAATTCATACAACATATCATTAGCTATTCAAATGTCTATGGCATCATTGGCATGCTTCTAATAAGCATCCATTTAGCCTTAGGCGTGTTTGGAGCAGACTCCTCTGGCATTGGTTTATCAAGGACATATGTAAGGACCCTGACCTTCATTTTGGGTTTTCCCATTTTGCTTTGCCTAAACCTTGTTTTTAGAAGCTTTCTAATCACTTGAGGTTGTGATTAGGGTTTGTTGTGTTTTGTTGAGAGTTGGAGGTGCAACTTGCAAATAACCCAAGTTTTAGTGTTGATGTGCAAGTTTGTCATCTTGAGAGATGTTTTTCTCTCTCCTTGCATCCTTTAGGGTTAAGAGGATGGGTTGGGATCGTTGCTTGAGTAGTTTTGGGCCTTGTTGAGCTTTGTTGTGCTTTGATTTGCTTTGCTTTGCCTTGTTGAGGCCTTGTGTCGTGCAAAGAGCACCTTGGTGACCTGTGTCGCCCAATGGGTTGTGTCGCCCAAGGTGACCACTTTGACCTTGCCTTTTTTTGTCACCATACCTTGGACAAGTGGCCGACACTTTGTTAGTTAGTGGAATGAGATGAGCATGTGGTTTAGCAAGGTGTCATGGCTTTGGACAAGTGGTGCCTTGGACATGCACATGTAGAGCAACACCAAGGTGGGCTCCCCATAGACCCTCTTGTATATATGCAACCCTCTCTTTAGTTGCTTAGCTCTTTAGTTCCTTAGTTGCTTCCCTTCTTCCTTGGTGGATGATACATCTCCTTGGTGAGCTTGGTGGCCGATCCCCTTTGGTGGAGTCTTCTTCTTCCTCTAGTGGTAGTTGAACCCTAGAGTGTGTCTTGCTTCTCTTCTTGTGGTGAGCATCTTTCCCCTCTTTCCTTAGCACCTTCTTCTCCTTCTTGCTTGATCTTTGGCCATGGTGGTTATGAGCTTTGCTTCTCTTCTTGAGGTGGCTGAAGGTAGTGCTTGGGGCTTAGAAGCTTGGTGCTAGGAGCTTGGAGCTTGCTTGAGGCGGGTTACATAACTCCTAACCCCACCTATACTACCTTCTTTTATGTTGCATGTTCATATATGATCTTGATCGGCCTTGCATCTTGTTGGATATGTTTCTTGCTCTAGTTTGTACCTTTAATCTTGTTGGACTTAGTGGTTATGATGTTAATAGTTGTATGACCTTGGACCTTGTTGGCTGAACCTATAGATTAGGTTTCCTTGGGGCAATACCCCTTTCTCTCCTTGGTTTTGAGAAGTGAGCTTGAGCTCTAGTGGTGTAGGAAAAACCCCTCTCTTCCTTAGTCATTGAGAGGTGAGTCTATATTCTAGTTGCTTGGGCAATACCCTACTCTCACCATGGATTTGAGAGGTGAGCCTTTGGTTGTTGATGACCTAGTTGAGGTTGAAGGGTTGACCGATATGGATGACCTACCTTGATGCCCGATATGCGATGTAGGCTGTGCAAAACCCCTCTCTCTTAGTTGTTGAGAGGTGAGCTGACTCTCTTGATCTATTAGGGTTTGATAATGGTGATCTTGAGGTTGATGATGACCAAACTGGCATGGTTCTTGTGCCCGATACCCTCCTTTTTAAGGTGATTTGCACAATACTCCTCTTCTAGGGTTTTGTCTTGGACGATATGCTAAGTTGGGTTCTGTTGACCTTGTTGCTCGATATGACCCCTTCACCATGTTAGTGTTGTTGGGCGATATGCATTGTTACCCAAGAAGGTTTTGGGAGTGTTGAACCCTGGATGTCCCTTTGGCCGACATAGTGCTTGGCAGATATCTCTGTTTTGTGCCTTGGGCGACATGGGTTGGTTTTGATGTTGCCCGTTTATGGTGCTTGGGTGGTGAAACCCTAGATAGATGCCTTAATGGTGACCAATATGTAGTGCCTAACTTGAAAACCCACTAGAGGGGGGTGAATAGGGTTTTAAACTAATTTAACAATAATTTAAGTCAAACAACCACAAATGAGAAATCAAGAAGGAGACAAGGGGTTTAGAGTGGTTCCAACCTTAGAAAATACTAAGGTTGTCAGTCCACTACCCGGTTGCTTACCCAACCGGGATTTTGAAAGTATCAATTTTATTACCTTCACAAGGAATTACACAAAATATAATACTTTCTTACACCCCTTGAAAAGCCTTCACTTGAAGTAGATGTACCAACCCGAGGTATCCTTCTTGAAGTAACTCCAAGCTCCCCCTTGAAGTAGCCTTCCTCTTTAGAAGTAACCTCCCGTTGCACCAGCCTTCTTGAAGTAGCTCAAGGTCCCCTTCTTCACCAAGAAGATCTCCAACCTCTCCAATCCACAGCCTCCAACATAAGAGTAGCAAGGAGAGTACAAACAATAATAGTGAACAAGAAAGGAAAAAGGAAATTACAACTTATCCTTTGAAGCAAAAGGCTTGATTTGCCTAGATCAAGCGTGTAGATCTCCTAACCAATGTGTATGGAATTGTGATTGCTGTGGATAGGAGATGCTAGCCTATAGGACACGAAATTTGAGCTGAGAGAAGAAGTAGCCAGTTGTCAATATGCTCAATTGCTCACAAACAGGTTGCTCGATGTAAGTGTATGCTCAAAGATTGCTCAAGTGTAAAAACAAGTGTGTTTAGGTGTCCTAAGGCATGTCCTATTTATAGGAATGTCCTACAAGTGCTTAAGGACGTTCTAGACACTTTCTAGGGGTTTCTAAGTGCTTAACTAGCCGTTAGGTATAAGTTAGTTGCTTTAACAACGGCTAGTTAATTAATTCTGTAGTTGCTGTCAGAGTCCATCTCGGTCGAGAAATGGTCGACCGAGACACCTACTCGGTCGAAGTTTTGTCGACCGATAGGCTCTCTGGATCAAGTGTTTTGAAACGTTTATCTCCAACTGCCAACTACCTTGTCAGATGTGTCTAACGGCTACTTGGGTCTTTCTCGGTCAAGAAGTTTGTCGACCGAGAGTGTCTTGGTCGAGGATTTTGTCGACCGAGATAGACCTTGTTTCAATGTTTCAAATAAAGACATTAAGTGTGTGTATGAGTGTGCATATGTGACACTATTGAAGGAGATGACCTATCTAAATGTGGTGTTTAGGTAGGGAAGATCTAACGCTTGATTTACATGAAGTCTAAGTACTTGTACATTATATATTTGTACAAGTTTACAATTGATTACATTTCATGACATTTACAATCATTCAAGCATATAGATTCCCTAGTGCTTTGTCATTCACCTTATTCCTGCAACACTCAAGTAGCACGTTAGATCAACAAGAATGAAATGTTTGTCATTATCAAAACAAAGGGATTAACATAATGTCCAATTTAGCCAACAATCTCCCCCTTTTTGAAGATGACAAACATTTCCTAAATATAAAATAAGGAAATATAAATCATATGAGTTTCATACCTGAAGTTTACCTTTTGTAGCCATTCTAGTGTTTTGCAAGTGGGTGCTGGCTGAGATATTATGAAACTCATTTTATTTTATGTTTTTGATTTTATATTATTTCTCCCCCTTTGTTATTTCAAAAAGATATCCAAGTTTACTTTGTATTTCTCCCCCTTAATTTTATGCTATGCTCCCCCTTAAAGAGATATTCAATTTAAAGTCAATGGATTAATATAAATGTAAGCCATTTATTGTCAAATTTAGCCATAATGTATCTCTAACCAAATACACGGGATGTTAAGCCCAAATTTGTTTAGAGAATTCCATTAAGAACAAGATATATGTCATATTCATGAATTTTGTAGATTTCTTTGTTTTCGTAACAAAAATTACTTTCAAGAATACTAAGGTCATAACAAGCTTCAAAGTTTTGTAAACTTCTTAATCTTATAATCAAATTTGTTTTTGTGAGCTCCCCCTTAATCTTCTAATTAAGACAATTTAAGGATTCTAAGGTCACAAATGATTTTTAAGATTTGATTTTTACCTTTTATTAAAGCTCCATGTTTTCAATATGATAAACTCATTTTTAGTCAAGATACTAAGATTAAATGTATTAAAATGATGTACAAATAAGCATTTTGTCAAGCTTATTTTAGGTCGACCTTGACTTCGACCATAACGCCCCTTGGTCAAATTTAATTTCAACCAAGAGGAAAACTCTGCAGATTTCACATTTGAACATTCATATGTGAAGTATAATTTCTGCATGTAGCTTGATTAAATAAATATCAATTTGAAGCACATTAAGAGATACCTATTATGAAGACTTAATATGAGCATCATAGTGAAGTCTTTGACCTTGATTTTTCTGGAATGTATGTTTTACATTCATTGTGAATGATGTTTCATAAGCTTTGTTATGGGTACATAAATGTCAAATCCCATTTCTTCTTGTATCCTTATTTTCATATTTAATCATAAGATTCTTTAGAAACATATATTTTGAAAGCAAGATTAATATCTTAAAGTCAAGATTTTGCTTGTGATTTCTTAGAACAAACAAATAGATAAAACATTAATATTTTTGTTCTAAGAGACACTGTTTGGCTTGTCATAGCATCATTATTCATTTATTTCAAGCCATTCACACAACAATCATTATCTATTATGTCAAGATGCATTTTTTCCATGAAATTCTACTTATTTATGCAAAATAAAATCTTCATATAAGCTAAATGACGATGATCAAGAATATTATCCATCCATGGTTTGTATATAGGGATTAAATATTGTTTTAAACAAGCCAATGAAACATAATGAGTATGGAACAATGATTTTGATAAAACAATAGAAGCATTCATTATAATGATAATTTCATGAAATACAATGATTATGATCATTTAGACTAATTATCAATACACATCGTTCCTATATAGATACACCAAGAAATACTTTAGGAAAGACCATGTGAACAATGATAAAACAGTAATTTCTTTTGATTAAACTAATCATGATTTTCAGTTTTAAACCATTTAAAGGATAAACCAAAATAGTCTCATTTAGGTTTATAAGTTTTCAAATATGGTCTTCAAAATTTATTCTTGTTTTGCATATAAAATCAGTCATTAATAACAAATTAATAGCAAGCTAGGTTAATTGAAAACAAGTTCAGCAGATTTATTTCAGACTTGACAACAGAAACCTACTCGGTCGACCATTTCTCGACCGACAGTTCTTCTCGGTCGACAGTGTCTCGACCGAGAAAAGTTCTGTACTGTTTCAGAACTGTTTTCAGTAATTGTTTCCAAGAAAAAAATAGAGTTCATTTTCAATTCAATCATGCAATTTGAAAATTTATCTTGGTTGAGATAGAGCATATGAATATCAAAGTAATATTTAGATCAAATCTCAACTAATTATATTTTAAGTCTTTATGCTTTGAGAACTTTAATTAAGGCAAAATTTTGTCTTTGCAGATTTAAAAGAATTGTATATTTTCAAGTTAGAAGTTTTGAATTAATTTGTTATCTCATTAAGTTAAGTTGAGATAGACATAGAAATATGCAACTAGAATCCTTGGTCATATCTCAACTTAATTTTGTTCTTTTAGTTTAGGGGTTTTGGAACCCATACTAACTCGACATCCTTTTTCTTGTAAGGACATGAAAAAGAATAGTGTCCAAGGCGCAAACAGTAATGACAACATATAGAATCAATCTCATATCTCTTTCTATGATTTTGTTCTAGGTTGTTCTTGGGTAGATATGTATTTGTGCCTTTAGGTACATACATAGATTGACTCTTTGGCACTTGTGTTCTTCCCCAACTAGGTTTTTGATAAGATTTTCCTTTAGGCTTGTAACCTAGTCCCCTCCTTCCAATTTGATGATAAGAATTATTTAAAATTTTATCAAGCGTATCATTGTTATTCAACCTACTAACTTTTTGTTGCAACTTAACAATCTCATCCATTCTTTTATTTATGTCGAACTTTGCTTGATCTAGATTAGATAACAAGGAATCTCTTTCTTCCACAATAGTATCATAATCTAGATGTGTACATAGAACATGTTGTTTTTGAAGAACATTTACTTGAGTTTGCAAATTTAACTTTTCTAGAGAAAGAAGATCGTAATTTGCTTCTAGAGTAAAAATCTTCACATTACATTCACCTAGAGATGATTTCAAAGTATGATTTTCAGATATAATACTATCCTTTTCAAATCCAAGATCATTTAATTTAGCATACAAATTTTCATTTTCAGTTGTAAGATCAAGAATTTTAGAATGTAACTCATTATTTTCTTTATTTGACTTCTTTAATTTCTTCTTACATTCAATGTATTTTTCATGTGTTTCTTCAAGACTAGCAATTAGTTCTTCTTTAGATAAATCTAAAAGGCTTACCTCTTCTTCTTCACTTGTTGTAGCAATAAGGCAATCTTTGTGCTCGTCTTCCTTCTTTAATTTCCATGGGCAGCTGGGTGTTGTGTGGCTTGTTCCTAAGCACCAATTGCAACTTGTTGTAGGTTGGTCCAGGCTGCTCCTTTTCTTGCGGTTGTAACCACCACCCTCCATTCTTTAAGACCTGGTTAGGGTTCCTTGAAGCCTGCTCTGATACCAATTGAAAAACCACTAGAGGGGGGGTGAATAGGGTTTTAAACTGATTTAACAATAATTTAACTCAAACAACCACAAATGAGAAATCAAGAAAGAGACAAGGGGTTTAGAGTGGTTCCAACCTTAGCAAATACTAAGGTTGTCAGTCCACTACCCGGTTGCTTACCCAACCGGGATTTTGAAAGTATCAATTTTATTACCTTCACAAGGAATTACACAAAATACAATACTTTCTTACACCCCTTGAACAGCCTTCACTTGAAGTATATGCACCAACCCGAGGTATCCTTCTTGAAGTAACTCCAAGCTCCCCCTTGAAGTAGCCTTCCTCTTTAGAAGTAACCTCCCGTTGCACCAGCCTTCTTGAAGTAGCTCAAGGTCCCCTTCTTCGCCAAGAAGATCTCCAACCTCTCCAATCCGCAACCTCCAACCTAGGAGTAGCAAGGAGAGTACAAACAATAATAGTGAACAAGAAAGGAAAAAGGAAATTACAACTTATCCTTTGAAGCACAAGGCTTGATTTGCCTAGATCAAGTGTGTAGATCTCCTAACCAATGTGTATGGAATTGTGATTGCTGTGGATAGGAGATGCTAGCCTATAGGACACGAAATTTGAGCTGAGAGAAGAAGTAGCCAGTTGTCAATATGCTCAATTGCTCACAAACAGGTTGCTCGATGTAAGTGTATGCTCAAAGATTGCTCAAGTGTAAAAACAAGTGTGTTTAGGTGTCCTAAGGCATGTCCTATTTATAGGAATGTCCTACAAGTGCTTAAGGACGTTCTAGACACTTTCTAGGGGTTTCTAAGTGCTTAACTAGCCGTTAGGTATAAGTTAGTTGCTTTAACAACGGCTAGTTAATTAATTCTGCAGTTGCTGTCAGAGTCCATCTCGGTCGAGAAATGGTCGACCGAGACACCTACTCGGTCGAAGTTTTGTCGACCGATAGGCTCTCTGGATCAAGTGTCTTACAACGTTTATCTCCAACTGCCAACTACCTTATCAGCTGTGTCTTAACGGCTACTTGGGTCTTTCTCGGTTGAGAAGTTTGTCGACCGAGAGTGTCTCGGTCGAGGATTTTGTCGACCGAGATAGACCCTGTTTCAATGTTTCAAATAAAGACATTAAGTGTGTGTATGAGTGTGCATATGTGACACTATTGAAGGAGATGACCTATCTAAATGTGGTGTTTAGCTAGGGAAGATCTAACGCTTGATTTACATGAAGTCTAAGTACTTGTACATTATATATTTGTACAAGTTTACAATTGATTACATTTCATGACATTTACAATCATTCAAGCATATAGATTCCCTAGTGCTTTGTCATTCACCTTATTCCTGCAACACTCAAGTAGCACGTTAGATCAACAAGAATGAAATGTTTGTCATTATCAAAACAAAGGGATTAACATAATGTCCAATTTAGCCAACATAACTTAGTTGGACGATAGGCTCCTTGGGCACCATGACCTTGGTCGATATGGCCTTGGGCGTTATGGTAATGATGGTTGCCCGATATGAAACCCTAACCCTAGTGGGCGATAGGGACTTAGACGATAAGAGGTTCCCATATGATGCTGACACACCTTTGTACTTGGTTTCCCGATACCACCTTGTACTTGGATGCACAATACTCTCTAGTATATGCATGCACGATACATACTCTTGGATCAGGTTGCACGACACACCACTAGCATTGGTTGCACGATACCCTTGGTGCATGGATGCACGACATGGCTGGCTGTTATGAGTGGCTAAGTGCCCCAGCCGATAGGCTTTTAGTGAGTGTAGATGGTACCTTTGGTGAGGGTTATGTTTAACCCGGAAACCCTAGTGGGTGATTTGTTATCTTGTAACCACGCATATGTTGTTGTTGCAATATGGATGATAGGTTGTAAACCATGATATGTTTGATACTGAAAGATGATGCTAATTAAGATGATAAGACACATGTTTATGTTTATATGTTAGATCATATTGTATGCTCATGCTTTGATAACAGTAATGAAATTAATACATCTTTATGCTTCATGTAATTATGATTATGGATGATTGTTCTAAATATGTGCATCTGCAACCCTAATAACATGATAATCAGAAAGATCTGTGTTTGGTGAATTAAGTTATCTCTCTTGATGTGCATACTAACCATGAAGGTGTATCACATGAATTCATAAGAGCTATGAGGTATATGCATGTGAATAACACTGAATGATGATAATCCTTGATGATGAGATAACATGTATCACCAGTATGATGAAAGGTGTGTGGACTTGATAAAGGTTGAGTGCCTAGTTGAGGTGTTATCCTCTGATGTTGAGATAAGGGATTGCTATCCCAAGACGATGGCATAGGATGATGATGCCTTGGGAGGCAGTGGCATTTTGTGATGAGGGATCGAGATTCCATGGCAGTAATAATGTAACTCAATGTTGTCTATGTTTTACAAATTGGTTGTCTCAACAATCCACTTAAAATATACTAATTAATTACAGTGGAACATATCATGTAGTTTGCCTAGGCCATAGATCCATCATCGTCAGTAGTTAGTGATGGTGAAACAGGTTTATCCTGTGGGATTACCTAGAGTGCATATTGTTGAATATGTGGGGTCTCTCCTAGCCAAAAATAGGAGGATTTGAGTGCAACTGTGGTTGCAGACTCAAGATAGTTGGAGCATGGTGAATAGGCCCATGGCTCATTGTGATGGAGCATGAATGTGTTCATGGCTCAGAGCACAGTAGACAGGCCCGTGGCTCAAGGTATACTAGCACCGAGACCTATACCAAGGCAGGCTAGAGATATGGGTAGCCTGCGGGGATAACCCTGTGGATGAGGCCACTTAAGCATGAGACTGTGGTCCTGCTTTGGTTTTTGTGCACTGACCACAAGGAGGGGAGGTTGTGGAGTCTGGCTCTTCCATTGACCTTGTATGGCACCAGCTCTGGGCTTCGCAGTCGTTGGTTGGATTTGAGCGGTACAGATGACTTCCTCAGGTCATGATAATATGTAATCCAGCCGAATAGTATTTATTGCTTAAGGCAAAACATAGAACATTGGTTGAGGCCTTGCTTGCGTAGTTGATTTAAATATACCTTTCAGTTAATTGTTCATCCCTTATGTTTTGTGATAAGTTCTTATAAAGCTTATCTTGTCAATCATGTTCCATAAATAATATCTGGTTATATGCCTCTTGGATACCTTGGTAAGTTTGTTAAATAAAATAAGTCATGTTCAGTATGCTACTTATATAATTTGCTCATAACAGATATCTGCTTTAACCTTTCTAAGGTTTTATAGTTTTGGCGGGGAGTTATATTTCTTGTTGGGACTGTGTGTCTCACCCCGCTGGTTTACAACCTTTTTAGGTGGTCGTGCTGGTCAAGGTGGTGATCATATTGTTGCGACCGAGCAGTAAGAAGAATAGTATAAGTCAAGAGGTGGATATGATGTTGTTTTGGTCATTTGTAGTAGAGTCCTAGAATCATCCAATGTACTCTCAGGTCCTCAAAAGTGTTTTGATGACGTTTCATGATGAATAAGCCATTATAATTTTGTATATACTGTTGTTGGCCTGACGTGGCCTGTAATATATTTATAAACAGGTGGTGAACTCTGGTGCTCATGGACAGCTGGTTTCTCTAAGTTGTAAACAATATATCAAGGCTTGTGAATGTTTATATAACCTATTTCTCTACAGGATGAGGTTCTGGTTGCAATAGTTCTCTTTTATTTGCTTTCCGCAATCAGTTTTAATTAATACGTGTTTTTGGTAATATGTGGTTTATGGTGTTTCCGCACGTTTTCGCGTGGCATCTCATTGTCTGTGTGATAGTGGGGTGTCACAACAAGTTTGGTATCAGAGCTCTAGGTTCACTGAGTCTATAGGGATCTAGGACTAGGATTGTGTTTGTTCTTGTTAGCATTCTAGATTTTCTTACAATAACCTTTTTCCCTCAGCAGAAGATAAAGCTTAAAGATGTCTGGAAACTATGAAGAACATGTTGCCGAGAGCAGTGATGATGCATCAGTTGATGGAGCAAGAGTGCAAACACATTAAGATCGGGTGCTTGGGGTCCCCCAACTTGACCAAGCCATTCTTGAAAACCCTGCCTATCAACAGCTTATGGGGCAGCTAATGGCTACAATGAATCTCATGGTGGAAAGATTGTCATTGCCTCCGCTGAGAGCACAGGCTCCCCATGGTGAAACATCGGGTATTGGGAAGACCTTAAAGAGGCTTCGCTGAGTCAGAGCTTCGTATTATGCTGGAACGGTTGATCCAGCGGATGTAGATTTGTGGCTGACATGTCTTGAGAAGGCCTTCCGGATCCTCGACATCCCCAAAGCAGACAAAGTCAAGCATGTTGTCTACCTTCTAAAAGGTAGTGATGGACACTGGTGGGCCATCGAGGAGGACAAGTGACCTGGTCAGGTGATATGTTGGGATGTCTTCCGATGGGAGTTTGTGAGTCGATACTTCCCGAAGACGTATCTGGATGAGAAGATCAACCAGTTTGAGCATCTGTGCCAAGGATCGATGAGCATCACTGAGTACGAAGCCAAGTTTATGGACCTACTGAGGTTTTTTCCTCACATGGCGATGACAGATGATGAGCAGATCAAACAATTTGAGAAGGGTTTGAGTGCTGAGTTGACGACACCTGCTGCTGCTTTAGAGAACTGGGAGTAGTTCGCCACGTTTGTGGAATATGTTCAGAGGATAGAACGATCAGTCAGGGAGAAGAGAGAGTCCATGACCAAGAAGATATCTTCTCAATTCTAGAGGTAGAGGTCTGATGGCTTCAAGAAGCCAAGGTTTTCAGCACCTTCTGTGTTGAAAGGTTCCAGTGCGCCGTCACAGTGGCCCCCCGAGTAAGGGAAGGGGATATGGTTCTTCGCCATCAAAGGCATATAGTATAGCTTCAGTGGAAGTGACAAGGCCATTTAGGCCACAGTTTGAGGATAGGGTATGTTATATCTGTGGACATACGGGACATTTCAGGTTAAATTACCCAAAGAAAGATGTTGAAGTGACACAACAGCCAAGGCAGAATCAGCAAGGGTCAGATAGACAGCAGTCCATTGGTAACAAAGGATGAGTACATGGTCAAGCATCACAAGTGGGATCGTATGCTCAAGGAAGCAGAGGACGTGGACGACAACAAGCAACATGTCAATTCTATGCCATGAGTCAGCTGGAGGCGATAGTCAACCCGCGAGTGGTGGCAGGTCAGATGGAGTTATTACATTCTGATTTGCCTTCTTCTTGCTTTATATCTGTTCTGGTTGACCCGGGTGCTACGCACTCTTTTATCGCATGTAGAACGTTTGATAATTGTCTTCTACCTGTTAGTTGTAAGAAAGATAGCTTGTTGTTATAAACCCTTCTTGATGGTTCATCGATGCTTCGAGAAGTGTGTCCATCTTGTGTTCTATCTTTTTTGGGACATGAGATACAAGTGGATCTTATACCACTTGATATATATGGTTTTTATGTAATCCTTGGGATGGATACCTTAGAGAAGTATAAGGTAGTGTTGGATTGTGGTTCCAAGCAAGCAGTGTTTGTGGATGGTGGTGAGAAGTGGATCTTCCAAGGAGTTGTTGTATAAAGGTTTCATCAGACTGAGCACATCACTGTGGGGTGCTCCGATCCTGTTCATAAAGAAGAAGGATGGATCTATGTGGTTGTGCATAGATTACTGACAGTTGAACAAAGTTACGATCAAGAACAAGTATCCATTGTCGATGATATAGGATCTGTTTGATCAGTTGTGTGGTGATACAGTGTTCTCAAAGATCGATCTATGATATGGATATCATCAGTTGATAATTAAGGATGAGGGCATACCCAAGTCAGCTTTTAGGACGAGGTATGGTCACTTAGAGTTTGTGGTTATGTAGTTTGGGCTAACCAATGCGCCTGATGCTTTCATGGATCTAATGAACAGAGTGTTCCATCCGTTTCTAGATCAGTTTGTTGTAGTTTTTATAGATGACATCTTGATCTATAGTCGGGACAGTCGGGAGCATGAATAGCATCTTCGACAAGCATTGACTCTTCTTCGCCAACATCAGTTATATGCCAAGTTCAGTAAGTGTGGGTTCTGGTTGAAAGAAGTGACTTTCTTGGGTCATGTGATATCTGCAGAAGGAGTCAGAATGGACCCCAAGAAGGTGGAGTCAGTTACAGATTGGGAGCAACTGAAGACGCCGAAGGAAATTCATAGTTTTCTGGGTTTAGCATGATACTACCAGAGGTTTATAAGAAACTTCAGTATTATCGCGTTGTCGTTGACAAAGTTGACCAGGAAGGATGTACCTTTTGTTTGGTATGATCATTGCCAGCAAGATTTCCAAAGTTTGAAGGAGAAGCTGACTAGTGCTCCAGTGTTGGTACTGCCAGAGCCTAAGAAAGGCTATGTGGTTTTCTGTGATGCTTCCAAGAAAGGCCTAGGTTGTGTGCTGATGCAGGAAGATCATGTGGTTTCTTTTTCTTCACGATAGCTTAAGAAACATGAGGAGAATTATCTGACACATGATTTGGAGCTGGCAGTGGTGGTCCATGCGTTAAAGATTTGGAGACACTATCTTCATGGGGAAGTGTGTCAGATCTTTACAGATCATAAGAACTTGAAGTACATCTTCTCATAGAGTGAGATGAACATACGACAGTGTCACTGGATGGAGTTAATCAACGATTATGATTGCACCATTGAGTATCATCCTGGTAAGGTGAACGTGGTAGCTGATGCGGTTAGTAGGAAGTGTTCTTCTCTTCCTATGAAGAAGGCATAGTTGAGTTCTTTGGTATGCCATAGGCGGGATATGTTCGTCTCTTTGCGGCAGATGAATGTACATTTGGAAGTCTCCTTGTTGGCAGGACTGTTAGCACATATACAAGTAAATCCTACATTGAGACAGGAGATCAAAGACACACAGTAGGCAGACACTTATGTTCAGTTGATCAGATCAGAGTTTGGCAATGAGAAGTGTGATGGTTTCCATGAGTCCGAGAATGGACTACTTTGCTATCATGGTAGAATGGTGGTCCCTAATGTTGATAATCTTAGAAAACTAGTGCTCGAGGAAGCGCACACGTCGATGTATGCAATGCATCCAGGAGTCACCAAGATGTATCATAATCTGAAGGACATGTATTGGTGGCCGGTCTTGAAGAGGGATGTAGTAGAGTTTGTGGCTAGGTGTGCGGTATGCCAGTAGGTTAAGGTTGAGCATTATAATCTGGTAGGTACGTTGCAACCCATGTCGATACCTCAATGGAAATGGGATCATATAACTATTGATTTTTTAGTTGGTCTGTTGAGGACAGCTAAGAATCATGATTCCATCTGGGTGATAGTGGATAGATTGACAAAGTCTGCTCATTTCATACCTGTGAAGACAATGTATACAGTAGGGAAGCTTGCTCATGTGTATGTGGATGAGATAGTGTGTTTGCACGGTGTGCCCGCAATGATAGTCTCTGATAGAGGACCCCAGTTCACGAGTCATTTTTGGGAACAGTTGCACAAAGCATTGGGAACGTAGTTGAGGTTCAGTACTACTTTCCACCGATAGACAAATGGACAATCTGAAAGGACTATTCAGGCTTTTAAGGATCTTCTCCGAGCATGTGTTCTGCAGTTCCTAGGCAGTTGGGACGTACATCTCAGTTTGATAGAGTTCACCTACAATAATAGTTACCATCGGAGCATCGGCATGGCTTCTTATGAGGCTTTATATGGCAGGAAGTGCAGATCTCTTTTATGTTGATATGAGTTGGGCGAGTATCAACTTTTGGGTCCTGAGTTAGTGCAGCAGACAACAGAAAAGATCAAAGTGATACAGCAACAGTTGAAAGCGGTACAAGACAGACAAGAGTCGTATGCAGACAATCGCTGATGACCTTTAGAGTTCCAGGTGGGAGGTAAATTGTATCTCGAGATCTCACCATGGAAAGGTGTGCTAAGGTTTGGCTAGAAAGGTAAGCTGGAACCCAGGTATATGGGGTCATACCCGGTAATAGCACATGTTGGAAAGGTAGCTTACAAGTTAGAGCTTCCTCCAGAGTTGCACAGGTTACATCTGATGTTCCATGTTAGTATGCTGAAAAAAATTCATCCAGACACATGGACAGTGATACAGCCAGTTGAGGTTGAGCTTGATTAAGATGTGACCTACAAAGAAGGTCCAATTATGATTCTTGATAGAAGAGTGAAGAAGTTGAAGAGGAAGGACCTAGTTCTTGTGAAAGTTCTCTGGCATCATCGTGGCATTGAGGAAGCCACGTGGGAGCTCGAGGAAGAGATGAGGAGGAAGTATCCCTCACTTTTCTTTTTAGATTTTGGGGGCAAAATCCCTTTGTAGAGGTTTATGGTTTATAAGGACTCTGACCTTCATTTTAGGTTTACCATGTTTGCTTTGCCTAAACCTTGTGTTTAGAAGCTTGCTAATCACCTGAGGTTGTGATTAGGGTTTGTTGTGTTTTGTTGAGAGTTGGAGGTGCAACTTGCAAATAACCCAAGTTTTAGGGTTGATGTGCAAGTTTGTCATCTTGAGAGATGTTTTTCTCTCTCCTTGCATCCTCTAGGGTTAAGAGGATGGGTTGGGCTCATTGTTCGAGTAGTTTTGGGACTTGTTGATATTTGTTGGGCTTTGCTTTGCTTTTCTTTGCTTTGCCTTGTTGAGGCCTTGTGTCATGCAAAGAGCACCTTGGTGACCTGTGTCGCCCAGTTGGGGTGTGTCGCCCAGTGGGTTGTGTCGCCCAAGGTGACCACTTTGACCTTGCCTTTTTTTTGTCACCATACCTTGGACAAGTGGTCGACCCTTTGTTAGTTGGTGGCATGACATGAGCATGTGGTTTAGCAAGGTGGCATGCCTTTAGACAAGTGGTTCCTTGGACATGCACATGTGGAGCAACACCAAGGTGGGCGCCCCATAGACCCTCTTGTATATATACAACCCTCTCTTTAGTTGCTTAGCTCTTTAGTTCCTTAGTTGCTTCCCTTCTTCCTTGGTGGACGATACATCTCCTTGGTGAGCTTGGTGGTCGATCCCCTTTGGTGGAGTCTTCTTCTTCCTCTAGTGGTGGCTAAACCCTAGAGTGTGTCTTGCTTCTCTTCTTGTGGTGAGCATCTTTCCCCTCTTTCCTTAGCACCTTCTTCTCCTTCTTGCTTGATCTTCAGCCATGGTGGTTATGAGCTTTGCTTCTCTTCTTGAGGTGGCCAAAGGTGGTGCTTGGAGCTTGGAAGCTTGGTGCTAGGAGCTTGGAGCTTGCTTGAGGCGGGTTACATAACTCCTAAACCCAGCTATACTACCTTCTTTTATGTTGCATGTTCATATATGATCTTGATCGGCCTTGCATCTTGCTGGATATGTTTCTTGCTCTAGTTTATACCTTTAATCTTGTTAGACTTAGTGGTTATGATGTTGATAGTTGTATGACCTTGGACCTTGTTGGCCGAACCTATGGATTAGGTTTTCCTTGGGGCAATACCCCTTTCTCTCCTTGGTTTTGAGAAGTGAGCTTGAGCTCTAGTGGTGTAGGAAAAACCCCTCTCTTCCTTAATCGTTGAGAGGTGAGTCTATATTCTAGTTGCTTGTGCAATACCCTACTCTCACCTTGGATTTGAGAGGTGAGCCTTTGGTTGTTGATGACCTAGTTGAGGTTGAAGGGTTGACCGATATGGATGACCTACCTTGATGCTCGATATGTGATGGAGGTTGTACAAAACCCCTCTCTCTTGGTTGTTGAGAGGTGACCTGACTCTCTTGATCTATTAGGGTTTGATGATGGTGATCTTGAGGTTGATGATGACCAAACGGGTATGGTTCTTGTACCTGATACCCTCCTTTTTATGGTGCTTTGCACGATACCCCTCTTCTAGGGTTTTATCTTAGACGATATGCTAAGTTGTGTTCTATTGACCTTGTTGCCCGATATGACCCTTTCACCATGTTAGTGTTGTTGGGCGATATTTCTTGTTACCCAAGAAGGTTTTGGGAGTGTTGAACCCTAGATGTCCCTTTGGCTGACATAGTGCTTGGCAGATATCTCTGTTTTGTGCCTTGGGCGACATGGGTTGGTTTTGATGTTGCCTGATATGGTGCTTGGGTGGTGAAACCCTAGATATATGCCTTAATGGTGACCAATATGTAGTGCCTAACTTAGTTGGACGATAGGATCCTTGGGCGCTGGTACGCTCCCACTAGAGGGTTACAACCCCGGCCAACTAGGGTGGCCGAGTGCAATCCACGAGGTCGGGAGGCACGGGATGATGGATGGGATCCTTGCTTTCTAAATTTATATGGTCCCAAATCAAGTCTATCACTAAAACTAAAACAATGCGCCCGCAAGCGTACGGGGTACTGTTGTAGTATAGATCAAAGGCAAGATGCGGGGTCGAACCGCGGAGATAGAGGGGGCGCTAGAGTTGGAAAGCGTGAGCTATGTTCCTTATGCAGAGCTTAGGGTTTTTATGGTTTGAAGGTTTGTTTGATTGATTAAGCTAAACGAGCAAGTAGGAAAAGCAATGTGAAACTAAGTTATCAAAAGACTAAATTAGCAATCTGAGTTAACAAGCTATCTAAACATGAGCAAGAACAGACTATACTAGACTAAGCAAGCAACTAGCAATTGAGAACCTAAGTTAACCACTAATCAAGGTCAAAAACCTAAATTACCACTTAGCTAACAAAACTAGGCAATTAACTAAGTTAACTAAAGCAAATGAACTACACTAGCATTAACAAACAAACTAGGCAATTAGGGTTTTAAAGAAATTAGATGAAGGAGGTGGGCCGTTTGGGAATGTGACCTTGACATTAGTTGGGGGATGTCACCATAATAAGCAATTAACATATCTCATTCTAGATTACCAAACCAAACAACAAGGTGGGTGCTATGAGAATTTACCCTAAGCTACTAATTGGAGAACTAGGGCTAGGTGTAATTCTCATAGGACGTACCAAGTCTAGGTCTCTAGGATAAGTGGTATTAGTCAATTGAGGACCAAGGGTAAGGATGGGAGTAGAGATGAGGGTATTTGACCTCATGCCACTAGCCACCTCAGCCTTTAGGAAATCCTAGGTAATTGCACTAATCAAACTTATACTAGTCACTTAGAACTCACATTTGCATGTAGGAAGAAGGTGATTATGTAGGAAGATAGGGGGCTAGCTAGGGATCCGAATTAAGGACCTAGGAGCCAATCCTATGATAGCTACATAGAAACCAAAACATCCTAGAGACAAATGTCTTCAAACACCACAAGGCAAGCAATTAATGTAATTAAACAACAACCACATGCACAAGTAATGGGAAATGAGGTATAAGCAAAGGCAATCATCATAGAAATGAAATATGTTCATTACAAATTATATTCCCCCAACATGGTATCAAAGTCACATTTTTGCCCCAAACAGCCCACCCAAGGGGGCTTAGCTATACATGATCAAAACTGAAACAAAGGAGAAGGGGAAGAGAGTAGGGAATGCCATGGATGCTTGATGAAGCTTGATCTTGTCACCTCCTTGCTGCCAGCCACGAGCCTCCTCCTCCAAGGGTGCCCAAGAGCATGGAAAAGGTGGAATGGATGGATAGAAACCTAGAGAAAACTAGGTTTTTATGGTGAAAAGAGTGGAAAGTGGATGAGAATAGGGTTGAATGCAAGGAAATAGGTAGATTGGAGCAAAGGATGCAATGGCAGTATCTAGGGTCGGCTAGGAGTGCCTTAGAGGTGCCTCCCTCGAGCCCTAGAAGCATTTATTGCTTATATAGGAGCTAGGGTTAAGTGGGGGCAAAATAGGAATGACAGTGGAAAAATGTGTAGGGTAGGTGATCACCACGGTCGTGGTGGACGACCGTGGGGTGGTGAACACGGTCGTGGTGTGAAGAAAGTGGTAAAAAAAACAAAGTAGGGTGGTGGCCACGGCCGTGGCGGAGTGCCACGGTCGTGGTGGGTAGCATGCACCACGGCCGTGTTGGGTGACACGGCCGTTTTGGAGGAGTTGGGCTGACCGTGGGGAGGGGCCACGGGCGTTTTGCTTGTCTTTGGCCACGGTCATGGCGAGATGGCCACGGTCGTGGCGGCTCGGAGGAAGAACCTGTTGAACTTGGCTTTTGGTCATTTAATTCCCACGACCGTGGCGGAGTGCCACGACCGTGTTCTCTTCTACTGACCACGACCGTGCTAATGGCCACGGCCGTGGTGTCTTCAATGGCCACGGTCGTGGCAGGGTTGCCACGGTCGTGGGCGATCTATGGATTCTCCTGTTGCAACCTGTTGGACTTTGGCAATAAAGCCACGACCATGGCCTTGGGGCCACGACAGTGGTGAGGCTTGACTTCTTTAATTCTCTTCTAACTTTGTCAATTTCGGATGTCTTTGCTCGGGGATGAGTCTTGGCTACTGGAGATAGGTTGAGGGAGACTTTGGGGCCTTCTTTGGGTCCCTCTCTCCCCCTCGTCCATCTAAGCAAGGTCCAAGTACCTGGAAAGCAGCGCAAAGAACATCCATAAGCGTATTTGCAATGACAATCATATTGGGGGAAATAACATGTAATTCTAATGCATTTGAATGTGATACAAGCACACAATGACACGAGATACAGCCCTAGAATAGGGTTGGATCACCACCCCAAACTTGAAACACACTTGTCCTCAAGTATGCTCCAACTCAATCTCTTTTCCCTTTTTCTCAATCAAAAGATATGACAAATACAATATGATGGGCGACAAATGCTAAATGGGATCAACGGTGACTAGGTACATACGAATCACTTCCCTCCTCTTCTACTTTCACAAACCAACCATGAAGGGAGCACAGAGCACAAGAACTTCACATATAATGCATGGATTGTACAAGTTATCAATACCTCATCCATAAGGTTCCGGGTAGACCGTTTCATGATGATGTTAATCGTCGATGACTAGGAGTGTCGTTTCACCTTCATGCCTTCAACCTTATGCTTCAAGTTATGCCAAATGACCCACATGGCTGCGGAAAAGGGATAAAGTGAGCTAGGTTTGATGTTTTCTAGCTCAATGGGTATAAAAGGAGAAGAAAGGGTTGCGATAAGATTCAGAGTGCTTTTACACACTTTTCTTTTCTTTATTTGAATGCTCTTAAACAAGAGCATCCTTTTATTTTATTTTTGCTTTTCTTTTTCTTTGCCCTTGGTGTAGGTAGGGCACATGGTGGATAGAGTGAAACGGGGAGATAAAGATGTGGTCACCCCAAACTTTTGGAGGTGGCCACGGCTAATATGTGCACTTTGACATCTTTTTATGAGGTGGAGGGGTATGAAGATGGTGGAAGAATAGTCGGATCAAAGAGGGGTCACTTGGCATAATCTTCCACATAAGGTCTCCTGCATGAAAACTAGTCCGACACTTCACCATAGATATCACATCACATGAACGAACCAAATGAAATCCATATATCAATCAAGTAACTCCACAAACATTAAACGTTCTATGCTTGCTCGGATCATAATTCAAACAAACCAACACATTCCCAAGGGAGGTGACGAGCATGTAAGAAGTCACTCGTTGATACCACATAGCACTTTATCATAGCATATCATCTTGTATTTGTCAAAGATAAGCAATTTCATTCAATATGGTAAAGATTGAGTCAAAACACGCTTTTTGGACAAGAGATATCAAATCTGGGCAAAATTGGCCAAAAATGTGTCACATTGTACTAAATCACATTCAAACACAATTTTAGGTAGAAAGCAGGTAAATCCTAGCTAAAGTATGCAAAAATTAGCAAAAACCTACATGAGATGCAATGCAAAAATTTTGAAAAATTACTCAAAAATGCATGAAATTAAACTACATGACAGGCAACAAAACAATGAACAAAACATCAGCAGCAATCTAAAACAAACTGGCCAGGTGAAACAAAATGACAGAAAGAGAGAAAGGGTGGTGTATACCTCCCTACCCACCCCAAACTTTAGAATCATGCTGTCCTCAGCATGAAACTACAGCTTAGGGTAGATAGGGGAAGAATCAAGGCTGTGGTGGCTGGTCCGGCATTTGAGGAGGATCTGGAGGAGGAGCTGAGTCTGGAGCCGAGCTGGAAGGAGGGTGTTGATAGTAGTGCCCCCAGTAGTCGTCTTGGGGTGGAGGATACGCCTGTGGATGTCCATCTATACCACCCCAAAAGTCTGCACCCCATTCAGGGTTTCGTGCTGCTTGGGCATGTTGATATTGGTACAAGTGGTTGATCTGGTAATGCATTTGCTGTTGATCTTGCCACATGTACTGCTGGATGAGCTGCATGTCACCTTGAGTCTTCTGAATACTCTCAAGGTGCTCCTGGATGGTAGCCATGTCATAGGCGTTCCCTAAGGGTGGATGCAGCTGGGATGTCCCCTCATCCCTCCTTTTAGTTCTTCGGGGCTGCCTTGCTTATTCTGCTTCATGCTTCATTTCATCTAGCTCATACAATTGAAACTTTCTTTTCATTCCGGCGCTCTCTTCATCGATGTCCATCTTCTTCAAGGCCCATAGTGCCTTGTGTTGCATCTCAACTGGCAAATGGCAACTCTTACCATAGACAAGCTTGAACGGTGTAGTGCCAATCGGGGCTTTGTAAGCAGTTCTATATGCCCATAAAGCTTCATTGAGGCGAAGTGACCAATCCTTGCGGTCTGGTCGCACCGTCTTCTCCAGAATGAGCTTTATCTCCCGATTCGCTAACTCAACTTGACCACTCGTTTGAGGGTGGTAAGGAGTAGCTACATGATGGTTCACTCCATGTCTCTTTAGCAGCCCTTCAAAGGTGCGGTGGATGAAATGACTCCCGCCATCACTAATCATAGCCCTTGGAATACCAAAGCGGCTAAAGATGTTGGATTTCATGAAGTCACACACCACCTTGTGATCATTTGTCCTCATTGCCACAGCCTCAATCCATTTTGACACATAATCGACAGCAACCAAGATGTAGACAAATCCAAAAGAAGGAGGGAAGGGACCCATAAAGTCAATCCCCCAAACATCAAACACCTCTACCACAAGAATAGGTGATAAAGGCATCATGTCCCTCTTGGAGATGGTGCCCACTTTTTGGCACTTGATGCAACTCTTACAAAAGTCATGCGCATCTTTGAACAAAGTCGGCCAATAGAATCCACATTGAAGAATTTTGGCGGCTGTACGTTTCCCTCCAAAATGACCCCCACAAACTCCGGAATGGCACATAGATAAGACTTCTTGCTGCTCCATCTCCGGGATGCACCTTCTAATGAGTTGGTCCGGGCAATACTTGAAGAGGTGAGGGTCGTCCCAAATGTAGTTCTTTACCATACCAAATAATCGCTTGCTTTCCTCTCTCGTCCACATGCTCGATATCCTTCCACTGGCTAGGAAGTTCGCTATGTGCTTGTACCATGGCTTTTGGACAGATGAGACTAAGAGGAGCTGCTCATGTGGCATTGTCTCTTTGATTGGACTTGTCACATCAAATGGTCCATCAAGGCGGGAGAGATGATCTGCAGCACCATTTTCTATTCCTTTCTTATCCACAATTTCTATGTCAAATTCTTGGAGCAACAAAATCCATCGGATCAACCTTGGCTTTGAGTCTTTCTTGGACATGAGATACTTCAACGCAGCATGGTCCGTGTAGATTGTCACTTTGTTTTGCAAGAGATACGGCCGGAACTTGTCAAGAGAGAAGATCACCGCAAGCAACTCCTTCTCGGTAGTCGTATAGTTTCTTTGAGCATCGTCTAAGGTTTTGCTTGCATAATAAATAGCATGAGGAATTCGGCCAATGCGTTGACCCAGCACAGCCCCCACCGCCATATCGGATGCATCCGTCATGATCTCAAACGGCAAAGAGAAATCCGGGGGCTGCATGATAGGAGCAGAAATGAGCCTCTCTTTCAAATGACTGAAGGCTTCAACACATTTGTCATCAAATTGGAATTCAACATCCTTTTCAAGAAATCGACAAAGATGTCTTGATATCTTGCTAAAGTCTTTAATAAAACGACGGTAGAAGCCCGCATGTCCCAAGAACGATCGGACATGTCTTACGGTGGAAGGAACCAAAAGGGTGGAGATGAGGCCCACTTTGGCCTTGTCGACTTCAATGCCATCTTTAGAAACTCTATGGCCAAGAACTATGCCCTCGGGCACCATGAAATGGCTCTTCTCCCAAGACAGAACTAAGCGAACTTTCACGCACCTTTCCAGAACAGCATTTAGATGTAGCAAGCACTCATCAAAGGTTTTCCCAAAAACTGAAAAATCATCCATGAAGACTTCAAGTGATGAATCGAGCATGTCAGCAAAGATTGAGGTTACACACCTCTGGAAAGTGGAAGGGGTATTACATAGTCCAAATGGCATTCTCCGATAGGCAAATGTACCACTTGGACAAGTGAATGTCGTTTTTTCCTGGTCCGCCGGATGCACAAAAATCTGAAAATATCCCGAGTACCCATCAAGAAAATAGTAGAAGCTCTGCCCAGCCAATCTCTCTAGAATCTGATCAAGAAAAGGAAGTGGGTAGTGATCTTTCTTTGTCTTTTCATTGAGCTTCCGGTAATCCACGCACATTCTCCACTTTGATTGTTCTCTCACCGGCATAAGCTCACCATCGACATTTTCTGCAATTGTAATCCCGCCCTTCTTGGGCACAACTTGGATGGGACTCACCCACGTGCTGTCAGAAATGGGATAGATGATTCATGCATCAAGCAATTTAACAACCTCTTGAGTGACAACGTCCTTCAACTTTGGATTTAGCCTTCTTTGCATTTGTCGGGTCGGTCTCACATCTTCTTCTAAGTATATCCGATGCACACAAATGGAGGGGTCGATCCCTCTCAAGTCAGCAATAGACCATCCAATGGCTTGGATGTTCTTCCTCAAAACTTCCATCAAGGCATCTTCTTGCTCAGGAGAGAGAATGGAGGAAATGATCACCGGGAGGGTGTCATTTGAGCCAAGGAAAGCGTACTTCAATCCTTCAGGAAGTTTCTTTAACTCAAGAACGGGGGGTGCTTCAAGGGAGTTCTTCAAAGGTGCAGAAATAGAAGGAAGGTCCTCACTTGCAGCCACTAGGGCTAGCTCATCCACTTCACTTTCTTCATCATCGTCGTCAGGGAACTCAACAATTGGTTCAAGACCTCTACCTTGAGTGGCAGTCTCAATCCACGCAGGTAGGAACTCTTCAACAATCTCATCTAGGCATTCTACCAAATAACAATCTTCTTCGGTGGCCCCTATCACTTCGGCTGTCGTAGAAGACTTGAAAATGTTCAACCTGATCTTCATGTGCATGAATGTAACATACATGGTCCCCGTCCTCACATGGATCACGGCATCAGCTGTGGCTAAGAAAGGTCTCCCCAAGATGATTGGCACCTTTCTAGCTTCCCTTTCCATATCAAGAATGATAAAGTCGGCTGGGAAGAAGGCAGAAGTATCCTCAACAAGACGGACCAGCACATCATCCACACGCCCTCTAGGCGTCTTCACATATCGGTCGGCCAACTGTAGAGTGCAATGGGCTGGCCTCAACTCTCCCATTTAGAGCTCAGCAAACAGATCATACGGCATCAAGTTTACGCTAGACCCCAAGTCAAGAAGAGCCTGGTCTAAGCGATGTGCCCCGATGTAGCACGAGATGATGGGGGCACCGGGGTCTTTTCTTTTCCGGGGGATGGTGTGTTGGAGAATGGAGCTCACATGCTCAGTGAGCTTGATCTTCTTAGGCGTCCTCCCTGTTGTCTTTCTCTTGAAGGTGCACAATTCTTTAAGGAACTTTGCATAGGACGGAATTTGCTTGACTGCATCGAGAAGAGGCACATTGATTTTCACTTGCTTGAAGATCTCCAAGATATCATCCGCATGCTTCTTCTTTTTCTTTGCAGCAGAAGGTTCCTCAAGTGCATCAGGGTATGGCGGGAGTTGGGACCCCAATCGGTCCAAATCAACAATAACATCTACTGGTATCACTGGAATCACAGTATCACTGTTCGGTGTCACAGTATCAGCATCGCCTCTTATCGCAGTATCATCATTCTGCATCTCAGTATCAACCTGCTCTGCCTCAGTGTCATCTCTGCCAACAACTGTACCATGGGGTCTCTCCAAAGTCCTACCACTCATCAACGTAGTCACAGCCTTCACATGCTCATGGGTGGTAGAAGGGGGAGCTTGTGGAGGTGGTTGTGGCTGTTGGGGTGGTGGAGGCCTTTGGTGAGGGGAATTGGGATTTTGGAGGATGAATTGGGGTTGCGGTTGTTGTTGAGGTGGGGGTGATATTGTGGAGGCGGTTGTTGGTAAGTATGAGGTGGGGGTGGAGCATATTGATAATTGAGCGGTGCTTGAGGAGGCGGAGGAGCATATTGAAAAGTCCCATCATTGTTTGGATTCGGCATAGGTTGAGAGGGGAGTCTTCCTTCTTCTCTTCTAGCCAAAGAGAGGGAGATCTGATCCAGCCTCTGCTCAAGACGGCTTATAGATTGGCCATGTGCATTAACATCCTTTTTGACTTCATCAAGGCTTCTTAGCCTTCCAAGAACCTCGTCCTCAAATTTGGAGCTGTATCGTGGCTTCTGCTGCCCCTGTCCTTGTCCATCCTCATTTGATTGTTTCCATGAGAAATTTGGGTGGTTCCTCCACTCGGGAGTGTAGGATTGGGACATCGGGCCCTGGTTGTTGCGGCCACCAAAGGAATGTAAGGCGTTAACTTCCTCGTCTACAGTCTCCACAGCCATTGTGGGTTGACTAGAAGAGCCACCCACTTGATTCTTCATCATTTGCATCATATCTGCCATCATTTTCATCATATCGGGGTTGGCGGTGTTGCATGCGGGAGCCACGGAGGAGGGTGGGGAGGTGTAGTCCCGGCCGCAATGCCCCCCTTTTGTGGAAGCTCGGTGGCGAGAGTTCTCGGCTAGATGCTCAAACAGCGGCCATGAGTCTTCGGATGGCTTTGCCATGAACGTGCCCCCACAAGAAGAATCTACATTGTTTTGACTCTGCTCCTCAAGCCCAGTGTAAAAGGCCTGAACTAGGTGCCAAAGAGGGACCTCATGGTGAGGGCAGTCACGAAGTGTAACATCCCTGACCTGGGCTATGACTTAACCCTAGGTGTTTTGCCTAAATATGTAATTAAATCTTTGTGATTAACTCTGAGCATGTAATTAAGTTTCTCAGAAACATATATCTCAGTATTTGCTCCTTTTTATTTAAAGTTGTAGCATTGTTTTGTTATACAGGGACCTATGTGCAATTTACCCAGTTGAAAGGGTTAGCTTGCAATTTGCACATGATGAGATGTTCCTCTGATGTTGAGACATCATGAGAATCTTTTTGGCAAAGTATGAGGGATTTCCCAAGCTAGGGCACCAAGGTGCAGCTGTGGAAGCAATCCCAGGGCTTGAAACCCTAATTTGGGGTAAAATGCAATTTACCCAAATTAAGGGATCCAAATTGTAAAATATGTCATCTAAAGTATCTTTTAGACTCTTGCCATCATTTAGAGAAGAAATGATGAGGAAGTCACCTCATTTGAGTTATCAGGTTATGAAATATACCTTGTGATTGAATAATCAGGGTATATGTGCAAAAGCTCTTTATGTATGTACCTTATTATTAGATTGTTCTCCTTTGCCTTCTTTTCTAGACCTTAAGATAAGGTTTGTCCTTAGAATAAAGAGGAAGAGACGAGCAAGTAATGAGGGAAGGACTTAGTTGGAATTAGGGGAAACTTATAGGCCTTTAATGAGACATCACCAAGTATTTATACACTTTACTTCTCTAAGCAAAGAAACCTTTCCTTCATGCATATCACTGTTTCCTCTTTGCTTGGCCGACTAAGGACTATCTTGGAGCTCAAGAGGAACGACCAAGGGTGCAAGGTAGGTTTGAACCCCTCTTCTTGCCTAATTCCATGGTTAGAACTCGAATTCAAGGTCATCTTCATGGCTAACTCTTGAAACCCTACCTTTCTAGCCGTTTCTTTTCATCCTTCCTTGGCGTTTTCACCTTGGCCAACCTGTGGGAACTCAAGGACACCATTAGAGCTTGGATCTTGAAAGCTTGGAGCTCAAGAAGCAAGCTTTAGGCGGGTTTTATAACTCTAAACCCATGTTTTACTATATACATCTCTTATATGCGATTTATTGATAGCTCTTAATGTTTCCCTACTTTTCCCTGCTATTTTGCAAGCAAATCCATGGGATATTCGTACTGTTCTTGAGCTAGGAGATGAAGGCGTGATTTCCAAGAAAAACCCACCGCTTTTCATTTACTTAAATGGTCTTACCAGTTTGCTCTCTCGGTCTCAAGACCGCGAGGTGAGAAAACGGTCTCTAGACCGCGACAGGGAAAACGGTCTCCAATACCGTTTGTCCCCGTTGACCGAGCGTGGACCGTATAAGAAATCTGTTCCTAATTATATAGGCTAATTGCCCTCAAAATTTGGGAGGCTAACTCCAAGGGAATAGGGAGATATGACCTTTTTAAGTAACAACTTTATTTGAATTTATTCCTGATTTTCAAACGGTCTGAAATTTCCTTTTTGGGCAAACGGTCTCAAGACCGTGTAAGGTCGTTGACCAGGCGTTGACCGTATGAGATTACTGTTCAAAATTATGTTAATTAACAACTCACCAAGTTTTATGGTCTAATTCCAAACGGGCTAAGAGTTGAAGGGTGAATACTAGGGCTAACCCTAGGTGAAATCAGTACTGAAATTATGGTGACCTAGTTAGGGTTTTTAGGGTTGATTGACCTAAACGGTCTCAAGACCGTTTGGGGGTCATCCAAACGGTCTCAAGACCGTGAGGGAAATCAACTATGACCGTTTGGAGGTCTGGGGTCAAGAATAGTTGACCAATTGAAGGAACAATTACACCAAATTACATTGCAATTAAATATTGATATGATCATCAACTCAATAGGTCAGACCTTGATGAATTTGCACTAGAATCCAAAATTGGATGGGAAAACGGTCTCAAGACCGTTTGGAACTCATCCAAACGGTCTCAAGACCGAGAGGACAATCACCCAAGACCGTTTGAATGTCTAGGGTTAAGTAATTTGACCAATTGAGGACCCAATTGCAATTAAGTTATCAATTTAATCAAAATTCTGTTTGTGGATCAATCATGGTTCAACCCCTATCAAATCACCTTAGACTTTGATGAAATCTTGGGAAAACGGTCTTAAAACCATGTGGGGTCCACCCACATGCCCTCAAGACCGTTTGGGCCAAGTTTGGGCCCAATTGGAGCTCAATTGAAGGGTTCAACCTTGTGTTGATGCACATTGTTGAGTGTTGATGGGTGAACATTGATAGACCCTAATTGAATCGATTTCAATCCTAATTGGTCAACAATTGAGGGTCAATTGAATAACCAATTGGTTAAGCATAACCTTAGTTGACCCAATCCATAGGTGGTCAACATAGCTTTGACCTTTTGAGGGCTTCAACATCGGTTAACATTATCGGGTGTATCATTGAATCTTGTTGATGGTCCAAGTGGTTGAGACCATGTGAGCTCGCGGTCTCAAGGTCGAGAGGAGGCTCGCGGTCTCAAGGTCGAGTGGAGGCTCGCGGTCTCAAGGTTGTGAGGAGGCTCGCGGTCTCAAGGTCGTGAGAGGGCTCACGGTCTCAAGACCGCGAGGGGCCTCGCGGTCTTGGGGTCAAAGAAGGGCAAACGGTCTTCATGATCTTCGCGGTCTTAACCTCATTTGAGGTCTTCACGGTCTTGAATCAATGGAGGGCTCGCGGTCTTGGAGGAGGAAGAGGCCTCGCGGTCCTGAGGTCAAAAGTGACCAAACGATCTACACATCCTCGCGGTCCTAATGTCAATTGGTCAAAAGGTCAACTCAACCAATGGGTCTCAAATCGATTGAGGGTTGATGGTTGAGATCAATCAAGATAATTCAAGGTTGACTTCTTTCAATCAATTGATGATATAAATGGTTCAATGTTGCCCTAATCAAACCCTAATGATAACCTAGGATATTAAGGGGTTAATGGACTAAGGTTTTGACCATGATGATGATCAATGGGGTGAATTACCAAAATACCCCTGAAGGGTAAATTAAGTAATACATTGATCAAATCAAACCCTAATCGCATGATGGTGATGTTTTGGGCTATGTTAGCCTATGATGACTTAATCCAACCTGATTTAGAGTGATGTTGACATCACCTAACATTATTATGAGAGAGAAAGTACTTCTAGAGAGAGAAAGTACCCTTTTTAGGTGAAAACTCAATTAAAGCATCTCCAATGCACAGGAGAGAGCATAATTAGGGTATGATCCACCTGTGTGAGATCATAGAAACCCTAATTATGATAAATGATGAACCTTTAACTAATCTAAGAGCATCAATGAAGATATTACTCATACATGATGATGTCATGAGTTCAATTCACCTTAATGTGAATAGTAAACCCTAATTCAAGGGTGATGACATGTTATGTGAATAGTAAACCCTAATTCAAGGGTGATGACATGTTATGCGAATAGTAAACCCTAATTCAAGGGTAATGGCATGCTTTTGAGTATTAAACTCTACTTGATGTGAATTAGAGATTTAACTCTTATGACAAGAGTAGAAAGTATATTCCTTATTTTTGTATTACCTTTATCAGTTGTATTAACCATGCAGGTTCTGATATGAAGGTAATCATATCCAGGTATGGATGTTGATGTTATATTCATTCAAGGCATGTTGTTAGCCTTATGAATGATTAAAGTAATTTGATGCCTTGTCAATGGCATCCTATGATGATAATGGGCTGTGAGAGCCATGAATACCATCAAGGTCATGCCTTAGAGATGACTTGTGATGAGGATAATGAGAAATGATGATTGATATGAGTTAGGCCTGTTACATTTAGTATTTTTCTTTTATAGCTGTTATGCTACTGTTAATGTTTGAAGAACAATGTATGCTGTTAAAGAATACTGAATGTACCTAACTAATCAAGTATAATGTAGAGCCCTGATCATAGATCCATCATTATCAGAGATTAAATGATGGTGAAACAGGTCTTCCTCAGGGAACTCCTGGAGCACATACTTTTGAGTATGTGGGGTACATGGATGTGTAGAACCTTACATCCTAGTGTAGGAAAGTGATGTAGATGTGCAATCCATCCATCCTTCACTATAATTCCATACCGTATCAGTGGTAGGTAAACATGAAACCTCCTGATGACGAAGAAAGCATAGATATCTGTATCAGTGGTAGGTAAATATGAAACCTCCTGATGACGAAGAGAGTACAGAACGCCACTGTGACTCTAGAATAGCGAAGGACCAGTTTACCCTGGTGAGCTATAGTAGTAGAGACACGAGATGTCCTACAAGTGATCCTCTTACTGACTGAGGAAGGTGAAGGTCATGAGAATCCGGCTCTCTTAATGACCTATGTATGATACTGATGTGACTTCTCAGCGATCAGTTGGAGTATGAGTGGTATGCCTCATCTCCACAGGGCATAATGTTGTTTGTAAAACATAATCAACCATGTAGTATAACTTGTTAGAGATGACTCCAAGTTAGTTGATTGATGTTACATTGCAATAGTGTTTATATTCTCCATATCTCCTAAATTGAAGAGATCTTGTTATACCTGCAACTGTTATAGAATACTTTGAAGGCTTTACTTCTTAAGATATTCTTTGATGTTATAATAAAGCTTCTGGCGAAGAGTTATAACTCTCGTTGGGACAATTATATATAATTGTCTCACCCCGTAGACTTCAACTTTTTAGGTGGACGTCAGAGACAAAGGAACCAGCCTATAGGTGACCAGTCTCAGCAGCAGCAGCACCAGGGGCAACAGTAATCTCAGGTAGAGATTGTCCTGCCATGTGGTGCAGTTAGAGTCAGTCCTATGTGTCCTCTGTACTCTCAGGTCTTGGAGTCTTGTGTTATGTGATCTTGAGATTTTGTATCTTGATGTATATAATTACTCAAGAAGTAATTATCCTGAGATGTAAACAGTTTATCTCTCTTTATGAAAGAAGCTTTTATGGATTCAAGCTCTTGTCTCGAAAAGTTTTAATTTCCCGTGATTTTTGTCTTCCGCTGTTTACCGATTTGCTTCCGCTAAGTTTTAATTGTGTTTATGTCATGGTTTGGAGATCAGAGCCCACAACTAGTGGTATCAGAGCTCTAGGTCAGTTGAGTCTACAGAGGCATAGGACTTAGGATGTCGAGTCTACCTTTAGTACTCCTTCCTTATCTAATAGAATCTTTTGCTCCTCAGGAGAAGAAGATACCTAAGGATGTCAGAACATCACGAGGAGTACGTGGCAGAGAGTAGTGCTAGTGCACCTCAAGGCGGTGCAAGAGTTCCGAGAATAGAACAACCTGCACCGGAGTTACCAAGAGAGCCACCCCAGTTCGACCCAGCTGACATGAGTAACCCAGCTGTACAGATGATGTTTGGGCAGTTCATGACTGCCATGACACACATAACCAATAGGATGCCCATTCCTGCACCTAGGGCACCTGTCCAGCCTGAAGTACAAGGTATCGGTAAGACGTTCGAATGACTTCGTCATGTTGGAGCTACCGAGTACTTCAGAACTGCTGACCCTGCAGATGCTGACTTATGGTTGACAGAGTTGGAGAAGGCTTTCAGGATTCTTATGATTCCGGAAGCTGAGAATGTTAGACATGTTGTCTATCTTCTCAAAGGCAGTGCTGGTCACTGGTGGAACATGGAAGAGCAGAAGAGGCCTGGAGTAGAGTTCTCATGGGAAGAGTTTCGTCGGGAATTTATCAAAAGATATTTTCCAAAGACCTTCCTAGATGAGAAGATCTCTTAGTTCGAGAAACTAAGGCAGGGTATGATGAACATTAGCGAATATGAAGCTAAGTTCATGGAGTTGCTGCGGTTCTGTCCGCACATGGCTGCTACGGATGAGGAAAGAATTAGAAGATTCGAGAAAGGTTTGAATTCTGATATGTCAACCCCTGTATCTACCTTAGAGAACCGAGAGAGATTCTCTACCTTCGTTGAGTCAGTCCAAAGGATAGAGAGATCTGTGGTTGAGAAAAGACAAACCCATAAAAGATATCCACAGTTCCAGGGTTCTTCATCTAGGGATTCCAAGAAACCTAGATTCTCTGCACCTAACCCTCCACCACCCAGATTGAGTTTTCAAACTCAATGGACACCAAGCAGAAGTAGAGGACGGAGTCAACCGCTTCAAGGGACGCATAGTTCTGCATCAGTGTCAGTTACTGGACCACCCAGACCACAGCAACAGGAGAAGAGTTGCTACAACTATGGTAAGGTGGGACACTTGATGAAGGATTGCCGTTCTAGGCCTGTCGGTGTGACACAACAACCCCCGAGACAGAATCAACAGGGATCTCAGAATAGACAACATCAAGGAGCAGCTCGAGGACGTGGACAAACATCTCAAGCTGGATCATCAGCACCACCTCAACACCAGGCGACTGCGAGGTTCTATGCTATGAACCCACCTGAGGCAGTGGTCAATCCACGGGTAGTGGCAGGTCAGATGAAACTTTTATATTCTGATATGTCTACATCCTGTGTTGTATCTGTTCTGATTGATCTGGGTGCTACGCACTCTTTCATCACTCGTGAAGTGATTCGTAACTGCAATGTGACTGTTAGTCATAGGGCAGATAGTTTGTTGTTGGAGACTCCGTTGAGTGGGTCTGCCGTTTTGCAGGAGGTATGTTCTCCCTGCATCCTCTTCTTTTCTGACCATCGCATTCAAGTGGATCTTATACCACTTGATATGCAGGGATTTGATATAATCCTCGGGATGGATACCTTAGAAAGGTATAGAGTTGTCTTGGATTGTGAGTCCAAGTTGGTTGTGTTTGCTGATGAAAGCAACACATGGATCTTTCAAGGAGAAAGAAAGATTCTGCCCACCTGTCTTGTATCAGCTATGGTTGCTGATAAGCTGTTGAGGCAAGGATGTTATGCATTCTTAGCCCATGTGGTAGATGTTACCAAGGAAAGTTCTAATCCTGCTGAAGTTCCTATAGTCAGGGAATTCGAAGATGTGTTTCCTGAAGAACTTCCTGGTATACCACCACCCCGGGAGATTGATTTTGAAATCAACCTGATCCCAGATATGAAACCCATAGCTCAGACTCCGTATAGAATGGCGCCTGCCGAGATGGCAGAACTCAAGAAACAGCTTCAAGAGTTACTTGAGAGAGGTTTTATCTGACCGAGTACTTCACCTTGGGGTGCTCCGGTCTTGTTTGTTAGAAAGAGAGATGGGTCAATGCGGTTATGCATCGACTACAGACAACTCAATAAAGTAACAATAAAGAATAAGTATCCTCTGCTGAGGATTGATGATCTCTTTGACCAGTTGCGTGGTGCAACAGTCTTTTCAAAGATAGACTTGAGGTTTGGATATCATCAACTCCGTATTAAGGATAGTGACATATCCAAGTCTACCTTTAGGACAAGATATGGTCACTATGAGTTCACGGTTATGTCGTTTGGACTAACCAATGCACCAGCTGCATTCATGGAACTCATGAATAGAGTTTTTCGACCTTTCCTTGATCAGTGTGTTGTCGTCTTCATAGACGACATACTGATTTATAGTAAGGATGTTCAGCAGCATGAGCAGCATCTTCGCCAAGCTTTGACCTTGCTAAGAGAACATAAGCTATACGCTAAGTTTAGCAAGTGTGAGTTCTGGCTGCCGGAGGTATCTTTTCTTGGACATGTGATATCTGCATCGGGAATTCGTGTTGAACCTAAAGTATTTTAGATGTGTTGATCTCCTTATGTACATATTAGAAAATATGCATACATGTAATATTGTTATATGTAAGCATGTAATCTATCTACAATTTTATCCTATTTCAGAAGAGTAATGAACACATATAAAAAGAGAGAGGAAATAAAAAGTAGAATCTGTCCTACAGTGGGAACAACCGAAGACACCGACGGAGATTCGAAGTTTCTTGGGGTTAGCTGGCTATTATCGAAGGTTCATTAAGAACTTTAGTTCTATAGTTTTACCTTTGACCAAGTTAACCCGGAAAGATGTTCCTTTTTCTTGGAGTGATAAGTGTCAACAGTCTTTCCAGTTGCTGAAGGAGAGATTGACAAGTGCACATGTGCTAGTGCTACCTGAACAAGGGAAAGGATATATAGTTTTCTGTGATGCTTCCAAGAACGGACTAGGATGTGTGTTGATGTAGGATAAACAAGTGATTTCTTTTGCTTCCCGACAGCTTAAGAAACACGAGGAGAATTATCCAACACACGATCTGGAGTTAGCTACTGTGGTTCATGCTTTGAAGATCTGGAGACATTATCTCTACGGAGAGACATTCCAAATTTTCACAGACCACAAAAACCTTAAGTATATCTTCTCTCAGCATGAGCTCAACATGAGGCAACGTCGCTGGATGGAGTTAATCAAGGACTACGACTGTACAATTGATTACCATCCAGGCAAGGCCAATGTTGTTGCAGATGCCTTGAGTAGGAAATCAGCAACATCAACCATGAATAGGGCACAACTAAACTCTTTAGTATGCTCTAGGAGAGATATGCTTATCTCTTTAAGGCAAGACAATGTACAGTTGAAGGTGTCATTGTTAGCCAGTTTGTTAGCTGAGATGCATATTAAACCTACCCTAAGAGAGCAGATTAAAGAAGCACAGCTAGGTGATGCTGCAGTTCAGCAGACTAGATCTGAGTATGAAAATGAGAAGCAAGATGGTTTTCATGACTCAGAGGACCAAGTAGCTTGTTATAATGGGAGAATGATAGTGCCAGATGTGGACAACTTAAGAAAGTTAGTCCTGGAAGAAGCCCATTCTTCCATGTATGCTATGCATCGAGGGAGCACCAAGATGTATAGGAATTTGAAAGATCTGTATTGGTGGCCTGGGATGAAAAAGGACATTGCAGAGTTTGTTCTGAGGTGTCCTGTGTGTCAGCAAGTTAAAGCTGAACACCAGAAGCCTGCAGGGACAATGCAACCTTTACCCATACCACAGTGGAAGTGGGACCATGTGACCATGGACTTTGTAGTTGGCCTACCCAGGACAAGCAAGGGACATGATTCCATTTGGGTAATTGTTGATAGGTTGACTAAGACAGCACATTTCTTACCTGTCAAAACAACCTATTCTGCTGAAAGGTTATCAGAGTTGTATGTTAAAGAGATAGTGCGTTTGCACGGAGTTCCTGTCATAATAGTTTCTGACAGAGGTCCTCAGTTTACAAGTCATTTTTGGGAACAGTTACACCAAGCCTTAGGCACCAAGCTAAGGTTTAGTACGGCCTTTCATCCACAGACTGATGGACAGTCGGAAAGGACCATACAAACCTTAGAAGACCTGTTGAGAGCATGTGTTCTCCAGTTCACCGGAAGTTGGGATCTACACCTAAGCTTGATAGAGTTTGCCTATAACAATAGCTATCAGCATAGTATTGATATGGCACCTTATGAAGCCTTATATGGTAGACGTTGTAGATCACCCTTGTGTTGGTTTGAGACTGGTGAGCACCAGTTGTTAGGTCCTGACCTGGTGCAGCAAACCACAGAAAAGATTAAAGTAATACAACATAAGATTAAGACTGCTCAGGATAGGCAGAAATCTTATGCTGACAAACGTCGTAGACCTTTAGAGTTCCAGGTTGGAGACAGAGTGTATCTCAAGGTCTCACCTTGGAAAGGGGTCCTTCATTTTGGAAGGAAAGGGAAGTTAGCTCCTAGATATATGGGGCCTTACCCAATCATCGAACGGATTGGAAAGGTAGCATATAGACTAGAGCTACCACCTGAGTTACAGCGGTTACATCCTGTGTTTCACATTTCTATGTTGAAGAAATGTCACCCAGACACCGAGTCAGTTCTACAACCTATGGAGGTAGAATTGAATGACGACATATCCTATGAGGAGGGACCAGTGTCAATCCTTGATAAACGAATTAAAAAGTTAAAGAAGAAAGATATAAGTCTTGTGAAAGTCCTCTGGAACCATCGTGGTGTTGGAGAAGCCACTTGGGAGTTAGAGGATGAGATGAGAAAGAAGTATCCTGCCCTTTTCTCTCAGTATGTTTTATCGATTTCGGGGACGAAATCCTTGTAAGGGGTGGATAATTTGTAACATCCCTGACCTGGGTTATGAGTTAACCCTAGGTGTTTTGCCTAAATATGTAATTAAATCTTTGTGATTAACTCTGAGCATGTAATTAAGTTTCTCAGAAACATATATCTCAGTATTTGCTCCTTTTTATTTAAAGTTGTAGCATTGTTTTGTTATACAGGGACCTATGTGCAATTTACCCAGTTGAAAGGGTTAGCTTGCAATTTGCACATGATGAGATGTTCCTCTGATGTTGAGACATCATGAGAATCTTTTTGGCAAAGTATGAGGGATTTCCCAAGCTAGGGCACCAAGGTGCAGCTGTGGAAGCAATCCCAGGGCTTGAAACCCTAATTTGGGGTAAAATGCAATTTACCCAAATTAAGGGATCCAAATTGTAAAATATGTCATCTAAAGTATCTTTTAGACTCTTGCCATCATTTAGAGAAGAAATGATGAGGAAGTCACCTCATTTGAGTTATCAGGTTATGAAATATACCTTGTGATTGAATAATCAGGGTATATGTGCAAAAGCTCTTTATGTATGTACCTTATTATTAGATTGTTCTCCTTTGCCTTCTTTTCTAGACCATAAGATAAGGTTTGTCCTTAGAATAAATAGGAAGAGACGAGAAAGTAATGATGGAAGGACTTAGTTGGAATTAGGGGAAACTTATAGGCCTTTAATGAGACATCACCAAGTATTTATACACTTTACTTCTCTAAGCAAAGAAACCTTTCCTTCGTGCATATCACTGTTTCCTCTTTGCTTGGCCGACTAAGGACTATCTTGGAGCTCAAGAGGAATGACCAAGGGTGCAAGGTAGGTTTGAACCCCTCTTCTTGCCTAATTCCATGCTTAGAACTCGAATTCAAGGTCATCTTCATGGCTAACTCCTGAAACCCTACCTTTCTAGCCATCTCTTTTCATCCTTCCTTGGAGTTTTCACCTTGGCCAACCTGTGGGAACTCAAGGACGCCATTAGAGCTTGGATCTTGAAAGCTTGGAGCTCAAGAAGCAAGCTTTAGGCGGGTTTTATAACTCTAAACCCATGCTTTACTATATACATCTCTTATATGCGGTTTAATGATAGCTCTTAATGTTTCCCTACTTTTCCCTGCTATTTTGCAAGAAAATCCATGGGATATTCGTACTGTTCTTGAGCTAGGAGATGAAGGCGTGATTTCCAAGAAAAACCCACCGCTTTTCACTTTCTTAAACGGTCTTACCAGTTTGCTCTCTCGGTCTCAAGACCGCGAGGTGAGCAAACGGTCTCTAGACCGCGACAGGGAAAACGGTCTCCAAGACCGTTTGGCCCCGTTGACCGAGCATGGACCGTATAAGAAATCTGTTCCTAATTATATAGGATAATTTACCTCAAATTTGGGAGGCTAACTCCAAGGGAATCGGGAGATATGACCTTTTTAAGTAACAACTTTATTTGAATTTATTCCTGATTTTCAAACGGTCTGAAATTGCCTTTTTGGGCAAACGGTCTCAAGACCGTGTAAGGTCGTTGACCAGGCATTGACCGTATGAGATTACTGTTCAAAATTATGTTAATTAACAACTCACCAAGTTTGATGGTCTAATTCCAAACGGGCTAAGAGTTGAAGGGTGAATACTAGGGCTAACCCTAGGTGAAATCAGTACTGAAATTATGGTGACCTAGTTAGGGTTTTTAGGGTTGATTGACCTAAACGGTCTCAAGACCGTTTGGGGGTCATCCAAACGGTCTCAAGACCGTGAGGGAAATCAACCATGACCGTTTGTAGGTCTGGGGTCAAGAATAGTTGACCAATCGAAGGAACAATTACACCAAATTACATTGCAATTAAATATTGATATGATCATCAACTCAATAGGTCAGACCTTGATGAATTTGCACTAGAATCCGAAATTGGATGGGCAAACGGTCTCAAGACCGTTTGGAACTCTTCCAAACGGTCTCAAGACCGAGAGGACAATCACCCAAGACCGTTTGAATGTCTAGGGTTAAGTAATTTGACCAATTGAGGACCCAATTGCAATTAAGTTATCAATTTAATCAAAATTCTATTTGTGGATCAATCATGGTTCAACCCCTATCAAATCACCTTAGACTTTGATGAAATATTGGGCAAACGGTCTTAAAACCATGTGGGGTCCACCCACATGACCTCAAGACCGTTTGGGCCAAGTTTGGGCCCAATTGGAGCTCAATTGAAGGGTTCAACCTTGTGTTGATGCACATTGTTGAGTGTTGATGGGTGAACATTGATAGACCCTAATTGAATCGATTTCAATCCTAATTGGTCAACAATTGAGGGTCAATTGAATAACCAATTGGTTAAGCATAACCTTAGTTGACCCAATCCATAGGTGGTCAATATAGCTTTGACCTTTTGAGGGCTTCAACATCGGTTAACATTATCGGGTGTATCATTGAATCTTGTTGATGGTCCAAGTGGTTGAGACCATGTGAGCTCGCGGTCTCAAGGTCGAGAGGAGGCTCGCGGTCTCAAGGTCGAGAGGAGGCTCGCGGTCTCAAGGTCATGAGGAGGCTCGCAGTCTCAAGGTCGTGAGAGGGCTCACGGTCTCAAGACCGCGAGGGGCCTCGCGGTCCTGGGGTCAAAGAAGGGCAAACGGTCTTCATGATCTTCGCGGTCTTAACCTCATTTGAGGTCTTCGCGGTCTTGAATCAATGGAGGGCTCGCGGTCTTGGAGGAGGAAGAGGCCTCGCGGTCCTGAGGTCAAAAGTGACCAAACTATCTACACATCCTCACGGTCCTAATGTCAATTGGTCAAAAGGTCAACTCAACCAATGGGTCTCAAATCGATTGAGGGTTTATGGTTGAGATCAATCAAGATAATTCAAGGTTGACTTCTTTCAATCAATTGATGATATAAATGGTTCAATGTTTCCCTAATCAAACCCTAATGATAACCTAGGATATTAAGGGGTTAATGGACTAAGGTTTTGACCATGATGATGATCAATGGGGTGAATTACCAAAATACCCCTGAAGGGTAAATTAAGTAATACCTTGATCAAATCAAACCCTAATCGCATGATGGTGATGTTTTGGGCTATGTTAGCATATGATGACTTAATCCAACCTGATTTAGAGTGATGTTGACATCACCTAACATTATGATGAGAGAGAAAGTACTTCTAGAGAGAGAAAGTACCCTTTTTAGGTGAAAACGCAATTAAAGCATCTCCAATGCACAGGAGAGAGCATAATTAGGGTATGATCCACCTGTGTGAGATCATAGAAACCCTAATTATGATAAATGATGAACCTTTAACTAATCTAAGAGCATCAATGAAGATATTACTCATACATGATGATGTCATGAGTTCAATTCACCTTAATGTGAATAGTAAACCCTAATTCAAGGGTGATGACATGTTATGTGAATAGTAAACCCTAATTCAAGGGTGATGACATGTTATGCGAATAGTAAACCCTAATTCAAGGGTAATGGCATGCTTTTGAGTATTAAACTCTACTTGATGTGAATTAGAGATTTAACTCTTATGACAAGAGTAGAAAGTATATTCCTTATTTTTGTATTACCTTTATCAGTTGTATTAACCATGCAGGTTCTGATATGAAGGTAATCATATCCAGGTATGGATGTTGATGTTATATTCATTCAAGGCATGTTGTTAGCCTTATGAATGATTAAAGTAATTTGATGCCTTGTCAATGGCATCCTATGATGATAATGGGCTGTGAGAGCCATGAATACCATCAAGGTCATGCCTTAGAGATGACTTGTGATGAGGATAATGAGAAATGATGATTGATATGAGTTAGGCCTGTTACATTTAGTATTTTTCTTTTATAGATGTTATGCTACTATTATTGTTTGAAGAACAATGTATGCTGTTAAAGAATACTGAATGTACCTAACTAATCAAGTATAATGTAGAGCCCTGATCATAGATCCATCATTGTCAGAGATTAAATGATGGTGAAACAGGTCTTCCTCAGGGAACTCCTGGAGCACATACTTTTGAGTATGTGGGGTACATGGATGTGTAGAACCTTACATCCTAGTGTAGGAAAGTGATGTAGATGTGCAATCCATCCATCCTTCACTATAATTCCATACCGTATCAGTGGTAGGTAAACATGAAACCTCCTGATGACGAAGAAAGCATAGATATCTGTATCAGTGGTAGGTAAATATGAAACCTCCTGATGACGAAGAGAGTACAGAACGCCACTGTGACTCTAGAATAGCGAAGGACCAGTTTACCCTGGTGAGCTATAGTAGTAGAGACACGAGATGTCCTACAAGTGATCCTCTTACTGACTGAGGAAGGTGAAGGTCATGAGAATCCGGCTCTCTTAATGACCTATGTATGATACTGATGTGACTTCTCAGCGATCAGTTGGAGTATGAGTGGTATGCCTCATCTCCACAGGGCATAATGTTGTTTGTAAAACATAATCAACCATGTAGTATAACTTGTTAGAGATGACTCCAAGTTAGTTGATTGATGTTACATTGCAATAGTGTTTATATTCTCCATATCTCCTAAATTGAAGAGATCTTGTTATACCTGCAACTGTTATAGAATACTTTGAAGGCTTTACTGCTTAAGATATTCTTTGATGTTATAATAAAGCTTCTGGCGAAGAGTTATAACTCTCGCTGGGACAATTATATATAATTGTCTCACCCCGTAGACTTCAACTTTTTAGGTGGACGTCGGAGACAAAGGAACCAGCCTACAGGTGACCAGTCTCAGCAGCAGCAGCACCAGGGGCAACAGTAATCTCAGGTGGAGATTGTCCTGCCATGTGGTGCAGTTAGAGTCAGTCCTATGTGTCCTCTGTACTCTCAGGTCTTGGAGTCTTGTGTTATGTGATCTTGAGATTTTGTATCTTGATGTATATAATTACTCAAGAAGTAATTATCCTGAGATGTAAACAGTTTATCTCTCTTTATGAAAGAAGCTTTTATGGATTCAAGCTCTTGTCTCGAAAAGTTTTAATTTCCCGTGATTTTTGTCTTCCGCTGATTACCGATTCACTTCCGCTAAGTTTTAATCGTGTTTATGTCATGGTTTGGAGATCAGAGCCTACATGAAGCAACTTCTGGAACCGCTCCCATGCCTCATGGAAGGGTTCGTTCTCTTTTTGGGCGAAGGACGTGATGCACCTTCTCATGTAGGATAACTTGGCTATCGGAAAGAACTTCTTCAGAAACTCATTCTTTACTTCATTCCATGTGACGAGCTCGGGCCTCGAAACATACCACTCCTTGGCCTTCTCTTTGAGAGAGAAGGGAAAAAGCGTCCGCCTAATCGAGTCGTCTGTGGCGGCGGGCATACGGAATGTGGAGCACGTTTCCAAGAATGCATCTATATGGTGATAAGGATTTTCGTTCTCCATTCCGTAGTACGTGGGAAGAAGTCCCAAGAGTGCCGGTGGGATGGAAAATTGCTGCCCGGGCATCTGATCAACTAGCGTGGCGATGGGGGAATTGTAGTTTCCTGGCGTGAACTATTCATGAAGCGGGCGATGCGGCTGAGGTGGAACTATCGGTGGTGGGTCGTTATCGGCCATCCCGGCTCCTCGGTGTAGATTGCGGCGCGCTTGACGTCTTCTTCTCCCAATCTCGGGGTCGTAAACCACCAAGTCGGTGCAATTCGAACGCGTGTTGCACATGCACAGCTATCACCTGTGCAAATCACAAACAAACAACAAAGAGCTAAGTTAGTGAACCAATATGTAAGAGTAACACAAAGAATAAAGAATAGCAATGGTGAGGGCAAAAGGAAAGGCTAAGCTACACTATCTAACTAGGCCGAGCGCCTCTATCCCCGGCAACGGTGCCAGAAAGCTTGGTACGCTCCCGCTAGAGGGTTACAACACCGGCCAACTAGGGTGGCCGAGTGCAATCCACGAGGTCGGGAGGCACGGGATGATGGATGGGATCCTTGCTTTCGAAATTTATATGGTCCCAAATCAAGTCTATCACTAAAACTAAAACAATGCGCCCGCAAGCGTACGGGGTACTGTTGTAGTATAGATCAAAGGCAAGATGCGGGGTCGAACCGCGGAGATAGAGGGGGAGCTAGAGTTGGAAAGCGTGAGCTATGTTCCTTATGCAGAGCTTAGGGTTTTTAGGGTTTGAAGGTTTGTTTGATTGATTAAGCTAAATGAGCAAGTAGGAAAAGCAATGTGAAACTAAGTTATCAAAAGACTAAATTAGCAATCTGAGTTAACAAGCTATCTAAACAAGAGCAAGAACAGAATATACTAGACTAAGCAAGCAACTAGCAATTGAGAACCTAAGTTAACCACTAATCAAGGTCAAAAACCTAAATTACCACTTAGCTAACAAAACTAGGCAATTAACTAAGTTAACTAAAGCAAATGAACTACACTAGCATTAACAAACAAACTAGGCAATTAGGGTTTTAAAGCAATTAGATGAAGGAGGTGGGCCGTTTGGGAATGTGACCTTGACATTAGTTGGGGGATGTCACCATAATAAGCAATTAACATATCTCATTCTAGATTACCAAACCAAACAACAAGGTGGGCGCTATGAGAATTTACCCTAAGCTACTAATTGGAGAACTAGGGCTAGGTGTAATTCTCATAGGACGTACCAAGTCTAGGTCTCTAGGATAAGTGGTATTAGTCAATTGAGGACCAAGGGTAAGGATGGGAGTAGAGATGAGGGTATTTGACCTCATGCCACTAGCCACCTCAGCCTTTAGGAAATCCTAGGTAATTGCACTAATCACACTTATACTAGTCACTTAGAACTCACATTTGCATGTAGGAAGAAGGTGATTATGTAGGAAGATAGGGGGCTAGCTAGGGATCCGAATTAAGGACCTAGGAGCCAATCCTATGATAGCTACATAGAAACCAAAACATCCTAGAGACAAATGTCTTCAAACACCACAAGGCAAGCAATTAATGTAATTAAACAACAACCACATGCACAAGTAATGGGAAATGAGGTATAAGAAAAGGCAATCATCATAGAAATGAAATATGTTCATTACAAATTATATTCCCCCAACATGGTATCAAAGTCACATTTTTGCCCCAAACAGCCCACCCAAGGGGGCTTAGCTATACATGATCAAAACTGAAACAAAGGAGAAAGGGAAGAGAGTAGGGAACGACATGGATGCTTGATGAAGCTTGATCTTGTCACCTCCTTGCTGCCAGCCACGAGCCTCCTCCTCCAAGGGTGCCCAAGAGCATGGAAAAGGTGGAATGGATGGATAGAAACCTAGAGAAAACTAGGTTTCTATGGTGGAAAAGAGTGGAAAGTGGATGAGAATAGGGTTGAATGCAAGGAAATAGGTAGATTGGAGCAAAGGATGCAATGGCAGCAGCTAGGGTCGGCTAGGAGTGCCTTAGAGGTGCCTCCCTCGAGCCCTAGAAGCATCTATTGCTTATATAGGAGCTAGGGTTAAGTGGGGGCAAAATAGGAATGAAAGTGGAAAAATGTGTAGGGTAGGTGATCACCACGGTCGTGGTGGACGACCGTGGGGTGGTGAACACGGTCGTGGTGTGAAGAAAGTGGTAAAAAAACAAAGTAGGGTGGTGGCCACGGCCGTGGCGGAGTGCCACGGTCGTGGTGGGTAGCATGCACCACGGCCGTGTTGGGTGACACGGCCATTTTGGAGGAGTTGGGCTGACCGTGGGGAGGGGCCACGGGCGTTTTGCTTGTCTTTGGCCACGGTCGTGGCGAGATGGCCATGGTCGTGGCGGCTCAGAGGAAGAACCTGTTGAACTTGGCTTTTGGTCATTTAATTCCCACGACCGTGGCGGAGTGCCACGGCCGTGTTCTCTTCTACTGACCACGACCGTGCTGATGGCCACGGTCGTGGCAGGGTTGCCACGGTCGTGGGCGATCTATGGATTCTCTTGTTGGACTTTGGCAATAAAGCCACGACCGTGGCCTTGGGGCCACGACCGTGGTGAGGCTTGACTTCTTTAATTCTCTTCTAACTTTGTCAATTTCGGATGTCTTTGCTCGGGGATGAGTCTTGGCTACTGGAGATAGGTTGAGGGAGACTTTGGGGCCTTCTTTGGGTCCCTCTCTCCCCCTCGTCCATCTAAGCAAGGTCCAAGTACCTGGAAAGCAGCGCAAAGAACATCCATAAGCGTATTTGCAATGACAATCATATTGGGGGAAATAACATGTAATTCTAATGCATTTGAATGTGATACAAGCACACAATGACACGAGATACAGCCCTAGAATAGGGTTGGATCAGGCGCCATGATCTTGGTTGATATGGCCTTAGGCGTTATGGTAATGATGGTTGCCTGATATGAAACCCTAACCCTAGTGGGCGATAGGGTCTTGGACGATAAGAGGTGCCCATATGCTGCTGACACACCTTTACACTTAGTTGCCCGATACCACCTTGTACTTGGATGCACGATACTCTCTAGGATATGCATGCACGATACATACTCTTGGATCAGGTTGCACGACACAACACTAGCCCTGGTTGCACGATACCCTTGGTGCATGGGTGCATGACATGGCTGGCCGTTATGAGTGGCTAAGTGCTCCAGCTGATAGGCTTTTAGTGAGGGTAGATGGTACCTTTGGTGAGGGTTATTTTTAACCTGGAAACCCTAGTGGGTGATTTGTTATCTTGTAACCACACCTATGTTGTTGTTGCAATATGGATGATAGGTTGTGAACCGTGATATGTTTGATACTGAAAGATGATGCTAATTAAGATGATAAGACACATGTATATGTTTATAAGTTAGGGCATATTGGATGCTCATGGTTTGATAACAATAATGAAATTAATACAACTTTATGCTTCATGTAATTATGATTATGGATGATTGTTCCAAACATATGCATCTGCAACCCTAATAACATGATAATCAGAAAGATCTGTGTTTGGTGAATTAAGTTATCTCTCTTGATGTGCATACTAACCATGTAGGTGTATCAGATGAATTCATAAGAGCTATGAGGTATATGTGTGTGAATAACATTGAATGATGATAATCCTTGATGATGAGATAACATGTATCACCAGTATGATGAAAGGTCTGTGGACCTGATAAAGGTTGAGTGCCTAGTTGAGGTGTTATCCTCTGATGTTGAGATAAGGGATTGCTATCCCAGGACGATGGTGTAGGATGATGATGCCTTGGGAGGCAGTGGCATTCTTTGATGAGGGATCGAGATTCCATGGCAGTAATAATGTAACTCAATGTTTTCTATGTTTTACAAATTGGTTGCCTCAACAATCTACTTAAAATATACTAATTAATTACAGTGGAACATATCATGTAGTTTGCTTCGGCCATAGATCCATCATCGTCAGTAGTTGGTGATGGTGAAACAGGTTTATCCTGCGGGATTACCTGGAGCGCATATTGTTGAATATGAGGGGTCTCTCCTAGCCGAAAATAGGAGGATTTGAGTGCAACTGTGGTTGCAGACTCATGATAGTTGGAGCATGGTGAATAGGCCCATGGCTCAGTGTGATGGAGCATGAATGCGTTCATGGCTCAGAGCACGATGGACAAGCCCGTGGCTCAAGGTATACTAGTGCTGAGACCTGTACCAAGGGGGGCTAGAGATATGGGTAGCCTGCGGAGCTGACCCTGTGACTAAGGCCATTTAAGCATGAGACTGTGGTCATGCTTTGGTTTTCATGCACTGACCACGAGGAGGAGAGGTCGTGGAGTCCGACTCTTACATTGACCTTGTATGGCACCAGCTCTGGGCTTCGCAGCCGTTGGTTGGATTTGAGCGGTACGTCTCACTTCCTCAGGGCATGATAATACGTAATCTATCAGAATAGTATTTATTGCTTAGGGAAAAACACAAAACACCAGTTGAGGCCTTGCTTGTGTAGTTGATTTAAATATACCTTACAGTTAATTGTACGTCCCTTAAGTTTTATGATAAGTTCTTATAAAGCTTATCTTGTCAATCATGTTCCATAAAGAATATCTGGTTATATGCCTCCTGGATACATTGGTAAGTTTGTTAAATAAAATAAGTCATGCTCAGTATGCTACTCATATAATCTGCTTATAACAGATATCTTCTTTATCTTCTTTAACCTTTCGGAGGTTTTATAGTTTTGGCTGGGAGTTATGTTTCTCGCTGGGACTATGTATCTCGCCCCACTGGTTTACAACCTTTTTAGGTGGTTGTGGTGGTCGAGGTGGTGATCGTAGTGTTGCAGTCGAGCAGTAAGAAGAATAGTAGAAGTCAAGATGTGGATATGCTACTGTTTTGGTCATTTGTAATAGAGTCCTAGAGTCATCCTTGTACTCTCAGGTCCTCAGAGGTGTTTTGACGACGTTTCACGATGAATAAGCTGTTGTAATTTTGTATATCATATTATTGGCCTGACGTGGCCTGTAATATATGTATAAATAGGTGGTGAACATTGGAGCTTATGGACAGCTGGTTTCTCTAAGCTGTGAACAATATATCAAGGCTTGTGAATGTTTATATAACATGTTTCTCTACAGGATGAGGTTCTGGTTGCAATAGTTCTCTTTTATTTTCTTTCCGCAATCGGTTTTAATTAACCCGTATTTTCGGTAATATGTGGTTTATGGTGTTTTCACACATTTTCGCATGGCATCTCGTTGTCTGTGTGATAGTGGGGTGTCACAACATAGATCTTTCACTCATTGATGAGAACATTTCAAAAAGTCCTTAACTAATTTTGGAACTTTACCCCATTTTGTCCTTCTAAAGGATTCATCACAATTTGAATGTGTTTGTGTTTAAAATCTAATTCTACAAAGAAATATTGCAACATTTTTAAATCATTTTTTATTTGTTTGATTTGATAAATTTGACAATATTATTTAGGTATTTAATTAACTATTGCTCCTACTATTTTACTCAAATTGATAGCCCTCAATATCAATTCAGAATATTGCAACATACAATATGCTAGTGGGCCAAGATCCATATTTCATCAAGCCATGAGTCGGCTTTTGTCGATCATCCACAACTTGACTTATTTAGGTAGGAAATCTTTCCAATTGCATCATATGTAACTCTTAGATTGATGATATGCGCAACTCCTTGCCATAATCATCTGCATGCCTCTGGGCCCAGACCCTCTGAGAATCACTAGTTAAGCCTGACCCAAAATTCGACACAATAATAATGCACCCCTCTTTGGTGGAACCTACATTACTGCCATCACACTTTCACGAGATAGATGATGCACCACGCTTTGGCATAACCTTTGCTTGGTCAATCAATCTTTTCATGTATTTCACTTTTAGAAAGCCTCTAAGACTTGATATTTTAATTGAGGGAGTTTGTATAAATACATATACTTTATCCAATCACCACATATATAGTACGTGACATATACATGCTATAACCCCAAATGAGAATATGCAATAAGTAAAACACACAAGCGATGGTTATGGCCGTACTAATATAATTTCTTAGAGCCATAAGGAATTACTATCACCTATGGTCTACATCATATGCAACATGTTATTGGTGAAGATCTATGCTCGAACCAATCTGGGTTGATCATTTCAACTCTTGAATTGGTCAGCTCGCCTCCTGGTCACTCGGTTGGTGTAATGACCCCACCTCCCGGTAACCCCCAATTAAGGGAGACCAAAAGGTTAGAGTCGTTAGCCCAATTTTCTAGATCAATGGTTCGACAAATAATCAATAGTAATTACTAAATTCTACCAAAAACTATATAGAAAAGCTGGAATAAAATAAAACTTTTCTTACCTTTTTCAAAAACTTGGATATCTAACTTCTATCCACAATTGGAGTCTACTCTAACTAACCCTCCTTATACTTTAATTCATATATTCACAACATGTCACTTTGTTGTTTGTCCTTTTCATATTGTACCTAAAACGCCGACAAATAAAACATCGGCCAGCATAAATGAATATGACGGTATGTGGGGACAACCAAAATTTCACTTATATTGCTAACAACCTAAATATCACAATCAAGTTAATTAATAATCCAATTTATGACTTCAATGTGACATTCTCCACCGCTTTTGCCCTAACCCGGGAATACCCTCTTTAGGGTTTCTCTTTTGCAATAGACATAAGTCCACCTTCTCCATCCTAAGCTTGGTGTCTGGGGTCACCTCTCATGGTGCCCATTAGTCATGCAATATCATAAGGCCACCTTCTCTATCCTGAGCTTGGTGCCTGGGGTCACCCCTCATGGTGCCCATTGGTCTTCCCTCTTGGGCTTGACCTCATTACATCATACATCAGGGTGGCATGTAGGTGCGAGAATACACACTTATAAATTAACTGTGATAATCATAGTGACTTTATGAATTTGCATGTATGAACATCCAACAGTTAGGTTGCATTCAATTCGATCAATTATCTGAGAAATCCCTGTGAAACTAAAGCAGTTAATCATAAATAACCACATACCTAATCCAGAGCAACTTGATGTCCAAGCAAGAATAATCAAGAACATTTAATCAAGCAATCAACAATATCCTGAAATTAATGCATAACATCCATGTGTCAACATCCTCAAGATTGACTTGGATTCCACCTTAAGATTTCTAGGCCAACTTTAGGGTTTTATTAGGGTTTTAGCCTCCATAATTCTTTTATCATGTTTAATGCTCTTTTAGTCCACAAACCCTAATTTCATCATCATAGGCATACTTGAATGTCAATTAATTCTAATATATTTCTTTTACACTAAGACTACCATCTTTATCCTTTTAATTCATGTCAAGATCATTAAGCCCAATTATCATGATCGGGTTTCTTTTGAATTGACAACTCATATTTCATTGTAGTCCAATTCACATACGAACTCTATTTATCACTAATTCCGCATTTATCCACTAGGAAACCCTAATTACCAAAGTAAGGGTATTTATCTACAATTAGAAACTTTTATACTCAGAATCATCATATCTCAGCTTTATTCATGGATTTGAACAATTAAAGTCATTAAGAGTCATAATTACCAAAATTAGGGTTTTAAGGCCCATTAAAGCATATTCATGTACATGGAACCCTACATTAATCAAACTACACATAAAGATCGTCTTTTTGGATCTAATGTGTCCTTTTTGTAATCAACAAGTTAATATTGATTAAAAACACCCATAATACCTTTCTCAATCTTATTAACATCAATATTACGGTTTCTTAATCATTAATGCCTTAAAGTTGACAACTTTAACTACTTTTCTAATTGCAAGAGGAATTAGGCTCTAAAACTATTTTTAATGGATTCCACATATTTTTCTGAGCAAATATCATATATTATATGTACCAATCTGAGCTACCATTAATTAAATACGAATTTTGCAAGATTCACTTACTTGGACCAATGAGAGGTTGACTCGTCAGCCATCCCATGCAGCGTAACTCAGTCGATTTGGAAACATAACCAAATTACACTTATACCCCCGCGTAGCCGCTTGGCTCTTCAAAACTCAAAGGGGCAATTTCGTCCAACGCCTTTTAGGTTGTATTCAACCTTGCGGCGCATTCTGCTGCCGTCGGGTGCAGCTTTCCGTGGTGCCACCCCCTCCTTCCCAGGGCTCGAGGGTCATCGTCAGCCACCGCCCTAGCTCCACTGCACTCCCATGCACACGAGGCACCTCTAGTTTGTGACCAAGGTGGTCGGTTTCAAGCGTACCAAGCCCGCGATCGTTGCGGGTTTGCAGACCTTCGGCAGGCACTGTGTGAAGACGAGAGCACAGGGATGATGGTTGATCTTCCTCAGGTTGTCGTGGGAGCTTTCGGCCTCTATCATGACCACCCCACGGTTCCTCATTGCTCCATGGTTGCGCTACTCTTCTTTTTGAGTGAAAATAAGATGAAGAAGAGAGGGGGATGCTTGAGACCCTCTTGGACTCATGGCTAAGGGTTCAACCCTTATATAGGGGAGGGTATCCATGCCCTAACATGCTTTCCCACAAAGAAAACAAGGCCTTTCCTCAATAGGAAACCTACTTTCCTTAATCAAGTACAAAGTCTCTCTTTTAAATTATTCCTTGTTTATCCATGATCCTTGGTTATTAAGAAATCCAAATTTTATCTCTTTTATCTTCTTTGTGTTTGGTTTTTAATCCCTTGGCCACGAAATTTTACTTCCTTAAAACAAATATAGCAAATAGTATCTCTTTTTTATAACACCAAAAGTCATTATCTATATAGCACATTATTCACATATTATGACTTTTGTATTATTTGTATTTTCTCTTTCTTCCTCTCCATTGGGACTCCTTGGAACCCAAGAAATTCTAAGATTTCAAAATCCTTTTTGAAGGATACTTATTATCCTTCAAGATGCATCTACATCCATTATTTCTCATTATCTTACTTATTTCTTTATTAAAAGATTTCTTTTCAAGGATTTTTCATTATCCTTTATTTTCTTTTTCCTCTTTTCCTATTTCTTCCATTAGAAATCATATGTAAACGAAATTCATTCAATTGTGGCCATCAATGCCACTTTCTAGATATTTCTATGTATTTCTCATAAATATATTGCTTAATATCCATTATCTTTTATCTTTTTCTATTATTTGGACTTTTCTTCCTTTCTCCTCTTTTATATCCATTATTGAATTAACAAAATAGTAGATATTATGAAATTCCAATCAAAAGGGAGATTTGCAAGGAAATCTATCCTTTGAAGCAAAGCATACAACCTTCTCAATTCAAGTCCATATTCATAAAATTATTACATTTCAATTATGAAAACATATGTAAAATTGAGGTTGTAACATCCTTCCCCTCTTATAGGAATTTTGCCCTCAAAATTCCATCAAACATACAAATAAGAAGGTTAAGACTTCCTCATGTCCATCATGGCTCCCATGTGGTTTCACCCTCTCTATGGTGCTTCCCAAGAACCTTCATCATCTTATATTCTTACATCTGAGTTCTCTCTCACCTTGGTATCTCATACCCTCGCAGGTGACTCAGGACATTTCAGTCTCTCTCTCGAAGCTTAATAGGTTCATGGTTCAGCACATGGCTCGGGTATCTCACATAGTGCTCTATGTCGGACTCGTGGAACACATCATACATCACGTTATCTTAAGGGGTAAGGCTACACACAAGCATCTCCACCAATTCATCTTGAATGGACCCATGTATCGGGGACTCAGCTTTCTCACCTATAGCTCAGAGGGGTCAGATTATCATATCACATATTCTCCCACAGTTGCATCAGCTCATGACTCATGTCGCCCTGGGCTTTCTCAGCCATCGCATGATCAAAGCGACTTCATCTGCACTCATTGTGGTCTCTCTAACCTTCACAAGGTCTTTCCACCGACATCATCTTCATGAAGTGGTAACCGACACAACCTTCCTTATAGAGCTTCTTACATCCCGATACTGGCTATGGTGGCTATCATCACAACTTTCATAGGATGAGAATTGTCCCCATATATCGCCCTGAACGAGCACACACACTCTCATCAGTCCCTCTAGTCTAGATCATGCTAACCATTAGTTAGGGGTGATAAGTCGTACTAACATCGAGTTCTTCATGTATCTACTTCCACCTCATAGAAGTGAATCTTTAGGTCATACTCAAGAACCTTTGAACTCGCATCATGGTGTAGTTGAACCATCTCTCTTACATATAGTTCAACCAGATCTGTCTCCTAACAGTACTCTCTATTTTTCTTAGATTATGTCATCTAGGTAAGGTGATCTACCATAACCCATATTGCATCTTGACTTTCCTCAGTCCATGGGAGACTTACAACATCCACAGTGATGAACTCCCATTCCCCCTCGGAGACTCTTTATCCTCTATATTGACTCAATGGGTTACTGGTGTTTGTCTTTCACCTCCTGACATCAATGGCGACAAGCCACATGCAACTTTGTACACTTCTTCATCTTAGACATCCAAAATACTACTGCAACTTACTATCTTAGTAGTACCATGGTGTATGATGAACTTAAAATCATGATCTCCTGTATGTCATGATTTATCAAGGTTGATTCCTCAAAAACCCTAAAACACTCTAGTCATGGGTTTCATCACCTTCTTTTCCATAGAAATGCATCTGAGATTCTACAACCATTCTCCTATCATAACAAGCCCTAGGCTGGCTAACCAAGCAACTACTAACTCAATCAACAGATCTTGTTATATCTGAGTGTTAGCCAAACATATCTCGCTAACTTAGGGTTCACCTAGCCACCTCTTCCAGCCTTTCCACTAGCTAAACTAGGCAGCTACGTCACAACAAGAGCATCCATTACCACCTTTCATCTTTATATGCTAGCTAACAGTGAATACCTAGACCTCCATGTATTCCACTTATCATCTCATATCGAACTTTAGGTCTATCTTCTTCAGAGCTCATCTTCTTGGTTATCGAACTCAAACTTATATAACTCATAAATTCCATACAACTCATGATAAGAACGTCCTTATAAGATGACTACCTTAGTTGTCTTGGTGTTTGTAAAACATCCACACATCGTACACTCTATAAGGGTATGCTATTATCTCTATTCTCATACATCATAGCAACATTTCAGCTCACATCATCATTATCCGTAGTATTTGGCATGCGTGCTACCCTATCTCTCACCCCCATAATGAGAGGAAATAAGCATTTGACGGCCGTCCAAACACAAAGTTCTTCCCATTCTAAGAGTAGAGGTGGTGCATCCCACATTGTCGGTACACCTTCCAATCTAAGTTGAAACGTGCAACACATGTCTCCATGTCATGAACATCTCGACATCAGGGTTACTTCCGTGGAAAATTGGTCTCCAACACACTTGGGTTGTCACACAATCCTTAGTCATCTCCCCTAGGTCTGTAGGGTGCTGGCACTTTTGGGGTCATCCTTCTTCCCTTATGCATCCAGATAGTGCCCTCCTCATCTGCCCTTTGGGTCCCATGAGTTCATGAAGGTGATCAATCTCCTAACCCATAGTCCTCAGACAATGATAGCTATTACCTCCCGACCCTATGGTCTTGTGCAACTAGGGAATTAGGCGACTCCTACTCCCATCGGTCTTATCCCTACCTCACCCTGGAATGGATTTAGGATTCTAACATAATACATATCTAGCTTGAAACCTTACCCAAGTCTCCATCACCTCTCTTGGCATTCGTGGTCTGACTTACATCCTCTCATAGGGATCATGGTGACCTACCTACCTCAGTCAGGCCCCATACTGGTTACTTCCATGGTAACACATCCATATGCACTTAAAGATGGTTATCTATAGGTATGTAGGTTCATCCTCATACTATATACTCTCCACATAGCTTCTAAATATCCTACGAGACCTCTTTAGGTTACCTCAAACCCAACAAAAAATGGTACATACCCTACAGAAGGGTGTCTCTCCCAGGATGGGAGGAAACTACAAAGGTCACAAACGTCCTCACATCTAGGGTTTACATCAACATGAGCATGCTTAGTCCTATCAAGCTACTAAGGCACGTAGCTAACAAACAGACCACCTACTAAACCTTACTAGGTCTCCATGGTAGGTCATACTTGTTCTCATTCCTCAACATTGGACCATCATCATACATGCCCATGTCACCAACCTATATGTGAGGGGTTCATCAAACATATACCTTAGTCTAAGGGGTTTCTTTTTCCTCAAAACATGAGGAGTGTCATGCTCCCATGCGTAAGAACTCAAGCATCCGTGTGAGCATCAGGTGCATCAGGAACTACTACTTCCCATCTTTAGATCTAGGAACCCTAGGTTCACCTCTTATGCAACAGTTGTCCCACTGCATGCTCAAAATTTTAACAATGAACCAAGCATGTACGAGATGGTCTGACTCCCAAAACGCCCAACTCAACAATTGAGACGGTCGTTTGGCACTTTCAAATGACCGTCTCAACACTTGAGATGGGTGTTTGGCAGTGTTGTCATCCTATTTGTTGCGTGAATCAAATACCTAAACACTTTAGTACTTCATTCAATTTTCATTCGAGATTAAATGTCTCTTTTAGGTAGTGATTGTCTATAACACTTATGGCAATCCCTTAGAACATGCCTTGTGGTTTCATTATTTGAACCATAGTGTGGACATTTGGCTTTGGAGATCACGTGTCTTGAGAATCTTAGATAGTTGGTCATTATTCTGTGTAGATCGCATGATTACTTTTTCCATCAGGATTGCCTAGTGGGAAAACAAAGATGAATAGAATCTTTTTTTTTTTTTGAGAAAAGGAACCGATCTCCTAAAATACAACATTAGGTAGGGGCAGTGGGGGCAAGTTTTGTGTCGCCGTCAGTTTGTCGATGTTTCTTTTGAGAGTGAGTGAATATGTACAAGAATTGAATGTTATGGTGACATATGGACAAAGGCATGAGAAGTGACTCTTATTTCCACGCTTCTGCTTCTGTTCCCCTTCACTTAAAAAAGGAGACTCTTTAAGTCCAAACCGTAGAGTAGAGTAGATGCATTATTCACCGCCCAATTCCAGACGCAAACAGCTGAAGGAACCAGCACTAATTTCCTCTGCCAAACACCGGGCATGTAAATTGCAGCCGCTGGATGGAGTTGGCCATTTGCCAAACACTGGGCATAAAATTCAGCCGCGGGACGGGAATGCTTGTGTCGCCGTCGATTCATTTTGTTCAGAGGAGTGTGAAGTATACAAAATTTCTTTACGTGGAAGAATTGAATATTCTTTCGAGGTCATTTTTATACCTATTTATAGAACGATGGTGGCTCTTAGGTCTGGTCTATATTTAAGGTGGATGTATAATTCCCACCCAATTCCAGATCCGTTGCTACTTGCCAAACATAGTCGTAAACGCAGCCGCGGGGGTTGGTCATTGGGCCGTGGATACCCTCAGCCTGTCAGCCATACGTCATGTTCCGATTCGATGACTGGAATCAAGGTTTAGTTAGATGTAACCCCAATCCCAAACGCAACAGCTAAAGAAGCCGTACCCATAACCGCAGCCGGGGGAAGAGGGAGGGGGTGGAGTTGTTGTCATCCCCCTCCGCGCTTTTCTTCCCGTTCTCTCGGTTTGCTACCTAACTCCCCCTACACATTCGCATACACCAATTTCCAGATGTGTGTCGTATAAACGGCCTCACCGTTTCACACCCTAACCCCCGACGCCCGATCGACCCCGCTCTCTCCCCACTCCCAAATCCCACCCTCCGCGCACCTCCACGCCGCGCCCAAATCCCCAACCCCATGCTGCCCCGCCGTCGCACGCGTCGACGGCGGCGGCACTGATCAACCCCCTCCCACCACCATGTCTCCCTATTCCCCCGACCCTCTCTCCTCCTCCGACCACCACCGCCGGCGGTGGGCCGTCCTGGTCGCGACGATATGGATCCAGGCGTTCACCGGCACCAACTTCGACTTCTCGGCCTACTCCTCCTCCCTCAAGTCCGCCCTCGGCGCGTCACAGGTCCAGCTCAACTACCTCGCCGTCGCCTCCGACCTCGGCAAGGCACTCGGCTGGTCGGCAGGACTCGCTGCCCTGAGGCTACCTCTATGGGTTGTGCTCGTCGTCGCAGCAGCCATGGGATTCGTCGGGTATGCCATGCAGTGGCTCCTCCTCGCCGGGACAATCACGCTGCCGTACTTCGCCGTGAGTCTCAGTTTATTATCAGACAATCAATTTCATAGGGTTCCGCTAATTGAAACACCTCCTTGTATTGTTATTGTATTGTTTTGCTCGGTCCTTGTTCTTCGCCGGATGCTCCTCCTGATATCTCTCCAGTCCAGTCCCGTCGATTTCTGTTTTGTTCTTTAACTCCCGTCTGTTAGCATTCCCCTGCTTTCTTTTAAAAAAAATGAGAAATAGTTTCACTAATTAATAGTGACTTAACGACTCCACAACAGCACGTGATGTGGGCACTACTTCAGCAACCTCTGATTTCTGCACATCCCCGATGAGGTATCAGATTGGGTAGTACTGTTTTAACGAAATAAGATACTGCAATGTGTATTGTTAACTAAATTTCGCAGCTATAAATATCACTGTCGCAAATAATGGCACAGTTGGTGTGTCAATAAAAAAATGGCAAATTGAATGAAGAACATCAAATCGCTTAGTTGATTACTAGCGATGAGAGAGCGAGTGGATTTCGTTTTTAATAAAGGCGTAAGGGCGAGGGCTTTGGTGTCTGGCTTGTTCTGCAAACAAGATAGATATTCCAAGGATTTTTTTTTTTGCCATAGAAAATGGTCTCAGATTAGATTCAATCCGTGAAAAAATAAGCGGATCTGAAGATGCGCACGACAACGACAGTGATATTTGTAGCTGCAAATTGGCCAAATAATCACTCCCCTACCATCTCCAGAAAGCAAAATATCTTATGCTTCTTATATCTGTTTGGCCTCGGTGTGCTATGCTCTACTGCCGGCCTTTCGAATGGCTGCGCTTTTTCCGAACGCTCTTACTTGATCTGTATGCTTTCGTTGAAAAGTGATTGAGAGCTCCCCTTTTGAAACTTCTCAAACGCAGCACCGATAATTGTTCGCTCAGTGATATTCACTTGCCCCACGCTACAGCAAAGCTAGCAACATACGCAGCAGTTTGCTACCTACACATCCACCTCCACCCAAAGGCAAACTACCAGTGAACCATCCATCCCAACTAACCGTCACTGTCCCGGTAAAATTACTTCCACGGCCAGCCGTCCCCATGGCCGTCTCCTCATTCCGTATCTTAAAGCTAGCTTGCTATGATTGGGGAGTGATTGATTAATGACTGGTTAACCTAAGATAGATTCATAATCTTTGTGTTTTGAAAAAAAAAAAAGTAATCTTTATATTCCACTATATTAATCTGTCATTGGTTACCTTAAAAAAAAATCTGTCATTGAGAATACTGAAAACATCCAAAAAAAAAAAAATCTTTTATAATCCTTACCGAAGAAACTGATAATCCTACTACTGGATCCCGCTCCTCCTCCTGCAGGTGTTCCTTCTCTGCCTTCTAGCCGGCGTCAGCATCTGCTGGTTCAACACCGTCTGCTTCGTCCTCTGCGCACGCAACTTCCCTTCACACCGCCCGTTGGCACTGTCACTCACCGTCAGCTTCAACGGTGTCAGCGCAGCGCTCTACACACTCATCGCCAACGCGATCGCAAGCTCATCGCAATACTCCCTCTACCTCCTCCTCAACGCCACCGTCCCGTTGGCCGTCTCGTTGGTCTCACTACTCCCCATCCTCCGCCAACCACCCGTAGGGCCCACCATCTCATCTACGGGTGCTGACGCGGCTGCATCCCCCTCCCACCGCTCCGACGCGCACGTGTTCTCGGTTCTCAACGTACTGGCATTCGTCACGGGACTCTACCTGCTCTTCCTCAACTCGGTCTCGTCCAACAACCACGTGGCCGCACGTGTTCTCCTCGGTGGGGCGCTGGTTTTGCTCGTGATCCCGCTGTTCGTGCCCGGGGTCGTCGCGTGCTCCTCCGCTAAAGGAACGAATATAATACCCCAGCACCAGTTCTACCCAGACGAGGACCCGGAATTACGCAAAGGGCTGCTCCCGCGCAACCACCGCGACGCCGATGACTACTACGACGCCGACGATCAGCATCCCGATGACGCGTCAGCCGCTGTCGGCAGCAACCAGCACCAGCCGTGGCGGTGGTGCTGCTGGTACTGGTCGTCATCTAACGACCACAACAAGCAAGCGAGCAGAAAGTGCCACGATCCGTTGTTTAAAGACTATAGCAGCGACCGGCTCACTGTCCTTGGGGAGGAGCATACACCCAAGCGGATGGTGCGCAGGACGGATTTCTGGCTTTACTACGCCACTTACTTCTGCGGCGCGACCGTGGGGCTCGTGTACAGCAACAATTTAGGACAGATCGCGCAGTCGCTCGGGAGAGAGTCCGAGACCGCCATGCTCGTCAGCGTGTACTCGGCGTGCTCTTTCTTCGGACGCCTTCTGTCGTCAGCGCCGGACCTCTTCAGAAGGTAGTGGAGATTTGTGGCACTTGGTTAAGTTGGTTAAATGAAAGAAACGATTGGGGATTATTTCTCAGTCCTGTTTGATAGTTCGTCTTTCAGGAAGCTCTACCTGGCACGTACGGGCTGGCTGGCAATCGCCTTGGTTCCCATGCCCTTGGCCTTCTTCCTCCTCGCAACCGCCGGCGACGGACACGCACTTCTAGCCGGGACGGCACTCGTGGGCCTCAGCTCGGGGTTCATCTTCGCCGCAGCAGTCTCGGTCACCTCAGAGCTGTTCGGACCCAACAGCATCGGCTTAAACCACAACATCCTCATCACCAACATCCCGCTCGGGTCGCTCCTCTACGGCCTCCTAGCAGCAATCATCTACGACGCAAACGGCAGCGCCAGCTTCCTACAGGCGCTGCTGGGAGACGGCGCCACAGTGTGTATGGGAAGGCACTGCTACGCCGCAACGTTTATCGTGTGGGGGTGCATCACGCTCGTGGGGCTAGTGTCGGGACTGGTACTGTTTGTAAGGACTAGACCAGCGTATGACCGGTACGAGCGAAGCAGGGCCGCAGCCTTGGCATTACAGTAGAGTCACGCAGGGACAGTAGAGACTAGAGAGGGAGAGAGAGCCGCCCTGATCCGGCACCGGTTGATTGTTATGACAATTTCAATCGGTATTGTGATTGTTTGCTATACAAAATTAATCTGGCAAATGATGGAGAATTGGAGATAGCTTTGCCCCCGTCTGACAAGATCACAGCTCTCAGGTGTGTTGCCTGACAAAATTTGATTCGGAATATGTATTTACCGTGCGCGTTCGGCAAATCTACCATTTTGCAGGAGGGGGCGGAAATTGGAACTCCCAGTCTTTATTGTATATTCGCAATCCGTATAATAGATCATAACTCTAATCCAATTCTAATAGAAGGATTCTTTAGTGTTGACGAGATAATTAATTGTGTTTCTGTATGTTACACGCAATTACGGGTTGCTTAACCAGGGAGCAAACCAGGCATATCTGTTTGGGTTGGCAACATGTTAGCTTGTCTCTTGAATGTTCGATTGACCTTCAAGAAATGCACCTCTTTCTATGAGGATCACATGGGAGGATCATAGATGAAATGGTATTTTTTGGGTATCGGACGACGACGGCAACTGCAGTGGAACAGAACCGGTATTGATGATTATTTAACGTTTGCTTAATCATTTCTCTCTTGCATTGTTTGGTTGAGCTTCCACTAATGCACCTCTTTCCATGGGGATTCTATGAGATGAATATTGGGACGCTGTAGTGTTACTTAGTTAAATATTGGGAGTATCAAGTTGATGGCAATAGTAGCGGAAGAAAATTATATGGCAAGATTGTGTTGGTACCGTGTATTGTGAAAAAAATACAGGCAACTGCTATACCTCGCTGCAAAGAGGTTTCTGCAGCATTTTCGTGTGAAGAGGATGCATGTCTGTACGCCTGTCACATCTCTTCCTTGATGATGCACTTGGTGAAGTGGATGTCCGAATGTAGCCAATATGTGCCACGTTTCCACAGTGTCTATGCGGGTGAACAAAAAAAATCTTGTGTGGAATTATGGCACCCATTCCTGTGGGGTGCTAGCTCCGCACTTTCAGCTATTTCTTGGCTTCCGCTCCCGCTACTCTTTCTTGATTCTTGGCCCTCATGATCAATTTAAACATCCATTCCAAAAGAAGCTGATCTAGAATCATTGATAATTTAGCAATCTTTATATGATTTGATAAATAGGATTCGTGTTAAATGGTCTCAGCTACATCACACATCATATGACACCCTTTGGCACCACACACAATGATGGAAATGTTGGTTTCCCTCATGCAAACCTAGCTCGTGGCATATCTATGTATATCACCCGCCCACCCTAATTTCTTTATAGAAATTTAACATACCTCTCCAACAACAAGGAAGCCCTCATAAACTCAACAAATCTCAAGAAATGAAACCCCCAAACCTCTGCTTCTCATGAGGAAGGATCCGCTCTCCAAGCTCCTCCTCCACCTCCAGCTCAAGAGCCACCACCTTCACCCCCTCCTTCCATTGATGATATCCAAGTCTCCAATGAGATGCTCAAGGGAGATGTGATGAACCAACATTCATATTTTTGGGCATGTGATCATCTATCTTGATAACTCCCAAAGCCTCATTCATCAAGATACTCCCCACATGATGAGCAACATGAACCTTAGTTGTGATGCTCCTTACTCTCCTACAACATACCCTAGTTGTTAAGCCCCCTCCACCTGTTATCCCCTAAAAAGGAGGATCGAGAGGGTAAGGGCCATAATCATAATTATGGGATCAGGATTAGCAAGTAATAAATAGTAAGCAATAAATTTTATTATATAGAAAAGAGTTTGATAACAAGATGACCTATCCTCAAGGAAGTTTACATGGAATGTAAATCTACTGTTTGCAACAAAAAGAAATTTTATTTGTCTATATCCTATAGAATTACATTAAATCTTTTCTTTTGGTGCCTTCATCTCTAAATATCCATCTTCCATCATTAATTGCATGTTACTAGTATTTTAACCTAAAACACAACGAAACAAAAACATAGTCAGTAGAACAAGTTATATTGGTATGTGGAGGAAACAAAATATACGCATGTATGAGTAACAATAGAGTCAGTCATATTTGCAATTAAAAAAATAATCAAAACACCTTTTGATTTCTTTAACTTCTCAACCTTTAATCTCTGTGGCATGCCCACGTACTGGGGGCACCCAATCTTACCATACTCACTATCTGGGAGTATTACTTTGATCTATCAACTCACTGGGGGTGATTTCCATAATCACTCACTGGGTATTCATGATATCATACTCACTCTCTAGGAGTATATATTAGCCAACCCACTCTTTGGAGGGGCTTTCCATAATTACCATGCATGTATTTAAATTAGAGATATTATCGTGGGCTTGAGCAAGTTGTTTTTATATATTGTGATTCTCATATGGTATTTATAGATTGCATGAAATAAATAAATACATAAGCAAACAGTTAATTTGTAATCCATTCATAAAAAAACCATGACAAAATCACATAAGTTAGTTATGTCAAGTCGTCATAAGTGTAACCACATACATTTCTTAGGAGTGACTTGATGTCCAAGCAAAAGGCAACAAAGTAACCAATCAAGCAACTACCCTTAAATTAAATGCCTTTTTGGGTTTCCCAAACCCTAATTATCACTTTTAATGTCTTTTTAGTTTACAAACCGTAATTTTATCATCATATGCATTTTTAACTCCAAAAAATCTTAATTCATTAAGTTATGAATTATTAATCTCAATTTAGATCTAAGATACCCTTTTACCCAAAAAGATCAATCTTTAAATATTAAGATCAATTAAACATATTAAGATCATCAAAACCTAGAAAATAGGGTTTTCACACATTTAATACATTAAAGTTAACAACTTCTAACTCCTTTTATATTTTGAGGCAGAGTTAGATTGTGGAACTATTTTTACTACACTCCTTGTATTTTTTTATCAAAAAGTACTACTTATTTGTATTTTCCAGGAAAATGATGGATTTTTAGTTAATTATGCAAGATTCAATAATTTACTTGATTTTTCGATCACAGAGGTGTCGACTGCCGAATCGCGGGTCTTTGTTGACTGGAGCAGAGATCGCACGGTTGGAGTTAGGCGTGCCCACTCACCCTCATATGAGTCGCAGTGAAGCTAGGTTGTTTATTTCTTTGGTCGGCCCACGGTGAAACTTGATCTTACGATCCTCCGCTCTCCCCCTTTATTCGTTCTCAAGTCTTTCGCGCGACGGTGTTGTAGTGGAAGAGCTCACTGGAGAAAAGCAAATCGAGAGAGTAAGAGAGGTTCGCAAGTTAGAGAGTAGCTTCGCAATCTAGGGCCTTTCGCAAACCTAATGAGGCTCTTTATATAGGGGATGGATGTGAGATCTACGGTTTCGGATTCCCAGTTGAGAGAGGTCTAGAGGCGAAGATTATTTTCTAGTCTATGTATCATATCCTCGCTTGAAGTTAGTACATTCCTAGTTTGGTTTCTCGAGACGAATCTAAGGGTCCACTTATTTTGTGAAGACGTGGATCACAAAGCAAGATATGTATCGCCAAATCTTTATGTGTACAAGGTCCCTTTGTCGATCTGAATCGGGGTAGGAGACAATGCACATATTGTCAGATCTTAATCTAGAGACCGCCATCCAATGCGAGAATCAAAGGGGTCAGGCCTATTATTCCTATTTCAATTATATTCATGACAGTTAAGCATATATCTCATAATCAAATGACTTTAGGATTTCTAGAAATTTCCATATCTCTCACTTTATTAATCCTTTTAATCCCAAATTTTGAAGGGAAGTTTTTAATGACTTTATCCAATGGGAAAGGTTTGAGATCAAAACTCTAAAATAAAAGATACTTTTCTTAATCTCCAAATTTTCTCCTTTGTCTCATTATTTAAGGTATCAAATTAGTCCTTTTTCTCTTTCTACTTTTAATATCCTTTATTTTTATTACTTTTCGCATAAGAAAGTATGTGAAAAAAACCAAACCATTAGTGACCTTTAATACCGCTTTTCTAGAAAATTCCACATCATCCCAAAAGTACATATTATATATCCATTATCTTTTATATTTCCTTAATATTGGATTTTCTTTCTTTACCCCACATTCATTATTGGATTATTGGAAGATAGTAGAACCATCATAATCCTTGAAATGGTGATTTTGCAAATCAAGCATATACTTTTACAAACAAGGCATAGAAAGCACTTATCGTTTCACTATTTATAATCAAACAAGTATATTTCAAAATCATGTTATAACATCCTCTTCCTTTAAAAGAATTTTGTCCTCAAAATTCAACTATACAAACACTATAACATCATACACATATTGTAGGTTTAAGTTGTTCCCCAACTTTCCATTTACTTGGGTAGAATTGTGTGTGACTGGGCACCGCTCATTGTTTGTGATGTCATAAGTGTTATGGATAATCACTGCCAACATAATATGGGATCTATAGGGGCACACACATAAGTTTTGACCTAGAAGAGGTGTTTAATCTCGAATAAAAATTGAATTAAGACTAAAGTGTTTAGGTATTTGATTCACGTAACAAATAGGTTGATAGCACTGCCAAACACCCATCTCAAGTCTTGAGACGGTCATCTAGAAGTGTCAAACGACCATCTCAATTGTTGAGATGGGTGTTTACGGAGCCAGGCCTATTATGAGTTTGAGTTGGCTAAGGAAGTGAACCAACCAAATGGACCGACTCGACTCGGGTCACCAGACGACAGTCTCACATGGGCAAGATGGTCCGGTTCAGCTGAGGGAAGATTCTCAATATTTCCTAATTCGTTTGAGTTGCACATTACTTGTTGTGTAAGAAAATTAATATGGGATATTAATTAGAAATTAATTGCTAAATTTTTTGTACAACTGGGAAATAGCCAAACGATCGCCTGGGATGTACCAAACAACCGTCTGGGATGTCGTAGGTTGTGAAATTTCTAGAATTATTATGAAAATTTGAGATCTTCCAGTCCCTTCCACTCCTGCACCGATTGAGAAACTAGACGCAAACCCCACCTATAAATAGAGGAGTATTGGGGGCTTTCCAGAACATAACACAGAAAATTGAGAAACACTTACTCTGACAAACATTATCCTCTCTAGTTGTGGTAACTATGAGAGCCCTGGCAAGTCATACCCGACTAAGGAGGGATAGCCAAGGGAGAGAAAAACTAAGATCATTGTTGTGGGAGAGTAAGTCGGTGACTAGTGTACCAACGGAAGGGATGACTCCTTGTTCATTCTAGGAGGACGATAGGAGTTCTAGGTGATCTGTGTGGACTACCATAGAGGCGGGAGGTCATTGTCTGTCGCTAGGAGGACAACGTCAACCAACAGTTTGTGATAAGAGGAGTTGCTGAAGAAGATGAGGTTCATGACTGCAGTCTGAGGTGCAAACCAGGAGGCGTAGTAGTCAGACAAATCCCAGTGCAACTAGGATTCAAAAGTTGTGCATCTAGAATGATGAAGATTGTCGTTGCACTTGCGCTGAGACCATGTATATCCTCAAAACCATCCTTCTTGCATTATAGTAATTGATGTAATCTACTGATTATGGAGAATATGGTACATAAATTTTTGTTTCCGATGTGTGCTCTGTAGCCATATTTCCCTACAGTGGTATCAGAGCTAACATCAATTTACTATATTATGGGATAATTGGTATGGTCAAATTTGGTTTTGTCATTCTATTATTGCATGTGGTGTGAATAATATCTTGTCAAATTTAATATCGTGATAATTTCAAACTAATATATATATATATATGCAATTTACACATGTCACCCTAAAAGTAGTTTTGATGGTGGATGTGTAGCATGGTTATGGCGAATAACCCCTAAATTTTGTGCATGGTTGTATGGTTGGATGCTCCTCTTATCCCAGTCTACGTACTGAGCCTCTATCTTTTCTGTTCTGTATAAAGTTAATTCTTTCCTACCCTTGCTCCCCTCGAATGTAACTCGAGGTTTCCAAATTATCATGTAAAAGTAGGATAGTTTATTTTTTGTTATGACGAAGAAGAAGTCTCAAAGACGAGTAGACCAACTGAAGGACCATGGAAGACCATGAGGACGAGTCAGACCGATCGCTTGGTGGACCTGACAGATCAGTTGGAGGAGCCAGCAGACAGTGGACCGATCAAACGATCGATGAGACGACTTAACAGCCGGCCAAGAGGCAAGCCGACCGGTTCAAAGGTTGAACCAGTCAACCTGGATTGGCAAAACACAGATTGTCATCAACAACATATTTCTGCATGTAATGTAGAACTAGATGACCATAATCCCTTATGGATCTAAGGGATTACATTAGGTTGGTCATAATCGTCATTTTTGTTTATTGCATATTTTAGTTGTGGGATATAGCATGTATATGATATGTACTATATATGTGGTGATTGGATAAAGTATATGTATATACTTATAAATACAAACTCCTACAATTAAAATATCAAGTCATTGATGCTTTCCAAAAGAGGCACAAATGAAAAGCTTGATCGACTAAGTGTAGTTTCCACCTCCGCGGGGTGCATCGCCTATCTCGTGAAAGTGTGATGGTAATAATGTAGGTTATGCCTCCATGGGGTGCATTATTATTGTGTTAGCTTTTGGGTCAGGATTGACTGGTGATTCTCATAGTGTCTGGGCCTAGAGGCATGCAGATGATTATGATAAGGGGTTGTGCATATCATATATCCATAATTGCATATGACGCAACTGGCAAGATTTTCCTACCTTGATGGTTGACTGTGTTTGTGGTGTTGATCGGACCACATGGTTGAATTATCTTGGATCTGATCCACTAGAATATTGTATGTTGTAATATTCCAAATTGATATTGAGGGCTATCAATTTGAATAAAATAGTGGGAGTGATAATAATTAAAGACCTAATTAATGTCATCAAATTTTTCGTGTCAAATTAAAAAAATGGTTTTTCACAAATGCAAATTTTCTTTTGTAGAATCAAATTATGAGCATTTCTTATTTGTGATTGGTCCTGAAGAAGGACAAACTTGACGGGAGAAATTTCCACAAATGGTTTTTGACTTTGAGAAGGGTTATCAATGAAGAGTGTAAGCTCTACGTCCTTGACAAACCAGTGCCTGAAATACCTCCTCCTGATGCACCTAGGGCAGATGTGGATGCTTACTGGAAGCATGCCAATGATGCCTTAGAGATAAAGTACCTTATGCTAAGTTGTATGAACTATAAGTTGCATGAGAAATGTGAGGGCATGAGTGTTCTTGAGATGGTGACACATCTTAAGAAGGTAACATTTGGTCTTGACAAGTAAGAAAGGGATGCTATCTTAGGGAACCTCAGTAGAAGAAGATGTGCTCAATATGGTTAGACATGTGTATCATCATGAAGAACTGCGATTCACCTTGAGCCAAGAGTTGGCCACTAATATGATTCTAAGGACTATGTCTGAATAATATAGCTACTTTATTGCATGTTATCATGTGAGTAATACAACTAGACAGATGTCAAACTTGCTTGCCATGTTGATTCATGTTGAAGCAAAATTGAAGAAGGACAAGCCCGTGATGGTGATCAGCAGGCTGAGTCTAAGGATCAAAAAAATATTGAGACGAGTTTTGTGGTCAATCCTAAGTCCAATTCTTCAACACTCAAGATAAAGAGAAAGAAAAGTATAAGAGGAACTCTTCCTTTGTACTTGAAGGCTTTCAGGAAGCAGACGATGGGGATGGTGATATCCACTTTAGGTATATATATTATTGAGATAAATCTATCTACTTCATCATCATGGGTACTTGATATTGTATGTGGATCTCATATATATTCTCATATGCAGGATCTAAAAGGAAGTAGGCCTTTGGGAAAAGGCAAAGTGGAACTATGAGTTGTTAATGGCGCAAGAGTTGCACCCAGCACATTTGGAACCTATACTATATCTCTGCCCATGGGGCTTGTAATAGACTTAAAGAACTACTATTATGTACCTGCTATAAATAGAAACATTATTTTTGTATCTTGTATGGACAAGGATGCATTTGAATTCCATATTAAAAATGGTCGATGTTCTATTTTAAAATATGGCATATTTTATGGCAGCGCCCATATGTCTTATGGTCTTTACTTATTAGATCCAAATACAAATGTATATAACGTTAATACCAAAAAACTAAAGCTCAACAACTCAAACAAAACATACTTTTGGCATTGTCATCTAGGGCACATAAATGAGAATCACATATCTAGACTCCATAAAGATGGTTATCTGGACTCTTTTGATTTTGAATCAATAGAGACATGTGAATCTTGTTCGATGGGCAAGATGATTATAAGTTGCAATCGGAATTCTTGTTCTACCTCAACAATAGGATTGTTATCTGGAAGAGTTCCAAGCAAGAAATGGTTTTTTTATTCTACAACAGAGTTTGAGTATATTTCTACATCGAGTACAGTAAAGGAGGTTGTATGGATCAAGAAGTTCATTACAGAACTTAGGGTCGTTCCAAGCATCAGTGACGCAATCGAGCTATATTGTGGCAACAATGGAGCTATTGCACAAGCTAAGGAACCCAGATCGCATCAGCGCTCAAAGCATATACAAAGGCAGTATCATCTCATGTGAGAGATCGTACATCGAGGAGATGTAAAGATTTGCAAAGTACCAACTAAGAACAATGTTGTTGATCCCTTGACAAAGGCACTATCACAGCAAAAACATGGTGGTCATGTTATATTACTCGTAATAAGATTTGTGGGGTGATTGTCTCTAAGTGCAAGTGGGGGTCTGTTGGTTAAGTATGCCCAAAGAACCAATCATGTGATGATTGTAATGGAATAACTTTCAAAAACAATTTGAAAATTGATAAAAGGCTAGCTTTCAATTTACTCTATTTAATTCGGTTATGAGATAATGATGTAACATTGTAAATGTCTAGAGAATCATATTACCTAATGATGTATATATTCAAGTTACTACCCTTGTGGATGAGATCATACGGATGTTAAGAATACATATACATATTCTCATTATGTCCCTAATTGGTTGTTATTATGGAAGGTTGATAGACAACAACAACACATAAGATCAGAGTGTGAGTTGGTTGATGACTAAATCTCATGAGTCATGATATGGTGATATCAAACCAAGCACATAGATACATGTTAGAGAACAGTATATCAGACAGACCTACTGTGAGACTGACACATGGAATCCATCTTCATGGAAGTCATAGTCAGGTCTCACAGTGATGGTGGTGGTTATGGTTCTTAGACTTGAAATCACTGCACTCATCACATGTCGTTTGGTACACTTTGACATCATCAAATGCGGTCCTGAAACATGGGTTGTTATAAAGATGATGATTGGGTGGCTTTGATATATGGGGATAGGATGTGAATGATAGATATGGGATTTGTCCCTCCTACTGGAGTGTGATGTCCTAGGCCTCTTGATTAGCGAGACTGAGAAAAGCATGGTCATGCACATGTGAGTCAATATGTGATATTGAGCTTACATATATCTCAAACAGTCTGCTCTTGGTTCCAGAAACAAGATCGAATAATAATGAGGGTGACTTCTTCATACCTTTAGTTCAATCTGGACATCGGTGACAAAGGAACTATACAAATACTATAACACCATACACAGATTGTAGGTTGAATTTAATCCTCAATTTCCATTTACTTGGGTAGAATTGATGTGTGACTAGGTAGTGGTTATTGCTTGTGATATCATAAGTGTTATGGACAATCACTGCCAACATAATATGGGACCTATAGAGTCACACACATAGGTTTTGACCTAAAAGAGGAGTTTGATCTCAAATGAAAATTGAATTAAGTAATAAAGTGTTTAGGTATTTGATTCACACAACAAATAGGTTGACAACACTATCAAACGCCCATGTCAAGTGTTGCAACGGTCTAGAAGTGCCAAACGGGCATCTCAATTGTTGAGACTGGCGTGTGGGGATTCATGCCTATTATGAGTTCAAATTGGCTAAGGAACTTAACCAGCCAAACGCATCGGCTCAACTCGAGTCACCAGACGACTGTCTGGGTGAACTGAGACGGTCATTTCGCATGGGCAAGATGGTCTGGTTTGTTTGAGGGAAGGTTCTAGATATTTCCTAATTCATTTGAGTTGCACATTACTCATTGTGCAAGGAAATTGATATGGGATATTAATTGAAAACAAATTACTCAATTTGTGTACAACTGGGAACAGCCAAACGGTCATATGGATTGTGCCAAACGACCATCTAGCATGCTAGACGACTGTCTGGGTTGCCAAACAACCATCTGGGTTGTTGCAGGTTGTGAAATTTTCAAAATCAGTGTGAAAATTTGAGATATTCTGGTCCCTTCCACTCCTGCATCAACTGGGAACCTAGACCCAAACCCCACCTATATGTCTATAGAGAAGGCAGCGGAAACAAAAATTTATATACCATATTCCCCATAATCAGTAGATCGCGTCAATTACTATAATGTAGGAAAGATGGTTTTGAGGATATACATGGTCCTGGAGCAAGTCTTGTGACAATCCTCATCGTTGTAGATGTGCAACTTCTGAATCTTGGTTGCACTGGGACTCGTCTTACTATTGTGCTTTTTGGTCTGCACCATGGACCGTACCTACAAACCTCATCTTCTTCAACAGCTCCTCTTGTCACGGACTGCTGGTTGAGTTATTTTCTTAGCAGAAGACAATGACCTCCCACCTCTACAGTAGTCCACATGGACTGCCAAGAACTCCTGTCATCCTACTAGAATGATTAGGAAGGAGTTGTCCCTTTCATTGGTGTAATAGTCACCAACTTTCTCTCCCACAACAATAATCTCACTTGCTCTCTCCCTTGGCTATCCCTCCCTAGTCGGGTAGGACTTGCTTGGGCTCTCGTGGTTACCACAAACAGAGAGGACAATGTTTGTTAGAGCAACTATTTCTCAATTGTCTGTGTTCTGTTCTGAGAAGCCCCCCAATACCCTTCTATTTATAAATGGGATTTGGGTCCAGGTTCTCATTCGATGTGGGAGTGGAAAGGATCGGAAGATCTCAAATTTTCACAACAATTCTAGAAATTTCACAACCTACGATAGCCTAGACGGTCGTCTGGTAATCCAGACAGTCGTTTGGCATGCCAGATGGTCATTTGGCACTGCCTAGATGGCCGTTTGGTTGTTTCCCAATTGCACACAATTTAGCAATTCGTTTCCAATTAATATCCCCTATTAAATTCCTTGCACAACAAGTAATTTGCAACTCAAATGAATTAGCAAATATCTAGAACCTTCCCTTGGCCTAACTAGACAATCTCTCCCATGCGAGACGGTCGTCTTAGTTCACCCAGACGGTCTACTGGTGACCTGAGTCGAGCCGATCCGTTTGGTCGGTTCACTTCCTTAACCAATTCAAACTCATAATAGGCTCGACTCCCCATATGCCAGTCTCAATAATTGAGACGGCCATTTGGCACTTCCAAAAAATCATCTCAACACTTGAGATGGGGGTTTGGCAATGTTATCTGTGGGCTCTGATATCCAAACCACGATATAAACACGATTTAAACTTAGCGGAAGCGATTCGATTAGCAGCGGAATACCAAAAATCAGCAAAAATTAAAACTTTTTGAGATAAAGCATTGAAACCATAAAACTTCCTTCATAAAAGGAGATAAATTGTTTACATCTCAGATAATTACTTCTTGAGTAATTATATACAACATGATACAAAATCTCAAGAACTCATAACCAAAATCTCAGACCAAAAGACTCCAAGACCTGAGAGTACAGAGGACACATAGGACTGACTCTAACTACACCACATGGCAGGCTAAATCTCCACCTGAGATGTTACTGTTGCCCCTGGTGCTGCTGCTTCTGGGACTGGTCACCTGTAGACATGTTCCTCCGTCCTCGACGTCCACCTAAAAAGTTGAAGTCTACGGGGTGAGACAATTTTACATAATTGTCCCAGCGAGAGTTATAACTCTCCGCCAGAAGCTTTATTATAGCACCTCAAAGAATAACTTAAACAGTAAAAGATTCACAGTATTCAACATCAGATATAATAGTAAACATGAGTTCAACATTTATGAAATATGAAGACATTTGCACTATACAGTGTAACATCAATCAATCAACTTGTAGTTATCTCTAACAGGTATACTACGCTGTGGATTATGTTTTTCAAACATTACTTTTATGCCCTGTGGAGATGAGGTTTACCACTCATCCTCCAACCAATCACTGCTAAGTGCCTTGGCATCATACTAGGTCATCGAAAGAGCCGGATTCTCATGACCTTCACCTTCCTCAGTCAGTAAGAGGATTACTTGTAGGACACCTCATGCCTCTACTATAATAGCTTACCAGGGTAATCTGGTCCTTCGCTATTTTAGAGTTACAGTGGCGTTCTGTACTCTCTTCGTCATCAGGAGATTTCATGTTTATCTTCCACTGATACAGATATCTGTGCTTTCTTCGTCATCAGGAGGTTTCATGTTTACCATCCACTGATACGGTATAGGATTGTAGTGAAGGATTGATGGATTACACATCTACATCAAACACCTACACTAGGATGTAAGGTTCTACACATCCATATACCCCACATACTCAAAAGTATGTGATCCAGGAGTTCCCTTAGGAAAACCTATTTCACCATCATTTGATTTCTGACAATGATGGATCTATGATCAGGGCTCTACATTACACTTGATTAGTTAGGTACATTCAGTATTCTTTTAACATCATACATTGTTCTTCAAACAATAACATTAGCATAACAGCTATGAAATGAGAATACTAAATGTAACAAGCCTAACTCTTATCAATCATCATATCTCAATACATTCATCACAAGTCATCTCTAAAGCATGACCTTGATGGTAATTATGGCTCTCACAGCCCATTTTAATCCATAAGTTGCCATTGACAATGCATCAGGATATATCACTATTCATAAAGCTAAAGCATGCTTTCAATGAATATAGTTTCATAATCCATACCTAGATATGATCATCATCTCATGACAACCTGCATGGTTAATTTAACTGATAACAGTAAACAATTCATTCTAGAAGTTACACTTTCAAACTCTTAGAAGAGTCAAGTTCCCCAATATTCATCAATCAGGGTTTACTATTCACAATACATGTCCTCACCCTAGAATTAGGGTTTACTATTCACCTCATGGAGAATTGAACTCATATCATCATCATGTATGAGAAACATCATCATTAAAGCTCCTAGATAAGATTAAAATTCACTAAACATCATAATTAGGGTTTCCATGATCTCACATAGGTGGATCATACCCTAATCATGCACATTCATGTGTATTGAAGGTACTTTACTTGAGTTTCCACTATAAAAGGGTACTTTCTCTCTCTTATGATACTTTCTCTCTCTTCTTACTAGTAGATGGTGATAACACCACTCTAGATCAGGTTGGGTTAAGTCCTCATTGACTAGCATAAGCCAAAACATCATTAACATGTGATTAGGGTTTTATTAGAAAAAGGTATTACTCAATTAAACCCCTCAAGGTTATTTTGGTAATTTACCTCATGATCACCATCATGGGTCAATTCATTAATCACATAGTCCCTTAATGTTCTAAGCTACCATTAGGGTTTAGATTAGATCACCATTGAACCAATTACAACTTCAAGTGATTAAGTATAAATAACCTTGAAAACCTCCAAACGGTTTCAACCCTCAACCACCAAACGGTTTGAAACCGTTTGGGTGCGTTGACCGTTTGCTAGGTTTGACTCCAAGACCGCATGACCTCAAGGTCGTTTGCCCAAACCGTTTGGGTGCGTTGACCGTTTACTAGGTTTGACTTTCCAAACCGTTTGAGCTTATGCGGTTTGAAACCGTTTGATCAACTTGTCTTGAGATCGATTGGTCCAACGACCTTGAGATCGTTTGAGCCCAAACGGTCTTGAGACCGTTTGGTCCAAATGGGCTCAAACCGTTTGGACCTCCAACATGGTTCAAAAGTTGCAAATGATTATGATTAAGTATGTTGAAGCCCTCAATTGGCCAAAGCCATATTAACCACTTATAAATTGAGTCAATTAGGATGAGCCTCAATCAATTGGACACCAAATTAACCCTTAATTGAAAGCCAATTAGGGTTAAGTCCATCTCAATTAGAGTTTCAAATCGGTTGGTCATCAATATTCAGCAATGCAAATCAATTCAAGGTTGAACCTATCAATTGACCTCCAATTGGGCCCAAACTTGGCCCAAACGGTCTTGACATCATTTGGATGACCTCCAAACGGTCTTGAGACCGTTTGCCCAAAAATTCATCAAAATCTAAGTTGATTTGATAGGGGTTGAACCTTAATTAAGTCACAAATCAGCAATTTGATTATTTCAATAACCCACTATAATTGGGCCCTCAATTGATCAAATTACCTTAACCCTAGACCTCCAAACGGTCTTGGGTTGACACCAAACGGTCTTGAGACCGTTTGCCCATCCATCCTTTGGACTCTAGTGAAAATTCATTAAGGTTTGATCTATTGAGTTAATCATCACATCAATACTTAATTGCAATATGATTTGGTACCTTTGGATCTTCAATTGGTCAACTATACTTGACCCCAGACCTCTTAAATGGTCTTGGGTGATTCCCAAACGGTCTTGAGACCGTTTGGATGATCCCCCAAACGGTCTTGAGACCGTTTGGGCTAATCAACCCAAAATCACTAATTAACTCATTGGAATTTCAGCACTGATTTCAATTAGGATTTGCCCTATTGATTAGCCTTCAACTCATGACTCGTTTGGAATTAAGCCATCAAATTTGGTGAGTCATTAATCAACATCATTATGAACAGTAAGCCCAAACGGTCAATGCTTGGTCAACCATCTTAAACGGTCTTGAGACCGTTTGCCCAAAAAGGGCAAATTAAACAGATTGAAAATCAGAACTTAATTCAATTGGATTTGCTAATTGATTTGCTTATATCTCACGATTCCTTTGGAGTTAACCCCTCAATTTTTGTGGGTGATCAGCCTACATAATTAGGAACAAGATTCTCATACGGTCGTCTCTTGGTCAACTGGACCAAACGGTCTTGAAGACCGATTGCCTCCATGCGACCCTGAAACCGTTTGCCCACCAAACGGTTGTGCAAACCGCATGGGCAATTGGTTAGGACCGTTTAGTAAAGTGGAAATCCGTAAATAAGCATAGTAATTAATGCCCTTATCTTCTACCTCAAGAACAGTAGCAGTTCTTCACGATTTTGCTTGCAAGGATGCAAGGGAAGATAGGGAAGAAGAAGAACTAGCAACTATATGCATAGAAAAAGATGTATAATCAAAGCATAAGGTTTAGAGTTATAAAACCCGCCTAAAGGTTGTTCCTTGAGCTCCAAGCTTCCAAGCTTCAGGTCTTTAATGGCGTCTTTGAGCTCCACAGGTCGGCCAAGGTGAATTCTCCAAGGAAAAGTTGGAAAGGAATGGCTAGAAAGATAAAGCTAGGTGAGATAGCCATGAATTCAACCTTGAAATCGAGTTTCCTCCATGAATTCAAGCAAAAGGGATGATCCAAACTTACCTTGAACTCCCTGGTCATTCTCCTATGCTCTAGAGCTATGCCTTAGTCAGTTTGAGCAAGGGGAAAAGAAATGAAAAGAAGAGGATCGTTCCCTTGCTAAGTGAGAAAAGTAGTATATATACTTAGGTGAAATTTCAACATAAGAACATATGCTTTCCTCATTTCTCATCTAAGTCCTTCCTTTCTTCCTTGCACGTCACCACATCTTATTTCTAAGGACAACTCCTTCTAAGGTGAAGAATTGAAGGCAAAGAGGATCAACCCATCACTAAAGTATACACATAAAAGGGCTATTATACATACACCTTGATTATTCAATCACAAAGGTGTTCTTTATTATATGATTATTCAAATGAAGTGCCCTCTTCATCATTTCTACTCTAAATGATGACAAAAGTTATAAAAGATATTTTAGATGATGTATTTTACAAGTTGCACCCCTCAAATTGGGTAAATTGCACTTTACACCAATTTAGGGTTTTCAAGTACAGGGGTTGCTTCCACAGCTGCACCTTGGTGCTCAAGCTTGGGAAATCCCTCAAACTTCATCATAAACATCCTCATGATGTCTCAACATCAGAGGAACATCTCAACATGTGCAATTGCAAGTTAATCCCTTAACTGGGTACTTTGCACATAGATCACTGTATTACAAAACAATGCTACAACTTTATATATACAAAGGAGCAAAATTGAAATATATGTTTCTGAGGAACTTAATTACAAGTCCAAAGTTAATAACAAGGATTTAATTACATATGTAGGCAAAAAACCTATGGTTAGTTCATAACCCAGGTCAGGGATGTTACAAATTATCCACCCCTTACAAGGATTTCGTCTCCGAAATCGATAAAATGTATTAAGAGAAAAGGGCAGGGTATTTCCTTCTCATCTCATCCTCTAGTTCCCAAGTGGCTTCTTCAACACCACGGTGGTTCCAGAGGACTTTCACAAGGTTTAATCTTTCTTCTTTAACTTTTTAATTATGTTATCAAGGATTGACACTGGTCCTTCCTCATAAGATATATCATCATTCAATTCTACCTCCATAGGTTGTAGAATTGACTCAGTGTCTGGGTGACATTTCTTTAGCATAGAAATGTGAAACACAGGATGTAACCTCTGTATCTCTGGTGGCAGCTCTAGTTTATAGGCTACTTTTCCAATCTGTTCAATGATTGGATAAGGCCCCATAAATCTAGGAGCTAACTTCCCTTTCTTTCCAAAACGAAGGACTCCTTTCCAAGGCAAGACCTTGAGATACACTTTGTCTCCAACCTCGAACTCTAAGGGTCTACGACGCTTGTCAGCATAAGATTTCTGCCTATCTTGTGCAGTCTTAATCTGTTGCTGTATTACCTTAATCTTTTCTGTAGTTTGCTGCACAAGATCAGGTCCTAACCACTGATGTTCACCAGTCTCATACCAACACAAGGGTGATCTACAATGTCTACCATACAAGGCTTCATAAGGTGCCATATCAATACTATGCCGATAGCTATTGTTATAGGCAAACTCTATCAAGCTTAGGTGTAGATCCCAACTTCCGGTAAACTGGAGAACACATATTCTCAACAGGTCTTCCAAGGTCTGTATGGTCCTTTCTGACTGTCCATCAGTCTGTGGATGAAAGTTCATACTAAACCTTAACTGGGTGCCTAAAGCATTATGATGTCGTTCCCAAAAATGACTTGTAAACTGGGGACCTCTGTCAGAAACTATAGTGACAGGAACTCCGTGCAAACGCACTATCTCTTGAACATACAACTGTGATAACCTTTCAGCAGAATAGGTTGTTTTGATAGGTAAGAAATGTGCTGTCTTAGTCAACCTATCTACAACTACCCAAATGGAATCATGTCCTTTACTTGTCCTGGGTAGGCCAATAACAAAGTCCATGGTCACATGGTCACACTTCCACTGTGGTATGGGTAAAGGTTGCATTGTTCCTGCAGGCTTCTGGTGTTCAGCTTTAACTTGCTGACACACAGGACACCTCAGAACAAACTCTGCAATATCCTTCTTCATTCCAGGCCACCAATACATATCTTTCAAGTTTCGATACATCTTGGTGCTCCCTGGATGCATAGCATACATCGAAGAATGAGCTTCTTCCAGGACTAACTTCCTCAAGTTATCCACATCTGGCACTATCATCCTCCCATGATAACATGCTACATGATCATCTGAATCATGGAAACTATCTCGCTTCTCATTTCCATACTCTGATCTAATCTGCTGAACTACATCATCAACATATTGTGCCTCCTTAATCTGCTCTCTTAGGGTAGGTTTAATATGCATCTCAGCTAACAACCCGGCTAACAATGACACCTTCAACTGCACATTGTCTTGTCTCAAAGAGATAAGCATATCCCTTCTAGAGCATACTAAAGAGTTTAATTGTGCCCTTTCCATGGTTGATGTTGCTGATTTCCTACTCAAGGCATCATCAACTACATTAGCCTTCCCCGGATGGTAATCAATCGTACAATCATAGTCCTTGATTAATTCCATCCAGCGGCGTTGTCTCATATTGAGCTCATGCTGAGAGAAGATGTACTTAAGGTTCTTATGGTCAGTGAAAATATGAAACGTCTCTCCATAAAGATCTCCAGATTTTCAGGGCATGAACTACAACAGCTAACTCCAGATCGTGTGTCGGATAATTCTCTTTGTGTTTCTTAAGTTGTCGAGAAGCAAAAGAAATTACTTGTTTATCATGCATCAACACACACCCTAGTCCATTCTTAGAAGCATCACAGAAAACTATATATCCAATGCCTTGCTCAGGTAGCACAAGTATGGGTGCACTTGTCAACTTCTCCTTCATCAGCTGGAAAGATTGCTGACACTTATCACTCCAAACAAAAGGAACATCTTTCCGGGTCAACTTAGTCAAGGGTAAGGCTATGGAACTGAAATTCTTAATGAACCTTCGATAATAGCCTGCTAACCCCAAGAAGCTTCGAATCTCTGTCGGCGTCTTCGGTTGTTCCCACTGTAGAACAGATTCTACCTTTGTAGGGTCAACACGAATTCCCGAGGCAGATATCACATGTCCAAGAAAAGATACCTCCGGTAGCCAGAACTCACACTTGCTAAACTTAGCATACAGCTTATGTTCTCTTAGCAAGGTCAAAGCTTGGCGAAGATGCTGCTCATGCTGTTGAGCATCCTTACTATAGATCAGAATGTCATCTATGAAGACGACAACACACTGATCAAGAAAGGGTCAAAAAACTCTATTCATGAGTTCCATGAATGCAGCCGGTGCATTGGTTAGTCCAAACGACATAACCGTGAACTCATAGTGACCATATCTTGTCCTAAAGGCAGACTTGGATATGTCACTATCCTTAATACGGAGTTGATGATATCCAGACCTCAGGTCTATCTTTGAGAAGACGGTTGCACCACGCAACTGGTCAAAGAGATCATCAATCCTCGGCAGAGGGTACTTATTCTTTATCGTTACTTTATTAAGTTGTCGGTAGTCAATGCACAACCGCATTGACCCATCTTTCTTTCTAACAAACAAAACCGGAGCACCCCATGGTGAAGTGCTTGGTCGGATAAAACCTTTCTCAAGTAACTCTTGAAGCTGTTTCTTGAGTTCTGCCATCTCGACAGGCGCCATCCTATACGGTGTCTGGGCTATGGGTTTCGTGTTTGGGATCAAATTGATTTCAAAATCAATTTCTCGAGGTGGTGGTATACCAAGAAGTTCTTCAGGAAACACATCCTCGAATTCCCTGACTATGGGAACTTCAGCAGGTTTGGAACTTTCCTTGGTAACATCTACCACATGGGCCAAGAATGCATAACATCCTTGCCTCAACAGCTTATCAGCAACCATAGCTGATACAAGATAGGTGGGCAGAATCTTTCTTTCACCTTGAAAGATCCATGTGTTGCCTTCATCAGCAAACACAGCCAACTTGGATTCACAGTCCAAGACAACTCTATACCTTTCTAAGGTATCCATCCCGAGGATTATATCAAATCCTTGCATATCAAGTGGTATAAGGTCCACTTGAATGCGATGATCAGAAAAGAAGAGGATGCAGGGAGAACATACCTCCTGCAAAATGGCAGACCCGCTCAACGGAGTCTCCAACAACAAACTATATGCCCTATGACTAACCGTCATATTGCAGTTACGAATCACTCTCCGAGTGATAAAAGAGTGTGTAGAACCCGGGTCAATCAGAACACATACAACACAGGATGTAGACATATCAGAATATAAAAGTTCCATCTGACCTGCCACTACCCGTGGATTGACCACTGCATCAGGTGGGTTCATAGCATAGAACCTTGTTGTCGCCTGGTGTTGAGGTGGTGCTGATGATCCAGCTTGAGACACTTGTCCACATCCTCGAGCTGCTCCTTGAGATTGCCTTCTCTGAGATCCCTGTTGACTCTGCCTCTGAGGTTGTGTCACACTGACAGGCCTAGATCGGCAGTCCTTCATCAAGTGTCCCACCTTCCCATAGTTGTAGCAACTTCTTTCCAGTTGTTGTGGTCTTGGTGGTCCAGTAACTGACATTGATGCAGAACTGTGAGTCTCTTGTTGAGGTAGGCTTCGTCCCCTGCCTCTACTTGGTGACCACTGAGTTTGGGAGCTTGATCTGGGTGGTGGAGGGTTAGGTACAGAGAATCTCAGTTTCTTGAAATCCCTAGATGAAGAACCCTGGAACTGTGGATATCTTTTCTTGGTTTGCCTCTTCTCAACCACAGATCTCTCTATCCTTCGGACTGACTCAACGAAGGTAGAGAATCTCTCTCGGTTTTCTAAGGTAGACACAGGGGTTGATATATCAGCATTCAAACCCTTCTCGAATCTCCTGATTCTTTCCTCTTCTATGGCAGCAATGTGCGGACAGAACCGCAGCAACTCCATGAACTTATCTTCATACTCACTAATGTTCATCATGCCCTGCCTCAATCTCTCAAACTGAGAGATCTTCTCGTCTAGGAAGGTCTTTGGAAAATATCTATTGATAAATTCCCGACGAAACTCTTCCCACGAGGACTCTATCCCAGGTCTCTTCTGCTCTTCCATGTTCCACTAGTGACCAGCACTGCCTTTGAGAAGATAGACAGCGTGTCTAACCTTCTGAGCTTCTGGGATGTTGAGGATTCTAAAAGCTTTCTCCAACTCGGTCAACCACAGATCGGCATCTGCAGGATCAGCTGTTCTAAAGTACTCGGTAGCTCTGACACGACGAAGTCGCTCGAACGTCTTACTGATACCTTGTCCTTCAGGCTGGGTAGGTGCCCTAGGTGCAGGCATGGGCATCATGTCGGTTATGTGTGTCATGGAAGTCATAAACTGTCCGAACATAGTTTGAACAGCTGGGTTACCCATATCAGCTGGGTCAAACTGGGGTGGTTCAGGTGCAGGCTATTCTATTTCTGGAACCCTTGCACCGCCTCGAGGTGCACTAGCACTACTCTCTGCCACGTACTCATCATGTGGCTCTGCCATCCTTATGTATCTTCTTCTCCTGAGGAGCAGAAGATTCTATTAGATAAGGAAGAGATACTAAGGATAGACTCGACATCCTAAGTCCTATGCCTCTGTAGACTCGGCGAACCTAGAGCTCTGATACCACTTAATTGTGGGCTCTAATCTCCAAACCACGATATAAACACAATTTAAACTTAGCGGAAGCGATTCGATTAGCAGTGGAATACCAAAAATCAGCGGAAATTAAAACTTTTTGAGATAAAGCATTGAAACCATAAAACTTCCTTCATAAAAGGAGATAAACTGTTTACATCTCAGATAATTACTTCTTGAGTAATTATATACAACATGATACAAAATCTCAAGAACTCAAAACCAAAATCTCAGACCAAAAGACTCCAAGACCTGAGAGTACAGAGGACACATAGGACTGACTCTAACTACACCACATGGCAGGCTAAATCTCCACCTGAGATGTTACTGTTGCCCCTGGTGCTGCTGCTGCTGGGACTGGTCACCTGTAGACCTGTTCCTCCGTCCTCGACGTCCACCTAAAAAGTTGAAGTCTACGGGGTGAGACAATTTTACATAATTGTCCCAGCAAGAGTTATAACTCTCCGCCAGAAGCTTTATTATAGCACCTCAAAGAATAACTTAAACAGTAAAAGCTTCACAGTATTCAACATCAGATATAATAGTAAGCATGAGTTCAACATTTATGAAATATGAAGACATTTGCACTATACAGTGTAACATCAATCAATCAACTCGTAGTTATCTCTAACAGGTATACTACGCTGTGGATTATGTTTTTCAAACATTACTTTTATGCCCTGTGGAGATGAGGTTTACCACTCATCCTCCAACCAATCACTGCTAAGTGCCTTGGCATCATACTAGGTCATCGAAAGAGCCGGATTCTCATGACCTTCACCTTCCTCAGTTAGTAAGAGGATTACTTGTAGGACATCTCATGCCTCTACTATAATAGCTTACCAGGGTAATCTGGTCCTTCGCTATTTTAGAGTTACAGTGGCGTTCTGTACTCTCTTCGTCATCAGGAGATTTCATGTTTATCTTCCACTGATACGGATATCTGTGCTTTCTTCGTCATCAGGAGGTTTCATGTTTACCATCCACTGATACGGTATAGGATTGTAGTGAAGGATTGATGGATTACACATCTACATCAAACACCTACACTAGGATGTAAGGTTCTACACATCCATATACCCCACATACTCAAAAGTATGTGATCCAGGAGTTCCCTTAGGAAAACCTGTTTCACCATCATTTGATTTCTACCAATGATGGATCTATGATCAGGGCTCTACATTACACTTGATTAGTTAGGTACATTCAGTATTCTTTTAACATCATACATTGTTCTTCAAACAATAACATTAGCATAACAGCTATGAAATGAGAATACTAAATGTAACAAGCCTAACTCTTATCAATCATCATATCTCAATACATTCATCACAAGTCATCTCTAAAGCATGACCTTGATGGTAATTATGGCTCTCACAGCCCATTTTAATCCATAAGTTGCCATTGACAATGCATCAGGATATATCACTATTCATAAAGCTAAAGCATGCTTTCAATGAATATAGTTTCATAATCCATACCTAGATATGATCATCATCTCATGACAACCTGCATGGTTAATTTAACTGATAACAGTAAACAATTCATTCTAGAAGTTACACTTTCAAACTCTTAGAAGAGTCAAGTTCCCCAATATTCATCAATCAGGGTTTACTATTCACAATACATGTCCTCACCCTAGAATTAGGGTTTACTATTCACCTCATGGCGAATTGAACTCATATCATCATCATGTATGAGAAACATCATCATCAAAGCTCCTAGATAAGATTAAAATTCACTAAACATCATAATTAGGGTTTCCATGATCTCACATAGGTGGATCATACCCTAATCATGCACATTCATGTGTATTGAAGGTACTTTACTTGAGTTTCCACTATAAAAGGGTACTTTCTCTCTCTTATGATACTTTCTCTCTCTTATTACTAGTAGATGGTGATAACACCACTCTAGATCATGTTGGGCTAAGTCCTCATTGACTAGCATAAGCCAAAACATCATTAACATGTGATTAGGGTTTTATTAGAAAAAGGTATTACTCAATTAAACCCCTCAAGGTTATTTTGGTAATTTACCTCATGATCACCATCATGGGTCAATTCATTAATCACATAGTCCCTTAATGTTCTAAGCTACCATTAGGGTTTAGATTAGATCACCATTGAACCAATTACAACTTCAAGTGATTAAGTATAAATAACCTTGAAAACCTCCAAACGGTTTCAACCCTCAACCACCAAACGGTTTGAAACCGTTTGGGTGCGTTGACCGTTTGCTAGGTTTGACTCCAAGACCGCATGACCTCAAGGTCGTTTGCCCAAACCGTTTGGGTGCGTTGACCGTTTGCTAGGTTTGACTTTCCAAACCGTTTGAGCTTATGCGGTTTGAAACCGTTTGATCAACTTGTCTTGAGATCGATTGGTCCAACGACCTTGAGATCGTTTGAGCCCAAACGGTCTTGAGACCGTTTGGCCCCAAATGGTCTTGAGACCGTTTGGCCCCAAATGGTCTTGAGACCATTTGGCCTCAAACGGTCTTGAGACCGTTTGGTCCGAATGGGCTCAAACCGTTTGGACCTCCAACATGGTTCAAAAGTTGCAAATGATTATGATTAAGTATGTTGAAGCCCTCAATTGGCCAAAGTCATGTTAACCAATTATAAATTGAGTCAATTAGGATGAGCCTCAATCAATTGGACACCAAATTAACCCTTAATTGAAAGCCAATTAGGGTTAAGTCCATCTCAATTAGAGTTTCAAATCGGTTGGTCATCAAATATTCAACAATGTGAATCAATTCAAGGTTGAACCTATCAATTGACCTCCAATTGGGCCCAAACTTGGCCCAAACGGTCTTGAGATCGTTTGGATGACCTCCAAACGGTCTTGAGACCGTTTTCCCAAGAATTCATCAAAATCTAAGTTGATTTGATAGGGGTTGAACCTTAATTAAGTCACAAATCAGCAATTTGATTATTTCAATAACCCACTATAATTGGGCCCTCAATTGATCAAATTACCTTAACCCTATACCTCCAAACGGTCTTGGGTTGACACCAAACGGTCTTGAGACCGTTTGTATGAGTTCCAAACGGTCTTGAGACCGTTTGCCCATCCATCCTTAGGACTCTAGTGAAAATTCATTAAGGTTTGATCTATTGAGTTAATCATCACATCAATACTTAATTGCAATATGATTTGGTACCTTTGGATCTTCAATTGGTCAACTATACTTGACCCCAGACCTCTTAAACGGTCTTGGGTGATTCCCAAATGGTCTTGAGACCGTTTGGATGATCCCCCAAATGGTCTTGAGACCGTTTGGGCTAATCAACCCAAAATCACTAATTAACTCATTGGAATTTCAGCACTGATTTCAATTAGGATTTGCCCTATTGATTAGCCTTCAACTCATGACTCGTTTGGAATTAAGCCATAAAATTTGGTGAGTCATTAATAAACATCATTATGAACAGTAAGCCCAAACGGTCAACGCTTGGTCAACCATCTTAAATGGTCTTGAGACCGTTTGCCCAAAAAGGGCAAATTAAACAGATTGAAAATCAGAACTTAATTCAATTGGATTTGCTAATTGATTTGCTTATATCTCACGATTCCTTTGGAGTTAACCCCTCAATTTTTGTGGGTGATCAGCCTACATAACTAGGAACAGGATTCTCATATGGTCGTCGCTTCGTCAACAGGACCAAATGGTCTTGAAGACCGTTTGCCTCCATGCGACCCTGAAACAGTTTGCCCACCAAACGGTTGTGCAAACCGCATGGGCAATTGGTTAGGACCGTTTAGTAAAGTGGAAATCCGTAGATAAGCATAGGAATTAATGCCCTTATCTTCTACCTCAAGAACAGTAGCAGTTCTTCACGATTTTGCTTGCAAGGATGCAAGGGAAGATAGGGAAGAAGAAGAACTAGCAACTATATGCATAGAAAAAGATGTATAATCAAAGCATAAGGTTTAGAGTTATAAAACCCGCCTAAAGGTTGTTCCTTGAGATCCAATCTTCCAAGATTCAGGTATTTAATGGCGTATTTGAGCTCCACATGTCGGCCAAGGTGAATTCTCCAAGGAAAAGTTGGAAAGGAATGGCTAGAAAGATAAAGCTAGGTGAGCTAGCCATGAATTCAACCTTGAAATCGAGTTTCCTCCATGAATTTAAGAAAAAGGGATGATCCAAACTTACCTTGAACTCCCTGGTCGTTCTTCTATGCTCCAGAGCTCTGCCTTAGTTGGTTTGAGCAAGGGGAAAAGAAATGAAAAGAAGAGGATCGTTCCCTTGCTAAGTGAGAAAAGTAGTATATATACTTAGGTGAAATTTCAACATAAGAACATATGCTTTCCTCATTTCTCATCTAAGTCCTTCCTTTCTTCCTTGCACGTCCCCACATCTTATTTATAAGGACAACTCCTTCTAAGGTCAATAATTGAAGGCAAAGAGGATCAACCCATCACTAAAGTATACACATAAAAGGGCTATTATACATACACCTTGATTATTCAATCACAAAGGTGTTCTTTATTATATGATTATTCAAATGAAGTGCCCTCTTCATCATTTCTACTCTAAATGATGATAAAAGTTATAAAAGATATTTTAGATGATGTATTTTACAAGTTGCACCCCTAAAATTGGGTAAATTGCACTTTACACCAATTTAGGGTTTTCAAGTACAGGGGTTGCTTCCACAGCTGTACCTTGGTGCTCAAGCTTGGGAAATCCCTCAAACTTCATCATAAACATCCTCATGATGTATCAACATCAGAGGAACATCTCAAAATGTGCAATTGCAAGTTAATCCCTTAACTGGGTACTTTGCACATAGATCCCTGTATTACAAAACAATGCTACAACTTTATATATACAAAGGAGAAAAATTGAAATATATGTTTCTGAGGAACTTAATTACATGTCCAAAGTTAATCACAAGGATTTAATTACATATGTAGGCAAAACACCTAGGGTTAGTTCATAACCCAGGTCAGGGATGTTACATTATCAGCTTATTTGTTGCATGAATCAAATACCTAAACACTTTAGTACTTAATTCAATTGTCATTTGAGATCAAACTCCTCTTCTAGGTCAAGACCTATGTGTGTGACCCTATAGGTCTCATATTACGTTGGTGTTGATTATCCATAATACTTATGACATCACAAGAAATGAGCGGTGCCTAGTCACACATCAATGCTACCCAAGTAAATGGAAATTTGCGGAACAACTTCAACCTAAAATTTGTGTATGGTGTTACAGTGTGTGTATAGTTCCTTTGTCACTGATGTCTAGATTGAACTAGAGGCATGGAGAAGTCACCCTCATTATTATTCAATCATGTTTCTTGAACTAAGAGCAGACTGTCTGAGCTATATGTAAGCTCAATTTCACATATTAACTCACATGTGTATGGCCAACTTTTCTCAGTCTCGCTAATCAAGAGGCCTAGGACATCACACTCTAGTAGGAGGGACAAATCCCATATCTATCATTCACAGTCTATCCCCATGTGTCAAATCCACCCAATCATCACCTTTATAACAACCCATATTTCAGGACTATGTTTGATGATGTCAAAGTGCACCCAATGATATGTGATGAGTGCAAAGATTTCAGGTCTAAGAACCACAACCACCACCATAATTGTGAGTCATGACTATGACTTCCATGAAGATGGCTTCCATGTGTCAGTCTCACGGTGGGTCTATCTGATACACTGTTCTCTAACATGTATCGGTGTGCTCAGTTTGATATTGCCATATCATGACTAATGAGATATAGTCATCAACCAACTCACACTCTGATCTTATGTGCCATTTTTGTCTATCAACCTTCCATAATAACAACCGATCAGGGACATAATGAGAATATGTATATGTACTCTTAACATCTGTATGATCTCATCCACAAGGGTAGTAATTTGAATACATATGTCATTGAGTAATATGATTCTCTAGATATTTATAATGTTACATCATTATCTCATAACCAAATTAAACAAAATAAATTGGAAGTTTGCTTTTTATTAATAGTCAAATCATTTTTACAAGTTATGTCATTACAATCATCACATGATTGGCTCTCTAGACATACTTAACCAACACCTCTGCTCTCCCCCCTCTTCGTTCTCAAGTCTTGCACGCAGTGATTCTACGACAAAAGAGCTCATTGGGGAAAGTGAACCGAGAGAGGAAGAGAGGTTCGCAAGTCAGAGAATAGCCGCTAGCAATCTAAGGCCTTAGGTGAACCCAATGGGGTCTTTATATAGGTGAGGGATGTGAGATCTACGGTTTCTGATTCCCATTTGAGAGAGGTCTGGAGGCAAAGATTCTTTTTTGGTCTTTAGATCATATCCTCACTTGAAGTTAATACACTCCTAGTCTGGCTTCTCGAGATGAATATAAGGGTCCACTTATTTTGTGAAGACGTGGATCACAAAGCAAGATATGTGTCGCCAAATCTTTATGTGTACAAGGTCCCTTTGTCAATCTGACTCGGGGTAGGAGACGATTCACGTATTGTCAGATCTTAATCCAAAGATCACCATCCAAAGCGAGAACCAAAGGGTTTGGGTGTATTATTCCTATTTTAATTATATTTGTGACGATTAATGCATATATCTCATAATCAAATCACTTTAAGATTTCTAGAAAATCACATATCTCTCACTCTGTTAATCCATTTAATCCCAAATTTTGAAGGGAAGTTTCTAATGAATTTATCCAAGTGTGGGTGATATTTGATATCAAAACTCAAAAATAAAAAAGATACTTTTCTTAATCTCCAATTTTTCTCCTTTATCTCATTATTTAAGGTATCAAATTGTCCTTTTTCTCTTTCTATCTTTTCATATCCTTTATTTTAATTAGTTTTCTCATTAGAAACTATGTGAAAACAAAGACAAACCATTAGTGGCCTTTAATACCACTTTTCTAAAATTCCACATCATTCCAAAAGTACATATTATTTATCCGTTATCTTTTATATTTCCTTAATATTGGATTTTCTTTATTTCTTTTCCCCATATTCATTATTGGATTATTAGAAGATAGTAGAACCACAAAAATCCTTGAAATGGTGATTTTGCAAATCAAACCTCTAATTTTACAAACAAGTCATACAAAGCACTTATCGTTTCACTATTTATAATAAAACAAGTATAAAACTATATGAAAAAATAGGCTATAGCAACATCTTCCTTTAAAAGAATTTTGTGATCAAAATTCAACTAATCATACAAAAGTTCAGGATAGACTTTTCCATGTCCTTCTTTATCTCCCATGTGGCTTCTATAGGGAAATATGAATACAAAGCAGATAGAAAAAAAAATTACTTGCCATATTCCCCTTTAACATGATCACATCAATAACTATATAATGGGAAGGATGATTTCAAGGTAACACTTGGTCTTGGTACAAGTCCATTGACAATTCCCTCAAACCAGTATGTGGCTTTCTTCAAGTCGCTCCCAGACAGTGTCTGCAATACCTCCTTCTTGATCACCATGGACAACAATTTGACCTTGTCCTCCTAGCGACAGACAACAAGCACCTCTCCTCTATAGTAGTCCACATGGACCATAGGGAACTCCTATCATTCTAGAAGAGCAAACAAGAAGGAGTTGTCCCTTCTAGTTGGTTTACTAGCACCAACTTTCTCTCCCACAAATGGTCTCCCTTATTATCCCTCCCCTTTATCGGATAGGATTTGCTCGAATTCTCTCAATTACCACAATCGGAGAAGACAACAATTGTTAGAGCTAATTGATGTGTCTAAGAAGCCCCCAATACCCCTCTATTTATAGTAGGGTCGGGGTCACGGTTCCCAGTCTATGTAGGAATTGAAGGGGATGAGTTTTCACAAATTTTTGCATCCTGGGAATGGTGAAATGATTGGTTCACAGGTGAACTGGTCTGTGCATAGGAGAATTGGTCGGTTCAACCCTTGAATCAATAATGTCATCATATTTCCCAATCGCAATTGTATTGGCAATTAATATCTGATTTAATGCAAAACATGATATCATCACTAATCATTGAATCAATTGAATTGATCCACCAACTAGTCGGTTCATAACCTGAGCTAGTCGGTTAATGGACCTGAGTCGATTGGCTCACTTACTGAACCCTTCAGTTCATGGATCAGATTGCTAATATTAATTCAATTGACATGTCACTTTCAAACAATCGGTTCAACACTTGAATCGTTCGGTTCACAGTCCAGTCAGTCAACATTCAACTAATGTTGGCATGATATCATCATCCTCTCAATGTTCAGTCCATGTTCCTTGATCTAGAGAAGATTCTCTGACATATATGTGACCTCAATATCATATATGCATTCACATGTACATGTGCATGCTTTTCTCAGTCTCTCTTATCAAGTGGCCTAGATATTAAACTCCAGTAGGAGGGAAAAATCCAATCTACATCACTTACAATCATCCCCATGTGTCACAATGCACCCAAGCACCATATTTATGATAACCCTTATTCAAGGTCACAATGGATGATGTCAAAGTACATTGAATGACATGTGATGAGTGTAGTGACTTCAGGTCTAAGAACCACAATCACCACCATCACTGTGAGAGGTGATTATAACTACCAATTATGGTTTTCATGTGTCACTCTCAAGGTGGGTTTGTCTGATACATTGTTCTCTAACAAGTATATATGTGTTTGGTTTGGTATCACATATCGTAACTGATGAGATTATGTCATCAATCAACACACACTCTAGTCTTAAGTACCATTGTTGTCTATCATCCTTCCATAATAACATCCACTAGGGACATAACAAGAATGTACATACTCTTAACATCTGTGCGATCTCATTATTTAGGTCATCAACCCAAAGACATACATCATTGAGTAATGTTATTCCTTAGGCATTCATTATGTTTCATCATTATCTCATAACTGATTGAAATAGAATGAATTGGAAGATTTCCTTTATTATTAGTCAAATCGTTCCCAAGATATGCCATCACAACCATCATATGATTGGCTTTCTGGTCATACTTACCATTAGATTCCCACATGCACTTAGATCCAAACACCCATGAATCTTATTCTTAGTTATCATTAACATGCCCATCATGTTTCTGGTGCGCAAGTGCTAATCCAACGGGTTAGTAACAAGTGCCTTTATTCTATGCATTGCATGTTTTGCATCTCCTCACTATACGATCTTTCGTATGAGATGGAATTGTCGTAGTATACTATCTGACGTTCCTTGCCTAACTAGCAGCTCCATTATTGTCATTATATTTCTACTGTGTCATTAATGATTGGAACATCTCATAAGTTCATTTATATGAACTTCTAGATCCATACAGTATCCTTTGTAGCGTTCATAACACTAGGATACTCAGCTTCTATTGTAGAATTAGACAATTGTCTAATGCTCGGTAATTTTCCAGCTTTACAGTTCTTGTTTTGAGGTTAAACACAAATTTTAGATTGTAATCATTAATTGTTAACTTGGAAGCTTGCACCGATGTATCTCTTTATATCAAACTCTTCCTTTTTTCCATAATTTAGGAATTGATCCTAAGTGATTCTCAAGTACTTATGGATGTTCTTTATGGCATTCCAATGACCTTCATTGGAATCTGACCAATATCATCTTGTCATGTCTAATACATACAAGATAATGGGATTACATTATATTGCATACATGACATATCCAATTTCTAGTGCATATGACACCTTAATCATGTTTTTTCCATACTTTACAATAATTGGAATGCATGCTTCTTTAGAGTCTAATCCCATGTAACATGGATAGATTTTCTCTCATTGAGTCCTTCGTGATGAACCCTTTCAACATTTACCAATATATGTACTCTTGCTTAGGTCTAGAAGCTTTCCAAATTTATATCTATAAATATTAGTTCTAATCACATAGGATGTTTCACCTAAATCCTTCTTAAAGAAGGTGCTTTCCATGCCATGTTTCAATACTTATAGTATTGGATGTTATTTATAAGACCCCTGACCTGAGTTTTGGGCTGACCCTATTTGTTTAGGCTTGATTAAGTGGTTAGACCCTTAATCTAATCCTTTGGGATTCTTTTAGAGCTTGTGGAGAGCTTAGTTTTCTAGTTTGAGCTTGTTTGGATGATGTTGTGCTTTTTGTGCTCATTTTGGGTCAAATTGCAATTCACCCAAATATGAGGCTTATCTTGTAATTTTCCACCTCTAGAGCATTCCTTTCTTTATTATCTTCATCAGAGAAGGTTTGGTGCTTTGGATCTCCTTGGTTGGGCCTTGGTTGAGTGGTGACACCCTTAGAGGTGATTAGGGTTTGCTTGGTGTTGACCTTGAGTACGTATAGCGCCCCCTTGTCTCGACCTTGAGGTTGTCTTGGGAGTGTCTCAATCGAGAAACTTCCCTTGGTTTCTCTTGTCTCGACCTTGACGGTTTACGGTGTCTTGGGTCAAGACAATGGTCTTTTTGAGGTGTGTCTCGACCTAGTAGTGGTGATCCTTTTTGTCTAGACCAGGTGATGTTTTGGTGCCTTGTCTTGACCATGTGGTGTGTCCTTGAGGTGTTGCGACCACGACCATATGTTGGGGTGCCTAGGTGGTCGATACCTAATATAGGTTGTATCACCATCACATGCATGTGTGTTTTAAGTGGTTGCATGTTAGTTTCTTGGGTGGACAAGTGTCCCTTTGGAGCCCTATCTTGTTGACACCCCATCCCTCACCCTACTTCCCTCCTCCTTTGCTATATATAAACCTTTGTCTCTTCATGCAAGTGACCCTTTTCGGCCTTCCTTCTTCCTCCCTCTCTTTTTCTCGTCCTTGGAGCTTGGTGGAGCAAGGAGGGTTGATCCTTGGAGCCTTGGAGATCGGACCCCTTGCATGTGGTGACTTTTGGTCATCTTCAACCTTGGTAAGTGAATGTCTTTCCTTGATGGCGTTTCTTTTGATCTTCTACCTTGCCTTCTTCTCTTTTTTCATCCTTATATCATGTATCCTCCATGGTGGTCATTCTTGAGGAGTGAACCCCTCATCACAAGGGTCATAGGCCATGTTTTGATAAGGTGGACCCAAGTGTGAGGAAGTTTCCTTGTCTCTTTCTCCTCCTTCTTTTGATTCGGCCTAGAGCTTCTTTCCCTCTTTTCTTGGGTTACCTTTGACCTTGGTATCTTCTTCTTCTTGATGTGATCTTGTGGTCAAGAGTGGAGCCTTAGCAGAGTGTAACATCCCAAAATTTACTTCACCTAGTAGATATGATATTCACCTTCTAAGGCCTAAACAAGACTCATCACAGAGCGAGTAACTAAATTAGTGGCCTACATGCTTGTTTTGAGCTCACTTTGTGATTGGTCAATGTAAGGGTAAAATAATAAATTCACAATGTATATGTAAATTATTTTGCCACAAAATTCCTATATGGTCATTGAATTTGTAGATAAATGGACTGTGTCACCAAGACATACATAGAGGTGTATAATGAACATATTTCAAGATTTCAATAATAATAAGAATTTGTAAAGGCCTTTTGTTATTTATTTATTTTAAGATCGATCCTTCATATAAGCCAAACTTGATCGATTAGTTTAAGTGAAGAAATCATACCTCGTTAGGCCCAATTTGGATGAGGCATGACGAAGTTTTGAAACTTCTATCAAAGTGGCACTTCTTTCTAATAATGGAGATAAGAAATATTATAATTAGAAGATAATTAGACAATATATAATTATCTAAACCTTTGCTGGAGATAATAACCATGCGTACAAAGTCATGTACAAAAAGAATTTAGAGAATTTGATTCCTAACAAGACAAATTGAATTATTTTATAAACAAATAGAAGGGAAAAAGGATAAATCATGGTCAATCAACAATATAAACTACGAGAAGGACTCAACTTCCTTCCTATCATTTCGAACACTTGAATTGAATTCATTTTCTCGCAAGATAATGTACGAGTATTATGGTTTTCCACCAACCAACAAATGAAGCTTCTGGATCACCACCTTTGAGAAGCCATACATATTTGTGATGATCTATACCCCTACGGGATCCTCCCACACTCATCTCTCCAGTTATGTGACGATAAGTTCGAATGATGACTACTACAACATGTTGAGTGGCAGAGAAATATGACCTTTGTTCATCTCTACATCCAACCTAAATACGGTAGCAGGTGTGTTTCCTTACACGACAAAGTGGTGACCAATAGGTTTCCCTGCATCCAGGGATGGCTTTAGTAGACATCATCCCAAAGTGGAGAGCACGAGGCACAATCTATCCTCCCCTGTGAGAGGCACCATGATAACGACCCTGGCTATTGGAAGCCCTCGCTGCTCCTTGAGTTCATAAGTACGAAGAAGCAAGCTAGAGTTCTGGATGAAAAAATTGACCGGGTAGCAAAGGAGACGTGGACAGATGCCTTGCCCCAAAGGCCTACGTCCTTCATCTGCGGCTCTAGATCAGGAGCCAGTACAGACGTGGAGGAGGTGGCCACCGATTACCACTGCCACCAGCTACCAAGGTCGTGATATTCCTACCTGTCACGAAGGCTTTGAGGTGTAGCATTGATCGGTCAAGCATTCCACGACACCCTCGAGAAGAAGAAGTTTGAATAGAAGCGAAGGATATGAGATCCTACACTCGTGGTGCCTGACACCTAGGCTCGTCAAAGCAGTTGCCAGTCGACGCTCCTGTGTTTGACAGAGAAAGAACGCGATTTGCAGCCGCCAATGGGATGATGATGAGTCCCTCATAGTCGGACGGATCCCTTAGCCAATGGATCAGCAATGGATGGATGTGATCACCTAAGAGAGGGGTTAGACATTGAGTTCAGGATCCAAGAACTAAAATTAAGGTGTTGCAATAGAGGTAAGTGGTTCATGCCCATGAGTATTTGTGTTTATCAAACCAAGTACATTTACATGCTTCTTAGTTAAGACCTTCATGTCCTAAATTCTAAGTTAATATGTAAGAAAGATTTTGCGTACTTATGATTATAGAAATTCATATGCTCAACACCTTAAGTAGTGATGTGTCTTGGAAGGATTCTAGATCATGACTTAAGTTCATAAGAAGGATAAGAAAATATATTTCTATCATATCCCTTAAAGATATTTTATATGGATATTCAGGACTACAAGATATGAGATAAAAAATAAGACTGCCACCCTTTCATGATTATGTGATATAACAATGTATTAGAATTTTAAGTACAAATATGTTATTAGGGTCATTAATCATGTATTGAGATTTCAAGTAGAAAATGTTGTTAACATTTTTCCTCGTGTATGGATATAATTGTGTGCCAAGAATTCAAGTAGGAACATGTCATCAAAGTTTCTAATATATGTAGTGATCTAAGAATTAAGATGTGAATGAGATTCCTTAATAAGAGATATGGGTGGTGCACATGGTAGACCATGATCTGATTTCTAGGATAAATGTACTAATGGGATTAAAGGTATTGCAACATGAGTTTGTGATGATATTATCAAATTATGAGACATTAAGTCATGATTGAGTTGCACGATGAGAATCTATATGATTTCTACTTTAAGGTTTAAGATTTAAGTTCATACGGATGTATTGAGATCAGACTTAATGAGATTTTATATAAATTGAGTATGATTAAGATGCAAGTTAAGATTTTCTAAGGTTTCTATTCTATGGTTTATGATTTAAGATTTAAGTCCATTAAGATCAGATTGTAATGAGGTTTTAATAGAGAATGAGTTATCTTGTCAAGAATCATATATCATACTTTATCTATACACATTACATAATTTACTTTTGTATACTTAGTATTTCTATACTCATTTCAGATCTTATCTCATAAGACATTAGACTCATGTATGATATAATTGGTATAATGAAGTAATCTTACCCAAATCAGAGTTTTAGAATAAGGTTTACCCAGATAATGAGATACAGGTTCAAATCCAGCATTGAATTTAGTTTAGGACTTAAGAATAAAAGAGTCAGATTCATATTCAGATTTAGAATTCAGTACATGCTCAGTACTCGGTAATCAGTTTCAGTTAAGTTCAGTTATCAGTGTTCAGTTTTAATATAAGATAAGTTCGGATTCAGAATTTAGTAGTATTCAGCTTCAGTTCAGATTAAGAATTAAGTAAGTTTAGACTTAAGATAATAAGTTGAAACCTTCACATAAGACATTATATGATAAGTCCTCATTCAGTAGTCCTGGGACAATTCAAAGGCATCTGTTGCCAATTCAGAGGAGTGTTACTCCAATTCAGAGGTGTTGCGGCACCAATTCAGGGCGTAGTCACGCCAATTCAGAGACACCTCGGTGTCACTCAGAGGCATGTAGTGCCAATTCAACGGTACCTTGGTACCAATTCAAGGCGTAGATATGCCAATTCAGGAGGACTTATTGTATAATGGTGGCCTCAATCAGATAAAAATCACAAGTAAAAGATGCCTTTGTTTAGAGAATGAACATAATTTTATTTATAAGTATATAATGAAAGAGATTAAGATAAGAGAGGCATGACGCAGGCCCTTTGTGCAAGTCATGTGGCCCAGGCACCAGAGTGCAGGACAATTCAGAGACATAACCCATGACCAGAGTGCAGGTTATGTGACCCAGGCACCTTAGTGCAGGTCATGAGACCCAGGTACCAGAGTACAGGTCTCTAGAGTAAGATACAATAAAAAGATAAGAATTAAGTTAAAGAAAGAAGAGATATTTATCTTTTAGATCTAATACCAGAGTTTAGTGTTAGTTTCATGTTTATAATGCTCAAGAGTATTTTTTTAGTATCTTCTATCTTCAGTTTTGTACATATAGAATACTCATGCCACTTACGCTAACAACTATTTTTCCAATGCATGGCTGGGGATGAGATGTCTGCAGCTGAGAAGCAGGAGCGAAGTGGATCCCAAAGACTCAAGAATAAGGATAGAATAAGATAAGATCTGGTGGGGTGCCAACTATAAGATGATCCTTAGGTTTATAGGCTCATCTATATGTTTTAAATGTTTAGAACTTTAGAGTAGAGACTATGTCTTGATATGTTGAGTTAGTTTTCCATGTGATAACATTTATGTTCTTTTTGTAAGAAAAATCTTGAGAATGTTTTAATATTTCAATTTGTGTGATTGATTATATTGTTGTTATGAATGCTAGTTTTATGTAATGCCCCTTGATTGATAACTCAGTGTTGCTTCTGCTAAGTGCATGTGTGTACTTAGGGAGGGCATTACAATATGGTATCGGAGCAACATTATAGTTGGCCACCAGATGAGTTCTCATGTTCTTACTCAAGATCACTCTATAATAACTTAAGTTAGGGTAGAGTACCAATTTAGAAAGATAACTAGTAGCCCTATGTAAAGAACATGTAAGTGAAAGATATTAAATATCTAAGTAGAACATTAAATAGGAGACAAAAGTTTAGATAAGGATTAGGGTTATGTGCCTAGATGTTTTACACTTTTTATGTTAACACTATAGTTGTATATAGCATTCTCTCTCTTTTTCCCACATGTTTGTGGTATGGGACACATGCTTATGGGGTTTTGTAGAGAGAATGTTATGTGCATAATCATGTTTGTCTTGTCCTTTCAAGTGAATGTGGTATGGGACTCCTGCACGAGGAAGTGTCTAGATAAGTGTGATCACATGTCACCTATGAATATATGACCGGCCGGCATGTATCCAAAGGCGACAAAGAAAACAAGTGTTCGCATTAAAAGTTTAAGACATATAGTCACCTAAACCTAATTAGATATATAGTAAGAGGAATAATTCATACAAATGGCAGACATTTCCAAATAGATAAGTAGATTAGCTTTAAAGTGACATCAAGACATGTTCACAACCCTCCCTGAAAAGAAACAAGTAGGTTCCTTGATATGTTAGGAAATGTTGATATGAGGTAGATCTCAAGCTTCAGTAGTAGTATCCACATGTTAGTCAATTTAGATGTTTAACCTTGACACACATTGAGCGTGTTAATGATCCTTTAAGATAATACCAAAGAGTTAGTATACATAAAATATGTAAAAACCCTAAGGTGGGTAGGTTGTCCAAATTTTGAGGATGAAATTCATATAAGGTGGGTAAAATTGTAACATCCCAAAATTTACTTCACCTAGTAGATATGATATTCGCCTTCTAAGGCCTAAACAAGACTCATCACGGAGCTAGTAACTAAATTATTGGCCTACATGCTTGTTTTGAGCTCACTTTGTGATTGGTCAATGTAAGGGTAAAATAATAAATTCACAATGTATATGTAAATTATTTTGCCAAAAAAATTCTATATTGCTATTGAATTTATAGATAAATGGACCATGTCACCAAGACATACATAGAGGAGTATAATGAACATATTTCAAGCTTTCGATAATAATAAGAATTTGTAAAGGCCTTTTGTTATTTATTTATTTTAAGATTGATCCTTCATATAAGCCAAACTTGATCGATTAGTTTAAGTAAAGAAATCATACCTCATTAGGCCCAATTTGGATGAGGCATGATGAAGTTTTGAAACTTCCGTCAAAGTGACACTTCTTTCTAATAATGGAGTTAAGAAAGTTTATAATTAGAAGATAATTAGACAATATATAATTATCTAAACCTTTGTTGGAGATAATAACCATGCGTACAAAGTCATGTATGAAAAGCATTTAGAGAATATGATTCCTAACAAGACAAATTGAATTATTTTATAAACAAATAAAAGGGAAAAAGGATAAATCATGGTCAATCAACAATATAAACTACGAGAAGGACTCAACTTCCTTCCTATCACGCCGAACACTTGAATTGAATTCGTTTTCTCACAAGATAATGTATGAGTATTATGGTTTCACGCCAACCAACAAATGAAGCTTCTGGATCACCACCTTTGAGAAGCCATACATATTTGTGATGATCTATACCCTTATGGGATCCTCCCACACTCATCTCTCCGGTTACATGACGATAAGTTCCAACGATGACTATTGCAACATGTTGAGTGGCAGAGAAATATGACCTTCGTTCATCTCTACATCCAACCTGAATACGGTAGCAGGTGTGTTTCTTTACACGACGAAGTGGCGACCAACAAGTTTCCCTGCATCTAAGGATGGATTTAGTAGACATCATCCCAAAGTGGAGAGAACGTGGCACAATCTAGCCTCCCCTGTGAGAGGCACCATGATAACGACCCTGGCTACTGGAAGCCCTCGCTGCTGCTTGAGTTCATAAGTGCGAAGAAGCAAGCTAGAGTTCTGGACGAAGAAGTTGATCGGGTAGAGAAGGAGACATGGACAGACACCTTGCCCCAAAGGCCTACGTCCTTCATCCGCTGCTCTAGATCAGGAGCCAGTACGGACGTGGAGGAGGCGCCCACCGATTACCACCGCTACCAGCTACCAAGGCCGTGATATTCCTACCTGTCACGAAGGCTTTGAGGTGTAGCACTGATCGGTCAAGCATTCCATGACACCCTCGAGAAGAAGAAATTTGAATAGAAGTGAAGGATATGAGATCCTACACTCATGGTGCCTGAGACCTAGCCTCGTCGAAGTAGTTGCCAGACGACGATGCTGCGTTTGATAGAGAAAGAATGTGAGTTGCAACCGCAAATGGGATGATGATGAGTCCCTCACACTTGGACGGATCCCTTAGCCAATGGATCAGCAATGGACGGATGTGATCGCCTAAGAGAGGAATTAGACATTGAGTTAAAGATCTAAGAACTAAAATTAAGTTGTTGCAATAGAGGTAAGTGGTTCATGCCCATGAGTATATATGCTTACCAAACCAAGTACATTTACATGCTTCTTAGTTAAGACCTTCATGTCCTAAATTCTAAGTTAATATGTAAGAAATATTTTGCGTACTTATGATAGTATAAATTCATATGATCAACACCTTAAGTAGTGATGTGTCATGGAAGGATTCTAGATCATGACTTAAGTTCATAAGAAGGATAAGAAAATATATTTCTATCATATCCCTTAAAGATATTTTATATGGATATTCAGGACTACAAGATATGAGATAAAAAAAAATAAGACTGCCACCCTTTCATGATTATGTGATATAACAATGTATTAGAATTTTAAGTAGAAATATGTTATTAGGGTCATTAATCATGTATTGAGATTTCAAGTAGAAAATGTTATTAAGATTTTTCCTCGTGTATGGATATAATTGTGTGCCAAGAATTCAAGTAGGAACATGTCATCAAGGTTTCTTATATATGTAGTGATCTAAGAATTAAGAAGTGAACTAGATTCCTTAAAAAAAGATATGGGCAGTGCACATGGTAGACCATGACCTGATTTCTAGGATAAATGTACTAATGGGATTAAAGATATTACAACATGAGTTTGTGATGATACTATCAAATTATGAGACATTAAGTCATGATTGAGTTGCACGATGATAATCTATATGATTTCTACTTTAAGGTTTAAGATTTAAGTTCATACGAATGTATTGAGATCAGACTTAATGAGATTTTATATAAATTGAGTATGATTAAGATGCAAGTTAAGATTTTCTAAGGTTTCTATTCTATGGTTTATGATTTAAAACTTTAGTCCATTAAGATCAGATTTTGATGAGGTTTTAATAGAGAATGAGTTATCTTGCCAAGAATCATATATCATACTTTAGCTATACACATTACTTAAGTTACTTTTATATACTTAGTATTTCTATACTCATTTCAGATCTTATCTCATAAGACATTAGAATCATGTATGATATATTTGGTATAATGAAGTAATCTTACCCAAATCAGAGTTTAGAATAAGGTTTACCCAGATAATGAGATACGTGTTCAAATCCAACATTGAATTCAGTTTAGGACTTAAGAATAAAAGAGTCAGATTCATATTCAGATTCCGATTTACAATACCTGCTTAATACTCAGTATTCAGTTTTAGATAATTTCAGTTATCAGTGTTCAGTTTTAATATAAGTTCATATTTAGAATTTAGTAAAGCAATCAGTATTCAGATTCAGTTCAGATTAAGAATTAAGTAAGTTTAGACTTAAGATTATTAAGTTGAAACCTTCACATAAGACATTATATGATAAGTCCTCATTCAGTAGTCCTGGGATAATTCAGAGGCATCTGTTGCCAATTCAGAGGAGTGTTACTCCAATTCAGAGGTGTTGCAGCACCAATTCAGGGCGTAGTCACGCCAATTCAGAGACACCTCGGTGTCACTCAGAGGCATGTAGTGCCAATTCAACGGTACCTTGGTACCAATTCAAGGCGTAGATATGCCAATTCAGGAGGACTTATTGTATAATGGTGGCCTCAATCAGATAAAAATCACAAGTAAAAGATGCCTTTGTTTAGAGAATGAACATAATTTTATTTATAAGTATATAATGAAAGAGATTAAGATAAGAGAGGCATGACGCAGGCCCTTTGTGCAAGTCATGTGGCCCAGGCACCAGAGTGCAGGCCAATTCAGAGACATAACCCATGACCAGAGTGCAGGTTATGTGACCCAGGCACCTTAGTGCAGGTCATGAGACCCAGGTACCAGAGTACAGGTCTCTAGAGTAAGATACAATAAAAAGATAAGAATTAAGTTAAAGAAAGAAGAGATATTTATCTTTTAGATCTAATACCAGAGTTTAGTGTTAGTTTCATGTTTATAATGCTAAAGAGTATTTTTTTTAGTATCTTCTATCTTCAGTTTTGTACATATAGAATACTCATGCCACTTACGCTAACAACTATTTTTCCAATGCATGGCTGGGGATGAGATGTCTGCAGCTGAGAAGCAGGAGCGAAGTGGATCCCAAAGACTCAAGAATAAGGATAGAATAAGATAAGATCTGGTGGGGTGCCAACTATAAGATGATCCTTAGGTTTATAGGCTCATCTATATGTTTTAAATGTTTAGAACTTTAGAGTAGAGACTATGTCTTGATATGTTGAGTTAGTTTTCCATGTGATAACATTTATGTTCTTTTTGTAAGAAAAATCTTGAGAATGTTTTAATATTTCAATTTGTGTGATTGATTATATTGTTGTTATGAATGCCAGTTTTATGTAATGCCCCTGAGTACACGAGTTATGGATAACTCAGTATTTCTTCCGCTATGTGCATGTGTGTACTTAGGGAGGGTGTTACAATATGGTATCAGAGCAACATTATAGTTGGCCACCATATGAGTTCTCATGTTCTTACTCAAGATCACTCTATAATAACTTAAGTTAGGGTAGAGTACCAATTTAGAAAGATAACTAGTAGCCTTATGTATAGAACAGGTAAGTGAAAGATATTAAATATCTAAGTAGAACATTAAATAGGAGACAAAAGTTTAGATAAGGATTAGGGTTATGTGCCTAGATGTTTTACACTTTTTATGTTAACACTATAGTTGTATATAGCATTCTCTCTCTTTTTCCCACATGTTTGTGGTATGGGACACATGCTTATGGGGTTTTGTAGAGAGAATGTTATGTGCATAATCATGTTTGTCTTGTCCTTTCAAGTGAATGTGGTATGGGACACCTGCACGAGGAAGTGTCTAGATAAGTGTGATCACATGTCACCTATGAATATATGACCGGCCGGCATGTATCCAAAGGCGACAAAGAAAACAAGTGTTCGCATTAAAAGTTTAAGACATATAGTCACCTAAACCTAATTAGATATATAGTAAGAGGAATAATTCATACAAATGGCAGACATTTCCAAATAGATAAGTATATTATCTTTAAAGTGACATCAAGACCTGTTCACAACCCTCTCTGAAAAGAAACAAGTAGGTTCTTTGATATGTTAGGAAATGTTGATATGAGGTAGATCTCAAGCTTCAGTAGTACTATCCACATGTTAGTCAATTTAGATGTTTAACCTTAACACACATTGAGCGTGTTAATGATCCTTTAAGATAATACCAGAGAGTTATTATACATAAAATATGTAAAAACCCTAAGGTGGGTAGGCTATCCAAATTTCAAGGACGAAATTCATATAAGGTGGGTAGAATTGTAACATCCCAAAATTTACTTCACCTAGTAGATATGATATTCACCTTCTACGGCCTAAACAAGACTCATCACGGAGCGAGTAACTAAATTAGTGGCCTACATGCTTGTTTTGAGCTCACTTTGTGATTGGTCAATGTAAGGGTAAAATAATAAATTCACAATGTATATGTAAATTATTTTGCCACAAAATTCCTATATGGCCATTGAATTTGTAGATAAATGGACTGTGTCACCAAGACATACATAGAGGTGTATAATGAACATATTTCAAGCTTTCGATAATAATAAGAATTTGTAAAGGCCTTTTGTTATTTATTTATTTTAAGATCGATCCTTCATATAAGCCAAACTTGATCGATTAGTTTAAGTGAAGAAATCATACCTCGTTAGGCCCAATTTGTATGAGGCATGACGAAGTTTTGAAACTTCCGTCAAAGTGACACTTCTTTCTAATAATGGAGTTAAGAAATATTATAATTAGAAGATAATTAGACAATATATAATTATCTAAACCTTTGATGGAGATAATAACCATGCGTACAAAGTCATGTACGAAAAGCATTTAGAGAATTTGGTTCCTAACAAGACAAATTGAATTATTTTATAAACAAATAAAAGGGAAAAAGGATAAATCATGGTCAATCAACAATATAAACTACGAGAAGGACTCAACTTCCTTCCTATCACGTCAAACACTTGAATTGAATTCATTTTCTCGCAAGATAATGTACGAGTATTATGGTTTTCCAACCACCAACAAATGAAGCTTCTGGATCACCACCTTCGAGAAGCCATACATATTTTTGATGATCTATACCCTTATGGGATCCTCCTACACTCATCTCTCTAGTTACGTGACAATAAGTTCCAACGATAACTACTGCAACATGTTGAGTGGCAGAGAAATATGACCTTCGTTCATCTCTACATCCAACCTGAATATGGTAGCAGGTGTTTTTCTTTACACGACTAAGTGGCGACCAACAAGTTTCCCTACATCTAGGGATGGATTTAGTAGACATCATCCCAAAGTGGAGAGCACAAGGCACAATCTAGCCTCCCCAGTGAGAGGCACCATGAAAAGGACCATGGCTACTGGAAGCCCTCGTTGCTCCTTCAGTTCATAAGTGTGAAGAAGCAAGCTAGAGTTCTAGACGAAGAAGTTGACTGGGTAGCGAAGGAGATGTGGATGGACGCCTTGCCATAAATGCCTACGTCCTTCATTCGCATCTCTAGATGAGGAGCCAGTACAAACGTGGAGGAGGTGGCCACCGATTACCACCGCTACCAGCTACCAAGGCCACGATATTCCTACCTGTCATGAAGGCTTTGAGGTGTAGCACTGATCGATCAAGAATTCCACGACACCCTCGAGAAGAAGAAGTTTGAATAGAAGCAAAGGATATCAGATCCTACACTCATGGTATCTGAGACCTAGCCTCGTCGAAGCAGTTGCCAGCCAACGATGCTACGTTTGATAGAGAAAGAACATGAGTTGCAGCCGCCAATGGGATGATGATGAGTCCCTCATAGTTGGACAGATCCCTTAGCCAATGGATCAGCAATGGACAAATGTGATCGCCTAAGATAGGGATTAGACATTGAGTTAAAGATCCAAGAACTAAAATTAAGTTGTTGCAATAGAGGTAAGTGGTTCATGCCCATGAGTATTTATGTTTATCAAACCAAGTACATTTACATGCTTCTTAGTTAAGACCTTCATGTCCTAAATTCTAAGTTAATACGTAAGAAAGATTTTGTGTTCTTATGATTGTAGAAATTCATATGCGCAACACCTTAAGTAGTGATGTGTCATAGAAGGATTCTAGATCATGACTTAATTTCATAAGAAGGATAAGAAAATATATTTCTATCATATCCCTTAAAGATAGTTTACATGGATATTCAGGACTACAAGATATGAGATAAAAAAATAAGATTGCCACCCTTTCATGATTATATGATATAACGATGTATTACAATTTTAAGTACAAATATGTTATTAGGGTCATTAATCATGTATTGAGATTTCAAGTAGAAAATGTTAAGATTTTTCCTCGTGTATGGATATAATTGTGTGCCAAGAATTCAAATAGGAACATGTCATCAAGGTTTCTTATATATGTAGTGATCTAAGAATTAAGAAGTGAACTAGATTCCCTAATAAGAGATATGGGTGGTGCACATGGTAGACCATGACCTGATTTCTAGGATAAATGTACTAATGGGATTAAAGATATTGCAACATGAGTTTGTGATGATATTATCAAATTATGAGACATTAAGTCATGATTGAGTTGCACGATGAGAATCTATATGATTTCTACTTTAAGGTTTAAGATTTAAGTTCATACGAATGTATTGAGATCAGACTTAATAATATTTTATATAAATTGAGTATGATTAAAATGCAAGTTAAGATTTTCTAAGGTTTCTATTCTATGGTTTATGATTTAAGACTTAAGTCCATTAAGATCAGATTTTGATGAGGTTTTAATAGAGAATGAGTTATCTTGTCAAGAATCATATATCATACTTTAGCTATACACATTACTTAAGTTACTTTTGTATACTTAGTATTTTTATACTCATTTCAGATCTTGTCTCATAAGACATTAGACTCATGTATGATATAATTGGTATAATGAAGTAATCTTACCCAAATCAGAGTTTTAGAATAAGGTTTACCCAGATAATGAGATACACGTTCAAATCCAGCATTGAATTCAGTTTAGGACTTAAGAATAAAAGATTTAAATTCAGATTCAAATTTAGAATTCAGTACCTTCTCAGTACTCAGTAATTCGTTTCAGATAAGTTCAGTTATTAGTGTTCAGTTTTAATATAAGATAAGTTCAGATTCAGAATTTAGTAAAGCGATCAGTATTCAGCTTCAGTTCAGATTAATAATTAAGTAAGTTTAGACTTAAGATAATTAAGTTTTAACCTTCACATAAGACATTATATGATAAGTCCTCATTTAGTAGTCCTGGGACGATTCATAAGCATCTGTTTCCAATTATGAGGAGTGTTACTCTAATTCAGAGGTGTTGCGGCACCAATTCAAGGTGTAGTCACGCCACTTGGTGTCACTCGTAGGCATGTAGTGCCAATTCAACGGTACCTTGGTACCAATTCAGGGCGTAGATACGCCAATTCAGGAGGACTTATTGTATAATGGTGGCCACAATCAGATAAAAATCACAAGTAAAAGATGCCTTAGTTCAGAGAATGAACATAATTTCATTTATAAGTATATAATGAAAGAGATTAAGATAAGAGAGGCATGACTCAGGCCCTTTGTGCAAGTCATGTGGCCCAGGCACCAGAGTGCAGGCTGATTCAGAGACATAACCCTTGACTAGAGTGCAGGTTATGTGACCTAGTCACCTTAGTGCAGGTCATGAGACCCAAGTACCAGAGTACAGGTCTCCAGAGTAAGATATAGTAAAAAGATAAGAATTAAGTTAAAAAAAGAATAGATATTTATGTTTTAGATCTAATACCAAAGTTTAGTGTTAGTTTCATGTTTATAATGCTCAAGAGTATGTTTTTAGTATCTTATTTCATCAGTTTTTTACATATAGAATACTCATGCCACTTACGCTAATAACTATTTTTCCAATGCATGGCTGGGGATGAGATGTCCACAAGTGAGAAGCAGGAGCGAAGTGGATCCCAAAGACTCAAGAATAAGGATAGAACAAGATAAGATCTGGTGGGGTATCCTCAGATTTATAGGCTCATCTATATATTTTAAATGTTTAGAACTTTAGAGTAGAGACTATGTCTCAAGATGTTGAGTTAATTTATCATGTGATAACATTTATGTTCTTTTTGTAAGAACAATCTTGAGAATGTTTTAATATTTCAGTTTGTGTGATTGATTATATTATTGTTATGAATGCCAGTTTTATGTAATGCCCCTTGAGTACACGAGTTATGGATAACTCAGTGTTGCTTCTGCTATGTGCATGTGTGTACTTAGGGAGGGGGTTACATGGAGCTTCATAATCCTTGGTGATCGTGTGCTTAGAGCTAGTAATCCTTGGAGTGATCATCCTTAAGGTAGGTTATATAACTCTCCACCTTTTCCTATTACCAGCACTATATTATTGCTTGCATGTTGTCTTTTATCTCTCTAGATGATAATACTAACATGATAGTAGATGATACCATGCTTTATATCTTTAACGAAGGTGATTATCATGCTTGGTTTTCTTGGAATCTGAAACCCTAATGAGAAGTACTCGATTTTGGAAAGGGATGTGTCATGGTAGTTTTTCTTCCTATCTTTTGACTTTGGTTTTTGGTCACATGCATGGTGTTTGAGTACTTTGATATATCTTGGAGTAGGTTCTGTTTTGGGATGTGTTAAATGGGGTTTGTCTCTCTCTCTTGCTTGAGGTCTTTCATGGTGGATTCATATCTTTTATTTTTAGGGTTTGGAGCTTGTTTCTATGTGAAGTTTTTCTCCATGATGAAGATGGTTCCCCCCTTGATGTTATCTCCTATTTTGGACAATGTTTCTCTCATTTTGGTGATACTTAAGTGTTTTTGGGGTGTCTTGATCTTGTTGGTCGAGACACATGGTTTAGCCTTGGTCGATACAAGTCTCTTTGGTGTAGTCTTGGTCGAGATTCTTGGTTTTTGTTTTGTTTGTGATAGTTGTTCGAAACGTCTCCCTGTGTTTGGGTGGTCGTAATGTTCTATTGTGAATGTTGGTCGTGACGTTGCTTTTAGGTGTTGTCCTATTCAAAATGCCTTGTCTTTGAGTTGGGTCACGCTGTGTGTGTGGTTTCAGTTGAGACATGCTACCTGGTGCTCTTGAGTGGAGACCTGGTCTTGGTGTTGATCGAGACCAGAGGGTTTCACGGCCGCAATGTTGCCCTTGGTTGCAGTCATGACATTGTGTTGTGTCTGGTCGAGATGTCATTTGGGCCTTGATCACAATGCCTAGGTCACGACGTCGGTTCCCATTTTGGTCACGACGCCATGTTGGTGGTGGTCGCGATGCTAAGTTGCTGTGAGGTTGAGATAGGTGTTTTGTGGTTGGTAGAGACACCTTGATGAGTGGGTGGTGGTGACCCATATGGATGGTTGTCACGACATGTATATGGTAGATGGTTGAGACCTCTATGTGTGATGGTTGATCATAACACATGCATAATTATGAGATGATACATGTACAAATGTACATAGCTAGTGTCTTTAACCTAATGCCCCATACATGCTCATGATGTGATGATCCCAAATGCTCCAAGAAAATGGGAGGTCATGTACCTAGAATTTGGTGTTTGAATATAACTATAAAACCCAAATAGGTTATGTGTGTGGACCCTAACCCTAATCCTAGGGTATGTTATACTTATTGAATGCTCAAATTTATATTGCATGTAATTATATGTTTTCTCTCTCTTATTTATAAATCCTTAAACTTGAATGACATAGCTATGTGAATGATATGGTGAATCCTATATTATATAGGATGGTGATTATGAGCAATGTTGAGGCATAATGTGATGTGGTATATGCAGGGATTATGTGGTTGGGTGTGATGACCGGGTAGGTTCTTTGTGCATGATTTGAGGTGATAACCTCCAGAGATGTGATTGAGGGATTAATATCACACAGTGATGTGACAGTAGTGATAGCCTTGTGTGACTGTGTGATAGTAATAATGGCCTTGTGAATGGAAGTAATACAGTGTTGTGGTGATGAGGTGACAAGTTCACACCATATATGTTTTATATCTTCTAAAGTTGTACTATTCTCTTATTCTTGTAGAGTTTGTTTAGACTTCATACATTGTAACTTGATTGATGCTAAAAGACACCTAATTGGAATAACGAATCAAGTGGAATCTTAGTCATGTAGTTTCCCTGGCCATAGAACCATTCTAGTGTCAGTCTTAGTGTTGGGTGGTGAAATGGGTTCTCCCTTAGTGGAGGCTCGGAGTCGTATACTATTGAGTATACACATTCACAGGATTGGATGCAGGTCATATCCTGATAGGAGTGTGGTTGCGGGCCATAGCTCACTAATGTGACTCAGTATGTACTTTCACAGGATCAGTTACATGCCATACACTGGAAGGAGTGCAACTTCGGGTCATATCTCAGTTTCACTAACGTTGTGCCTATATACCATGGCAAGGTAGGTTGTTTTGTAATTAAACTTGATATGTCTCTACAGTGTTCTCTCATGTTGAATAGGAGGTATGGAGAGGTTGTGGATTCTGACTCTTCCATAGACCTTGTGTGACACTAATTTGACTTTGTAGTGGTCAGTTGGAGTATGAGTGGTATACCTCAACTCCTCAAGGCATAATAAAATATGTAACACAATCGTGTAGTGTATTTTGCTTAGGGTTAAATATGAATAACATTGGTTGAGCCCTTTGACTTGTCTTTTTACTTATTTCTTGATTTATAAGATGGTAATAGAAGTTAATTGTTATACATGTTCTTCGTATTCCTTCTTAGAATATTAATTATTCTATGACTCATTGATAACTACCTAGTATTGCTTAACCTGCTTCACCTATTGGATACATATCATTTAGTTGAATATGTTCAGTTAGTAATTATATTACTTATCTGCTTTAGTTTTATTTGTGCTTTAATAGATGCTAGAGGATAGTTATATCTCTCGCTGGGACATTTGGTCTCACCCCATTATGATGCCCCGTCGTGCCACAAAGCGAGAATACTCAAAACCAAAAGTGGAAACAACACTAAGCAAATAGATTAGTTGAAAACACAGGTAGTTAAAACCTATTTCATTAAAGCACCATAAGCCAAAACCTTATTACATACAAGTCCACCAAGTCAGCTACATACGGCACATAACATGTAACATGGTGCTTACATCATTGTAGATCAACATTCCTATAACATAAGATATATATATATATATATATATATATATATATGGGTATATCTTCGCTACCCGTGCGGGTAACTAAGATTTCGCTACTCGTGCATCAAATTTATAATGCGATGACACATATATGTAATGAGACAACCAAATTTGTAATGAGACAACCGAAATTGTAATACAAAGACTCGTTTTGTATTATAGCGTTGTTACAGTAATAAATATATATTTATTATTGTAACAGCGCTGTAATACAAAACGAGTCTTTGTATTACAATTTCGGTCATCTCATTACAAATTTGGATTATCTCATTACAAATGCATACCTTCCCATTACAAAACTGAAGCACGGGTAGAGAATATTAGTTACTCGCACGGGTAGTGAAGATATACCCTATATATATATATATATATATATATATATATATATATATATATATATATGTATATATATATATATATAAGCCAAAAACCTCGTTTATATCTCATAACCACAAAACATCTCAGAAAACCCCAAGGACCTGGCTATACAAGGATGACTTTATGACTCTAACACCAAAAGACTAGCATCACATCCAACCTTTTCAGCTATTGCTCTGGTTGTTGTTCTTCCTCAGCTGCACGACCTCTACCTCTTCGTGCACGGTCACCTAAAAGGTGTGGAGACCCACGGGGTGAGACCAAACATCCCATTTATAGATATAACTCTCTGACAATGCTATTAAAGCACATGTAAACTAAACAGGTAAAACAACATATTAACCAGTATGAGTAGATTCGGCTAAATGATATGTATGTAACCGGTAAAATAGAGAAGGTTAAGAGTTATATAACCTACCTTAAGGAAGATCACTCCAAGGAAGGCAAGATCCAAGCACACAATCCCCAAGGAAGATCAAGCTCCACCAAAAGCTCCCCTTTTTGCCACAAGATCACCTCAAGAAAGAGGAAACACCAAGGTTAAAAGATAGCTCAAGAAAGAGGCAAGAAGCTCAAGGACAAACCAAAAGAAAGAAAGGGGGAAAAGAGAGAAGAAACTATCTCTCACTTGGATGTCTCCTTGTCAAAACATGGCCTATTGACATGGATCCTTGTCGGATCCGCTCAAACTGACTGATCTTCTCATCTAGATAGGTACGCAGAAAGTACTTGCTGACAAACTCTCATCTGAACTCCTCCTAATTGATATCAATACCTAGACATTTTTCCTCTTCGATGGCCAAACAATGGCCAACACTCTCCTTCAGGAGATACATTATGTGCTTCACCTTATTGGCCTTGGGGATATTAAGGATCTTGAAAGACTTTTCCAGGTCCGTCTGCCAAAGACCACCATCTGCTGGATCATCCGTACGAGCATTCTCCAAAACACCCACACGTATCACCCTCTAAAAGGTCTTCCCAACTCCTGATGATTCGTCACTGGGGATAGCTACCCTAGGTTGAGGGGCAGGCATTCTATCTTCCATGTGCATCATCATCGCCATAAACTGCCCAAATAGAGACTGGAAGGTAGGGTTCTCTACTGTAGTCGAGTCAAACTGGGGCTCAGTAGGCACCCGATCTTCTCTAGCTTGAGCCTTTGCACCACCATCGGGTGCAGCAACACAGCTCTCTGTAGCACGTTCTTCATGTTCTCCAACCATCTTTCTACTCTTCTTCTTCTTCTTCTTCTTCTATATAAGCAGAAGTCATTATAAGATAGACTGGAGTACACTAGAATAGACACCAACCCTAGTCCTAGGTCCATGTAGACTCAGCGAACCTAAAGCTATGATACTAACCAAATCGTGACGCCCATAATGCCAAAAAGAGATATTACTCAAAATCAAAATTTGAAACAACACTAAGCAAACAAATTACCAAAAAAACAGGTAATTAAAATCGATTTCATTAAAGTACCATAAGACAAAAACTTATTACATATGAGTCTACCAAGTCTATCACATACGGCACATAACATGTCACATGGTGCTTACATAACTGTAGATCAACATTCATGTCACATAAGATATTGGTTCCACATATATATACAAGCCAAAAACCTCATATAGATCTCATAACCATAAAACATCTCAAAACACCCCAAGGACCTAAGTGTATAGGGACAACTATAGGACTCTAACACCAAAAGACTAGCAACACATCCAACATTTTCAGATACTGCTCTTGTTGCTACTCTTACACAGCTGCACGACCTCTACCTCTTTGTGCACGGTCATCTAAAAGGTGTGGAGACCCACAGGGTGAGACCAAATGTCTCGGCGAAAGATATAACTCTCCGTCAATGCCATTCAATCATGGGTAAATTAAACAGGTAAAACAACATATTAACATGATGAGTAGATCAAGCTAAATGATATGTATGTACCGGTAAAATAGATTAAACAAGATTAGGCAACCACCACTGAATAGTAGATCAAGTTATATTCTAAAAACGAATATGAATAACATGTATAACAGTTGACTTCTCTTATCGTCTTATAATTCAAGAAACCAGAAAAAAGATAACATAAAGGCTCAACCAATGTGAGATGTATGTTACCTAAGCATATAAATATATACTACATGACTATGTTACGTCTTTTATTATGCCCTGAGGATTTGAGTCGTACCACCCAAATCCAACTCACTATTGCTAAGTCGAAATCAGTGCCATATAAGGTCCATGGAAGATTCAGAATCCACAACCTATCCAATATCTCTTGGTCAGCTCAAGAGAACACCGTAGAGACATATTAGTCAACTGTAAAAGAGTGACATATAGTGAGCACAAGGATTGGCTCACACAAGGCCATCCATAAATATATAAACACCTAGCCCACCTCGGTACAAATAACAGTGCTAGAAAAATAGGCTCACACATGGTCGTTCTTTAGAGAAGAAGTGGCTCACTCATGGCCATCCATATCACAAGGAGATTGGTTCATGCATGTCCGTCTCACACAACCTATAATTAAGGGTGCAAGGAGACACTCAACTTGCACCACGCATATTCAAAAATATGTGCTCTAAGTTATACTCATTTCACCAATCCAGTAAATAAAGCTGGCACTGGAATTGGATCTATGGAACAGGCCAACTATATGATTAGGTTTCACTTGATTAGTTAGTTTATTGGGTGACTTTTGCATCAATAAAGTTACAACATATAAAGCTAAAACAAACTCTACAAGAATAAGGGTGTGTTACAACTCCAAAAGATGTAAAACGTATAAGGTGTGATCTTGTCACACAACCACCACATGGTACTCAAAGTTTTGCCATCCACAAGGCAATCATAAATGCTACATATCACCATGGGATCTTAATCCCTTAATCACATCACTTGAGGACATCACCTCTTAATAGGCATCAAGCCATCACTATGTCATAGGACCTATCACATTAAGCCTTGCATGTTCATCATCACATTTTATCTCATTAGTGTGCATAAGCACCACCCTGTATCACTTAACCATCACCATAGCATACATAAGCCATGACATACATATCACCTATAAGGTCAGGTCTTATAAAGAAGAGAGAGAAAAACATTCTACATGATGAATATCTCATAAGAGAGAAAGCAAACACATAATTCAGGATTAGGGTTAGGGTTCCATGTGACGACACCCGCTATCATTAAGATAACAAGTGCAAAATCAACATGCAGAAACGATTATTAACAGCAGATTACTAAAAATCACTCAAAATTAAAATCATTTATAAAAAGATTCATTACAGGAAAACTCTTTTAATGAGAATTAAAATATTTCATATACATCCTGGTTCATAGTGTACATTCCATGTACCATCTCTTCTCGAAGAATATATATATACATCACTTGCCTTGATAAAATCACAAGCAACAAAATCCTCGAGGCATTCGAGCCAAAATCTCATATTGATTATAAAAACACTATACACCGACTCCTAGGACCTGAGAGTACAGAGATGACACATAGGACTCTCTATACTAAGCTTGACTGCCAGTTTCTCCACCTAGGATAATCATTGTTGTCCCTATTGCTACTGCTGTTGCCGCTCTTCCCCTGCTATAGGGTTTCTGCCTCTTCGTTTGCGTCTACCTAAAAAAAATGTTGGATCCCACGGGAGTGAGACAATTATAAAATTGCCCCAGCGAGAGATATAACTCTCCTCTAAAAACATTATTATTGCAGTTTAATAGAAATAAACTGAGCAGTGGAATCATATATTCAACAGTAGATAATTCATTATCTATGCAGATTAGAGAAACATTCTTACTTAAGCATTTTAGCTATAACTTGATAAGGCAGCTTGTGTATTGAATAAATGACATGTATAAGATTTATCCATGTAGCATATGCTAAGCAAGATAACATCAACCAATGATTCTCGTATTTCAATCTTAAGCAAATACGCTACACGGCTGATTACATTTTTCAAACATACTTAAGCTCTGAGGAGATGAGGTATACCGCTCATACTCCAACTGACCATTGCAAAATCGAAATCGGTACCATACATAGGTCAATGGAAGAACTGGATTTCCATGACCTCATCCTCCTCAGTCAGTGTGAGGACAACTGCAGGACATCTAGTGTCTCTGCTAATAATAGCTTGCTAGGGTATAGTGGCAACTTCTCTATAGAGTTACAATGGCGGATGTACTCTCTTCACAATCGAGAGATTTTATGTATATCTCCATCGATCCGGCATTAACATCATCGGGATATTTGTGATACATCCATCCCGGCATATATAATGAAGAATTGAGAGATTTAATGTTTATCTTCCATCAACCCTACATTAGGACGTAAGGATATGTTCGCCCATTACCTCCACATACTCAACAGTATGCCCTCCAGGAGATCCCATAGGAAAACCTATTTCACCATCACCAACTACTGACGATGATGGATCTATGGTCAGAGCACTACATGAATAGATTTCACTTGATTAATTAAGTACATTATCATATTCTTTTAGCATCAGCCAAGTTTTCCAAACATAACTTATTATGACAAATGCCTCAAAGAAACATGTACTATTTCCATCAATTATTTCTTAGTCTTTATGAGATATTGGGATCTCAGTCCCTCATTTCAATACTGGGAATTCTCATCCCTACACAATTTCAATACCATAATCATATGGATCTGGTTATTCAAACCCTTAGCTCATCACTGAGCATTGTTACCACTTTTTTAGGTAACTATCACCTTCAGGTCATCTGACTAAGGTAAACACGATACTTGCTACATAAGCATCTCTCATGACACTTGAGGCCCATTAACTCTCTTGTTACCTCTTACTAGGCAACAAGGCATATTATGGCACACAAGGTCCAATAAACAATTTCAATAAATAAATCATCATAGCTCATACATGGCTATGTTCATCATCTCATGATACCTGCAAGGTTAGCACACATGATAACAAATATATCAATCATATTTCAGTTCCTTTCCATTCAAGGGTAACACCACTATTCCCTCACCGGGGTTAGGATTTCCCATTTCATGTCAATTGGGGATACTCATCCCATTACCCAGATCAGGGTTATAGTTTATCACCATATTGCCCAAGATTAGGGTTTTATATAACCTTAAATTACACCACCCTGGAATAGAGTCTCACATCACATTATTGCATCAGGGTTTCACATCACATCACCCTAGATTAGGTTTTCATATTCAATATCCTACAATTAGGGTTTACTATTCATCCCAATTAGGGTTTCATATTCCATATGAAGGGCGACCAGACACGGGTACCGCTTTTATTAAGTGTCGGTTACTTAATAAAAAAACGACACCTAAAATTAACCGCCAAATCCAAAATTTCCAGCGAAAAGAATTACCTCCAAAATTTGACATATGGCGTCGGATGATAAATAAAAAACCGATGACTAATTAGGGTTGATATTCAATTATTCCCAATTAGGGTTTACTGTTCATTCCAAATTAGGGTTTCATGAAGCATCCCCTTAATTTAGGGTTTTTCATCATGTCTCCCTAAATTAGGGTTTCACATGTCATCACCCTTAATTAGGGTTACATCAATCTTTCCATCAAGTGCATACAACTATGGTTGACATAGTGTACTGAATTATTGCTTCCATAAACTTTTAGGGTTAATCATTTTTTTAAAGGTACTAATCATATAGGTACTTTAAGGATTCAAACACTATACCAATCATTGATAATCATTATTATCATTCATTGGATCAATGGATCAATCATCACTTTAAATATCCAAACGATTTGATCACTTTTGACCTCCATTCGGTTTTCGTATTTCAACACCAAACGGTTTTAAAAACCGTTTGATTCCAAACGGTCCTGAGACCGTTTGACCCCAAACAGTTTCAAGACTATTTGGACTCAAATGATCTTAAGACCGTTTGTTCCAAGCCAGCCTCAAAACTGAAAGGGTTCATTTGATAGATCTCTCAATCAATCGATCAGGGTTTGCACCATTGATTACTTCATCAATTGAATTATTCAAGTACATCAATCATTGACTCTTGAATCTCCACCTTAGCTCTTGAACTCCAAACGGTCATGAGACTGTTTGATCCCAAACAGCTTCAAGACCGTTTGGACTCAAACGGTCTCAAGACCGTTTGATCAAAAATCTTGAAATTGAAAAGAGCCAATTAGGGATTTCTTCAACAAATCGATTTAGGGTTTCTAATTGGTGGATCGTCCATTCAAGGAACCACTCAATGGGATCCATTGGATCATTATACAACATGTTCTACTCCTGGTCAACACTTCCATTCAGTCAACCATGACCAAACGGTTTGGGACTCAACCTCTAAACGGTTTGCAAACCGTTTGGTCACCAAACGGTTTGGTGAAACCGTTTGGACCAAAAGTTGTCCAAACCGATTGATGTGTTGTTTTGAGAAATTGAGCATGAAGATGATGTCATCATCATATTCAACCTTCGATCCTATGATCCATAGTACTACTTAATTTATAGAATCATCAATTGCAATAAGCAAATAATCAAGAAGAAGAAAGTTCAACGTTTATTTGCAAAATTGAAATCAATGATAATGTTGAAGGGTTCAAGTTATATAACCCACCTTCAAAGAAGCTTCAAAGATCCAAGCTCACGTCAACAATGGTCAAATCAACTCCTTAAACTATCCCAAGGCTCGTCCTCAAGCTTTTAAGTGAAAAGATTGGCTAGAGTTGAAGATTGAGTGGAGAAAAGAAGAAATCAAGCATTGATTAGTGATTTCCACCATGAAATCAAGGTGAAAGAAGACCATGGAGCTTACCTACAGGTTGGGGGGTCGTCCTCCTATTGCTCCTAAGCTCTCTTGATCATTTTTCAATCAAGAAGTGAAAGTGGCCTCGAAATTACCCATTCAAGCTATGGATAAATGAGTATATATGCATTTTATTGAAAATTCATTTAAGAGAGAGAAAGTAGGGGATAACTCTTCCATTTCCTTGCCACTTTCCCCCTCCTCTTCCTTGGATACGAGGCTATCTTCCTTGCCTCTTATTCCTCTCAATTATCCATGAATTAAAGGACAACAAATTAAGCACCTTAACCCTCATAATAATAATATCCTAAAGTTAGTGGATAATTCTTTTCCTTTTATTAATGTGAGTGGGCTCTCCACTCACTTGAGATATTTTTTGCCTTTGCAAGGAAAAAGTACGTCCACATATATGTATTTTCAACCAACACAATTTTGGTTGAAGGGCACTTCAATTAATATATTTATTTTTGCATTAAATTGAATTAGAATTCAATTATGCTTAAATCTTGATTATTTTAATATTAAGATTCTCTCTCTTTCAAAGTGATACAAATGAGACACCCCTCTCATTTTCTTTGCTCTAAATGATGCCAAGAAATATTAGGGACTCTCTGGAAGAGGTAATTTGCATATTGAACCCTAAGTTTTGGGTAAATTGCACATTACACCAAAACTAGGTATTAATGCGCAAGCATTGCTTTATCAGCTCTTTCTTGGTACTCGGGCTTTCACTAGCCATACCTCTGCATCATTTTCATTCTCATGATACTTCAACACTTGAGGAAAATTTTATCATGCAACATTTTCAAATTAACCCCTCAACTTGGTTAATTTGCACTTTAGTCCAAAATAAGCAAAACATTATTTTCAACATTATTCAAAATGGACTAAAATTGAAATGTAAGTTCCTCTTAAGCCTTAATTACTTTTCAAAAGATAAGTGAAAGCATATAATTATGTTTTTTAAACAAAACATCCAGGGTTAAAGCATAACCCAGGTCAGGAATGTTACAAATTATCCACCCCTTATGAGGATTTCTTCCCCGAAATCGTTAAGAGAAAAGAGAAGGGTACTTCCTCCTCATCTTTTCCTCTAGCTCCCGCGTAGCTTCTTCAATGCCACGGTGATGCCAGAGAACTTTTACAAGACATATGTCTTTCTTTTTCAGCTTTTTGATTCTTCTATCAAGAATCAACACAGGTCCTTCAACATATGATATATCATCTTTTAACTCTACCTCGACAGGTTGAAGAACTAACTCTGTGTTAGGATGACACTTCCTCAACATGGAGATATGGAACACTGGGTGCAATCTATGCAACTCGGGTGGTAACTCCATCTTATAGGCTACCTTTCCCATCCTCTCAATGATTGGATAAGGCCCCATAAATCTAGGAGCTAACTTCCCCTTCTTTCCAAATCTCAGGATACCTTTCCAAGGTGAGACCTTGAGGTATACTCTGTCTCCAACTTGGAATTCTAAGGGTCTACGACGTTTGTCAGCATAAGATTTATGTCTATCCTGGGCAGCTTTCAACTGTTGTTGTATTACTTTAATATTCTTAGTTGTTTGATGTACTAGCTCAGGACCCAAAAGTTGATACTCCCCTATTTCATACCAACATAAAGGAGATCTACAACGTCTACCATAAAATGCCTCATATGGTGCCATATCAATACTGTGTTGATAGCTATTATTGTAAGCAAATTCTATCAAGCTCAGGTGTAGATCCCAACTTCCTACAAACTAAAGGACACATGCCCTAAGAAAGTCCTCTAAGGTTTGTATGGTCCTCTCAGATTGTCTATCTATCTGTGGGTGAAAGGTTGTACTAAACCTTAATTGCGTACCCAATGCTTTATGCAGTCGTTACAAAAAATGACTCGTGAACTAGGGATCTCTATCAGAAACAATTGTAGCCAGAACCCCATGCAAATGCACTATCTCATCTATGTATATCTGTGCAAGCTTCTCAGCTGTGTAGGTTGTTTTGACAGGAAGGAAATGTGTTGTCTTTGTCAACCTATCAACTATCACCCATATGGAATCATGACTTTTGGCTGTTCTAGTCATACCAACCACAAAGTCCATGGTTACATGATCCCATTTCCATTGTGGTATAGGCAGAGGTTGCATTGTTCCTGTGGGCTTCTGATGTTCAGCTTTAACCTGCTGACACACCGGACACCGCATAACAAACTCAACTACATCTTTCTTCAATCCATGTCACCAATACATATCTTTTAAGTTATGATACATCTTGGTGCTCCATGGATGTATGGCATACATTGAAGAATGAGCCTCCTCTAAGACTAACTTCCTTAGGTTATCGACATCAGGTACTACCATCCTACCATGGTAACAGACTACCTGATCATCTGAATCATGGAAGCCATCCTGTTTCTCACTACCATACTCTGACCTAATCTGTTGAATCACAGTATCAGCTTGTTGTGCTTCCTTAATCTGTTGCCTCGGAGTAGGTTTTACTTGCATCTCAGCTAACAGCCCGGCTAACAACGACACCTTAAGCTCTATATTGTCTTGCCTTAAGGAGATAAGTATATCTCTTTTAAAGCACACTAAGGAGTTCAACTATGCTTTATCTAAGGCTAGTGTTGCTGACTTTCTACTTAGTGTATCAACAACTACATTAGCCTTCCCTGGATGATAATCAATTATACAATTGTAGTCCTTGATTAATTCCATCCAACGGCGCTGTCTCATGTTCAGCTCATGCTGTGAGAAGATATACTTTAGATTCTTATGGTCTGTGGAAATGTGGAATGTTTCTCCATAGAGATAATGTCTCTAGATATTCAAAGCATGGACCACAATAGCTATCTCTAGATCATGTGTCAAATAATTCTCCTCGCGTTTCTTAATCTGTCGAGAAGCAAAGGAAATCACTTGTTAATCCTGCATCAACACACATCCTAGATTGTTCTTGGATGCATCACAGAAGACTATGTACCCCTTCCCTTGCTCATGTAACACTAACACAGGTGCACTAGTTAACCTTTCCTTCAGCAACTGGAAAGATTGTTGGCACTTGTCATTCCAGACAAAAGGAACCTCCTTTCTGGTCAACTTGGTCAGAGGTAAAGCTATAGAACTCAAGTTCTTGATGAACCTCCTATAATAGCCTGCCAACTCTAGGAAACTGCGTATCTCTGTTGGTGTCTTTGGTTGTTCCCATTGTATGACATATTCTACCTTCTTAGGATCAACACGAATACCTGAAGTAGATATTACGTGTCCTAGAAAAGAATCTTCTGGTAGCCAGAACTCACATTTGCTAAACTTAGCATATAGCTTATTCTCTCTTAGCAAAGTCAAAGCCTGACGGAGGTGCTGCTCATGTTGTTGAGCATCTCTACTGTAGATCAAGATGTCATCTATGAAGACTACTATGAACTGATAAAAAAAACCTAATAATTCTATTCTTGAGTTCCATAAATGCAGATGGTGCATTAGTTAGTCCAAACGACATAACTATGAACTCATAGTGACCATACCTTGTCTTAAAGGCAGACTTAGGTATATCACTCTCCTTAATACACAACTGATAGTATCCTGACCTCATATCTATCTTAGAAAAGATAGTTGCACCACACAACTGATCAAACAAGTCATCAATCATTTGTAGAGGGTACTTGTTCTTTAGGGTGACTTTGTTCAACTATCTATAGTCGATGCATAATTGCATAGACCCATCCTTCTTCTTTACAAAGAGGACCGGAGCACCCCATGGTGAAGTACTCGGTCGGATAAAACCCTTCTCCAACAATTCTTGCAGTTGTTTCTTGAGCTCTGCCATCTCAGTAGGTGTCATTCTATACGATGTTTGTGCTATTGGTTGCGTTCCCAGGATTAGATTAATCTCAAAATCAATCTCTCGGGGTGGAGGAACACCTGGAAGTTCTTCAGGAAATACATCCTCAAACTCCCTAACTATTGAAACCTCAAGAAGATTAGGGCTCTCCATTGTGGTATCTACCACATGAGCCAAGAATGCAAAGCATCTCTATCTCATCAACTTCTCAGCTACCATAGCTGACACTAAATAGGTTGGAAGGATCTTTCTGTCTCCCTGAAAGATCCATGTGTCATCCTAATCTATGAACACATCCTGTTTGGAACCACAATCCAAGACAACCTTATACTTTTCTAGGGTGTCCATACCAAGGATTATATCAAATCCGTGCATTTCAAGTGGTATAAGATCCACCCGAATGTGATGATTAGAAAAGGAAAGATTGCAGGGAGAACACACCTCCTGCATCACTACATATCCCAGCAAAGGGGTTTCTAACATCAAACTATCTGCTCTATGACTCACAATCATGTTGCAGTCATGTATCACTTCTCGAGTGATAAAAGAATGCGTAGAACTCGGATCAATTAACACAGATACGAAGCAGGATGAAGACATATCAGAATAAAATAGTTCCATCTGACCTGTCACAACTCGAGGGTTGACTACTACTTCGGGCTGATGCATTGCATAGAATCTCATCGTTGCTTGTTGTTGACCCTGTGCTCGATTGTTGGGTGCCAACGATTTAACTTGGGACACTTGTCCACATCCTTGAACATTATTACTGAATTGTCACCTCTGTGAGCCTTGCTAACTCTACCTCGTTGGTTGAGTCACACTTACTTCTCTAGCTCGACAATCTTTCATCAAGTGTCCCATCTTTCCACATATAAAACAACCTCTGATCTCCCTCTGTGGCCCGGGTGGTCCTGCTACTGATACAAATGCTGAGCTATGAGATCCCTCTGGTGATAAGATACGGCTTCTACCCCTACTCAATGTCCATTGTGTCTGAGTATTGAATCTTGATGGTGATGCCGGTGCAGAAAATCTTAGCTTCTTAAAGCTTTCAGACTTTTGTCCTTGAAACTCTGTGTACTCTTTCTTACTTTTGGTCTGACGCTTCTCTGTCACAGACCTCTCAATCCGCTGACTCCACAAAAGTAGCAAACCTCTCCCTATTCTCTAAAGCAGACACTGGAGTGATCAAATCAACGTTCAACCCCTTCTCGAAATGCAGAATCCTCTCCTCATCAGTAACTGCCATGTGTGGACAAAACCGCAAAAGCTCCATGAACTTAGCTTCATACTCGCTAATGTTCATATGTCCTTGTCTAATCCTCTCAAATGGAGAGATCTTCTCATCTAGATACGTTTTGGGGAAGTATCTAGTGACAAATTCATGTCAGAATTCATCCCATCCGACTTCAACACCTGGTTTTTTTGCCTTGCTCTATGGTCCACCAATGGCCAACACTCCCCTTCATAAGGTATACATCATGCCTCACCTTCTTTACTTTAGGGATGTTGAGGATTCTAAAAGCTTTCTCCAGCTCCGTCAACCACAAATATGCATCAACTGTACCAGCATAGTCTGTGGCTCCCACCTGGCGAAGCCGTTCAAAGGTCTTGCCAGCTCCTTGTCCTTCATTGTGGGTTGGTGCCCTCAGTGCAGGTGGTGGCATCCTATCAGCCATATGCATCATAGTCGCTATAAACTGCCCAAACAGAGTATGGAAAGTTGGGTTCTCTAATGCAGCTTGATCAAGATGAGGAATCTCAGGTACGGGTTCCTCCCTAGCTTGATCCCTTGCACCTCTTCCTGGTGTAGCAATACTGCTCTCAACAGCGTGTTCATCATGTGATCCAGACATCTTCAAGTTCTTCTTCTCCTATATGAGCATAAGACACTGTCAGATAAACTGGAAGACACTAGAATAGACTCAACAACCTTAATCCTATGTCTCTATAGACTCAGCGAACCTAGAGCTCTGATACCACTAAACTTGTGATGACACACGCTATCATTAAGATAACAAGTGCACAATCAATAATCAACATCGGATTACTAAATATAACTAAAAATGAAAATCATTTATAAAAAGACTCATTACAGGAAAACTCTTTTAACGAGAATTAAAATATTTCATATACATCCTGGTCCATAGTTTACATTCCATGTACCATCTCTTCTCGAGGAATATATATACAACACTTGCCTTGATAAAAGCACAAGTAACAAAATCCTTGAGGCATTCGAGCCAAAATCTCAGATTGATTATAAAAACACTATCCACTGACTCCTAGGACCTGAGAGTACAGAGACGACACATAGGACTCTCTATACTAATCTTGACAGCCAGTTTCTCCACCTGGGATAATCACTATTGTCCCTATTGTTGTTGCTGTTGTTCTTCCCCTGCTATAGGGTTTCTGCCTCTTCGTCTGCATCTACCTAAAAAATGTTGGATCCCACGGGGGTGAGACAATTATAAAATTGCCCCAGCGAGAGATATAACTCTCCGCCGAAAACATTATTATTGCAGTTTAATAGTAATAAACTGAGCAGTGGAATCATATATTCAACAACAGATAATTCATTATCTATGCAGATTAGAGCAACATTCTTACTTAAGCATTTCAGCTATAACTTGATAAGGCAGCTTGTGTATTGAATAAATGATATGTATAAGATTTATCCATCTAGCATATGCTAAGCAAGATAACATCAGCCAATGCTTCTCATATTTCAATCTTAAGCAAATACGCTACACGACTGATTACATTTTTCAAACATACTTAAGCTCTGAGAAGATGAGGTATACCGCTCATACTCCAACCGACCATTGCGAAATCGAAATCGGTACCATACATAGGTCAATGGAAGAACCAGATTTCCATGACCTCATCCTCCTCAGTCAGTGTGAGGACAACTACAGGACATCTAGTGTCTCTGCTAATAATAGCTTGCCAGGGTATAGTGGCAACTTCGCTATAGAGTTACAATGGCGGATGTACTCTCTTCACAATCGAGAGATTGTATGTATATCTCCATCAATCTGGCATTAACATCATTGGGAGATTTGTGATACATCCATTCCGACATATATAATGAAGGATTGAGAGATTTAATGTTTATCTTCTATCAACCCTACATTAGGACGTAAGGATATGTTCACCCATTACCCCCACATACTCAACAGTGCCCTCCAGGAGATCCCATAGGAAAACCTATTTCACCATCACCAACTACTGACGATAATGGATCTATGGTCAGAGCACTACATGAATAGATTTCACTTGATTAATTAAGTACATTATCATATTCTTTTAGCATCAGCCAAGTTTTCCAAACATAACTTATTATGAAAAATGCCTCAAAGAAACATGTACTATTTCCGTCAATTATTTCTTAGTCTTTATGAGATATTGGGATTCAGTCCCTCATTTCAATACTGGGAATTCTCATCCCTCCACAATTTCAATACCATAATCATATGGATCTGGGTATTCAAACCCTTAGCTCATCACTGAGCATTGTTACCACTTTTTTAGGTAACTATCACCTTCAGGTCATCTGACCAAGGTAAGCATGATACTTGTTACATAAGCATCTCTCATGACACTTGAGGCCCATTAACTCTCTTTTTACCTCTTACTAGGCAACAAGGCATATTATGGCACACAAGGCCCAATAAATAATTTCAATAAATAAAGCATCATAGCTCATACCTGGCTACATCTCATGATACCTGCAAGGTTAGCACACATGATAACAAATATATCAATCATATTTCAGTTCCTTACCATTCAAAGGTAATACCACTATTCCCTCACCAGGGTTAGGGTTTCCCATTTCATGTCAATTGGGGATACTCATCCCATTACCCAGATCAGGGTTATAGTTTATCACCATATTGCCCAAGATTAGGGTTTTTTATAACCTTAAATTACACCACCCTAGAATAGAGTCTCACATCATATTATTGCATCAGGGTTTCACATCACATCACCCTAGATTAGGTTTTCACATTCAATATCCTACAATCAAGGTTTACTATTCATCCCAATTAGGGTTTCATATTCCATCACCCATAATTAGGGTTGATTTTCAATTATTCCCAATTAGGGTTTACTGTTCATTCCAAATTAGGGTTTCATGAAGCAACCCCTTAATTTAGGGATTTTCATCATGTCTCCCTAATTTAGGGTTTCACATATCATCACCCTTAATTAGGGTTACATCAATCTTTCCATCAAGTACATACAACTATGGTTGACATAGTGTACTGAATTATTGCTTCCATAAACTTTTAGGGTTAATCATTTTTTTAAAGGTACTAATCATCTAGGTACTCTATGGATTCAACCATTGTACCTATCTTTGATAATCATTATTATCAACCATTAGATCAATGGATCAATCATCACTTTAAATATCCAAATGATTTGATCACTTTTGACCTCCATTCAGTTTTAGTATTTCAACACCAAATGGTTTTGAAAACCGTTTGATTCCAAACGGTCCTGAGACCGTTTGACCCCAAACAGTTTCAAGACCGTTTGGACTCAAATGGTCTTAAGACCGTTTGGACTCAAATGGTCTTAAGACCATTTGGTCCAAGCAGCCTCAAAACCGAAAGGGTTCATTTGATAGATCCCTCAATCAATCGATCAGGGTTTGCACCATTGATTACTTCATCAATTGAATTATTCAAGTACATCAATCATTGACTCTTGAATCTCCACCTTAGCTCTTGACCTCCAAACGGTCCTGAGATCATTTGATCCCAAATGGTTTCAAGACTGTTTGGACTCAAACGGTCTCAAGATCGTTTGATCCAAAAATCTTGAAACCGAAAAGAGCCAATTAGGGATTTCTTCAACAAATCAATTTAGAGTTTCTAGTTGGTGGATTGTCCATTCAAGGAACCAATCAATGGGATCCACTAGATCATTATCCAACATGTTATACTCCTGGTCAACACTTCCATTCGGTCAACCATGTCCAAACGGTTTAGGACTCAACCTCCAAATGGTTTGCAAACTATTTGGTCACCAAACGGTTTGGTGAAACCGTTTGGACCAAAAGTTGTCCAAACCGATTGATGTGCTGTTTTGAGAAATTGAGCATTAATATGATGTCATCATCATCTTCAACCTTCGATCCTATGATCCATAGTACTACTGAATTTATGGAATCATCAATTGCAATAAGTAAATAATCAAGAAGAAGAAAGTTCAACATTTATTTGCAAAATTGAAATCAATGATAATGTTGAAGGGTTCAAGTTAGATAACCCGCCTTCAAATAAGCTTCAAAGCTCCAAGCTCACGTCAACAATGGTCAAATAAACTCCTTCAACTATCCTAAGTCTCGTCCTCAAGCTTTTGAGTGAAAAGATTGGCTAGAGTTGAAGATTGAGTGGAGAAAAGAAGAAATCAAGCATTGATTTGTGATTTCTACCATGAAATCAAGGTGAAAGAAGGCCATGGAGCTTACCTACAGGTTGGGGGGTCGTCCTCCTATTTCTCCTAAGCTCCCTTGATCGTTTTACAATAAAGAAGTGAAAGTGGCCTCGAAATTACCCATTCAAGCTATGGATAAATGAGTATATATGTATTTTATTGAAAATTCATTTAAGAGAGAGAAAGTAGGGGATAACTCTTCCATTTCCTTGCCACTTGACCCTCGTCTTCCTTGGATACGAGGCTATCTTCCTTGTCTCTTATTCCTCTCAATTATCCATGAATTAAAGGAAAACAAATTAAGCACCTTAACCCTTATAATAATAATATCCTAAAGTTAGTGGATAATTCTTTTCCTTTTATTAATGTGAGTGGGCTCTCCACTCACTTGAGATATTTGTTGCCTTTGCAAGGCAAAAGGACGTCCACATATATGGATTTTCAACCAACACAATTTTGGTTGAAGGGCACTTCAATTAATATATTTATTTTTGCGTTAAATTGAATTAGAATTTCAATTATGCTTAAATCTTAATTATTTTAATATTAAGATTCTCTCTTCTTCAAAGTGATACAAATGAGATGCCCCTCTCATTTTATTTTCTCTACATGATGCCAATAAATATTAGAGACTCTCTGGAAGAGGTAATTTGCATATTGAACCCTAAGTTTTGGGTAAATTGCACATTACACCAAAACTAGGTATTAATGCACAAGCATTGCTTTATCAGCTCTTTCTTGGTACTCAGGCTTTCACTAGCCATACCTATGCATCATTTTCATTCTCATGATGCTTCAACACTTGAGGAACATTTTATCATGCAACATTTGCAAATTAACCCCTCAACTTGGTTAAATTGCACTTTAGTCCAAAACAAGCAAAACATTATTTTCAACATTATTCAAAATGGATTAAAATTGAAATGTAAGTTCTTCTTAAGCCTTAATTACTTTTCAAAAGATAAGAGCAAGCATATAATTATCTTTCTTAAACAAAACATCCAGGGTTAAAGCATAACCCAGGTCAGGGATGTTACATTCCAAGCTTTATCCGATTAGGATTTTGTAGATGTATACAAGAACTAAACCCTAGATATAGCATCTTCCACATCCTTGGAACACTTAGAGTTAAGAAACATGATTAATGTTAATCAAGCCATTATTCACATAGTATGACATGTGGATCAAACATTACTCATAGATGCACATGGATTAGGTACTCAAGCATGTATCACCACCATACCTCAACTATGTGTCGTGACTACCACCATCTTGGGTCACGGCCACCATCACCCATGGTGTCATGACTACGGTCAACCTTACTCATGTCGTGATCGTGAAACACCCATGGTGTATCAATTCTCGTCCCACAAGCATCCAGGTCACATCAGTTAGGGTTAGGGTTTAACCATACAAGGGAGAGCATGTCGCGACCCAAAACAAGGACATGGGCATTTTTGACACAAGAGCAAGAATTCATCTGAAACAGAAACAAGGTCCTACCAAGTCAAGGCAGGAGAAAACAACACTCAATAAGGGCATCCCAATCGAAATAGCTCATGGGTCACGACCAATCCTGATGTTGCACTGTGACACACCAAGGAGAAGACCTATCATGACCCCATAAACCAAAATGTGGCATCACAATCGCGATAAAAAAATGCAACATTATGACCAACACTAGGGCAAGAGATGTCACGACTCAAGACAAAACAATGCAGTGTAACCACTAAGGGTCAAGCCACCACTAAGACTAAGAACCAAGATCAACCAAGGTTAAAATAGAGATAACTCATGGCTGAAACTAGTTTCACAACAAGTGAAACCCATTATCATCATAGAGGAAAAACTTCATGCAAAACGGTCACCAAACCCTAAAACAAGCTTCATGAAACCACCAAGAAAAGGAACCTCAACAAGGGAGAGAAACTAAGATTGTCACCATTAAAACTAAACCAAGTGTTCTTAGAATACTTGAACACTCAATCATCATGCATGCAACTCAAACCAAGGTCAATAAGGAAGGAGAACCACCATGCACCACAAACACCACAATTGGGTACCAAGGAAATTAAGGTTTCAGATTGCATCCAAACAAAGCATGATATCAACATCATCCAAAAACTATCAACATCTACTAACACATTAAGGTAGCATATAGAGAGAGAAAATAGCAACATGCAAGTATAGAAAGTGCAATAAAGATAAGGTTAATAGTTATATAACCCACATTAAGGAAGATCACTCCAAGGAAGGAAAGCTCCAAGCACACAATCACCAAGGAAGATCAAGCTCCACCAAAAGCTCCCCTTTCGACCACAAGATCACCTCAAGAAAGAGGAAACACCAAAATCAAACAATATCTCAAGAAAGAGGCGGGAAGCTCGAACCAAAAGAAAGAATGGGGTAAAAGAGAGAAGAAATTATCTCTCACTTGGGTGTCGCCTTGTCAAAACATGGCCTCTTGCCTTTGTGATGAGGAGCTTACTCTCAAGAATGACCACCATGTCAAAACACGGTCTAAGGTTGAGAAAAAGGAAGAAGGTGGGGTAGAAGATCCAAAGAAAACATCTAAGAGAAAAGATAAACACTCACTGAGGTTGAGGATGACCGAGGATCACAACAAACACCACATGCAAGGGTGAACCACCTCCAAAGCACCCAAAAAAATCCTTCTTGCTCCACCAAGTTCCAAGATCGTCCAAGCAAGGAAGGAGAAAGAGGATGGCTGAAAAAGATCACTTGCATGGAGAAAAGAGGGTTTATATAGCAAAGGAGGAGAGAGGTAGGGCAAGGGATGAGGTGTCAACTAAAACAGACCCCAAAGGGACACTTGTCCACCTGAGAAAGTAACATGCAACCACATAAAGCCCACATACAAGAGATGGTGATACACTCTAGGTTGGATCTCGACCACCTAGGCCACCCAACCCTCATGTTGTGACCACAACATACTAAGGGAACCGCCCATGGTCGCGACACACCACCAAAAACCACCATGTCACAATACAAGGTCACAAAAACCCTAGGTTGCAACATTCTACACAAGAGCACCCATATCAACCCAAGACCATCTTGGACACGAAAACCATACCTAGGGAGGTGTCTCGATGGTGACATCCTCCAACTAGGCCCTAGGTCATGACCTAGGTCGAAACAAACCAATAAGGGTCACATGGTCAAAGTACACCAAACCTTAGAAAACCTTAATCACCACTAAGGGTGATACCACTCAACTAAGGGTCCACCAAGGCACCACAAAGCACCATAGCCTCCCTCATGAAGCCAAGAGAGAAAGAACGCTCTAGAGGTGTCAATTTACAAGAATACATTTTCTTATGGGTAATCTGCAATTTGCATCAAGACTAGCACAGAAAGTACAAACAACATCCAAGCAAGCTCAAACTGGAGACTTAATCTCTCCACCTACTCTAAGATTGTGTCAAAGTATTAAAGAAAGGTTCTAAGAACAACCATCAAGCAAAAATAAATAAGGTTAACCCAAAACATGGGTCAAGGATCTTACAAGCCATAAACCCCTAACAAGGATTTTACCCCTGAAATCCTAAGCAAAAAGAGATGGTTACTTCTTCCACATCTCCTCCTCAAGCTCCCACGTAGCTTCCTCAATACCGCGATGATTCCACATAACCTTAACAAAGAACTATTTCCTTCTTCTTCAACTTCTTCACCCTCCTATCAAGGATCAACACAGGCCCTTCAACATAGGACATGTTCTCATCAAGATCAACCTTTACTATCTACAAAACAAACTCAGTATTAGGGTGGCATTTCCTCATCATAGACACATGGAACACTTGATGCAACCTGTGTAGCTCAGGTGGAAGTTCCAACTTGTAGGCCACCTTCCCGACACGTGCTACTATAGAATTAGGTCCCATATACCTAGGAGTCATCTTACCCTTCTTTCCAAACCTCAAAACACCCTTCTAAGGAGAGACTTGGAGATACACCATGTCCCCCACTTGAAAATCCAAGGGTCTTCAATAGTTATCAGCATATAACTTCTTTATGTCTTGTGTTGCTTTCAACTACTATTGAATCACATTGATCTTCTTTGTTGTCTATTGCACCAGCTCAGGACCAAGAAGTTGATATTCACTTATCTCATACTAACACAATGGAGACATGCAACGTCTCCCATACAATGCCTCATTTGGTGCCATATTGATGCTCCTCTGATAACTGTTATTACAGGCAAACTCTATTAGACTGAGATGAATGTCCCAACTCCCCAAAAACTGCAAGACGCAAGCCCTCAACTGGTCCTCCAGGGTCTGTATGGTCCTCTCAAACTAATCATCCATTATGGGTGGAAAGTAGTGATGAACCTCAACTGCGTACCCAGTGTTGTGTGTAAATGCTCCCAAAAGCGGCTCGTAAACTGAGGTTTTGGCTTGTGTGCCTTTTTTTGTATAGTTATGGCAGATGTACATGTATATATATGGAACATGTATCTAATGTAACATGTTGATGTCAGGAATGTTGAGAACAATGATGTAAGCACCCTACGATACGTGTTATGTGATCCAGATGTTCTTTTATGGACTTATATGTGAAAGTTTATGGCTCATGGTGCTTTTATGAAATCGGTTTTAATTTCTTGTGGTTTCTGGTAATCCACTTGCTTAGTGTTATTTCCGTGTTGGCTTTGAGTAATCTCGCTTTGTGTGGTGCAGGGCATCAAAATTTGGTTGGCATTAGATCTTTAGGTTTGTTGAGTCTACAGGGACCTAGAAATAGGGTTTGTGTCTATTCTGGTGTCCTCCAATATGTCTTATAGTGACTTCTGCTTATGCATAAGAAAAAGAAGAAGAGATGAAAAGATAGTTGGAGAACATGAAGAACAGGTTGTCGAGAGTGGCATTGCTACATCAGGTAGAGGTGTGAGTAGGTAGGTTTTTGCAGAGAGGGTGCCTGAGATGCCCCAGTTAGACCCTGCAGTGGTGGCCAATCCTACCTTTCAGTCCATGTTTGGATAGTTTATGGCCATGATTACACATGTTGCAGACAGAATGCCCACTCTACAAGTGAGACCAACAGTCCCCAATGTGAAATCTCCAGTCTCGGGGAAGACTTTTGAGCGGTTGAGGTGAGTTGGAGCTGTGGAGTATGTTGGTATGGCAGATATAGCGGATGCATATCTTTGGCTAATAGAGTTGGAGAAGGCCTTCAAGATCCTCAACATCCTCGAGGTAGACAAAGTGTAGCATGCGGTGTATCTTTTTAAGGGGAGTGCTGGCCATTGGTGGGCCATAGAAGAGGAGAATAGGCCATGTGTTGTGATTGGTTAGGAGGAATTTTGACGGGAGTTTGTTAGTGGGTACTTCCCTCAAATCTATCTGGATGAGAAGACCATCCAGTTTGAGAGGATCTGACATGGGTCCATGTCATCAATGAGTTTGAAGTGATGTTTATGGAGTTGTTGAGGTTTTGTCCTCACATGTCCGCTACAGATCAGGAGAGAATCAAATGTTTTGAGAAGGGGTTGAGTACAGAGTTGATGACGCTGGCAGCAACCTTAGAGAACAAAGAGCATTTTTCCACATTCATAGAGCCAATTAGGAGGATAGAGAGATCCTTGGTTGAGAAGCGTGAGAAAGATGATAAGAAGAGACCAACACAGTAACAAGAATAGTCGTCAGGTGGCTTTAAGGATCCTAGATTTTCTATACTGCCATAATAGTAGAGGTCTAGTGCACCGACACAATGGTTGTCAAGTAAGGGCATAAGACGCAGTTTTCTTCTTCCAGGAGCCCATAGTACAAAATATGTGTCAATGACGAGGCCATCTAGGCCGTAGTATGAGACCAGGACTTGCCATAAGTATGGGCAGGTGGGACATCTGAGGCGGGAGTGTCTAGTGAAAGAAGATGAGATGACCCAGCAATCAAGGTAGAGCCAACATGGCTAGGGCTGTAAATGGGTAGGGTATAGTGCGGTTATGGTCATATCCATAACCATAACCATCTAGTTAAGCGGGTATGGGTATGGGTATATACCCGCTTTGTTAAAATCTATACCTGCATCATACCCATATCCACAACCACTGGATATATGGACGGGTAATTGGGTATACGATTATTGATAAACATGCTATAATAATACACTACAAATTTTGAGATATACTAAACTACCACACTTAAATGGGTAGGTTATGGAAAAATATCATTCAAGGAATATAGGAGAGAAGAGAAGAATGATAGAATAACTTTATGACCTTCTCAAGTTAATGAAATGTACTTGTGTCGCTATGAGGGTGCATTGGGGGGTTTGTTTATTTTATTATTGCAAGGTACTTATATATGTTAGATATGAGTGTTGTGATATGGAACTGACTTTCTAATATAAATGTTTACTATGATAAGGTCATTATACCATCTAGTTGTGAGTCCTGCAATATGCACTATTACATTCTAATATGAATTATCTATAAAATCATATAATTAAATGGGTATATGGGTATACAGGATATGGGTATATGCATAACCATAACCTTACCTAGTGAGAGGCGGGTACATGGGTATAAGGATAAGCGGTTATATGGTTATAAAAATTTATACCCATGACAGGTTTAGAGGGTATGGGTTCGAGGGTAAGAGGGTATACCCAGATCCATTTACAACCCTAAAAATGGCTCACAGAGGAAGCAAGCAGTTTAGCAGTAGTGGAAGATGACATGGATATACATCGCATGTTGGTTTCTCTGGATAGGAAACAATACAATTTTACACCTTGAGTTAGACAGAAGGAGAGGTCAACCCACAAGTAGAGATAGGTCAGATGAAGTTATTTCATTATTATGTGTCTACATCTGATTTATATCTATTTTGGTTGACCCAAGTAGGATCTCGAGGTAGAGATGTGAAGGTAGTACCCGTCTCTTTTTGCCTTGGATTTCGGGGGGCGAAATCCCTGTTAGAGGTTTATGGCTTGTAAGACCCCTGACCTGGGTTATGGGATGACCCTATTTGTTTTGGCTTGATTAAGTGCTTAGAGTCTTAATATAATCCTTTGGTATGCCTTTAGATCTTGAAGATAACTTAAGTTTCTAGTTTGAGCTTGTTTGGAGGATGATTGTGCTTTTTGTGCTTATTTTGGGTCAAATTGCAATTTACCCAAATATGAAGGTTATATTGCAATTTTCCACCTCTAGAATGTTCCTTATTTTTTTGGCTCATGAGAGAGGGTTTGGTGCTTTGGGGTGCCTTGGTTGTACCTTGGTTGCGTGGTGACACCCTTAGATGTGATTAGGGTTTGCTTGGTGTTGAGTATGTGTAGCGACCCTTTGTCTCGACCTTGAGGTTGTCTTGGGAGTGTCTTGACCGAGACACTTCCCTTGGTTGCTCTTGTCTCGATCATGATGATCTAGGGTGTGTATTTGGTCGAGACAGTGGTCTCTTTGAGGTGTGTCTCGACCTAGTGGTAGTGATCCTTTTTGTCTCGACCAGGTGATGTTTTGGTGCCTTGTCTCGACCATGTGGTCTGTCCTTGAGGTGTGGTGACCCCGACCATATGTTGGGGTGACCTAGGTGGTCAATACCCAACATAGGTCATATCACCATCTCATGCATGTGTTTTAAGTGGTTGTATGTTAGTTTCTTGGGTGGACAAGTGTCCCTTTAGAGCCCTATCTTGTTGACACCTCATCCCTCACCCTACCTCCCTCCTCCTTTGTTATATATAAATTTTCTTCTCTCTAGACAAGTGACCCTTTTTGACCTTCCTTCTTCCTCCCTCTCTTTTTCTCATCCTTGGAGCTTTTTGGAGCAAGGAGGGTTGATCCTTAGAGCCTTGGTGATCGGACCCCTTGCATGTGGTGATTTTTGGTCATCTTCAACCTTGGTAAGTGAATGCCTTTCCTTCATGGCATTTCTTTTTATCTTATACCCCATCTTCTTCTCTTTTCTTGGCCCTAGACCTTGGATGTGATCATTGTTGAGGAGTTAACCCCTCATCACAAGGGTCATAGGCCATGTTTTGATAAGGTGGACCCAAGTGTGAGGAAGTTTCCTTCTCTCTTTCTCCTCCTTTTGGTTTGGCCTAAAGCTTCTTTCCTTCTTTTCTTGGGTTATCTTTGATCTTGGTATCTTATTATTCTTGAGATGATGTTGTGGATGAGAGTGGAGCCTTTGGTGGAACTTCATCATCCTTGGTGATCGTGTGCTTGGAACTAGTGATCATTGGAGTGATCATCCTTAAGGCGGGCTATATAGCTCTCCACCTTCTCCTATTACTTGCATGTTGTCATTTCTCTCTCTAGATAATAATCCTAACATGCTAGCAAATTATACCATGCTTTATATCATGAATGAAGGTGATTATCATGCTTAGTTTGCTTGGAATCTGAAACACTAATGAGAAGTACTCGGTTTTGGAAAGGGGTGTGTCCTGGAGGTTTTTCTTCCTATCTTTTGACTTTGGTTTTCGGTCACATGCATAATGTTTGAGTACTTTGATGTTTCTTGGAGTAGGTTCTATTTTGGGATGTGTTAAATGGAGTTTATCTCTCTCTTGGTTGAGGTCTTCATGGTGGATTCATATCTTTTATTTTTAGGGTTTGGAGCTTGTTTATGTGTGAAATTTTTCTCCATGATGATGATGGTTTCTCCCTTGACATTATCTCCTATTTTGGATGAAGTTTCTCTCTATTTTGGTGATGCATAAGTGTTGTTGGGGTGTCTTGATCTTGGTGGTCGAGACACATGGTTTAGCCTTGGCCGGTAAAAGTCTCTTTGGAGTAGTCTTGGTCAAGATTCCTAGTTTTTGTTTTGGTTGTGATGGTTGGTCGAAATGCCTCCTTGTATTTGGGTGGTCGTAACGTCATGTTGTGAACGTTGGTCACAACATTGCTTTTTGGTGTTGTCTTGGTCGAAACACATTGTCTTTGTGTTTGGTCATGTTGTGTGTGTGTGGTTTTGGTCGAGGCATGCTACCTAGTGCTCTTGAGTCATGACCTAGTCTTGGTGTTGGTCGAGACCAGAGGGTGTCGGGGTCACCACATTGCCCTTGATTGCAGTCGCAACGTTGTGTTGTGTCTTTTAGAGATGTCGTTTGGGTCTTGATCACAAAGCCTAGGTCGTGACGTATGTTCTTGTTTTGTTCGTGAGGCCATGCTACTAGTGGTCGCAATGCCAAGTTGATGTGAGGTCGAGATAGGTGTTGTGTGGTTGGTCGAGACACCTTGATGAGTGGGTGGTCGCTACTCATATGGATGGTGGTTGTGACATGTATATGGTAGATGGTTGAGACCTCAATGTGTGATGGCTGGTCGTAACACATGCATAACTATGAGATGAATATGTACACATGTACATAGCTAGTGCCTTTAACGTAATGCCATATACATGTTTATGATTTTGATACCTAATAAGATCAGGTGATAATTATGTGATGATCCAAAATGCTCCAAGAAAGTGGGAGATTATGTACCTAGGGTTTTATGGTTGAATATAACTATAAAAACCTAATTGGCTATGTGTGTGGACCCTAACCCTAATTCTAGGGTATGTTATACTTATTGAATGTTTAGAGTTGTATAGCTTGTAATTATATGTTTTCTCTCTCTTATTTATAAATCCCTAACCTTGCAGGTGAAATGAACTTGAATGACATAGCTATGTGAATGCTATGGTGAATCCTATATTATATAGGATAGTGATTATGAGTAATGTTGAGACATAATGTGATGTGGTATATGCAAGGATTATGTGGTTGGGTCCGATGACATGGTAGGTGCTTTGTGCATGATTTGAGGTGATAACCTCTAGAGATGTGATTGAGGGATTGATATCCCATAGTGATTTGACATTAGTGATAGCCTTGTGTAGTTGTGTGACACTAATGATGGCTGTGTGAATGGAATGCTACAATGTTGTGGTGATGATGTGATAGGTTCACACCTTATACATTTTATATCTTCTGAAGTTGTACTATGATCTTATTCTTATAGAGTTTGTTTAGAGTCTGTACATTGTAACTTGATTGATGTTGAATGACACTTATTTGGCATAAATAATCAAGTGGAATCTTAATCATGTAGCTGCCCTGGCCATAGATCCATTCTAGTGTCAGTCTTAGTGCTGGGTGGTGAAATAGATTCTCCCTTAGTGGAGGCTCAGAGTTGTATACCGTTGAGTACGCATTCACAGGATTGGTTGTTGGCCATACCCTGGCAGGAGTGTGGTCGTGGGCCATAGCTCAGTGATGTGACTCATTATATACTTTAAAAGGATTGGTTGCAGGACATACCCTGGCAGGAGTGCGACTACAGGTCGTATGTCAGTTTGAATAGCGTTGTGCCTATATACCAAGGCAAGCTAGGTTGTTTTGCATTTAGACTTGATATGTCTCTACGGTGTTCTTTCGTGGTGACCGAAAAGTGTGGAGACATTGTGGATTTTGGCTCTTCCATATACCTTGTATGGCACTTATTTCGACTTAGTAGTTGTCATTTGGAGTATGAGTGGTATACCTCACATCCTTAGGGCATAATAAAAGACGTAACATGACCATGTAGTGTATTTTGCTTAGGGTTAAATACAAATAACATCGGTTGAGTCCTTTGCCTTGTCTTTTTACTGATTTTTTGAATTATAAGATAGTAAGAGAAGTTGATTGTTATACATGTTATTTAAATTCCTTCTTAGAATATTAATTGTTCTACAGCTCAGAGATAAATACCTAGTATTGCTTAACCTACTTCACATATTGGATACATATTGTTTAGTGGAATCTATTTAGTGCGTAATTATATTACTTATATGCTTCCATTTATTTGTGCTTTAATAGACGTTGGTAGAGAGTTATATTTCTTGTTGGGACATTTGGTCTCACCCTGTGGGTTTCCACATCTTTTAGGTGGTCGTGCACGATGAGGTGGAGATCGTGCAGTAGAGGGAGAGCAGTAACAAGAGCAATAGATGATAAGGTTGGATGTGTTGCTAGTCTTTTAGTGTTAGAGTCCTAGAGTCATCTCTATACACTCAGGTCATGGGGGTGTTTTGATGTGTTTTGGTAGATATGTGAGGTTTTGGCTTGTGTGCCTTTTGTTGTATAGTTATGGTAGATGTACATGTGTATATATATATCGAACATGTATCTCATGTAACAGGTTGATGAGAGGAATGTTGAGAACAATGATGTAAGCACCCTACGATATGTGTTATGTGATCCATGTGTCCTTTTATGGACTTATATGTGAAATTTTTTGGCTCATGGTGCTTTTATGAAATCAGTTTTAATTTCCTGTGGTTTCTGGTAATCTACTTGCTTAGTTTTAGGGGCTGTTTGGGTGCAGTATTTCGGGGCGGTATTGTAGTTGGTTGAGGGATTTCAACTGCAACAATTGCAATTACACCGTTTGGCTACCTACAAGGGATTTGATGAAATCGGCAGTTCAAAAGCGGCATTCTCTCCGACTCTATTTTGGCGGACTTCCCAAAGTACGCCATTTTTGGCGAGATTTACAATCACCAGAAGAGGGGTTTCGGCCCCGAACTCCCCTGACACCCCCGACGCCCCCCCCCCCCCCATCACCCCCGACTCCCGTGGAGGCATGGCGCCCCTCCAGTCATTTCCTCGTCCGACTCCTCCTTCCGAGCATATCCTCCCCCAACCATCACTTCGCTCCCTTCCGCTCAAGTCTCATCTCCTCCTTCCTTGTGCCAGATCCTCTCTGGATCTAGGGTTTCACCCATCGACTCTTTTCCCATCATCTCCTCCTCGACTACAACCCACCGCCAGTTCATCTCATCCCTGAAGATCACCTCGTCGCCAGTTCGTCTCACCTCATCGCCGGTTCGTCTCGCTGCTGCTCGAAGCGGCAGACTCCTACCCCAACTCACCGACTTCGAATCCGTCTATTTCATGCCTCCGCCGATGGATCCAGTTAGGAAATGACTCGAATCTATCTTCGAGAGAGATCTGTAACCCCACTGCTCGTCAGCACCACCATCTTCGCATCTTCTATCCACTTCCTGCTTCCGTGATGGACTGACGTCGTCACGCATCTCATCGTCAACCTCCAGCGTAGTACCTGAAGGCTGTTGGAGAAGCAGGCTGGAATCCGACTACTAGACACCACTGCAAACGGAGCAAGCTCAAGACGGCCTTCGTCACCTCAAGCTCGAGATTGTGTCCCGGTAATTCCCTTTGTCACCTTCAGCTTTCTTCCCCCTTTCCTCTGCTTGAGGTGCCGCCACCTTCCCCCTTTTTGACAGAGTTCTATTCCTCCTCTTTTGAGTCCAAGATCATCATTTTGGCAGGGTAAGTGTTCTAGGAAGTTGGTAGGATGACGAGGCTGTAATCGATGTTGGGGCCAGACCGGACATACTGTCTGTTTGGGACGCTCGACGCTTTCGTTGCCGGAGTGCAGATGCCTCTCTTCTCTCTTGGTGTGACGCAGTACATGTTCTGGGAGATGACCAAACAGTAGGTGAGGAATTCTATGGAGGAGTGATTGTCAACATCTTCAGAATCATGGGCAAGAGTCTCACACTGCAGACGTTCCAATATGAGCAAAACGGCTCTGTGTTTGCTCCTTACAATGCACTTGCTCGTTATCAGTTTGTTAAAATGCCCACGTTTTTCTTTATCAAAATAGGCACAGCGATATTTGACGAATGAGATGGGATGGTTTTGTTCAACTTCTCTGTAATAGGCATAGCTTACTAATGTTGCTCTTCTTTTTGTTTATTTAATTGTGAGTGGAACACAGTACTCTAATCTATGGTTGGACTGATTCATGTAGCTGAATATGTGTCAACACTTTTGTGTTGAATGGTAGAGTGGTCGATTGTGTATTCAAGTGTCAAGTTTCAAATTCCCATACAGAGAAGACTATACTTGGGTTACATTACGTTGGATAGATACATGGGAAGTTTAGTTAAATGACTAAATTACTTAACAAATGAGGAGGAAGGAGCACAGTAATTCATTTTCTCGGTAAAATTTATTTTGGTACAGAGATTCAACCTGGGACTACACATTTTGTTGTATGGTTGAACAATGTGCATGTTAAATTGTGGTGGAATGAATGAATTCTAACTTGAGACATGGGTATTAGTTCAAAATGTGTATTCTAGATTGATCAAGCTTAATGGAAATAGTATAGTTTTGAGTTCTCAAAAAAATTGGGTTTTGAATAATCATTTTCAAACAAATTCGACTATATTTGATCTATGTATGTTGTTTTGATTCATGCATTGGTTGATTTTGTGTTTGAAAAATGGTTTTGTTTGAGAAATGTGGTTTACGTATGAAACATGATTTTATGGCTGAGTTGTGGATCATTTGAAATGATCACATAGAAGAACACGGAAATACATTTTAAAAAAAAAATACAATATATCAATGTAGTTTTTGTAATGCAACGAGGCAAATACAGTATTTTATGTTACTTGTTGCCAAACAAAGTAGTTTAGACGTCAGTGATTAGGATTACTGCACTTCCAAATGCACAGTCACCCAAACGATGTGATTGGAATGGGTGACATTTTCAGATTGTGTTAGTCTCAATCCCGTCACTGCTAACTACTGCAGTGATCACAAAGTAGGCGCCCAAACAGCCCCTTATTTCCACACTGGCTTTGAGTAATCTTGCTTTGTGTGGCGTGGGGTGTCACATTATTTCCCATTAATATTTGGAATATAAATATGCTCCCACTAAATCTTTTGTTATTACACATTTAATCTTTATTTTGACTAAATTCAAAGTCCTTGACTATCTTATCAAATCAAAGATTCCAGCTCTGAGATGCTCGTTTCAACCTCTAGATTGATCTTTGTACTGTATAGACTTTATTTGCATTAGTGTTTATAAAACTTTCTAGCCATGTCACGTACACATCCTCCCAAATATTCCTATTAAGGAATGTGGTTTTAATATCCATACTCCAAGTCTCATAGGCTATGGTGAAATTGTAGTCTTTCATATACTCCATCCATTGTCTTTGTTAAGTTCAGGTGCTTCTGAGTCAGGAGGTACTTCAAGCTTTTATGGTTGGTGCAGATTTTAAAGGTATTTCCATATAGATAATTTCATCAGATCTTTAAGGCAAGAATAATTGTCGCTAACTCTAAGTCATGTGTTGGGTATTTCACTTCATTTGGCTTGAGATGTCTTGAGATATAGGCGAAAACATGTTTATTCTGCTCTAGCACGCATCCAAGTCCCATCTTTGACCCATCAATGAAGATTATGGATCCTTCATTGCCCGAAGGTAGAGTTAACACGGGAGCTAAGGTCACCTTCTCCTTGAAATCCTGGAATTGTGCTTCATACAGGTTGTACCATACAAACTTCTCGTCCTTTTGGGTAAGCTTGGTGAGGGGCAAAGTAGTCTTAGAGAAATCCTTGATGAATCGCTAATAGTATCTGACCAATCTTAGGAAGTTATGAATCTAGGAGGGGTTCTTCGGTGTTGGACAATCACATACAACTGACATCTTGGCAGGTACTACTGAGATGGTTCCTCTGGATATGATGTGTCCAAGAACATGAAACGATATGTCCAAAATTCACATTTCAAGAATTTCCATTAGAACTTCTATTTTCTCAATATATCAAGGACTCTAGATAGGTGGTCATGGTGTTGTTCTAGGTCATCAGAGTAGACTAAGATGTCATATATGAGCACTACAGTAAAGGAGTCATGGAAGGGTTAGAACACATTGTTCATAAGGTTCATAAACACACTTAGAGCATTGGACAACCCAAAAGGCATGACTAAGAACTCATAGTGACCATAACGTGTTCCAAAAATAGTTTTTGGAATATCTTCCTTCTTAACTCGCAAGTGGTGGTATCCTGATCTCAGATCAATTTTTGAGAAGACACAGGCTAATTTGGGTTGGTCAAACAAGTCATCTATTTGGGGTAAATGATACTTATTCTTTATTGTAGCCTGATTTATCATCCTATAGTCTATGCACATACAGAGTGATCCATACTTATTTTTCACAAAGAGGATCGGTGCTCCCCATGGTGAAGTGCTAGGTCACATGAAGCCTTTGTCTAGCACTTCATGTAGTTGCTTTTTCATCTCAAGCGACTCAACATGGGCCATCATGTAAGGTGCCCTGGACTTGGGATTCATCCCAGAAGCTAATTCCAACAACAAGTCCACTTCTCTTTCTAGAGGTATGCCAAACAAATCATCTAGGAACACGTCTGCATAGTCTCAGACTACCTCTATTTCCTATGAGGGTCTCACCTTTGGCTCTAGCTTAGTAAATACAGCTAGGAATGCCTGATAACCTTTGGCTATCATATTCTCTGCCTTCATGGATGACATATACAAGCTAGTGGTAGCATCCTTCCTACCTTGGGTGGTAAAGGATGTGTGACTTGGTCTCTCTATTTGTAACATACTGAAATTCAGGGTCTTCCCTGCAATTTACCCACTTTTGAGCTTTTCTTGGCCTTCTAGTCCATTTGGGCCATTTTCATAAATTTCCCTTGTTTTATATTCTTTTTGGACTCCTTGTGCATTTTGAGCACAATTCAAGGTTGAAATCACCTTTTTCCCTCATTTATGATAATGAAGGGGTGTTTGCACAAATAACCCAATTAAGGAGATAAGTGAGGGTTAATAATGTAATTTGGTCTTTAAGGAAGGATATAAGTAGATAATATTAATTTGGAGCTTTTTGGATAAATATATTAATAATAATAAGCATCTGAATTAATTATGAGTATAATAACCTCTTCACTTTCTCTCTCCTCCAATTTGATGATAAATGTGTGAAAATATATTTAAAGGTTGATATTTTGCTCTTAATACTCATATATATATATATATATATATATATATATATATATATATATATATCCCCTCGAATTTGGCTCACTAATTGCATTAATATAGTCATTTCATAATAATACCTTTTAATGTGTTAAAATACACTTTAATGAGTAATGTATTTATTAAGGGTCTTATTGGATATAAATATGAAATCTAATTAGATAGCATCGTTCTAAATGCTAACATGAACCTATAGTCCAAATTTGGTGTCTTTTGGACTTCATTTGACCCTTCAAATCCATTTTATGAGCTTTTAATAAAGTATAACTATGGGTTTTAATCGATTTCATTTATATCGATTTGTCACGCTAATGTTCGGTTATTTCATCTGTCATGCACCCCAGGCCCATAGTGGACTCACATCTAACGACTCCCAATCATCCTAGATCTGATCCAACGATCGGGACTTCGTCCCCTACCTCCGACTGTTGGTTAGTCCCGACGCCCAGCTCCTCCGCATCGTTCTCCCTCTCCTCTCCACCTTTGTGCGCGATTCTTTTTGCATTGGCTTCTCCTCCCTCTGCCGGTTCAAATGAACCCTTACTCGCCGCCGCTACCTCACCCTGTGCAAAACGCCTAACTCCGTTCTTCTTCCCCTCTCAGTCGGGGATCGCTGAGGCAACCTTGAGCCTCCTCACGCCTATGTAAGGCAGTAGAAACGACCCTCGGGCCGCCACCTTTCTTCCTCCTCCTTCAATTTCTCCTCATTTGCCACGGAGCTCACCGACCTACTCGGTCTTCTTCCCCAGCAACGGTGACCTGCTGCTTGCACCTCCGACCACCTCGGGTCAATTAGACGCTAGGTAACCAACTCCGGCACCCGCTCTTCCCCTCTCCACTCTCAGTTTACCTTGTGATGCCCCCGAATGCCTACTCCTATAGCCCACTGGACCGCCGTCGCCGCCGCCACCTGCTAGTTGGCGTCGTGGTGCTCCTCCGCCCGCGGCGATGCATCCTTCCGACTCGCCTTGGTCCCACGAAGGTAACCACGACCTTAGTTTCTTGTTTCCGTGTGTTTTCAGTGTATGGTTTCCCCAGTTTTGCTCCCCTATTTCCGGCCAGCTTCGGCCTCCTTTCTTTGCACCTGTGCACGCATCTGTGCATTTTTGAGTTCCCTGTGACCGTGAGAAGTCGGGGAACAACCTCCCGATCTCAGCTTGGGACAGCCCGCAGTGAAGCGGTCTGGAGCAATGGAGTCAAAGCTCCAGGTTGCTCCCTCGCCATGGCCGAGGATGGAGCAATCAGGGTCAGGCAATGACCATATTATCCTAGCCCTTGTGATGCGCCTATTAGCTAACCAGGGGTAGTATCGTCTTTTCCCCTCTCGTTTTGTTTCTCAGCTGCGATTGATCGGATTGTGCAAATGACAAGCGTGCCCCTGCGGTTGTGATAGATTTATTTAACCCACATGGGTAGTTTAGCCATTTCACCTGCTATTTACATCGAAATTTATTTTCATTTAAATACCTGTCACGCTAAGGTTTTCTTGCATTCTGATTGGTCGATTTTACTTAATTCATAGTAAATCGATCCATGGTCAGAAAAATGCAAATAAATAGTCAATGGAAAGGATTTTTCATGTAGAACCTGATTTTATGGTTTTTGAGCCCCAATTATGATTCCTTTTTCGAAGTTTGCTTTGAATACCTTTTAAGTGTATAAAATGTTCTAAAATACCTAATTAATTCATTTTAACTCCAATTTGTAAAATAACATACGTTTTCTTAATCAGGAGAATATGAATAATCGTTTGGTCTACGTTTTGAGTCACAAATCGACCTTTGGTTTTCAAGGTAGAAAATTAGGGTTTTCCGTATGCTTTATGTCTTTATATATATTAATACATGTGTAATAATGTAACTAGGGAAATATGGAATTGGATGCAATCAGTTTGGTGAGTGTGATCGTAAATAAATAAAACAGGTATGTGAGCCCTATTTTAGTATGTGCAACATATTTTGTATGAGAATCATATTTATGTGAACATCCATGGTGAATGTGAAATCTATATGGAATGTAATTGTGCAAACTACCTATCCTTCAGTTGGGTCTTTTCCAACCCCACAATCATTGTTGTGCTAGTCTGATTATCCCTCTAATTGCATTTATTGGCTCTTTACTTATTTTATGCTTCTAATGCCATTGTGGCTCATTCATTTGAATAATGTGAAACTTGCTATATGTTGCCTCCTTTACTTGGAAATGCTTAATCTTTTTATTGCCTATGTGGCTCATACTTTTGAAATATTTGGAAGCATTGTATAATGTTGATGCTTGTTGGCTCTTTTGTTTCTTGGAGGTCTTGGATATTGTTGTTTCCTATGATGGCCCATTTATTTATTTGGGTTTTATTCCCAATGCAATGTTGCAATCTTATTACTTTTCACTATACTACCAAGTGACTATTTAAGCATGATGTATTTTAGGCCAAATGACAATGTAGTGTACATGAGTACAAACCACCCACAGGGCACTAGGGTTTTAGTCCCCCTGCCGGGCACTGGGGTTTTAGTCCCCCTGCCATTTTATATATTAGGGACTGGGGTTTTAGTCCCCCTGCCACTTTTTAGGCACTGGGGTTTTAGTCCCCCTGCCACTGGCGAGGTCCGGTAGGTGCCTCACCCTACATTGAGATGAGTTTGTGTCTTAATATATTCATGCTATGTGATTGTTATTGTGGTGATTGTATATGGTAGTTCTCTTATTCTTATTTGAATATCTATCTCATTCTCTTAAACTCTTGTAGCATAGAGAATCCTTTATTATGCAATGTTGTTGACTATTACTTGTCCAATCCTTTTTATTTGACACATACCTTTTATCTCTCTCTTGCTGGATGACCCCAACCATCCAGGCTAGGATCAGAGTGCGCATGGAAGCTTGGTGAACCTAAGGCTAAGGATAAGGACAAGAAGAAAAGAAAGATATAGCATGCATGATCATAGTTGCTTTTATGTTATAAGTTATTTTGTTTGGAGACAATGTTGTATTAGTCTAAGTTTTCCTCTACCTAGGTCCTATGCTTGTATAAAGATGTACTCCCATTTGGGAAATAATTGTAAGGTACTCTTTATACATTTTGAATAAAGTCAAGACTTAATTCTTCCGCTGCCACACAATTGGTGATTTGTTTATCATGTTTAATAGTAGAGACTTGGTCTTTACAACATGGTATCAGAGCATCAAGGTAGTCGGATTCTTGACTAATTCAAAGTTGTCTCCCTAGCCTATATAGTTTCCCTTTAGTTAGTTTTTTACCTTAGAGTTGACCTAGCATGAAAGTTTCATTAGTATCATAATAATAATTAATTAAAAATAAAATTTGTCAACTTTTTGGTGAATTGTCTATTGAGAAGCTACTAGAGCAATAAGTTGAAGTGATGGTGTCTAGAAACGGTCAGAGCTCGGGGGCTGGCAATATTTTCCTCTACCCCACTAGCTTGGTAACGAGGACTCCTGAGGTCATATGACCTGGCTTGGCCTGATCTGATACAGACAACTCGAAATAGTCTATCTTTGGGCATGTTGCCTAATTGTTGAATACCTTAGGAAAACCTTAAGTGATGAGTTGATCTCTTACACAAAAATCATCCTTAATACCTTATACTCCTATGTTTAGGGTTTAGTGTACCCTATGTTGCACCTTGAGGCTTGGTTAGTAAATCCTTATAGTGAGTTTTATGTACCCTTTTACCCTTAGCTTAGTTTGACTTAGTGTGACCCTTTTAATGGGTGGAGTGAGAGTAATGGTGTTAGTACCCTATTTGCTTTTGCAAATTTTATTTCGAGGACGAAATCCCTCTTTAGGGGGATGGAATCCCAATTAAAAGCAAAATCAAATACCTTTAGAGTTAGAAACCCTATCCATGTGGACATATGTACATAATAACTTATGTGAACAATAATTTACCAAACACATTATACTTGTAATTCAACTTGTTTGTTTATACACACATGATTATGTAGTAAGTCACATAGAGATAATTCATATGCTTGAACCTTCACATATAGGCTTGATGCACATAATAAACAAGTCACTAATGGTGAATATACATAATGTTGACTATGCCACCCTAATGGTAAAATGTGTATGGATAATGCACCCTAAGGATGCTTTAATATGTAATGATCATGTTGACCTAAACCTTAATATGTAATCATCTAGCCTTGACAACATATATACATATATATACCCTTAATGCCTTTCATGATACATTAGTGACATTAGGTAACATCATCACATAATATACTTTAATGCATATAAATAGATTATAGTCACTAAGTTATCAATATATGTAAGGTACACCTCATCATAATTTGATATATGAATTAATTCATTAATATTTAATGTGTTACATCATATTCACTAAAATGCATATAATAACATGATAATGAATAATTGGATTCACATAAATATTCATAAAATGCCTAATGTGAAGTAAAATATGTATAATTTATAATATGAAGTATAATGGAAGAAAATGATTAATGATGTCATTAATATGAGTAAGAAAGATGATATGGAAATGTGCAATATGAATATTATTTGGAATTATAATAGGCTTAATAACTTGTTGGATAATATTAACTTTTTCTACAAAATAATTTGTTATAATTCTATATGATAGTCTTAAGAGGATAATGGAAAATGAATTCATGTTATTAAGGGTTTTGACCTAATATATTAATAAATGTTGAAATGGCTAGTAAACCCTAATTGTGCTTAAAACCCTTGATGAGGGAAATACACATGATATAATATTGAAATGTAATTGTTTTGAATAAAATGTGGCACAAGTGATAGTATAATATATAAGATATCTCTTCATGATGTAGATTATATTCATAAGGTAAAAATGTTAGTTTAAGTTTAATAAAAGGTTATAGGTTTTGTGGAAACCTTAGTAACACCTGACTTATGTAGATTTTGTGTTGTACCCTAGATTAAGGGTTATAACCTAGTGTTAAAGGTTGGGATGTTGCACAACCACCCTCTCTATCATCTTATTGTGATTTCGGGGATGAAATCCTCTTTAAGGGGTGGTGTGCTGTAACATACTAAAATTCAGGGTCTTCCCTGCAATTTACCCACTTTTGAGCTTTTCTTGACCTTCTAGTCCATTTGGGCCATTTTCATAAATTTCCCTTGTTTTATATTCTTTTTGGACCCCTTGTGCATTTTGAGCACAATTCAAGGTTGAAATCACCTTTTTCCCTCATTTATGATAATGAAGGGGTGTTTGCACAAATAACCCAATTAAGGAGATAAGTGAGGGTTAATAATTTAATTTGGTCTTTAAGGAAGGATATAAGTAGATAATATTAATTTGGAGCTTTTTGGATAAATATATTAATAATAATAAGCATCTGGATTAATTATGAGTATAATAACCTCTTCACTTTCTCTCTCCTCCAATTTGATGATAAATGTGTGAAAATATATTTAAAGGTTGATATTTTTCTCTTAATACTCATATATATCTATCACCTCGAATTTGACTCACTAATTGCATTAATATAGTCATTTCATAATAATACCTTTTAATGTGTTAAAATACACTTTAATGAGCAATGTATTTATTAAGGGTCTTATTGGATATAAATACGAAATCTAATTATATAGCATCGTTCTAAATGCTAACATGAACCTATGGTCCAAATTTGGTGTCTTTTGGACTTCATTTGACCCTTCAAATCCATTTTATGAGCTTTTAATAAAGTATAACTATGGATTTTAATCGATTTCATTTATATCGATTTGTCACGCTAATGTTCGATTATTTCATCTGTCACGCGCCCCAGGCCCATAGTGGACTCACATCCAACGGCTCCCAATCAGCCTAGATCGATCCAACGATCGGGACTTCGTCCCCTACCTCCGGCTGTTGGTTAGTCCCGACGCCCCAGCTCCTCCGCGTCGTTCTCCCTCTCCTCTCCACCTTTGTGCGCGATTCTTTTTGCATTGGCTTCTCCTCCCTCCGCCAGTTCGAATGAACCCTTACTCGCCACCGCTACCTCACCCTGTGCAAAACGCCTAACCCTATTCTTCTTCCTCTCTCAGTTGGGGATCGCTGAGGCAACCTTGAGCCTCCTCACGCCTATATAAGGCAGTAGAAACGACCCTTGGGCCGCCACCTTTCTTCCTCCTCCTTCAATTTCTCCTCATTTGCCACGGAGCTCACCGACCTACTCGGTCTTCTTCCCTGGCAACGGCGACCTGCTGCTTGCACCTCCGACCACCTCAGGTCAATTAGACGCTAGGTAACCAACTCCGACACCCGCTCTTCCCCTCTCCACTCTCAGTTTACCTCGTGATGGCCCCAAATGCCTGGTCCTATAGCCTACTGGACCGCCGTCGCCTCCGCCACCTGCTAGTTGGCGTCCTGGTGCTCCTCCGCCCGCGGCGATGCATCCTTCCGAATCGCCTTGGTCCCACGAAGGTAACCACAACCTTAGTTTCTTGTTTCCGTGTGTTTTCAGTGTATGGTTTCCCCGATTTTGCTCCCCTATTTCCGGCCAGCTTCGACCTCCTTTCTTTGCACCTGTGCACGCATCTGTGCGTTTTTGAGATCCCTGTGACCGCGAGACGTCGAGGAACAACCTCCCGATCTCAGCTTGGGACAGCGCGCAGTGAAGCAGTCTAGAGTAATGGAGTCAAAGCTCCAGGTTGCTCCCTCGTCATGGCCGAGGAAGGAGCAATCAGGGTCAGGCAATGACCAGATTATCCTAGCCCCTGTGATGCGCCTATTAGCTAACCAGGGGTAGTATCGTCTTTTCCCCTCTCATTTTATTTCTCAGCTGGGATTGATCGGATTGTACAAATGGCAAGCGTGCCCCTGCGGCTGTGATAGATTTATTTAACCCACAGGGGTAGTTTAGTCATTTCACATGCTATTTACATCGAAATTCATTTTCATTTAAATACCTATCACGCTAAGGTTTTCTTGCATTCTGATTGGTCGATTTTACTTAATTCATAGTAAATCGATCCATGGTCAGAAAAATGCAAATAAATAGTCAATGGAAAGATTTTTCATGTAGAACCTGATTTTATGATTTTTGAGTCCCAATTATGATTCCTTTTTCGAAGTTTGCTTTGAATACCTTTTAAGTGTATAAAATGTTCTAAAATACCTAATTAATTCATTTTAACTCCAATTTGTAAAATAACATATGTTTTCTTAATCATGAGAATATGAATAATCGTTTGGTCTAGGTTTTGAGTCACAAATCGACCTTTGGTTTTCAAGGTAGAAAATTAGGGTTTTCCATATGTTTTATGTCTTTATATATTAATACACGTGTAATAATGTAACTAGGGAAATATGGAATTGGATGCAATCAGTTTGGTGAGTGTGATGGTAAATAAATAAAATAGGTATGTGAGCCCTATTTCAATATGTGCAACCTATTTTGTATGAGAATCATATTTATGTGAACATCCATGGTGAATGTGAAATCTATATGGAATGTAATTGTGCAAACTACCTCTCCTTCAGTTGGGTCTTTTCCAACCCCACAATTATTGTTGTGCTAGCCTGATTATCCCTCTAATTACATTTATTGGCTCTTTACTTATTTTATGCTTCTAATGCCATTGTGTCTCATTCATTTGAATAATGTGAAACTTGCTATATGTTGCCTCCTTTACTTGGAAATGCTTAATCTTATTATTGCCTATGTGGCTCATACTTTTGAAATATTTGGAAGCATTATATAATGTTGATGCTTGTTGGCTCTTTTGTTTCTTGGAGTTCTTGGATATTGTTGTTGCATATGATGGCCCAATTATTTATTTTGGTTTTATTCCCAATGCAATGTTGCAATCTTGTTGCTTTTCACTATACTGCCAAGTGACTATTTAAGCATGATGTATTTTAGGCCAAATGACAATGTAGTGTACATGAGTACAAACCACCCACAGGGCACTGGGGTTTTAGTCCCCCTGCCGGGCACTGGGGTTTTAGTCCCCCTGTCATTTTATATATTAGGCACTGGGGTTTTAGCCCCCCTGCCACTTTTTAGGCACTGGGGTTTTAGTCCCCCTACTACTGGTGAGGTCCGGTAGGTGCCTCACCCTACATTGAGATGAGTTTGTGTCTTAATATATTCATGCTATGTGATTGTTATTGTGGTGATTGTATATGGCAGTTCTCTTATTCTTATTTGAATATCTATCTCATTCTCTTAAACTCTTGTAGCATAGAGAATCCTTTATTATGCAATGTTGTTGACTATTACTTGTCCAATCCTTTTTATTTGACACATACCTTTTATCTCTCTCTTGTTGGATGACCCCAACCATCCAGGCTAGGATCAGAGTGTGCATGGAAGCTTGGTGAACCTAAGGCTAAGGATAAGGACAAGAAGAAAAGAAAGATATAGCATGCATGATCATAGTTGCTTTTATGTTATAAGTTGTTTTGTTTGGAGACAATGTTGTATTAGTCTAAGTTTTCCTCTACCTAGGTCCTATGCTTGTATAAAGTTGTACTCCCATTTGGGAAATAATTGTAAGGTACTCTTTATACATTTTGAATAAAGTCAAGACTTAATTCTTCCGCTGCCACACAATTGGTGATTTGTTTATCATGTTTAATAGTAGAGACTTGGTCTTTACACTATTCTTATTTTCTTTTCCCTACAGTCTATTTTTGCATCACAAGTATAAATCCAATCCATGCCAACTATTACATCAAAGTCATTCATGTCGAGGAGGATAAAATCTATAAGGAGTTCACTATTCATATATTTAACAAGTATGACCAGTGTCCTCAAGAGAGAGAGAAATATCCAACCACTTGGAGTAGTGACTTCTAAAACATATCCTAAATCCTTAAAGTCTAGACAAAGCATAGTTGCAAGATTTCTTGAAATAAAAGTATTGGTAGAACTAGAGTCGAACAAAGCTTTTACATTTTGTCTCATGATTTCAAGCATGTCTAAGTTAGATTCATGACAGTCAAACTACTATGCATTCCATAATGAAGGATAAGAAAAGATCTCCAGGGAGGGTTACCCTCTATCAGACAGTTGGCATTTGCCTGAGCCTTCATTATCGATAGAAAATACTCAAGCTTGTTGATGCTCTCCTGTAGCTGGAGCCATTCTTGGTGGAGCGGCAACTGCCAGTTGTGTTGTTGGTACTGGTTGGGCCATCACTGGTTCTTGACCTGGTGGGGGAGGGAGGGGACAGTTGGCCACAAAGTATCCCTCTTGATGACAGTAAAAGCACACTCATTTTTCTTATATTACACTTGTTAGGGTGCCTATCCTTACATGTACGACACTCACGATGACGGTTATCTTAATGGGGTTTCCCCTTTTCTCCATTCCTTCCCTCTCCATTATTATGTCCTTGCCCTTTTCTATGATCATTCCTTGGGGCAGAGACACCTTAAGTGAACCCTAAGTATCCTTTAAGTGGGTTCTGTGCATGACTGTCTTCTCCATGTCTAGGGCAAAGTTAAGGGCCTTAGTGAAGCTTGCAGTTTTACTTGCCATCACATGAGGCTTGATCAGAGGGTGCAGACGCTCCACAAAATCTTCCACTCAACATTCTTTAGTCATCATGTATCCAAAATGCTCTAGGAGGTGGAACTTGCGAGAGAAATTTGTAACTATCATGTTGCCTTGGTAGAGGGACATAAACTGGTTTCCTTCTCTTTCTTAATGGAGCTGAGTATAAATGTTGTCAAGAAAATAGTACGGAAATATATCCAGGCCATCGATTCTTCATTTAGATCTCGGCCCATGATATGATTCTTCCACCACATCTTTGTTGCTCCTTCAAGAAGGTGAGCAGAAAAGAGAACCTTTTTGCCTGATTGCACCTCCAAAATACAAAATCCATTCTCCACTGCCAGGAACCATATGTCTTCTTTGTCAAATACTTCAGTCTTGTTCTCACCCCATAACTTTTCTGTATTCAGATTGAAGAAATTCGGAATGGTGGCTCCAAGACGAGGTCGGATAGGTAGAGGGTCACCATTATCATCTCTGGCAATATCCTTGAGAGCCAAGGCTATAATGGCCCCAGTGATCTTCTTTTGTTGCCCATACAGACTGTATTAGGGGTGTGCACCACCACTTTCCCAACCATGAGTCTAGGGCCAACAACATGGTCCTCCTTGGATTTGGCCTCATCTTCTAACATGGGTTCACCTTTCTGGTCATTCTCTAGGTTCGGGATGTCAAAAGGAATATGCTTAGGTTTGGGGCCTTTCTCCTCCAAGGCCTCATCTAACCTCTTCCATTTCTTAGAGTATTCTTCCACCATTGCCTTCCTCTTATTCTGTAAGGACCTCCTCTTCTGGAGGGAGGGCCTACTCTCGAGGTGATCCTGAGGAGTGTCAAAGGGAATGGTTGTGGTCTTGGTATGAGCCATCTTGGTTCTCCAAATAAGATAATTAACCTCAGTCTAAAATTTTAGGGCATTAAAGCATCACAAATTATGTCCATTACATGCATTTTATGATTTGGTGGATGATGCCTTAACCCTAATAACCTTAGCCCTAATTTCTCATAAAGGGGTAGAAGGAATAGCTTTCAAGTCCCTAAGGTTTTTGTGAGTGAAGTAAGGGGGTAGAGAAAGGATGAATTTACATGAGAAGAAATCCTAGAGGTATTTCATTTCAAGAAAAATCCTCTCACTCTGGCCAGGCAGGATGCACATGTCCGAGAGTTCTTGTAAGCTGACTAGCGGTACGGAGAAAAATTTTACCATCCTCTGTATTGTAGTCCCTTCTAGACACCCTTTATAAAGTACTCTTAATAATTCCCTTAGGCTCTACGGAGTTTTATGAAATTAGTTAACTTTTAAAGGTTAAATGGTAATCATGGGCTCTAATACCAAATATTATGACCCTCCCCCTGCTATCCCCTAAAAAGGAGGATCGAGAGGGCAAGGGCCATAATCATAATTTTGGGATTAGGATTAAACCAATAATAATCAACAAATTTCATTATATGGAAAAGATTTTGATAACAAGATAGCCTCTCCTCAAGGGAGTTTACATGGAATGTAAATCTAATGTTTGTAGCAGAAAGAAATTTTAACTATCTATATCCTCCAAAATTACATAAAATCTTTTTCTTTTGGTGCCTTCTTCTTTGGATGTCCATCTTCCATCATTAATCATAGGTTACTAGCACTTTAACCTAAAACTTGTGAAACAAAAAAATGAACAGTATAATAAGTTATACTGGTATGTGGGGGAAACAAAATATGCACATGTATGGGTAACAACTTATCCAACCATATTTGCAACTAATAAAATAATCAAAATGCCTTTTTATTTCTTTAACTTAGAAACCCTTAATCTTTTTGGCATACCCACTCACTAGGGGCACCCAATCTTATCATACTCACTCTTTGGGAGTATTACTTTGATATACCCACTCACTGGGGGTGATTTCCTTCCATACCCACTCACTGGGGGTATTCATGATATCATACTCACTCTCTGGGAAAAATCATTAACCAAACCACTCTCTGGGGTTGCTTTCCATAATTATCATGCATGCATTTAAATCAGAGATATTATTGTGGGCTTGAGAAAGAAATTTCTATATATAGTGATACTCACATGGGCTTTATAAATTGCATGAAGTAAATAAATAAGAAAGCAATTATGCAATCCATTCATAAAAAGCCTCAAGAAAACCACAAAAGTCAATTATGTCGACTAGTCATAGGTGTAACCACATACCATTCTCGGGAGCGACTTGATGTCTAAGCAAAAGGAAACAAAAGCAACCAATCAAGCAATTCCTAAAATTAGAGCATAATACCCATGTATTATTATTTTATCCAAAATCTACCATCAAGACTAACTAGGAGTCCAAGCTAGGGTTTTTGGGGTAAAAGTAGAGTTTCGTTAGGGTTTTGACTTCCCAAACCCTAATTATCACTTTTAATGCCCTTTTGGTTTACAAACCCCAATTTTATCATCATATGCATTTTTTGTGACTAAGAGAACCCACCTTGGGTGATCTCGACATGGTAAACTCCTAAAGCATTAGAGAAGGTGTGGTCTGGTCAACCCCACTCTCATGCCAAATCAACATAGATTGTTGTTCACAAAGCGCCTTCGGTGAGATTCAAACTCGGGTCCTTCATTGGGACTTACCGAGCTCTTACCACCCAGGCTACTCTAGTCGGACCATCATATGCAAATTTGACTCTAGAAAACCTTAATTCATCAACTTATTTTTTATTAATCTCAAAATAAGATCCAATATACCCTTTTAATCCAAAAATATAACTCTTTGACTATTAAGATCAAATAAACATATTAAGTCATCAAAACCTCAAAATTAGGGTTCTCACACATTTAATTCATTAAAGTTAACAACTTCTAAGTAGTTTTACAATCCAAGACAGAATTAGGTCTTGGAACTATTTTTTATTGCATTCCTTACATTTTTCTAATCAAAATCACTACTTATTTGTATTTTTTGACCAAATTATGGATTTTTAGTGAATTATGCAAGATTCAGTAATTTCCTTGATTTTTTTCTATCGGAGAGGTGAGAAGAATTTAAATTGGAAATTCATTAGATGTCAGATCGTGGGTCTTCATTGACCGGAGCGGAGATCACAATGCTCGGGTTAGGTGCACCCACTCACCCTAATATGAGTCACGGTGAAGCTAGGCCATTGATTTCTCTGATTGACCCATAATGGAATGTGATCCTACGGCCCTCTTCTCTCCCCCCGTCTTCATTTTCATGTCTTGCATGTGATGGCACCACAACGGAAGAGCTCATCAGAGAAAATTGAATCAAGACAGGGAGAGAGGTTCATGAGTCAGAGAGTAGCTTCTAGCAATCTAGAGCCTTAGGCGGACCCAATGGGGGCATGCATATAGGGGAGGGATGTGAGATCTAGGGTTTTCAATTCCCAGTTGAGAGAGGTATGCCAGCAATGATTCTTTTCTAGTCTATAGATCATATCCTCGCTCAAAGTTGATACATTCCCAGTTTAGTTTCTCGAGACAAAACTAAGGGTCTGCTTATTTTGTGAAAATGTGGATCCTAGAGAAACATCTGAGTCGCCAAATCTTTGCGTGTACAGGGTCCCTTTCTTGATCTGACTTGGGGTAGTAGACAATGCACGTATTGTCAGATCTTACTCCGACAGTCAACATCGCATGCGAGAATCAAAGTGGTGGGCCTATTATTCCTATTTCAATTATTCATGACATTTAATGCATATATCTAATAATCCAATCACTTTAAGATTTCTAGAAAAATCCATACCTCTCACTCTTTAATCCTTTTAATCATAAATTTTGAAGGAAAGTTTTTTATGACTTCATCCAAGTGTGGGCGATCAGGTTTGAGACCAAAACTCAAAAATAAAAGATACTTTTTCTTAATCCCCAAGTTTTCTCCTTTATCTCATTATTTAAGGTATCAAATTAATCCTTTTCTCTTTTTATCTTTTCCATATCCTTCATTTTGATTACTTTTCTCATTAGAAACCATGTGAAAACAAAACCAAACCATTAGTGGCCTTTAATACCACTTTTCTAGAAAACTTCACATAATTCCAAAAGTATATTATTATTTATCCATTATCTTTTATCTTTCCCTAAATATTGAATTTTCTTTCTTTCTTTTCCCCTTATTCATCATTGGATTAATGGAAGATAGTACAACCACAAAAATCCTTGCATTGGTGATTTTAAAAATCAAACCAATAGTTTTACAAACAAGGCATGGAAAGCACTTATTGTTTAACTATTTAAAATCAAACAAGTATCATGAATCCTCTTTAATTCTAGATGATGCTCCTTCTGCTTACTCTCTGTGTACACCCTAGCTCTACCTTTAGTGTTACTTTGTGATCCTCTTCATAGAGATCTTAAAGTCAACTAGTTGTTTGTACCTACATTTGAGTAGACAATTCTCTTATTTCCCATTATTTCATAACTTGGGAACGACTTTGTGATTTTAGCTCTTTCTCTACTTTCACTCCCACTCCTCTTTCTCAGTTCATGAACCTCTCAATCAATTCAATCATCCATCCCAAAAGAAATTGATTGACAATCATTGAGAATATCTCAATCTTAATATGATTTGATAAACAAGATTTGTGTTAATGGTCTCATTTGCATCATGCATCACAAGACACCCTTCGACACCACACATAATGATGAGAATGTCAGTTTCCCTCATGCATACCAAGTTTGTAGCACAACTCGTTATGTCACCCCCTAATATCTTTATTGAAATTTAGTGTACCCCTCCAACAATATAGAATCCCTCATAAACTCAATAAATGACCCATCCAACCTCCATTTCTCTTGGTGAAGCATCCTCTCTCCAAGATCCTCCTCCACCTCAAGCTCAAGAGCCACCACCTCCACGCCATCCTACCATTGATGAGTTTCATGTCTCTAATTAGAAGCACATGGGATATATGATGAACCAACATTCATATGTTTAGGCATATAATTGATTATCTTTATAACACCCCTAAACACATTCATCAAGATGTTTCCCACATGATGAGCAATGTGAACCTTAGATGGGATGCTCCTTAGCCACCTAAACCATGCCACGGTCCTTACTCCCCCTTTCCTACTGAGGATTTAAGATCCTATGCATACAAACAGTAATATCCTCAACCCACACCACTTGTAGATGATGCTCCTTTTGCTTACTCTAGGAGGTACCCAAGCTACACCTTTAACATTACTTCATGGTCCTCTTCCTAAAGCTCTTGCATTCAAATAGTTGTCCATACCTACCTTTGAGTATGCCAATTCCCTTATTTTATATTGTTTAATGACTTGGGAACGAATCCACACTTTCAGCTCTTTCTCTGCTTCCACTCCCACTCCTCTTTCTTGATTCATGGCCATCTTAATCAATTCAAACATCCATCCGAAAAGAAATTGATCTACAACATTGAAAATTTAACCATCTAGATATGATTTGGTAAACAAGATTCTTATTAATGGTTTCTGTTGCATCATGCATCATATGAGATACACTTTGACACCACACACAATGATGGAAATGCCATTTCCCATCATACAAACCAAGTTTGTAGCATAATGATGTGGATCACTACCTAATATCTTTATGGAAATGTGAAGTACCCTACAACAATAAGGAAGCCCACATAAACTCGAGACCCCCCCCGCAACCTCCATTTTTCATGGAGAATGATCTTATCTCCAAGATCCTCCTCCGCCCCAAGATCAAGAGCCACAACCTATACCCCCACCTTCCATTTATGATATCCATGTCTCTAAAGATAAGTTGTGTAAAAAATGTACTAGGGTTGTTGGCCACCACGACTATTTTGGTCACCACGACCGTGGTGGAGTTGGGTGAACATGGCCATGGTGGACGGGCAGTGAGGTGAAAAATGGTGAAAGTTATAGTAAAATTTTGGGATTTGAATTGTCTGGTGGCATGACTATTGTAACAGCCTCCCTAAGAACACATGCACGTAGCGCAAGCAACACCAAGTTATTTGTAACTCGTGTACTCAAGGGGGGCATTACATAAAACTGACATTCATAACAACAATATAATCAATCACACAAATTGAAGTATTAAAACATTCTCATGATGTTTTTACAAAAGGAAACGAAAAGGCTATCACATGGAAAACAAACTTAACATCTTGAGACATAGTCTATAGTTTAGAGTTCTAAATATGGAAACATAAAGTTGATTCTATAAAGCTGGGGATCATATTATAGTTGGACCCCATCAGATCTTATTCTTCTATAACCTTGTCCTCCAAGTCTCCAGTTGTTATTTCTACTCCTGCTCCTCTCTTGCAGACATCTCATCCCCAACCATGTATTGGAAAAACAATTGTTATCGTAAGTGGCATGAGTATTCTAATATAATCTTGACTGGAATAGTAAGATACTACAAGATAATCTTAAAATTTTATGCATGATATTAACATAAGATCTGTAGAAAATTCTGAAACATAAATTTCTCCTCTTTCTTTAACTTAGCTATTTTCCTTCTTACTTATCTTACTGTAGAGACTTGTACTCTGGTACCTAGGTCTCATGACTTGCACTAAGTTGCCTGAGTCACATAACCTGCACATAGGGCCTCAATTATGTATCTGAATCAGCCTACACTAAGGGCCTGGGCCTCAATTATGTATCTGAATCAGCCTACACTAAGGGCCTGGGCCTCATGACTTGCACAAAGAGCATGGGTCATGTCTCTCTTACATTGGTCTGCACTACAGTGCCTTGACCACATGACTTGCACATAGGGCCTGGGTCATTTCTCTTGAGTTCACCTGCACTAAGGCCTGGGTCTTACTCCATAATATGATCTTATATTATTAAATCTGATCTTAACATAAATCTTAATGCAGTCTGATCTCATATTCTTAACATGATCTTGAATCAGAAATCTTAAAACATGAATCTTATAGAATCTTATCTTTCAAACTTAATCATAACTTTGTGCATTCTATTCTTATAATCTTATCATGAAATCTAAAGCATACATTTTAGTGGGCTTACTTCATAAATCTTAAAACATTCTGTTATGATATTCTAATCATGACTTAGGTCATGAATCTTATTAAATCTTATCTTGGGACTTAATCATGACTTTAATCTATCTTATAAACTTACCATGTACTTACATTATTAGATTTTAATCATCTAAGAGATCTTACTAAATATGTATCTACTTGAGTTATCGATCATATGAAAAGACATAACTATGAATGTATGAAACTATTACTTGCATATCTTTTGTTTTATAATCTTAGAACATTGGATCATGAAAGTCTTATTTAAGAAATATGTAAATGTACTAAGCATTGAATATGAATACTCATGGGCATGAACCACTTAACTAGTTTAGTAGAAAAAATCCCTCCTATTATCCCTGATTTTATCTCTGAATCAACATGTGATAAAATCCAAAGTTTCTTAATTAGGTGTTGAAACCCTCATTGCCTTACATCTGATATTTTGTGAAAACCAAATTGAAACAAATCCTCAAACCTATACCATTAACTAGGTCTCAAAAAACTAATCAAATTTCATATAAGGATCGACCCCATACGATCTACAAATCAATTTCTACAAATTTATTAAAAATTAACCAATCATGAGAAAGATAAGGTCACTTGATAATTTTTGAGATTGGATAAATTGAAAAATCAAAGGACCAATGTGCCCATCATCCTATTTTCTAATCATATGCATGATAGGGGCAAATTCATAAAAGCCAGCGATCATAAGGTTACATAGGTTGATATCAAAATTAAACTTGGATTCCAATAAGACCCATGTTAGTGTTAAAAAAACTAGCCCCGATGCAAGGGTATGTGGGTCATTCTATGACCTGACATCTACCTCGCCTATCCATGGAACAGATGGCCTCTTGGAGCCTTGACCTCCAACCAGAACTTGGTGTTATCAGTGCCAAGGGTGGAAGGGAATGTATCAACTCACTTGCCTTGTTGTTGCGGTCTAGATGGGGGTGTAAACGGTGCGGGTATGACCATACCTGTAACCATACCATCTATTTTAGCGGGTATGGGTACGGGTCCGGACCCGCATTATTGAAAAACTAGACCCGTACCATATCTGGACCCGCATATAATGTGGGTAAACAATGCAATTCCATGGGTATACGGTTCCATATGAAGTGTCGTATCATCAAGTATCAAAAATAATTTCTAGACACTTTTAAGGTCCAAAATGACTAAAATTGTTCAAGAATGTAGGAATTAAGTGCAACTCAAGATTATACATTTTATATTATCTTGCATGGTTGTTCACTACATTGAACTAAGAGTCGAGATAAGAATATGAAAAAAGACACAAACAATGCCATTTATAGAAAATACCAATTCAGAGAATTAAGATAAAAATATGGAAACATGAAACCTCATTTACTGGAAACAAAGAGACAGAGAAAAAGCAATAAGTTTTTTTACGGTAAGATAGCTAGCCTTTTCATTTCATTAGGTCAAAATCTACGAGTACAAGTAGTTCCCTTGGGAAGTTTTCCCTAGAGAGAATCATTTCATTACATTGAAGAGCCCTACCAGCTAGGTAATGACTAGCTCTATTGGCCTCTCTGTAGATATGCCTAATGTTAAAAGCTAGCAGATTATCACTGAGTGTGATAGTATCTTTGACGATCAGGTCCTCATACGCTCTACCATGCTCCCTTCTTTTTACCGCTTCCGCCAAGGTCTGGCTATCCGTCTCGACGCTTAGGATGGTATGCCCTTCCTTCATCATCATTTTTATCGCTTCTCTCAGTGCCAGTGCCTCCGCCATCAAAGATGTGGTCACCATGGTCGTCCTGCCCTCCAGTGTGGTTTTCACCTTGCCTGTGTTATCCCTCAGTATTGCTCCCACAGAGGCCACTATTCCTGGTCTCCAGCCTGCGCCTACACTTAACCAGAACACGTCTCCACTTGGGGGTTTCCATCTCATTCTTTCATTTCTGTTGGGGAGTGGCGCCGCTGTTGCTGTATGTACCTAGTATTTTCTATAATCGGCGACAATGTTCAGGAAGCCAAACACCATTATTGCTTCATTGATCGGGGCGTCATCAAACAACTTCTTATTTCTAGCTATCCAAGCAATCCACATCATCATTGCAAAGCCGTTAGACTGAATAAAGAGCCTAGAGAAGGATGTGGCTAGGTGGGCGTTTGGCGTCGGATGTAGTAGAAGGAGCCAAAGCTGAGGCAGATGGGCAGACTCCTGGATTTGAACGATATCTAAACTTATTCATCACTAGGATTTGAGTGCCACCGGGAGATATTTGTTGATGTGATTTAGGAGCCATCTAAATCTGGTCGCCGTCAGAGAATGGATGTGGCCTGGAGCTAGTCACCATCTGGAATTGGTCGTTGGGTGTTGTTGGACAATTGGAGTTGGATGTCTAAGGTCAAAGCCCCATTTGGAATTGATCTGGTTAGACATTAGTGCCTGTAGACGCACTGCCTATGGTTGCATTGCTGTGGTGCCTCTGTTTGCGCTGTCTTAGGTGCCACTGTCGTTGGAGGCCGAAGCGAAGGAGTAACGGGGGGGGGGGGGTGAGTCTTAGACCCTGCGAGTCATGGTGCAACTGAGGCTAACACTGCTGCTGGACTAGTGTGTCTGTCGGTGAGATGAACTAAAGTGGAATGGTTGTGGGTATCGTGAAAATGAAATGAGTTAGGTTAGAATTCTTAACCATTAAATCATACGAGGGGTATCATGGTCGTTATATTTTCACAAGTTATGTATGTATGTAAGTTGATATTTCCTTAATGCGGGTATACAGGTCTAGCGAGTATGGGTCCAAGCATACCCAACAATAGACATGCTTAAACACGGGTCTGTGGGTATAGAAAATTGACCCGTGACGGGTTTTAAAAGGGACTGGATTTGCGGGTACGCGGGTATACCCGGACCCATTTACAGTCGTAGGTCTAGATAAGACATTAACTAGGCTTTGGAATACTGAGAAACCCAACTAATGTGCTGCTACAATGGCGAGGAGAATTGTACATGACGGCAGGGAGGATCTACCACTGGTGGCACTTCTGGGCACAACCAATAGGTTCGTGGGATCACAGTCGAGGCGACGAGCAAAAGAAAAAGCAAAACAGATCATTAAGACTCCCAACCACACTACTGAGATCACGAAGAACAGATGACTAGGCTCAAATTGGGATCGGTAGCTTTAGTATGATATTGGGAAAACTAGGAGCGAATTGATTCTAGGTGACCTTCCGAACACACCCGAACCAGAAACAAACAGTGATCGTCGCATGAGTGGTCCATCCACCAACACCATCTCTGGCATGGTCATCGAAGTTTGTCGACCCAACCAAAGGGTGATTCACAACGACCAAAAGCACCAAAAGAAGGAAGAACAAAGCATCCAAAAGCTTACCATTTCAGGAAGTGAACTGTGGTGTGATCGGTTTTCTACGTTGAGATCGTCTTCGCCGGAGAAGAAACCCAGTCTCGGGGCAGGGCTAGGGTTGATCCCTTGATCAATTGGTAGAAGAGGACTCCTCCTTAATGCCCGATGAAGCTTTTCAGGCCACTGGGCTTTAATGCAGAGGTCAGATCCTCTATCTACGCCTCACACTTCCGAAGTGTAGAGACTACCTTTTTGGGCGTTTTGCGAATTTGGCACACTAGGGTTAGTTCTAGGGCTACTTATACTCGTGGGGGTCTCATGATTTCGATGTGTCACATTCAAGGATGATGGACTGGATTACGAGGAAAATAGGGGGTACTAGAGTCTCGAGGCTTCGGGGTTTCTGTTACCCCCGACTCGCCTTACGTGGGAGGTAAGGGACAAGGGTCTAGCCCTTAGATGATAATCCAATGGCTCTGAATAAGACCACATTAAGGGAAAACTCCATATGAGTGTGTGACAGCCATATCCAGATTATACCACGGCTAAGTATGCAAAAATGGATAAATCAATCCCATTGGTTTGATAATTAAGTGATAACACATGTAGTTATTCACTCTTTCTTTCCTATTTTAATTACTATAGCTAGGCTTATTTAAATAAAATGAAACTTGTCAGGTTTACTAAATTGATCATGGGGAATCCAAATATTGAATTAGATTTTAGATTTAGGATGAGAATTCTGGACTTTATAACATTTGGTACTTAAGGCAAATAATACACTAATATTCATTAGAAAGGGAGTTATATTACTAAAAAATGATGGAAGTTCTAATATCTCATAGGCTGTCCATAAATGAAACTAGGGAGCCTATTATGCATAATTGTGGGGTCAATTGCCAATTAAACCCCTAACTAGTCATCATGAAATAACTAGGGCTAGATATTGTGGATAATTTGTATTACATGATATGTTTGGAAGACAACATGGCGACATGATGACCCTCTATTACTCGTACTTTGTATTACATGATCTGTTTGGAAGACAACATAAAATAGTCCGAGGCCAGATGGGTGGATGAATTCTTGAAAACCCGACCATTGAGCCCACTACGTCGGCAGCACTTTCTCCTCCCAACCCAACCATACCTGGTGGGTGCTGGATGGACCAGTTTGGAACTTTGGGTTGCCCTCCAATCTCTTCTTCCTGGCCCGAATGAACGGACACTCCCGCTCTCCCGTGGACCCATTCCGCCCGCTCTCAGACTGGCAAGTGGCGACCGACGTGCTTCTTGACCCCCGAACTGCCAGAAACACGGGCCCTTGATCGTACCCCTTCCTCGGTGGCCCGAAGCGCCGAAGACCCGCCTTTATGCCACGCACACCGCCCGCTCCACGGCTTCCTGCCACACACCTCGTTGGCTCCAGTTTCTGTCGCGTAGTGTAGTGTTGTAGCACTAGCAGCTCAACGGTCCGCAATGGCTAGCTGCTCCAGGGCGGCGCCACCGCTGCCTCCCGGCGCGTCGGTCTCGGCTCTCCGTCCCCGACGACCCACTCGCACTCTCTTCTCCCCCCTTTCTGCCGCATCAACCTCATCCTCTGCCGGGCATCTCCTTTGCGTAGCTTGTAGACCCGTGGCTCTCCCCGTTCTCACCGCACGCCCTCTCACCCGCTGGAATCGACCCCGATTCTCTTGCTCCGCCGAATCCGACCCTGGCCCCCACTTCTCCGACGCTCAGGTAGGAGTAATCAAACCAAAGCAATTATTCTGTAGTTATGTTTTTTTTGAATATTCCAGTCCACGCCCCCGTTCACTCATGCCGCTCGCCCTCGCTCCCGTAGAGCTCTCCAGGTTTCCGGAAATGGGACGCGATGACAGCCAGGTTTGCCGGTGGGTCGAACGTGCCATTCCTCCTGCTCCAGCTGCCACAGATCATCCTCAATGCGCGGAACCTCCTCGCCGGCAACAAGTCCGCCCTCTTTGCCGTTCCTTGGCTCGTAAGACGGACCTTCCGGCACTCTATTACGCCCTCGGTTTATAACTTTTTTTCTATTTATTTTACCTTCCTCTTACATTACCACGTTTCTGGCTTCAGGGCATGCTCACCGGTCTCCTTGGCAACCTCTCCCTCCTCTCCTACTTCGCCAAGAAGAAGGAGACCGAGGCCGTCGTCGTCCAGACGTTGGGCGTCGTGTCCATGTACGCCGTCATCACGCAGCTCGCAATGGCTGAGTCCATGCCGCTTCCCGTGTTCATCGCCACGTCCGTAGTCGTGGCTGCGGGGCTTCTGCTCAATTTCTGGAACTACTTCGGCTGGCTTGGCAAGGGACTATGGAGGCTCTGGGAGGACTTCATCACCGTCGCGGGGCTGTCCGTGCTTCCTCAGGTGAACGGGCACAGTTGATCCCTTCAGAAATGCAAAACCCCCTTTGCTAACTGGCATGTCATTGCCCCGTTGAGTCGTTTTGCAGGTAATGTGGTCTACCTTTGTGCCATTTATTCCGAACAGCATCTTGCCGGGCCTCATTTCCTGTGCTGCTGCAGTGGGGGCCGTTGTTGCGGTGAGTTTTCCGTGAGGCTCTCTTTCCGTCATGAACTATGATTGAGGCTCCTATTATTTTGTTGTAACTGGTCCGGAAAACACCAAAGATTACCTTTTGATTTACCAAGAGGCAGAGGAAGAATTAGTAGCGGGTTATCAAACCGAGTATTCAGGGATCAAATATGGTTTATTTTATGTTGCTTCTTATCTAAATCTATTAGTTTCTTCATTATTTGTAACAGTTCTTTACTTAGGAGGGTGGAATTTCTCTGAGTTCCCTCTTAAAAAGAGCGGAAAACGAGTTCCGGGACAACTAACAATATTTTTTATACAATTATATTCTTCATTCGTTATAAGTGACACATGTAAAAATATTTATGACTAGAAATATTAATGGTGAGGTATAGTTCGTTGCTAAAATCACAACATACTATAATTGCACTATGTAAAATATTTAACATTATAGCTACCATTATCAATACAATCTACAAAATAAAAATACAAACATCATGAAAAAAATACCTCACCATGTGAAAACAATGTGATTTATATAATATATTTTTATTCTTCATGTTTAAACAATAAGATGAGAAAAATGATAATTAACTGTAACGATGCACGAGTAATATAGTAAAAATTCCCGACAGAAATAATGTAAAAATTAATATTCTACATTGCGTTAAACAATAATGAACCAAAATTTATATTTACAAGCACATGAAATGCAGATATTATTACAATACTTTGTATGCACAGTGAAATAAAAATATTGTGATGTGATTTTAATCATAATATTTTATTAAGATTATAATTGTACCATAATAAAATATTTTTAAAGGAGCAACATCTGCACAACAACTACTTGTTATGGTTATTATGATTTAATAATATTATGATTTTTTACATATATGATTCTTTTTTTACGTCTTTGTCATCCTCACTTATTTGTATTATACAACAAAAATTAACAATATTTTTAATGATTTCCATATTTACACTTACAACAAACCAATCACATGGAAGTGAATGGAACTTAAGTTCCAGAAACTGAACTAGAGTTCTCAGATAATGAGTTCCACGGAACTCATCACTTACACCAAACCAATAGGAGCCTGATTGAATATATATCCCTTTCTTTCAAATGCCCGCACCAACTTAGCTAAAGCATTTTGCAAAGCTGAAACTGTACTGTTTCCATCTTTCTCTATCAATTTTCTATAAGCAACATATTATGCACATACCTTCAAATGTTCTTTGACTACCATAAATAGAGACTCTTGACTCTTCTGATTAATCTTCACTCTATGCTGCCACACCATTCACTTAGACATGTGCACTATCAGGTTGGTGGAGAGTAGTATAATAATGCCTCTCATCGCTGGGTATGTGTTGAGCAACATATATTAGGAGGATTTTACCTAGCTTTTTGCCATAAATCATTTGTAATGACTTAATGACTTGTAACTAAGTTTGAATGATAATTAAAATATTTGTGTTCGATGATTTATGCACCTTTACACAAAATGATCCAAATGCATCACAACACTTTTCTTTGGCTGAGATTGACCTGGAACACATCTTGGTCGACGAGCTGGATGGTTGATCATGCATGATCATCGGCTGAGATTCTAACTGTCATCGACTGAGATACCCTCCTTGCGATGACACCGTAGCTGTAAAGTGTAAAATAACAGTTAGAGAGAGAGAGATAAAATGATTAAGATCCGTTGCAAAAGAAACTATCCCCTCTAAAATGGCTAGAACTTGTACTTGAATACTCTACTGGGCTAGTGGGCACCCTCAACTCTAAATGTAGACCTTTGGACATCATTTCAAAATTGCCTTTCATGCTTATATGCTGTAGTTGAGTGACCTAGAGCCTCCTAGGATTTTCATTATCATTAAAAGTGATCCAGCATTTTCTGTGACAGAGTTAGCTCATTGTAATCTTATCAAGCTCTTAAATTCTCTTTTCCCCAATCTCATTCTCACAAAGTTAGTAAATCAAAGATTGCTTCTTTGAAGAAGGAAGTGAATGATTCAAGGTGGAAGATCCTCTTCAAAAGTGGATAAGACCTTTGAGAAGGCTGGAGACTCTTGGCAGGTGGATAGGTAAGTCCTTGATATGGTTGTTGGCTCCCTTAGCCTTAAAGGGAAGCAAGTTTAGCGCTTGATCTAGAAAATGGTGGTCTTATGATGTATCTCTTATAATTAAATATAAGGTGGTCTCATAGTTACAAATCCTAGAGGTTCACCTCTCTACATAGTAGAGTACATCTCTGAGTTTAGAGGTTGGAACCATTATAATTAATTGTGTTCCTTGTATTTGCTTAATCTCTCTCATCCTTGCTATGTTTGTTAAGTTACACTAAAAATTCAATATACCTTGAAGGCATAACAAGTTTTGTGTGAGTGTTTTTAGCCACCCTTGTCCCTGAGATCGACCCTGTATACTACTTATTGTTGGATCTAGGGCTCTAGAGGGGGGGGTGAATAGAGCTTCAAAATTCTCACAAGATAAGTTAGACCCTCAAATTGTATCAATTAAAACCAATAGCTTAAGAGCAATTTGAAGTCCTAACTAAACAATCATAGCAAGGATGAGAGAAATTAAAACATGCACTTGGACAAGGTGGTTTAGAGTGGTTCCAATCTCCAAACTAGGAGATAGTCAGTCCACTACCTAGAGAGGTCAACCCTTAGGACTTTGCAATCCGTGTATACTTATATTCATTCATAAGAGATACAATGAGACCACCATACATCCAAGAACTTACCTACTCAAGACAAGAGTCTTCCATCTATACAAGGATTTACCCACTTGATCAGGATGCCTTCAGCCTTCAACAAGGACTTACCCACACTTGCATCAAGTCTTTGGCCTTGAAGGAATTATCCACTCTTCTTGAATCTTGGCCTTGCCCTTCTCCTTCACCTGGAGAAGATCTTCACCTCTTCTTCAACCTTGAAGAAGAATAACAACAACTTTACCTTCAATCGGAGTAGCTTGCTTCAACCTTTGTTCTTTGAGAAAGGGGGTAGCGAAGATGGAATGGAATGAGAGCTTTACAAGCACATGGAGGTGACTCTCTTACAACTGGCCTCACTCACTCATAATCACAAAATGCTTTATAAATGAGAGAGAGAAAGGGGATCAAGGAGTTGCAATACACTCAACTATAGCAATGACTTAGAATAGCATGAATGAGCAAACTTGGAATGAACTCCAAAGGGTCCTATTTATAGCTAGGGTGTTCCTTTGAATGTGAGATCACTTAAGAACGAAATATAGCCGTTTTACAACTTCTCTCACAACAACTCTTCAACGGTTACAATCACTTTTTTTGCGTTATCCGTACAATACATTCAGTTGAGTTTCAATAAAGGTAACTCTACCGACCCACTAAGTGAAAAAGTCAATTTTCAAACTATCGATCGAGTCTAGTCGATCGATTGGTCGAGTTCTGTAAGTGTGCAACTCGACCGATTGGTCTCTTTAGAAAATCCATCACTGGATCGGTCGAGTTTCCAACTAGACCAATAAACAACATGTGACTAATTTTCTAATTTGACTTTTGAGTAACCAAACGTTGGAATTAAGTGTCCCTAATTTTTTCTCATCTTAGTTACAAGTCATGTCATCAATACAAGTGATTACAAAATTAATTTAAGATCATTTGGAGTGATTTCCCAAAATGCGCACTTGCATTGCTTTTGACTTGAACTTGGACAAGTTAGGGCTTGTGTAATTTGATCCTTTTCATGTACCTAAAGCCTGAAATCAATCTTGAACAAATATATTAGATACATAGGAATGGAATGGTAAAGTCATTATCAAAATATGGACAATGTATAACTCTCAAGTCAACACTTACTTACGACCCTGTAGTAGAGCCCGGAAGCCAAAAATATTTCCCACGTGTATTTTGAAGGCAATCTCACATAACCACCTGAGACTACATTAAGACTAATAGTTGGGTGACACTATTACTACAACAACACTCATGTTTGAATGACCCTAAGAAAGACAAAATACACTGCAGCCTTAGCCCTCCCCAACACAACTAGTAGGATACCTAAGAAATAAAAGTTGGTTGTGAAAGCTACCTCTTGCGAGAACCTTGCACAAATACGACTAGGAAACGAGAGTTTGACTGTATAGTGAAGGAGTGGGGAAAAGCAATGAGTGGGGAAATTCCCAACGTGTAGGTTTTTCTTATTGATAGGAGGCAACCCCCCCTTCCTATATATAGGATTAGGGGGAAGCATACAAACACAAGACAAACCTTAATGGGCCAAGACATAATTAGGCCCATATTACAAATAGACTAAAACAACTTAAGTAAAATAGACTAGAATAACTTAAGTAAATAGACTCTGTAACACTCCCCCTCAAGTTGGAGCTTGGGAGAATCCCAAGTCAGCTTCCAAACAGACAGACAGACGGACGAAACATAATAAAAAGATAACCAAGCCCATACAAAAATTTCTCCCCTCAATATTACAATAAGTCACTCAAGCACTCAAATACTCAAATACTTCCCCTCAAGCAGATAATCCAAAAGCGGGTACATAGACAGGTAGCAGGAGCTTCTTGATCAGTGTGTACTAGCATCTAGAGTAGATTTAAGCATCAATAGGAAGGCATCATAGTCTTCATCACAATTGCTATCATCATCAAATAGGCCAGAGAGTGTTGGAACATAAGAAGCAGTAGATAACATGCATACAAGGCATGAACAAGAACAAAGTCGACATGCTCAAGGCACGAGCAAGCCAGAGAGTGCTGGAACACATTAGCAAACTATAGATGATGTTGAAAAACACTAGAGGGGGGGTGAATAGGGTTTTATGATATTTTTAATAAATTATTTAAGCAAACAACCACAAAAAGATTGGAGAAGGAGGCAAAATGTTTAGAGTGGTTCTACCCTTAGCAAATACTAAGGGAGTCAGTCCACTACCCGATTGTTCCCAATCGGGATTTTGAAAGCAATTGTATTTTATTACCTCGCAACGATATTACATAAGATACAACTACCTTCACAACCCTTAGGATAGCCTTCACCTAGAAGTAGTCCCACAAACCTTGAAGCAGCCTTCCTCGAAGTAACTCCAAGCTCCCCCTTGAAGTAGCCTTCCTCTTGAAGTAGCTTCCTGTTGAGACAACCTTCTTGAAGTAATCCTAAGTCCACTGAGCTACCTTCACCACCTGAAGAAGCTCCAACAACTTCCTTTCCGCAGCCTCCAACCTAGGAGTAGCAAAGGAGAACAAAATACAATAGAAGAACAAGATTGGAAGAAAGAAACAATGTTACCAATTGAGTACAACGCTTTGATCCTATATCAAGCGTATTGATCTCCTATCCACTGTGGATGAACGTGGTAGTGTGGTGGCTAGGAGATACTAGGCTATAGGACATTAATGTAGAGCTCAAAGAAACAGATTGCAAGTGTAGCTCAGCTTGTTGCTCACTAAGAATGAATCTCAAGTGTAATTGTATGCACAAGTGATTGCAAGTTGGTTGCAAGTTGGTTCTTTGGGTGTCCTAAGGCATGTCTTATTTATAGGAATGACCTACTGGTGCTTAGGGACGTTCTAGACACTTTCTAGGGTGTTCTTAGTACTCAACTAGCTGTTAGGTGTCCACTAATTACATTGCAACAGCTAGTTGTTTATTGCTGAAAAGTGCAGTTCCAGAACCTTTCTCGGTCGAGAAGTTTGTCGACCGAGTGTCTCTCGGTCGAGAACTTCGTCGACTGAGGGAAAGTCTGGAGTAAGTGTATTGCAACGTTCAACTCAACTGCCAACCACTTTTTCCCACCAAGTCTAACGGTTATAGAACCTGCTCGAAGGATGGACTCAGGTGATTCTCGGTCGAGAAGATGTTCGACCGAGTGTGTCTCGGTCGAGAAGTACGGTCTCTCCGGCACTGACGGTCATCAACGACATTCCTTTCAACGACATTGCTGCCGGAGATCGCTATCTCAAGCTATCCTCAATGACCCCTCTTCCTCGACGGTCGGTGGACGTCAACGACTTCATCACCATCGTCAATTTAGATGAGCTCTTTGAGGTGCAACATCTTTCAGAATTCCTTACTCCATCCTTCTGCTCCTACTCCTCCCAAGCCGTAAATGAATTCTTTGCCAACCTAACCACAAATCCTGACCATGCTCATTCTTTTTCTTCTATGGTTAGTGGGTTTGGTTTTCACTTTTCTGAGGAGGATGTTCTTAATATGTTAAACATAGATGTAGAAGAATATAAGGGGTTTATTGATCTAACCACTGGAAATCCTCTTAATAAGCTATCCCAAGATGACACCACCGTTAGTTTGAGTGATATTAAGAAAACCATTTTTCTACCCAACACATCTTGCCATGAAGAAAGGGGCACCTATTATGCAATTAATCTAAAACCTGAAGCTAGGATAGTAAACCTAATTGTTTCCACCAATATTTATCCTAGAGCTAACAAATCAGAGGTACCTACCTTTCGTATGTATCTCATTTATGCCATTCTAAGTAGCATACCTGTAAATTTCATTCGCCTTATTCTAAAAAATATGGTTGAATTTATTGGAAATCCTCCCTATGCCGACTTTATTTGTCAAATTACCCAACATTGTCTTAAGAAGAGCCTTGAGGACCTAGGTTTTAAATGCGATAGGAAACCTAAAAAAATTACTAGAAATACAGTTGAGAAAATGGGTATTGAGTTTGGACATAAAAGGGCTAGGGCTGAAGGGGAGCCATCCACTCAAGATATTCCTCCACCTCCTACTATTCCTAGCCAACCCATTGATCACCTATCCAATAACATTACCCTACTTAACTGGAGCTACCTATCATTTAGCAAGACAAATGGACTATACTCATCATGCCATGACCTACATCAACCAAAGAATGCAAACTCTCACTCCAAATGAACCTGACAACTATCCTTATTTCCGTTATCCTGGTCCTCTCTACCCTTACAATCCATCTCACAACTACTCTCAAGTTCCACCTCCACCATCACTTGACCTCTCCCACACCCAATTCTCACCAATGCAACTTCAAGATATTGCTGCTCACTTTCGTTTTGATCATGTACCCACCTTCTTGGAAGCTTATGCCCTCACCAAGACAGGTGCACTTGACTGACAATCATTGGTGAAGTACTATGGTGTTGATCCTTTCCTTGGAAAGGATCCCGAGGTTGATGTCATTCTGAGATCTTTTCAGTGAGGTGTAATTATGTAGTGAGATGATTGTAATCACTTTGTAATGGACTATTTTTCTTTTATGTACTTGAGCTTGTTGTTATCATGATAATAAAAAGTGATTACCTTGTGGCTTGCATTGGACATTTCTTATCTTTGTTTTTCAAATTTGAGTATCATATTGAGGGGGAGCATCATATTCAGGGGGAGTACTAATAATAAATTATCATGATTGGCTATCTTTTTGAAATGACAAAGGGGGAGAAGTAATATAAATCAAAAACAAAATTATATAACTCAAAATCAAATGAGTTTCATAATCTCATGGCTACACAAACAAGAAGAATACTTACAGCTTTTGCATTCAATTGGGCTAATTTTACCGTATTTGCATCCCATGTAGCATACTCCGTTTGAGGAAGAGTGTAGGTATTTGAAACCATTCTCCAAAGATCCCAACTGATCCCTTGAAAGTAGAATTGCATCCTCCTCTTCCAATAGTTGTAGTTGGTGCCATCAAATGGTGGAGGCCGAGCTACAAGTGTTCCTTCCAAGTTGAGGTTGTTTAGTACTCCATCACCTATTTTCTTCAAGACTTGTTAAAGTTCCTTGAAGCGTGCTCTGATACCAATTGAAAAACACCAGAGGGGGGGTGAATAGGGTTTTATGATATTTTTAATAAATTATTTAAGCAAACAACCACAAAAAGATTGGAGAAGGAGGCAAGGTGTTTAGAGTGGTTCCACCCTTAGCAAATACTATACTAAGGGAGTCAGTCCACTACCCGGTTGTTCCCAACCGGGATTTTGAAAGCAATTGTATTTTATTACCTCGCAAGGATGTTACATAAGATACAACTACCTTCACAACCCTTAGGATAGCCTTCACCTAGAAGTAGTCTCACCAACCTTGAAGCAACCTTCCTCGAAGTAACTCCAAGCTCTCCCTTGAAGTAGTCTTCCTCTTGAAGTAGCTTCCCGTTGAGACAACCTTCTTGAAGTAATCCTAAGTCCATCGAGCTACCTTCACCACCTGAAGAAGCTCCAACAACTTCCTTTCCGCAGCCTCCAACCTAGGAGTAGCAAATGAGAACAAAATACAATAGAAGGAACAAGATTGGAAGAAAGAAACAATGTTACCAATTGAGTACAGCGCTTTGATCCTATATCAAGCGTATTGATTTCGTATCCACTGTGGATGAACGTGGTAGTGTGGTGGCTAGGAGATACTAGGCTATAGGACACTAATGTAAAGCTTAAAGAAACAGATTGCAAGTGTAGCTCAGCTTGTTGCTCACTAAGAATGAATCTCAAGTGTAATTGTATGCACAAGTGATTACAAGTGATTGCAAGTTGGTTGCAAGTTGGTTCTTTGGGTGTCTTAAGGCATGCCCTATTTATAAGAATGGCCTACTAGTACTTAGGGACGTTCTAGACACTTTCTAGGGTGTTCTTAGTACTGAACTAGCCGTTAGGTGTCCACTAATTACATTGCAACGGCTAGTTGTTTATTGTTGAAAAGTGCAGTTCCAGAACCTTTCTCGGTCGAGAACTTCGTCGACCGAGGGAAAGTATGGAGTAAGTGTATTGCAACGTTCAACTCAACTCCCAACCACTTTTTCCCACCAAGTCTAACGGCTATAAAACCTGCTCGAAGGATGGACTCAGGTGATTCTCGGTCGAGAAGATGTTCGACCGAGTGTGTCTCGGTCGAGAAGTAGTTTGACCGAGGGAGTCCTTGTTTTAGTGTATCTAGACATGTATTAAGTGTATGTATCAAAGTGCCATTGTGATGCTATCATAGGGGATGACCTATCTGGATAGGGAAGATCTAAACGCTTGATTTACATGATATCTAAGTACTTGTACATTATATATTTGTATAAGTTTACTTTGATTACAATCATGAAAATAAGGCAATTTGAGCATATAGATCTTCCAAACTTAGCTATCCACCACCTTTGAATTCTTGTTCCTGAAATACTCAAATAACAAGTTAGAACCACAAGAATGAAATGTTTGTCTATCATCAAAACAAAGGGTTTAATAATGATCAATTTAGCCAACAGATGTAGCCGGATAAAGAGACCAACGTCTGAAGTAGAAAGCAACAAAAAATCTCCAAGATGAACAACAATAACAACATGAAGCTCCGTCATACACATGTAAGTCACCAAAAGTATCATCATCATCTCATTATATTATATAATCGTCCTTGTAACAAGTGTCAAAGTCCAGAGAGTGCTAGGTCACAGTCGCAACAGATGTGTGCAAGACACTTACAAAGAGTCAACGTGCAAATAGAACACGGACAATAGTAGTGTAAACTCATAAAGCAACAAAGTAAATGTGCTAATCATAGCCCAAGTAGCAACAATGATGTCACCAGACAAAAAATCAACAATAGATAACACAAGTAAAGTAGTAGCAGTAATCAGGTGATATGATGGTGAATAAGAGTAATTATAGCAGCAGAAAGATCATCATAGCAACAACAAAAGTAGCATGAAGGATCTGCATAGCAGTGAAAGGATCCACATAGAAGCAAAGAAACACTACACAATAGCACCAAAAAGTAGTATGAAGATCCATATAGCAGTAAAAGCACATCACACAGTAGCAACAAAAGTAGCATGAATATTCATATAGCAGTGGACCTAAAGTCTTCTTCTTTCTTCTTCTCTCATCCATCTCATCTCTTCCCTCTACTCTTCATCTTCTATTCTCCCTCTCACGCCAACCACGAAAAGAGTCAAGAGAGTGGTTGGAGCAAAGAGTAAAAAAAATGGTAGAGGTAGGGTTGTATAGGCATATATGTGGAGGAGGTAACCGATAATATGAGTCAATATGCAACATGACCCGATTACATACATCTGGGTAGAAAAATAAATAGATCCTTTTACGGCCTGAAAAGAGCCCCTGTAATTTTTTTTTGGACAAGGTAAAAAAATCGTAGGATCAATTGGTTCAATATGTATATGGGATGGAACAAGGATTGAGGAGGTAGGCAAAAAGTAAGTAAGGCTGAAAAGACCGGGGGTGTTTAAAATTGCTGAAAAGGGAAGATAATTGTTGCTGGTTAGAAAAGGATAGAAGCACGCCATATATAGAATCTTCCACCATGAGTAAATGATGTAGGACAATAAAATGTAGCAACAGAAATTAGCAGACATGCTGTGTCGATGAAAAGACACGCGGTGTCTGATATTACAGTATCAACAGTCAAAACCGGCAAAAAGTAGGCGATACACTGTGTCGTAGAGTGACACGCCGTGTCAGTTGACATAGCTCAGGGCAGTAAGGCAACAACACGTCGTGTTTTATATCGACACGCCTTGTAGGTTGCGCGACAGAAAATGTTAGTTAAGCAGTAACACGTCGTGTCTCGTATCGTGACAACAGATTTTTCGAAGTAGATGCACGTCGACATGCCATATTTCAAGGCAACACGTCGTGTTGTTTTGCTGAATCTCGGAGCAGAAGTAGGTGACACGTCGCGTCAAAAGATGACATGCCGTGTCAAAAGATGACACCCCGTGTCAAGGTACATGCAACACATCGTGTCTAAAAGTGACATGCCGTGACCGAAAGGGGCGAACGAAGTCACGAATAAAGCAGATCTCCGCCAACATGTTGTGTCAAGCAGCGGCACGCCGCACCGACACAAACAGTAGAAGAAATCCCTCAGATTCAACACCAAAAGATGAATTTTTCTTTTCTGATCTCCACCATATCAATATAGGGGAGATATATCTCCAAAAATTACTAGAAAGGAGAGATCTTTATCTCAGATTTGGGACTAGATCTCAATTGTTTCATAGATGACCAAGACGGTAGAAATATGCAAATATGTAGATGACATCGGTTTAGATCTACAAAGATTAGATGATGGTGGTGTAGATCTACAACAGTTTAGATGAAGACGACAAGTAGGATAGATCTGGCGGCTCCAAAGGCAGCAAATCATGGCAGTGGCATGGCGGCCCATGTAGATCAACAACTTCAAAGCGGATGATTTTGTTGTTGAAGAGGGAGACGGGCTCATGGAGACGGCTCCTATAAGTAAGGATGGGAATAAAACAAATCTCCGCCAACACGTCGTGTTAAGCAACGACACACCTGTAGACGGTGAACAGTAGCAGAAAACCCCCATATTCAGTAGTAAAAGATGGATCTTTTCTTCCAGATCTCCATCATATCAATATAGGGGAGACATATCCCTAAAATCACCAGAAAGGAGAGATCTTTATCGCAAATTTGGGACTAGATCTTAATAGATGCATAGATGATCAAGACGGTAGAAATCTGCAAAAATGTAGATGACCGCGGTGTAGATTTACAAAGATAAGATGACGGTAGTGTAGATCTACAACAGACTAGACGAAAACGACGAGTAGGATAGAGCTGACGGCTCTAAAGGCAGCAAATCATGGCAGTGGCTTGGCGGCCCATGTAGATCTAGTAGCAACAACTTCAAAGCGGATGATTTTGTGGTTGAAGATGGAGATGAGCTCATGGAGACGGTTCCAAAAAGAAGGATGGGAAATCCCTGTGGGCAGCCTGGCAACGCCTAGCGGTGGCGGTCGCCCGCCAGGGGAGGTAACTCTCCTTTGTGCTCTCTCTCTCTTAGGGTTGGGGCGACACGAGAGAATTTGCTTTGATACCATGTGAAAAAGCGATATGGGTGGGGAAATTTCCAACATGTAGGTTTTCTTATTGATAGGAGGCAGCCCCCCCTTTCCTATATATAGGATCAGGGGGAAGCATACAAACACAAGACAAACCTTAATGGGCCAATACACAACTAGGCTCGTATTACATATAGACTAAAACAACTTAAGTAAAATAGACTAAAACAATTTAAATAAATACTCTCTAACAAGGAGAAATCCTTCCTCAAAGAAGGTTGTAACAGATAAAAAGGAGTAACACAACTCTGGATCTAAGTAAATGAAGCTGGGATTAAATGAGCAAACCAAGCAACTACATATATCTTGACCTAAAGTTGGCATAAAGACATGTTTGATCCACCAAAACTCTTAATTAATAAAGCCCATTGAAGTCATTCGATGCTTTAGTTCTATTTATTAGCTTGAGGACAAGCTAGATTTTAAGTTTGGGGGGTTGATAACATCCAATTTTGTGGATGTTTCATGCCTATGTTTGACCTTAATTTCCATCCTTAGCACAGGATTAACATAAGTTTCTTTTATTTTCTTCATACTTTCCTTCTATTACTTAATTAGGTCGTAACTACTCTATTTATGTAGATAAACATCGATTAATGATCATGTTTCAACTACCGATGGTTTGGGCCAGTTTGCAATCAACAAATTCGCTCTACTACAGGCTCGCCATCGGTTGCCACAACCGTTGGCATCACCTGACCAACCTTCCGATGGCGTTAGATACTCTACAGACTGAGGGAACCACCAACCCGACCACCCATCGATTTTTCCAACCGCTGGCCACGCTATGGTTGCTTTCCGAAGGCGGGACATAAACCTTTACCACCGAGGGTGAAATGGAATCCCCTCTCTCGATGACCGCCAGCCCGACAAATCTAAGGATCGCATGTTGAAGGCCCTCCACGGTGGATGTGTCAGCCACTCCACCTTCCAAAGGTAGGATTGTGCTAGATGTCTTCAGAAGAACGAACTAAAGGACTCATCTACCGATGGATGGTCTGGTCCTTAGAAAGGACAGTAGGTCAACCACCGGCCTTCCGATTGCAGGCAAGGTGTACACAACTTGATGGTTCGGCAACGCGTTGCAAACCGATGGTTGTTTGATACATCACCTTTTGATGGTACCGATGGTTATTTGATACATTGCCGTTCGATGGTGGTTGTGATACCTTCATCCGAACCGATGGTTTCCCTGTTTCTTGGAACTGATGGAAAGCCAATCATTTATCTTTTGATGATGGAAGTCGAAGGTGATACTGACTTGGCTTTCGATGGTTACTTAGTAATCACAACTCGATGGTGTTCGACCTATGGTCAGTTGGGCAGATAGCCCAACTGATTAAAGAACATGAAACCAATTAAATTGCTATTATACCATTTACTAACTTTATTCTTTGTACATTAAGATAATAAAGTAAAAGTAAGGTAAATTTAGGAAGATGACAAAACATCAGAAACTAAAACGTAATTAGAGGAAATTAGAAAAACAATGATGATTAATTGTAGGAAAATTTAGAAGAGCTTGGGTTTCCTCCCAAGAAGTGCTAATTTATAGTCTTAAGCTTGATTTTCTCTGTGATCTTCTTTAGTCCTCTAGTGGTGATGGGGGTGGTTCCTCGAGCTGAATCTCGACTCTCCGAGTGAAAGCCTCATCTTCATAGAATCTTTTCACCTTGTGTCCATTCACAAGGAAGTGTCCAGACTTCTCACTGAATAACTCCATCATACCTGACAGGTAAATTTTGGTTACCGTGAATGGTACAAACCACCTTGACCGAACCTTTTCAGGAAAGTGTCTTAGGTTTGAGTTAAACAACATAACTTTGCCCACTTCATTAACATCTTTTCTTTTTAGGTAGGCATCATGCCCCACCTTGATCGTCTACTTATAAATGCTTGCGTTTTCATATACATGTAGTCTAAGTTCCTCCAACTCTTGTAACTGCAAGAATCCCTTCTTGCTTGCTAATTCTGAGCATGTTGAGGAATTTAATAGCCCAAAAGGCTTTGTGCTCGAGCTCAACCGACGAGTGGCACACCTTGCCATAAATTAATCTATAGGGTGTTGTCCCTATAGGAGTTTTATAGGTTGTGGGATATGCGCAGAGGGTATCATCTAGCTTCATTGCCCAATCTTTTCTTGTGCGGCCCACATCCTTTTCAAAAATTTGCTTTATTTGCCTATTAGAGACTTCAACTTGTCCTGATGTCTGTAGATGATACGGGGTAGCAATTTTGTGTTTCACCCATATTTTCTCAACAATGCCTCAAATTGACTTTTCCTGAAATGAGATCTCCTGTCACTGATGACAATGTGTGGGACCTCGTATCTAGGGAAGATCACTTTCTCGAATAACCTAATTACAACCTTGGAAACACAAGTGGGAGTAGTCACGACTTCCATCCACTTGGAAACGTAGTTGACTAAAACTAGGATATACGGATTGCTGTACTATAAGGGGAAGGGTCCCATAAAATCAAATCCCCCAACAGACATCAAAGATTTTCACCTCTATCCAATCGGAAAGAGGCATGCCATTTGTTGTGGAGATATTTCCAGTGCATTAGCACTCTGTGAACGTATGCCGCAAAGCTGCTTGCAATGCAGCATGTGTGAAGGTTCAAGACCTCTCACCCTTTTATTAATAGAACTGGAGAAATTACATAGAGGTCCAACAATATATAGAAATTACAAATAATAGAATATAAAGAGATATATTAACACTCCTCAAGCTGGAGCGTACACATCATGTATGCCCAACTTTTGTTGCAAAAGCTCTGAAATGTTGCTGGACTCAATGGCTTTGGAGGACATCTGCAAGTTGATCTTCAGATTTGACATACTGAGTCACCACCTTGCCATTCTTAATTGATCTCTGATGAATTGGCAGTCAACCTCTATATGTTCAGTGCGCTCGTGTAAGACTGGATTCTTGGCAATGTAGATAGCAGCCTGATTGTCACATCTGAGCTCTATGGGAGATGAAACAGAAATCTTTAACTCAGAAAGTACAGATTGAACCACTGCAACTCGCAACAGGCATGAGCCATTGCTCGATACTCAACTTCTGTGCTTGATCTAGCCACAACATTCTGCTTTTTACTTTTCCAGGTGATAAGGTGATTTCCCAGAAGGCTAAAAACGTGCAATACCCAGAAGTAGACCTCCTGTCATTCAGATTACCAGCCCAGTCTGCATCTGCATAACCAGTAAGAACAAGAGTAGACACAGGAGTCTTGGGTCTATAGTAGGTGATCCCCTTACCGGGTGCACCCTTCAAATATCTCAGAATATGACAGACTGCCATCCAGTGTGACTGTTGTGGTGAGCTCATATGCTGACTCACCACACCTACAAAAAAAGAAATGTCAGGGCGAGTAACTGTCAGGTATATCAGTTTCCCAACAATTTTCCTGTAGTAACCTGGATCTGGATAATCAATATCATTAGTCATCTCCTTCACATGATAGTCCATAGGAGTAGACACCGACCTGGATTCATTCATGCCAGCTTCCTGCAGTAAATCCATCACATATTTCCTCCGAGACAAATTAGTACCTGCATGAGATCTAAGTACTTCAATGCCCAGAAAATATCTTAGTTTGTCCATATCCTTTGTATGAAAGTGTCCCTGCAATCCTTCCTTCACACGTGATATGCCTGTAGAATCGCTGCTTGTGATAACTATATCATTAACATATACAACAATAATGATGGATCCAATAGAAGAGCTAAAATAAAATAAGGAGTGATCAGTCACAGAACGAGAGAAGCCCATCTTTAGTACAACATCACTGAACTTGTCAAACCAAGCTCTAGGAGATTGTTTCAACCCTTAGATGCCTTTCTTCAATCTACACACCTTGTGACACCCCCCCCCCCCCCCCCCGAGCAACAAAATCAGGAGGTTGCTCCATGTACACCTCTTCTTGTAGATCACCATGGAGAAAGGCATTCTTGACATCAAGCTGAAATAGAGGCCAGTCAAAGGTAGTAGCCAGAGAGATAAGAATCCGTACTGAATTCAGATGAGCGACTGGTGAAAAGGCCTCAAAGAAATTAACTCCATATGTCTGAGTATAACCCTTTGCCACCAGTGTAGCCTTCAACCTCTCAACTGAACCATCTGGATTATGTTAAACTGTGAATACCCATCTGCATCCCACAACATTTTCCCCTGGAGGTAAGTCAATCAGATCCCATGTGTTGTTTTATAGAAGAGCAGACATTTCCATATGCATCGCCTATTTCCAACCATTATCTTTCATAACATCAAGATGAGTTCTTGGAATGACCACATAATCAATCCCAAGAGCAAATGACCGGGTCTGCTTGGATAATTTCGACAAACAACACACATTTGCAATAGGATGTCGAATAGTACAGGAACGAGTACCTTTGCGAACAACAATGGGAACATCAAGGTCAGATGGTTCTGCAGAAATCTCTTGAGTAGAGGAAGTTGGGAAAGGCTCTGAGACTGGAGTCGCTACCTCCTCTGGATCCTGCCTGCCTCGTCTGCTATAAACATGTTGATATTGTTGTTGGCTACTCTTCTTGAATGACAGTATAGTCAGGAATGATAGGTGGCACTCTCTCACCGATGTCTGATGGTGGCACTCTCTCACTTTCACACAATTTGCTCCCCCTTACTGGGAACCATTGTATTGAAAAACGTTTTGAGCGGCCGCTTAATCGATCAAGAGCTCCAACCGCTTAATATTGCTGCTGAGCGCCCGCTTAGCATATTTACAAAAAAGGGCCGCCTTTTGCCCCCTTTTCCCCCTTTTTTGCCTGCTTTTTCCCTTTTTTTAAAATACTGTTGTAAACCTCTGACATGAAGTAAATTATATTGTCCAAGTATTATTGCCTATAATATATTAACCTTATATACATTAAATGTTCTATAATAAGTCTTAGTTCTAATTTAGAATGCATAATTTGTATGTAAGTCGTGATAATAGGTACTGCTGTAATGTATACAAGTAAATTACATGTAACTATTATCTAATTTAGAATGTATTTGGTTAAATATACTGCTGTAATCTATGACTACTGATGATATGCAAATATAAAAATAAGCTAGTAAGGTATCCATGATAAGTATATTGTTTACTGTTTAGCTATATCTACATGTGATGCAAATTCTTATATGATAAACATGTTGTTTACCGACCAAAAACATGTGATGCAGATTTTTGATTTATCATGCATTCAGGGTATTTTCTCCATGACAAATCTATTGTTTACTATATTATAGCTACAATCATTGTTTTATAGCTGTGTTATAAACTATTTGGGTGTTTTATATTGTTGAGTAGAGTGTTTAGATATATATAAAGTTCCAAAAAGTATAGAATTTATATACATGTATGTGTAATTTTGTATAAATTTATATAGAAAACTTAAACCCATTTTTTCAAAAATCGCCCGCTTACCGCTTAACCAGTCACAAGGTGTTGTCCTCATGCTTACCGCTTAACACTTTTTAAAACATTGCTGGGAAATATGGTGTGGATTCATGGAAAGCTACATCCCGAAACACAAATAAACGGCGGAGACTGGGACAATAGCACTTGTATCCTTTGCTAGTGTTGGAGTACCCAAGAAAGAGAGTCCTAATAGACCTATAGGGGATAATTTATCAGCCTTAGGATCAAAATTGTAGACAAATGAAGTACACCAAACACTCTGAGAGGAACAAGGAAAGGTTGATCTTTTGGACGTAAGACGGAAAAAGGAGTACGTCCTTGAAGCACCGAAGAGGGTTGCCTGTTGATTAGGAAACATGCAGTAAGTAAAACATCAGACCAGAACCTCTTAGGGACATTGGATTGAAATATAATAGTCCTGGTAATATCAAGAAGATGATGATTTTTACGCTCAACTATCCCATTTTGTTGGGGAGTGGTGTAGTAGCCTTCTTCTTCACCTCTAAGGTGCTGTGGACGACCTCCCTCCTCCAAAGGTGCAGGGGAGCATGAAAATATGGGGGGGTATGGGTGAAAACCTAGAAAACTAGGTTTCCAAGGTGGAATGAGAGTGGAATTGGTGGATGTTGAGCTAGAATGCAAAGGGATTGCACTAGGAGCTCAAAGAAGGAAGGTGGAAGCTTGGAGCAGTTGTAGGGGAGGCTATCCTTCGTGCCCCAGCCGCCACCTATGTATATATAGGTGGTGGAGAGGCACTAGGGTAAGCAGGGGTAGTTTAGGAAGTACAGTGTAAAAGTTTGGTAGGGTAGGCGGGTCAACACGGCCGTGGTAAGGGTAGTGTAGGACGGTCGTGGGGTGAGAATACGGTCGTGGTATTGAACTGGCGGTGATATGCTAAGTATGGTGGTGGCCACGACCGTGGCGGAGTACCACGGTCGTGGTGGGTGATAGGCACCACGGTCGTGTTGGGTAACACGACCGTTTTGGAGGAGGGGGGAGTGATCGTGGAGCAGCAACACGGTCGTTTTGGACTTCATCGGCCACGGTCGTGGCATCTTAGGGAAAAACCCTGTTGAACAGTTGATTCTTGGCCATAAATTCGTACGACCGTGGGAGGTGCCCACGACCGTTTTCCATTCTTCTGACCACGACCGTGCGGAGGGCCACGACCATGGTGTCTTCAATGGCCACGGCCGTGGGATTCTGAGGAAAAACCCTGTTGAGTCTGGCACTTCTTTGCCAAAAAAGACACGACCGTGGGGCTGTGCCCGCGGCCGTGGTGAGGCTTGCACCACTTGATTATCCTTCAAACTTCATCATTCTTGGATGTCTTTGCTTGGTGACGACTCTTGTCCATTGGAGGTAGGTTGAGGGAGATTTTGGGGCCTCCTTTGGACCTCCCCATGACCGGAGGAGCCCTAGAATTTCTTCTTTCTCTCTCTTCCATCTAAGGCATGGTCCAAGTACCTGAAAATAATGCAAAGAACGTCCATAAGCGCATTTGGCAGTGATAACCATATTGGGGAAATTAACTTGCAATCTACTATGTCTAGATGTGATAAAAGCACAAAACGACACAAGATGGAGCCCTAAAATAGGGCTACATCACCACCCCAAACTTAAAACATACTTGTCCTCAAGTATGCTCCAACTCAATCTCTTTTTTCAGTTCTTTTCAACAAAAACAAATGACAAATGCATAGCAATAGATAATTATTGAATACATAGTCTTGGGAGTGACTATGTGCATGTGTTTCACATCTCTCCTCTCCTCTTTCACAAACCATTCATGAACTGAGCACTGAGCACACAAACTTCAAATATAAAGCATAGAAACACAAGTTGTCCATATGTCCTTCATGTCATTCCGGGTAAACCGTTTCATGTTGGTGTTAATCAACGGTGACCAGGAATGTTGTTTCACTTTCATGCATTCACTCTTATGCTTCAAACCACACTAGATGACCCACTTGGCTGTGGAAAGGGTAAAGTGAGCTAGATTTAATGTTTTCTAGCTCAATGGGTATGAAAGAGGAAGAAAGGATTGTGTTAAGATTTGGAGTGCTTTTACACACTCATCTTTACTTTATTTGAATGCTCTTAAACATGAGCATCCTTTTATTTCATTTTTACTTTTTCTTTTTCTTTTCATTTTCTTTGCCCTTGGTGTAGATAGGGCATAAAGTGGATGGAGTGAAGCGGGGAGGTTGAGATGTGGCCACCCCAAACTTTTGTGGGTGGCCACGACTGATATGTGCGCTTTTGGCATCTTTTCATGAGGCGGAGAGGTATGAAGGTGGTGAAAGAATGGTCGGATCAAAGAGGGGTCATCAGTGTATTTTCCAACATAAGATTCCCTGCATGAAGGCTAATTCAACACTTCGCCAAGTGATATCACACCACATGATAGAATCAACATAACATTCATATTTCTACCAAGTGATTCCATTGGCTTTAAGCGCTTGTAGTTTGCTCAATTCATGATTCAACCAAAACATTCACAAACTTAAGAGATGTGTTACACATGTAAAAAGTCAACAAACAAGACCATAAAGCAATAAGATCTAAGAAAATAGCATGCATTTGTCACAAGATCAAAATATTTTATTTCAAACAGTGGAGATTAAGTCAAAACAAACTTTTAGAGCAAGAACATTCAAGTTTGGGCAAAATTGGCCAAAATGGTGTCAATTTGCATTAAATCACATCTAAACCTATTTTAGGGAATTTCAAAACATAACGCAGCAGATCCTAATTAAAATGCACAAGAAACTACAAAAACTACATGAAGATGCAATGCATGGTATGGAAGAGCAAAAAGGTCAATTTTTTTTGAAAATTAAGCAAAAATTGCATGAAACTAAACTACATGCTATGCACGATTGCAATGAACAGAGCAGTAACAAGAAAACTAAACTAAATGGCAAAGGTGGAACAAAATGACAATGAGAGAGATAGGGTGGTGCATACCGCCCTACCCACCCCAAACTTTAGAATCATGCTGTCCTCAGCATGAAATTATAGCTTAGGGTAGATAGGGGAAGTGTCATGGCTGTGGTGGTGGCTGATCTGGCATCTGGGGAGGATCTAGAGGAGCTGAGGATGGAGCTGAGCCTGGTGGAGGACGCTGGTAGTAATGCCCCCAGTAGTCGTCCTGGGGTGGAGGGTACGTCTCTGGATATCCAGCTATACCATCCCAAAAGTCTCCACCCCATTCAGGGTTTCTTGTTGCCCGGGCGTGGTGGTACTGATACAGGTGGTTGATCTGATGGTGCATCTGTTGTTGATCTTGCCACATGTACTGCTGGATAAGCTGCATATCACTCTGAGTCTTTTGAATACTCTCAAGGTGCGTCTGGATGGTTGCCATATCATAGGCGTTCCCCGAGGGCTGCTGCAGTTGGGATGTCCCTTCATCCCTCCTTGTCCTGCGGGGTTGCCTTTGTTCTTCCTCTTCTTGTCCCTTCCCTTGCACATTGGATTCATATATGTCTTCATGTGCGGCGGCGTTTGCCCTTGTATATGTCTCTCTCGGGTGTTCTTGCTGCCATTTCAATAATTTTTCCTTCAATCTAAAGAGAACTCCCAACGCGGATAGAAGTGGCATCGCGTGGTATGGCAGCTCCAGCTCAAAGTCCGACACACTAGTAGTGAGACAAATCATTCTGTTTTCCTTCATCTTAATAGTGTGCGAGCGCATCAGGTAGTTGAGGTCAACAAATTCTGCCTCAATTGCGTCTTGTAACCCAGAGAGATCATATCCTAACGCTAGTGCGATTGAAGTCACAAAGCCTCCCATAACAAATGGTTTTGAGCTCTTGTAGGGTACGAACTTCATATGGTCAATCAACAGTACGCCAAGGTCTAGTTACTTTTTGAGGTGCATCATTATCAAGACAAACATATCCTTTTGGGAAATGGAGCCTTGATTATCATATCTCCCCACAATTGTATTCGCCAAGACCTTCTGCACATAGCGGATCATCGGGTTGCTTATGGCGGCGGTTTTTGATCTACCTGCATCGTAAACACCGCTGCTTGTAATAGTCTTCCAGAAATAGGCATAGTCAAGATCTTCCTCCCTCTCTAACAAGCCGTCATCCATCTTCACGGCTTCTTCAGGACTTGCAGAAAAAATACCATTCAGTTCAGTAGATGTGAGGGTGTGCACGTTGCCCATCATGGCGAATTTGATTGCATCACAACCTCTCACTTTTATCATTTCAAGAGTGGCAAAAAATTCCCTGGTCAAAGCGACGTAGGCTGGTTGGGGTGTGAAAAGAATATCCCACAACCCTATTGTCTTCAAGTTTTCTTCCACTGCCGCCTTGATCTCTAGATCATCAATCACCTTCTCAGACCCATACTTAGTGGCAACGACTCGCCTTGTCATGCATTCAGGGTATATGAGATCAACCTTTTTCTGCCTGTGTCCTCTACCAAAGGACACTCTGCTGGTGCCTTGCCTAAGGTCTTTTCTCTATCTGCCTCCAGTTGGGCCAGAACATCATCTCCCTCGGGTTCAAGCGAGGAGGAAGAAATGGAGCTTGAGCCCGCGGGAGATGGTGTTCTCCAGCTGGAGGCAGATAGATCAAAGACCTTAGGCAAGACACCAGCAGGAGTGTCCTTTGGTAGAGGACACAGGCAGAAAAAGGTTGATCTCATATACCCTGAATGCATGACAAGATGAGTCGTTGCCACTAAGTATGGGTATGAGAAGGTGATGATCTAGGGATCAAGGCGGCAGTGGAAGAAAACTTGAAGACAATAGGGCTGTGGGATATTCTTTTCACACCCCAACCAGCCTACGTCGCTTTGACCCGAGAATTTTTTGCCACTCTTGAAAGGATAAAAGTGAGAGGTTGTGATGCAATCAAATTCACCATGATGGGCAACCGTGCACACCCTCACATCTACTGAACTGAATGGTATGTTTGCTGCAAGTCCTGAAAGAGCCGTGAAGATGGATGACGCCTTGTTAGAGAGGGAGGAAGATCTTGACTATGCCTATTTCTGGAAGACGATTACAGGCAGCGGTGTTTACGATGCAGGTAGATCAAAAACCGCCGCCATAAGCAACCCGATGATCCGCTATGTACAGAAGGTCTTGGCGAATACAATTGTGGGGAGATATGATAATTAAGGCTCCATTTCCCAAAAGGATATGTTTGTCTTGATAATGATGCACCTCAAAAAGTACCTAGACCTTGGCGTACTGTTGATTGACCATATGAAGTCCGTACCCTACAAGAGCTCAAAACCATTTGTTATGGGAGGGTTTGTGACTTCAATCGCACTAGCGTTAGGATATGATCTCTCTGGGTTACAAGACGCAATTGAGGCAAAATTTGTTGACCTCAAATACCTGATGCCCTTTGTTAGAGGACACAGGCAGAAAAAGGTTGATCTCATATACCCTGAATGCATGACAAGATGAGTCGTTGCCACTAAGTATGGGTCTGAGAAGGTGATGATCTAGGGATCAAGGCGGCAGTGGAAGAAAACTTGAAGACAATAAGGCTGTGGGATATTCTTTTCACACCCCAACCAACCTACGTCGCTTTGACCCGGGAATTTTTTGCCACTCTTGAAAGGATAAAAGTGAGAGGTTGTGATGCAATCAAATTCACCATGATGGGCAATGTGCACACCCTCACATCTACTGAACTGAATGGTATGTTTGCTGCAAGTCCTGAAAGAGCCGTGAAGATGGATGACGACTTGTTAGAGAGGGAGGAAGATCTTGACTATGCCTATTTCTGGAAGACGATTACAGGCAGCGGTGTTTACGATGCAGGTAGATCAAAAACCGCTGCCATAAGCAACCCGATGATCCGCTATGTACAGAAGGTCTTGGCGAATACAATTGTGGGGAGATATGATAATCAAGGCTCCATTTCCCAAAAGGATATGTTTGTCTTGATAATGATGCACCTCAAAAAGTACCTAGACCTTGGCGTACTGTTGATTGACCATATGAAGTCCGTACCCTACAAGAGCTCAAAACCATTTGTTATGGGAGGGTTTGTGACTTCAATCGCACTAGCGTTAGGATATGATCTCTCTGGGTTACAAGACGCAATTGAGGCAGAATTTGTTGACCTCAACTACCTGATGCGCTCGCACACTATTAAGATGAAGGAAAACAGAATGATTTATCTCACTACTAGTGTGCCGGACTTTGAGCTGGAGCTGCCATACCACGCGGTGCCACTTCTATCCGCGTTGGGAGTTCTCTTTAGATTGAAGGAAAAATTATTGAAATGGCAGCAAGAACACCCGAGAGAGACATATACAAGGGCAAACGCCGCCGCACATGAAGACATAGCTGAATCCAATGTGCAAGGGAAGGGACAAGAAGAGGAAGAACAAAGGCAGCCCCGCAGGACAAGAAGGAGGGATGAAGGGACATCCCAGCTGCAGCAGCCCTCAGGGAACGCCTATGATATGGCAACCATCCAGACGCACCTTGAGAGTATTCAAAAGACCCAGAGTGATATGCAGCTTATCCAGCAGTACATGTGGCAAGATCAACAACAAATGCACCATCAGATCAACCACCTGTATCAGTACCACCACGCCCAGGCAGCAAGAAACCCCGAATGGGGTGAAGACTTTTGGGGTGGTATAGCTGGATATCCAGAGACGTACCCTCGACCCCAGGACGACTACTGGGGGCATTACTACCAGCGTCCTCCACCAGGCTCAGCTCCATCCTCAGCTCCTCCTCTAGATCCTCCCCAGATGCCAGATCAGCCGCCACCACAGCCATGACACTTCCCCTATCTACCCTAAGCTTTAATTTCATGTTGAGGACAACATGATTCTAAAGTTTGCGGTGGGTAGGGCGGTATGCACCACCCTATCTATCTTATTGTCATTTTGTTCCACCTTTTCCATTTAGTTTAGTTTTCTTGTTACTGCTTTGTTCATTGCAGTCGTGCATAGCATGTAGTTTAGTTTCATGCAATTTTTGCTTAATTTTCAAAAAATTTGACCTTTTTGCTCTTCCATACCATGCATTGCATCTTCATGTAGTTTTTGTAGTTTCTTGTGCATTTTAATTAGGATCTGCTGCGTTATGTTTTGAAATTCTCTAAAGTAGGTTTAGATGTGATTTAATGCAAATTGGCGCCATTTTGGTCAATTTTGCCCAAACTTGAATGTTCTTGCTCTAAAAGTTTGTTTTGACTTAATCTCCACTGTTTGAAATAAAATGTTTTGATCTTGTGACAAATGCATGCTACTTTCTTAGATCTTATTGCTTTATGGTCTTGTTTGTTGACTTTTTACATGTGTAACACATCTCTTAAGTTTGTGAATGTTTTGGTTGAATCATGAATTGAGCAAACTACAAGCGCTTAAAGCCAATGGAATCGCTTGGTAGAAATATGAATGTTATGTTGATTCTATCATGTGGTGTGATTCACTTGGTGAAATGTTGAATTAGCCTTAATGAAGGAAATCTTATGTTGGAAAATACACTGATGACCCCTCTTTGATCCGACCATTCTTTCACCACCTTCATACCTCTCCGCCTCATGAAAAGATGCCAAAAACGCACATATCAGCCGTGGCCACCCACAAAAGTTTGGGGTGGCCACATCTCAACCTCCCTGCTTCACTCCATCCACTTTATGCCCTATCTACACAAAGGGCAAAGAAAATGAAAAGAAAAAGAAAAAGCAAAAATGAAATAAAAGGATGCTCCTGTTTAAGAGCATTCAAATAAAGAAAAGATGAGTGTAAAAGCACTCTAAATCTTAACGCAATCCTTTCTTCCTCTTTCATACCCATTGAGCTAGAAAACATTAAATCTAGCTCACTTTACCCTTTCCATAGCCAAGTGGGTCATCTAGTGTGGTTTGAAGCATAAGAGTGAATGCATGAAAGTGAAAAAACACTCCTGGTCACCGTTGATTAACACCAACATGAAACGGTTTACCCGGAATGACATGAAGGACATATGGACAACTTGTGTTTCAATGCTTTATATTTGAAGTTTGTGTGCTCAGTGCTCAGTTCATGAATGGATTGTGAAAGAGGAGAGGAGAGATGTAAAACACATGCACGTATTCACTCCCAAGACCATGTATTCAATAATTATCGGTTGCTATGCATTTGTCATTTGTTTTTGTTGAAAAGAACTGAAAAGAGAGATTAAGTTGGAGAATACTTGAGGACAAGTGTGTTTTAAGTTTAGGGTGGTGATGTAGCCCTATTTTAGGGCTCCATCTTGTGCTTTTTTGTGCTTTTATCACATATAGACATAGTAAATTGTAAGTTAATTTCCCCAATATGGTTATTACTGCCAAATGCGCTTATGGACGTTCTTTGCATTATTTTCAGGTACTTGGACCATGCCTTAGATGGAAGAGAGAGAAAGAAGGAATTCTAGGGCTCCTCCAGTCATGGGGAGGTCCAAAGGAGGCCCCAAAATCTCCCTCAACCTACCTCCAATGGCCAAGAGTCGTCACCAAGCAAAGACATCCAAGAATGATGAAGTTTGAAGGATAATCAAGTGGTGCAAGCCTCACCACGGCCGTGGGCACAGCCCCACGGTCGTGTCTTTTTTGGCAAAGAAGTGCCAGACTCAACAGGGTTTTTCCTTAGAATCCCACGGCTGTGGCTATTGAAGACACCATGGCCGTGGCCCTCTGCACGGTCGTGGTCAGAAGAATGCAAAACGACCATGGGCACCTCCAACGCTCGTGCGAATTTATGGCCAAGAATCAACTGTTCAACAGGGTTTTCCCCCAAGATGCCACGACCGTGGCCGTGGCCGATGAAGTCCAAAACGACCGTGTTGCTGCTCCACGATCACTCCCCCTCCTCCAAAACGGCCGTGTTACCCAACACGGCCGTGGTGCCTATCACCCACCACGACCGTGGTACTCCGCCACGGCCGTGGCCACCACCATACTTAGCATATCACCGCCAGTTCAATGCCACGACCGTATTCTCACCCCACGACCATCCTACACTACCCTTACCACGGCCGTGGCACACCAACACGGCCGTGTTGACCCTCCTACCCTACCAAACTTTTACACTGTACTTCCTAAACTACCCCTGCTTACCCTAGTGCCTCCCCACCACCTATATATACATAGGTGGCGCCTGGGGCACGAAGGATAGCCTCCCCTACAGCTGCTCCAAGCTTCCACCTTCCTTCCTTGAGCTCCTAGTGCAATCCCTTTGCATTCTAGCTCAACATCCACCAATTCTACCCTCATTCCACCTTGGAAACCTAGTTATCTAGGGTTTCACCCATAACCCCCCATATTTTCATGCTCCCCTGCACCCTTGGAGGAGGGAGGTTGTCCACAGCACCTTGAAGGTGAAGAAGAAGGCTACTACACCAAGCTCCATGGTGTTTCTACCTCTTCTTCCCCTTTCTTTTACTCTTTCTTTGACTATGTATAGCTAAGCCCCTTGTGGTGGGCTGTTTAGGCTTAAATTGTGACTTTGATACCATGTTGGGGAAAAGTTGTTTGTAATGAACTCAATTTATATCTATGATGATTGCCTCTTGGTTCTATCTCTTTTCCTATTTTATTGAATGTGGTTTGTGCTCTTCAATGAATTACTTGCTTTGAGATTTTGATGACACTTAGCTTCTACGAGGATTTGGAGTATATGTGGCAATCTTAGGAATGGCTCCTAGGTCCAATTAGTGGATCCCTAGCTAGCCCCCTTTGTTCCTACATATACATCCCCCCTCCTACAAGTGAGTGAGAGATCTAAGTAGCTAGTGTGAGTGAGAGTGATGCAATTTCCTAGGGCCTTCTAAAGGCTAGAGTGGCTAGTGGCATGAGGTCAAATACCCTCATCTCTACTCCCATCTCTACCCTCAACCCTCAATTGCTCACTATCACTTACCCTAGAAACCTAGATTTGGTTAATCCCATTAGAATTACACCTAACCCTAGTCTTCTACTAGTAGTATCAGGTACATTCTAATGGTATTGGTCTTATTGTTTGGTTTGGTAATCTAGATGTGGAGTGAGAACCATGCTTGTCTAACTATCTTCCCCAACTAATATCAAAGTTACATCCCCCAAACGGCCCGCCTACCCTAATCAACTTGTTAAAACCCAAACTGCTTTGCTCGCTTGTTAATGCTAGTCTAGTTTAATTGCTTTAGCTTAACTTAGTCAATTGCTTAGCTCTGTTCTCTAGTGTTAATTTCGGCCTTTGCTCTTGTTAGTGGTTAACTTAGCTTCTCAATTTCTTCTTGCTTGTTTGGTCTAGTGTAGCTTGCTCTTGCCCTTGCTTAGCTAGTATGTTAACTTAGTTTGCTAGTTTGCTTGTTCAAGATAGCTTAGGTTTAATCTTGCTTTTCTTACTTGTTCAATTAGCATAATCAACCATCAAACCCTTTTAAAACCCTCAAACCCTAATCTCCGCACTAGGAACATAGCCCACACTACCTAACTCTAGTGCCCATTCTATCCCTGTGGATCGACCCTATACTTGCCACCTTCCTAGACTACAACACGACCCCATGCGCTTGCGGGTGTAGTGTTTTAGCAGACGTAGGTGTGTTAGTTTAGGTTTATAAATATCGAAAGCAAAATCCCATCCCGTGCGTTCCGACCTCGTGGAGTGTATCTAACCACCCTAGTTGGCTGGTGTGTACGCCTCTAACGGAATCCACACCAAGCTTTCTAGGTGATTCAGTCCTATTTTAGGGCTTCATCTTGTGTCATATTGCATTTCAATCACATCTATATTTGCTAGATTACATGTTATTTCCCCCAATATGCTTATTTCTATCAAATGCACTTATGGAGGCTTTTTGCATGTTTTATAGGTACTTTGTCCACTACTTGATGGCATGGAAAGAAAATGATCCAATCTAGGGTTTCCTCAGGCTTGGAGGAGCCCAAAATGAGGCCAAAACCACTCCCAACCTACCCCAAGTGGTCAAAGAATGTTTTGAAGCAATACCCTCCATGGATGATCAAGTTCAATGCTCAAGTGCATGGGAGGGACACCAAAACGGCCGTGGTACTCCACCACGGTCGTGGTGGACATGCCCTAAGCACAAAAAATCACTGTAACTCCCAGAATTTGATGAATATGGCCAAAACGACCGTGGTGATCAATATGCCCGTGGCCATAGGTTCCCACCACGACCGTGGTGACCCCCCACGGCCGTGGCCATCCATGTACACCTCCCTGTGATCTCCACTTTTTAATTCCCACGACCGTGCCCATCCACCACGTCCGTGTTCTACCCTACCCACCACGGTCGTGGTGACCTACCACGGCCGTGCTACTCACAAAACCCACATAGTTTTCACTACTTTACCTATTTTACCCCTTTACCTATTTTACCCCTAACTTAACCCTAGACCCCCTAGATCTCTATATAAGCCCTATTGGCGGCTGGGGGACCAGGGGTTGGCTACTTAGAATCCCATTTTCGCCCCTTGTCACGTCCACTCCATTCCACTTCACCTCCACCTCAAATCCACTGCATTTCACCATTTCCACCACATAACCCCCCATATCTAAGCCTTCCATCCACTTCCCTCCATCATTCCACACCATTTCATCCAAGAAGAAGGAGGACGCCCTTGCAGCAACTGGAGAGAGGAGATCCCTCGTCTACACCGAGCTCCATGGCCACTTCTTCCTCTTTCTCCTTTCTTTTTGTATTTTCCATTGCCATGAGTAGCTAGGCCCCCTTGGGTGGGCTGTTTGGGGTCAAAAATGTTACTTTGATACCATGTTGGGGGAAAATGATATGTAAACATTATGATTTTGTTTGTCAATGATTATATTCTATTTCTATCTCATTCTCCATGGATTTCTTGTTGGTTTGTGTGTGAAATCACCTAGGAATTTAGGCAAATTGCATGTTGGTTTGTGTGTGAAATCACCTAGGAATTTAGGCAAATTGATTATATTTGCCCCTAAGTCCAATTCTTGGATCCCTAGGTTGCCTCCCATCTTCCTACATCCTAATCAATCTCCCTAAACCTAAGTGAGAGATCTAAGTAGCTAGATTAGATAATTCTAGTGCAATTAGCATGGAGCCTTCTCAAGGTTAGAATGTGGGGGAATTGGGGTCCAAAATCCTAATTTCACCTCTCCATTCCTACCCTCAGCCCCTAATTGCCCTAGGAATGCCTAATCTAGAAGCCTAGACTTGATTAGACTCTGTTTGAATGGAACCTAATCCCTAACCCAATTGAGCCTCGTAAGGGTAGTAGGGGGTGTTAGGGACTAGTTCCCCTATATACAACCTAGCATATCCATGGCCAGTTAGTAGCTTTGGTTAATTCATTAGACTCTAACTTGTTGTTTGGTTTGGATAATCTAAATAGAATCATAATGTTCATATGTCACCCCCCAACTTAAGTGATAAGTTCATACCCCTAAACAACCCATACCTCTCTTTATTGCTTAAAACCCTAGTTTTGTGCTTGCTTAGCTTAGTTAGCTCGTTCCTTGCTCAGTTAGCTTCTTGCTTTGTTCTTGCCTTGTTCATGTTAGTTTAGCTCTTTAATTGCTCTTTTGCTTCTCCCTTGCTTGCCTTAGTGTAATTTGCCTTTTTATACCTAGCTTAATCCTTTCTTGCCTGTTTAACTTTAATCTAGTCTAGGGTTAACTTAGATTTCATTCTTGCCTTTAATTGCTTGTTTGTCCATAATAGTTTAACAATCAAAACAACCTTCAAACCCTTAACCCTGGTCTCCGCAGTAGGAACCTAGCCAAACTAACCTAGCTCTAGTGCCCCCTCTTTTCCTTGTGGATCGACCCTATACTTGCCAGCTTCCTATACTACGACATGACCCCGTGCGCTTGCGGGTGCAGTGTTTTGGTAGACGTAGGTAGCCAGTTTAGGTTTTATAAATTTTGAAAGTGAATCCACACGTGCGCTTCCGTCCGCGGGGTTGCATCTATTCAAAACTCCAAATTGAGTAGTGTGTAACACCATTGGAGGGAGCACACCAAGCTTTCTGGCGCCGTTGCCGGAGATTAGAGGCGCTCGGCCTAGCTAGTTAGTTTTTCTTTGATTTTTCCTACTGCCCTCATCATTGCTATTCTTTATTCATTACTTTTTGCATTCTTTGTTTATATTGGTTTGCTAACTTGCTTTCTTTTGTTTGGTTGTGCCTTGTGCATGTGACAAGCCACTCGGAGAAGACAAGATGGAAGGCCAAAATGCACAAACCCATCCATTACCTCCACCACCTCCATTGTCGCAACCTTCCTACCACTTTACCTTCCAACCTCAATTCCCTCCTCCACTACCCTACCTCCAAGGCTATCCTAAGCCTTACACACCACCACCACCACCATTGCCACAACCCTCCCACCAATTCACCTTCCAACCTCAATTCATTCTACCACCTCCATTACCACAACCCTCCCACCAATTCACCTTCCAACCTCAATGCCCTCCTCCACCTAAAGTCCAAGGGCCATCAACACCGATGCCACCACCACAACTATCACATGCTCCCCCTACTTCCCATGAGCAAATGGATATGATTGAGACCCCTCTCTTTGGTGCCTATGAAGACCCGTTCCTCAAGAGAGAGAAAACCTATGGCATGAGATTTCTGAGGGTCTTAAGGCTTATTAAGATCTATGATGATGATCCCCAAGGAGAGAGAATTGCTGAAAAAGACTTATGAAGATCAATCAAGGAAAGCATTTAAGAGGATTGCTTATGATGGGGGTGCAAACATTTTGTTTTTGGACCATGGTTGATGGTGAAAGAACAACAAGCCCGACTGAAGGCATGAAACTTAGCGTTTGTGGGAGGCAACCCACCTAGGTTTGGGAATTTTTCACCCAAACTTCAATTTTTGATAGTTTTGCTTTGTTTTTAAAATTTTCCAAGAAAACACACACACACACACTTGTATTTGATAGTTTTTGTGCAACTTTGATGATGTGGCAGGTGCTAGACACTAGAGAGAGAAGGTATAGAAGTGAATCATGGTCATTAAGGCAGATTTGTGGCCAAATGACAATTAAGAATGAAGTTCATGATTTTGATTCGAGAAAACCGAAGTAACACCCCCAAAACGGTCGTGGAGCACGACCACGGCCGTGGCAAAAGTGTCCAAGCACGACCGTGGGTTTTATTGCTTCAACTTGGCCAAGTTACAGGTTGTTTTGGAAGAATCGCCACGACCGTGGCCACCTGCCACGGCCGTGTCAAGGAAGCATGACCACGACCGTGGGCACCCACCACGGTCGTGGGGATTTTTTTCTTTCTTTTTTTCATCGAAGATGTCAGGTTGTTTTGGCAAGAATGGCCACGACCGTGGCCCATCGCCACGGCCGTGTTGAAGTTGATTGGCCACGACCGTGGCCCCCTACCACGACCGTGGCGAGGATCGACCACCAACCACAGTAGGGTGACCTGCATTTTGACGCTCCTCACCAGGCATGATCTTCACCCTACTATTCCTAAGCTCTAGTTTCATGCTGAGGACAACATGATTTAAAAGTTTGGGGTGGTAGGGCGGTATGCACCACCTATCTCATTCTCTCATTTTGATTACCTGTCTGACATGATCTCTGTTTGCTTTTGATCTATCTAGTGTGGATGTTCTTTAATGCTTTGCATCCTTGCATGCCATGTAGTTTACATTCCTGCCATTTTTGCGTAATTTTCAAATTTTTTCTCTTTTTGTCATGCATTGCATATCATGTAGATTTTTGGTAATTCTTGAATGTGATAGCTAGTATTTGCTTGTTTACTACTTTAAGTTCAATAATATAGGCTTAGATGTGATTGAAGGCAATTTGGCACCATTTTGGCCAATTTTGCCCAAATTTGAGATTTCTTGTCTAAAAAGTGTGGTTTGACCCAATCTCTACTGTTTTGAGTAAAAATGATTACCTTTGACAAATGCAAGTGACTTATCATTGTTTATTGCTAAATGGTATCAATTCTCGACTTTTTACATGTGCATCACTTCTCTTGTGATTGTGAATGATTTGGTTGATTTGTGACTTGAGCAAGCTATGAGCGCTTAGTGTCTACGAAATCACTTGATTGAAGTATTAATTTCAAGTTGTTCATTCATGTGGTGTGACCTTGTTGGATGAAGTGTTGGATTAATTTTCATGCAGGAGACCTCATGTTAAGAATCACGCCAATGACCCCTCTTTGACCCGACTATTCACTCACCATCTTCTTACCCCTCCGCCTCATGAAAGGATGCCAAAGTGCACATATTAGCCGTGGCCACCTCCAAAAGTTTGGGGTGGCCACATCTACATCTCACCGCTTCACTCCCATCACCATATGCCCTACCTACCCCAAGGGCAAAGAAAAAAAATACAAAATGCAAAAAGAAAATAAAAGGTGCTCCTGTTTAAGAGCATCTAAATAAAGAAAAGATGAGTGCTCTACGTAATAGCACTCCAAAATCTTACCGCAATCCTTTCTTCCATTTTCATACCCAATGAGCTAGGAAACATCAAACCTAGCTCATCTTTCCCTTTTATACAGCCACGTGGGTCATTTGGTGTGATTTGAAACATAAGGTTGAAAGCATGAAGGTGAAACAACACTCCTAGTCATCCTTGATTAACGCCATTATGAAACGGTCTACTCAGAACTACATAAAAGAAATATGGATAGTTTGTGTATTCTATGCACTATATTTGAAGTTCATATGCTTTGTGCTATTTTCATGATTGATTTGTGAAAGTAGGATAGGAGAGAGGTGGAATGCATGCACTTAGTCATTTTTTGATCCCATTCAACAATAATCACCTTTTACATTGCATTTGTCATGTCTTGACTGTGAAAAGTTTGTAGAGAGATTGAGTTGGAGCATACTTGAGGACAAGTATGTTTTAAGTTTGGGGTGGTGATTCAGCCCTATTTTAGGGCTTCATCTTGTGTCATATTGCATTTCAATCACATCTATACTTGCTAGATTACATGTTATTTCCCCCAATATGCCTATTTCTATCAAATGCACTTATGGAGGCTTTTTGCATGTTTTATAGGTACTTTGTCCACTACTTGATGGCATGGAAAGAAGATGGTCCAATCTAGGGTTTCCTTAGGCTTGGAGGAACCCAAAATGAGGCCAAAACCACTCCCAACCTACCCCAAGTGGTCAAAGAATGTTTTGAAGCAATACCCTCCATGGATGATCAAGTTCAATGCTCAAGTACATGGGAGGGACACCAAAATGGCCGTGGTACTCCACCACGGTCGTGGTGGACATGCCCCAAGCACAAAAAATCACTGTAACTCCCAGAATTTGATGAATATGGCCAAAACGGCCGTAGTGATCAATATGCCCGTGGCCATAGGTTCCCACCACGACCGTGGTGACCCCCCACGGCCGTGTCCATCCATGTACACCTCCCTGTGATCTCCACTTTTTAATTCCCACGACCGTGTCCATCCACCACGACCGTGTTCTACCCTACCCACCACGGCCGTGGTGACCTACCACGGCTGTGCTACTCACAAAACCCACATAGTTTTTACTACTTTACCTATTTTACCCCTAACTTAACCCTAGACCCCCTAAATCCCTATATAAGCCCTATTGGCAGCTGGGGGTCGAGAGGTTAGCTACCTTCTACCCCCTCCTAGCTCCCCAAATCGCCACCCACTCCATTCCACTCCATATCTACCTCAAATCCACTCCATTTCACCAAATCCACTACATAACCCCCCATATCTAAGCCTTCCATCCACTTCCCTCCATCATTCCACACCATTCCATCCAAGGAAAAGGAGGACGTCCCTGCAGCAGCTGGAGAGAGGAGATCCCTCATCTACACCGAGCTCCATGACCACTTCTACCTCTTTCTCCTTTCTTTTTGTATTTTCCATGTCTATGAGTAGTTAGGCCCTTGGGTGGGCTGTTTGGGGGAAATTATGTTACTTTGATACCATGCTGGGGGAAAATGACATGTAAACTTTATAATTCCATTTGTTAATGATTATATTCTATTTGCATCTCATTCTCAATGAATTGTTTGTTGGTTTGTGTGTGAAATCACCTAGGAATTTAGGCAAATTGCTTGTATGTGTGAATTTTGGGATTTGCCCCTAGGTCCAATTCTTGGATCCCTAGGTTGTCTCCCATCTTCCTACATCTTAATCAATCTCCCTAAACCTAAGTGAGAGATCTAAGTAGCTATATTAGATAATTCTAGTGCAATTAGCATGGAGCCTTCTCAAGGCTAGAATGTGGGGGAATTGGGGTCCAAAACCCTAATTTCACCTCTCCATTACTACCCTCGGCCCCTAATTGCCCTAGGAATGCCTAATCTAGAAGCCTAGACTTGATTAGACTCTAATTGAATTGAACCTAACCCTTGACCCAATTGAGCCTCGTAAGGGTAGTAGAGGGTGTTAGGTACTAATTCCCCTATACACAACCATGCATACCCATGGCCAGTTAGTAGCTTAGGTTAATTCATTAGACTCTAACTTGTTGTTTGGCTTGGATAATCTAATTGGAATCATAATGTTCATATGTTACCCCCCAACTTAAGTGATAAGTTCATACCCCTAAACAGCCCATACCTCTCTTTACTGCTTAAAACCCTAGTTTTGTGAGCCTCGTAAGGGTAGTAGAGGGTGTTAGGTACTAGTTCCCCTATACACAACCTAGCATACCCATGGCCAGTTAGTAGCTTAGGTTAATTCATTAGACTCTAACTTGTTGTTTGGTTTGGATAATCTAATTGGAATCATAATGTTCATATGTTACCCCCCCAACTTAAGTGATAAGTTCATACCCCTAAACAACCCATACCTCTCTTTACTGCTTAAAATCCTAGTTTTGTGCTTGCTTAGCTTAGTTAGCTTCTTGCTTTGCTCTTGTCTTGTTCATGCTAGTTTAGTTCTCTAATTGCTCTTCTTACATGTCTTAGTGTAATTTGCCCTTTCATACCTAGGTTTATCCTTTCTTGCCTGTTTAGCCTTAATCTAGTCTAGGGTTAACGTAGATTTCATTCTTGCCTTTAATTCCTCGCTTGTTCATAGTAGTTTAACAATCAAAACAACCTTCAAACCATTAACCCTAGTCTCCGCTGTAGGAACCCAACGAAATTAAACCTAGCTCTAGTGCCCCCTCTTCTCCCTGTGGATCGACCCTATACTTCCCGCTTACCTATACTACAACACGACCCCGTGTGCTTGTGGGTGTAGTGTTTTGGTAGACGTAGGTAGCCAGTTTAGGTTTTATAAATTTCGAAAGTGAATCCCCAACCGTGCGCTTCCGTCCTCGTGGAGTGCATCTAGCCACCCTAGTTGGCTGGTGTGTACGCCTCTAGCGGAATCCGCACCAAGCATTCTGGTTCCGTTGCCGGGGACGGCAAACCACGTTCCGTGTGCAACGAATTCCGTGGTCGAGCCTTGGAGGGGGGATGTCGTCCACAACAATTTGGAGATGAAGAAGAAGGCTACTACACCCCGGGGAGCATGGAAATATGGGGGGTTATGGGTGAAAACCTAGAAAACTAGGTTTCCAAGGTGGAATGAGGGTGGAATTGGTGGATGTTGAGCTAGAATGCAAAGGGATTGCATTAGGAGCTCAAGGAAGGAAGGTGGAAGCTTGGAGCAGCTGTAGGGGAGGCTATCCTTCGTGCCCCAGCCGCCACCTATGTATATATAGGTGGTGGGGAGGCACTAGGGTAAGCAGGGGTAGTTTAAGAAGTACAGTGTAAAAGTTTGGTAGGGTAGGCGGGTCACCACGGCCGTGTTGGTGTGCCACGGCCGTGGTGAGGGTAGTGTAGGACGGTCGTGGGGTGAGAATACGGTCGTGGTATTGAACTGGCGGTGATATGCTAAGTATGGTGGTGGCCACGGCCGTGGCGGAGTACCACGGTCGTGGTGGGTGATAGGCACCACGGCCGTGTTGGGTAACACGACCGTTTTGGAGGAGGGGGCAGTGATCGTGGAGCAGCAACACGGTCGTTTTGGACTTCATCGGCCACGGTCGTGGCAGGTGGCCACGGTCGTGGCAGGTGGCCACGGTCGTGGCATCTTGGGGAAAAACCCTGTTGAACAGTTGATTCTTGGCCATAAATTCGCACGACCGTTTTCCATTCTTCTGACCACGACCGTGCGGAGGGCCACGGCCATGGTGTCTTCAATGGCCACGGCTGTGGGATTCTGAGGAAAAACCCTATTGAGTCTGGCACTTCTTTGCCAAAAAAGACACGACCGTGGGGCTGTGCCCACGGCCGAGGTGAGGCTTGCACCACTTGATTATCCTTCAAACTTCATCATTATTGGATGTCTTTGCTTGGTGACGACTCTTGGCCATTGGAGGTAGGTTGAGGGAGATTTTGGGGCCTCCTTTGGACCTCCCCATGACTGGAGGAGCCCTAGAATTCCTTCTTTCTCTCTCTTCCATCTAAGGCATGGTCCAAGTACCTGAAAATAATGCAAAGAACGTCCATAAGCGCATTTGGCAGTGATAACCATATTGGGGAAATTAACTTGCAATCTAGTATGTATAGGTGTGATAAAATCACAAAAAGGTACAAGATGGAGCCCTAAAATAGGGCTACATCAGGGAGTGTGAGGACAAGACGTACGATGAATCATCCCAACAGAGCTACAAAAATCAGCCATAGCAGTTTGAACATATTCCAAGGCATTATCAGATTGAAGAGTTTTAATATTGCAATCAAATTGAACTTTTATTTCTTGATGAAAATGCTTGACAATGGATAACACAGAGTCTCGACTCTTTAATAAATAAATCCATGTCATGCGAGAAAATCATCCATAAAGGAAATAAAATAGCGAAAACGATTATAACTATTGGTCTTTACAGGACCCCAAACATCACTGTGGACTAACTCAAAGGGACAAGATGCCCATTTATTGACACGATTGGAATAAGACAGTCTATGATGTTTCCCAATTGACAGGACTGACACTCTAATGAAGACACTTGGGATAACTCAGGTTCTAACTTTCTCAAGCTCTCCAACAACGGATGTCCATATCTGTAGTGCCACAGTAAGGGAGAACCACTCAAAAGGATAGCCGGAGCAGGAGCAGATACTTGGCGAGGCAAACTATCACCGTGGAAGAGGTAGAGATCACCTTTTCTAGGCCCCCCACCAATCATCCTCATACTCTTAAGATTCTGTAATACAAAGCAAGAAGGCCCAAACGTCACTGTACAGTTCACATATCAACTCATTTTGCAACAGAGAGAAGATTAGAAGGAAATGCAGGCACATAGTAAACATATTTAAGATTAATTTTAGGAGTCAGAGAAACAGATCCACTTGCTAACACTCTCCTCACTAAACCATCTGCTACAGTCTCAGATTTGTGAGGAATATGTGAGTCAATGGAGTGAAGTAGTCTCCTCATACCATTCATATACTGTGATGCTCTAGAATCAACCACCCATGAAGAAGTTGAACCAGAAGCCAGTAAGGAGATAGCCTGATTACTAGTGGTAGAAGCCAAATTTGCTGAGGAAGAAGAAGATCCCACACTCATATGCTGCGTAGCCAGAATAAATCTATCATATTCTTCCTTTGTGAGTGTGATGCCAGAAGAACCAGAATTTGATGTAGACGGCTCAGAAGACTTAGCAGTACTCAGATAGTTTGCTGCCCCCACGGATGGTGCAGTAGGTCAACCATGCTTCTTCCAACATTTCTCAACAGTGTGTCTAGATTTGTCACAGAAGGTGCACTTGGGACGTGGTCCACGTCCTCGTCTCATACCTGTACGGCCTCCTCTAACTGCAACGACTACAAATGCATGGGAATCTCCAGAAGGAAAGAATGTTGTAGAATCAACTGGTTCAAAATTTGATTGTAGAATTCTCGAGTAGGCTTCTTCCAGGCTGGGAAGTTTGTCAGAAGCGAGGATGACACTGCGGGCTGAACTGCATGACGAATACAGACCTAATAGAGATTTTGCAGTAATCAAGTCATCTCTGTCTTTGACTTGTTCTTAGACAGTCACTGGATGACAGAAGCTCAGTTCCTGAGCAATACTTTGGATCACTCCGAAATATTCTTTTAAAGGCTTGTCTCCCTGTTGTTCGGCGAAGAGGCGATCATATATCATAAACTGACGAAGAGCATTCTTTTCTTGAGAGTAATGCTTATTCACTGCATCCCATATGTCTTTGGCAGTAGTATAGAACATGAACCTAGGAGCAATAGCAGGTTCCATGCTCCCCCATAGCCATGTCTTCACCAAACTATTATGACGCTTCCATTCAGCATAGCCTTTGTTAGTAGAAGCAGGAGGATCAAAATCAACATGCCTTGCTTTATCTCGGGATTCTAACACTGTATGGACAACATTCATCCACAAGAGATAATTTTTCCTATTAAGCTTGATGGAGGGGATATGTGACATCTCGTTGTAGATACTAGATGCCTCGAGTCCTCTATGATTCAATGGAGAGATGGGGTGACTGAGAGATACATGTCACAGAAGAATAGAGAGTGACGGAGAGATACACGTCACGTCAAATGATTAGATGCGTTTCTGACGCATCCACAACCCCCAATCGAGGAGATGTGATTAGAAATTTCCTATGTACAGACGGAGCCTCCGGTAAGAATTTTAACGAGTTGTTTTACGTAGACGCTGCCTTCGGATTCAACTGGAGGAACCGGGGGCTACTGACGGACGGTGGGCCTGCCCGGATCCGGCGGCTACGGTGCTACCCCGACCAATGGCTGTTGCGGCCGCAAGGCTGGCGGCGACGGCTGCCCCTTAGGCCGGCGACAACTGCCTATGGGGCGCCGTGGTGCTGCCCGAAGGTGTGGCTGGCCGGCGGCGTTGTTGCTCGATGGCGGCAACGTGAAGGAGAGAGAGGGGGGGCGGTGGCGCCCTAGATGAAACCCTAGGAGCAACCTTGCTCTGATACCATGTGAACGTATGCCTAAGCTGCTTGCAATGCAACGTGTGAGGGTTGAAGACCTCTCACCCTTTTATTAATAGAACTGGAGAAATTACATAGGGGTCCAACAATATATAGAAATTACAAATAATAGAATATAAAGAGATATATTATTAACACACTCATTGCATGACTTTGCATAAGCGTGTGCATCTTTAAACAGAGTAGGTCAGTATGTCACCGCCAAGGTGTCCGTCATAGGGTGATGAATGACACTCGTAGAGAATCTTTGGTACCTCTTCTTCAGTTATACACACCTTTGGTATAGATTGTCAACACACTTCTTAAACAACAGAGCGTCATAACAGTAATAGTTCTTCAAATCACCGCCAAGGTGTCCATCACAGGGTGAGGAATGACAGTCGTAGAGTATCTTTGGTACCTCTTCTTCAGGTATACACACCTTTGGTATAGATTGTCAACACACTTCTTAAACAACAGAGGGTTATAACAGTAATAGTTCTTCAAATCAGAGAACAACTTTTTATTTTTGTTGCAAGTGATATCCGAAGGTAGTTGGCAGACAAGGTAATTGCATATGTCGGCAAACCATGGTACAACAAAATCTATAGCCTTTGCCATCATTAAGGCTTCGTCAGGATAGATGTCATTGATGGGAAGTCACAATGATTGTAGATAAATGGCCCACGACTACGTTTTCGGTTCCCTTGTCTATAGTTTTGTGGTCAAACTCCTACAAGAGGAGTGCCCACCCAAAAAATCTAGGCTTAGAATCCTCAAAAATCTAGGCTCAGAATCCTATTTTGTCATCAGGTATTTGATGGCCTCGTGATTAGAATAGACTGTAACTTTGGATCACTTTAGGTAAAGATCTGAATTTGTCGAAAGCGAAGACGATAACAATCATTTCTTTCACAGTCGTGGTGTAGTTTAATTGAGCTTCATTGAGGGTCTTGCTGGCATAGTATGTGACGTGGTGCTTTCTGTCCTTCTTAGCAAGCATTGCTTCGACAACATAATTGCTCGCATCACACATCAGTTAAAAAGGCATATCCCAATCTGGGGCTTGAAGGTTGGGCACAATTGTTAGCGTGCTTTTCATGGTGTTGAAGGCTTTCAAGCAGCCATCACAAAAGTAAAAAGTAACGTCCTTGACTAAAAGGTTGGACAGGGGTTCAAAGATTTTGGAGAAGTCTTTGATGAACCTCCTATAGTATCCAACATGTCCTTGGAATTCTCACACTCGTTACAGATCGTGGAGGTGAAAGTTTAGTGGCTTCCACTTAAGTCAATCTCGATACACTCTACAAAAAATTTATGCCCTAAGAAAATTCCCTCCTGGACCATGAAATGACGCTCGTCCCAACTTAGGTCTAAGTGTTTTTCTTCACATCGCTTCAGGACAAGGGAGATGTTACTTAAGGAGTTGTTAAACGAAGTTCCATAAACTGAAAAGTCGTCAATGAAGACTTCCATTATCTTCCAAGAATTAAGAGAATATAAATATCATGTATTTAGTGGCTTCACTTAAGTCAATCTCGATACACTCTACAAAAATTTTGTGCCCTAAGAAAATTCCCTCCTGGATCATGAAATGACGCTTGTCCCAACTTAGGTCTAAGTGTTTTTCTTCACATCGCTTCAGGACAACAGAGATGTTACTTAAGGAGTTGTTGAACGAAGTTCCATAAACTGAAAAGTTGTCCATGAAGACTTCCATTATCTTCCAAGAATTCAAAGAATATAAATATCATGTATCTTTGGAATGTCACTGGTGCGTTATAGTCTGAAGGGCATATGCCTAAAGACATAAGTTCCAAGATGAATGTAAACGTAGTCTTTTCTTGATCATCCGGATGTATAGAGACTTGATAGAACCCCGAGTATCCGTCTAAGTAGCAGAAGTACGAATGATGAGCTAGACGCTCCATGGCCAGATCGATGAAGGGCAAGGGAAAGTGATTGTTCTTGGTTGCAACATTTCATTTTGTGCCCTAAGAAAATTCCCTCCTGGATCATGAAATGACGCTTGTCCCAACTTAGGTCTAAGTGTTTTTCTTCATATCGCTTCAGGACAACGGAGATGTTACTTAAGGAGTTGTTGAACGAAGTTCCATAAACTGAAAAGTCGTCCATGAAGACTTCCATTATCTTCCAAGAATTCGGAGAATATAAATATCATGTATCTTTGGAATGTCACTGGTGCGTTATAGTCTGAAGGGCATACACCTAAAGACATAAGTTCCAAGATGAATGTAAAAGTAGTTTTTTCTTGATCATCCGGATGTATAGGGACATGATAGAACCCCGAGTATCCGTCTAAGTAGCAGAAGTATGAATGATGAGCTAGACGCTCCATGACCTGAATGATGAAGGGTAAGGGAAAGTGATCGTTCTTGGTTGCAACATTTCATTTTCTATAATTGATACACATCCTCCAAACTATGTCCGTCCTGGTCTCTATCTCATCTTCGTTTTCTCCCTTTACAATGGTCATTCCTCCTTTCTTTGATACGCCATGTATGGGGCTTACCTAATTACTGTCGCTGATAGGGTAGATAGTCCCAACTTCTCAAAGTTTCAAGACTTCCTTCTTTACCACCTCCCTTAAATTTTGGTTTTAAGTTTTATTTGACCTTGGGCAAGGGGCTTCATGTCTAATTCTAGGTGAATCATGTGCATACAATCAACATGATTCAGACCTTCAATGTCGTTCACAAAGTAACCAATCGCCTTCCTTCTCAGCTTAAGTTTAGATAATATATTTTCTTGCCTATCGTTGGTCAGAGAACAATTTATAATGACTGGATTCCTTCCTTCTTCATCAAGAAATTCATATTTTAAACATTCTCAGAGCTGCTTCAGTTCTAGTTTAGGTTTTAGTGCTTTTTTCTCAGGTATCTCTTCGAAAGAAGCATACTTAACATTTTCGATGACAAAGTCTTCTTCATTACTGTAGTCGCTTGCCGGTTCATCCAGATAATCTAGTAATTCTATCACTTATGGATCGTACTAGTTGGTGTTAGGGTCAGTCAAAGCTCTCATCAGGGGATCTACTATAGCATTCTGCTCATGTACTTCCTCCCAGAATTGATTATAGCTGTCCATGAAATAGATCGATTGAAAGAGGGAAGGTCCCTTCATAGTGTCTTGGACCTTGAAATCAATGTGGTCATTTCTGACCCTTATGGTGATAGTTTTGAAACCCGATCCGACCCAGCCGGTTGAACCGGTGGGACCTCCACCCAACAAATTTTGCGGGTCGGGTGGGGCTAAAACCCATTTTTGGCAAAGACCCGAAGTTGACCCAATAACTCGGCCGGTTCAACCACTGACCCAGTTTCTCGGCCCTCGGGTCAAAGATCCGACCGGGTTTTGTTGGTTTTGTTTTCCTTCCCTAAATGACCATTTGATTGATTTTAATGTCCTTTCATGCAACCCCAACTATTCCATACTTTGATATATTCATTTAATTGTACTTTATCACTTGTTTTAAGTATTGCAAGACAATTTGTTTGCTTCTTTATGAATAGATACTTGGTTTTGTATGTTTGATGTTTCATAATTCATCATCTCTTGGTTTCATATAGCAGTTTATGTACATATAAATACACACTTATATAGTAATATATGTTTGGACATATTATTGTAACATACATGCATACACACATGTATATCATAATATTATGTATATGGTGTCGTGATGATGTTCCCGGGTCACCGGGTCGACCCGACTGTTGAACAAGAGACCCATGACCCATGAGCTTTGTCGGGTCGACCTTCGAGTCGGGTTTGAAAACCTTGCTTATGGTAATGATACCAACTTCTACATCAATCAATGCTCAACCTATAGAAAGAAATGGTTGTCCAAATATATTATTGGGCATGTTGGGTCTTCATTTGCACCGATGACGACTATGTCTTGGACTGGTTTATTTTGGTTCGGTATTCGGTCCACAAATTTTTTGTTAACTGGGTCTCGGTCCAGTCTGGTCCAAACCGGTGGTAATGATACCAACTTCTACATCAATCAATGCTCTTCCCGCAGAAAGAAATGGTCATCTAGGGTTGTACATAAGTCCAGACCCGACCGGACCGGTTTGGACCGGACTGGATCGAGACCCAGTCAACAAAAAATTTGTGGATTGAAAAGAATCGGTCCGGTTCTAGACCGGACCGGAAAAACCAAGGACCAGAACGGGACTTGACCGAGACTGGACTGGATAGCCATATTCATCCACTCTTGATTATAAGATGTTAAACAACTATGTTATACAAATTATAAAATAATTGATAAGTCATTTGAGTTTGGTAACACAAATTAAGTTATACAATTAAATTCTTACAACTCGAGAAGGCAAACTATTATAAAACTATCAGGAACAATACTGATATAATACTCACACATAGTAACACATTCGAGATTAACTGTCATGAATTTGTAGCACACAAAAAACTAACACTTGAATTACTAGAAAATTAATTATATGATAGTTAATATGTAATACACTAATTTATTAACAATTCAATTCAATGTGCAACGTCCTTCCAGTTTTTTGTTACCACAACATAATGCAATATTCAAATTTGTTTTGTTGCTACTCGGTGCTCTTTATGTACGATGGCTAATGTTATTGACATTTATTCATATAATGACATCATTGTGTAGCCCGTAATATTAACAAATGTATTGGTAAATTTTAGAGGCATGAATAATGTACTGTACATCCCCGCAACCTTTCATAAATATTAGATTTAACTACTATTTATAAGAAGTTTTTGTATATTATCCGGTCCAACCGGTCCAGACCGGTTTCTATCGGTTTTGGACCGGATCGAGGACCGGATTTAGGAAAAATATCAGACCGAGGACCGGACCAGATCCGGTCTACCGATCTGGACCGATATATGTATAACCCTAACTATGTCGCACTGGATAAAGAATCTTTAAATGTGGATAGGCACATCCTCTACTATTCCGACAGGTCTAGTAAAGGTGTGATCTGCTAACTGAATGCGCATTCCAGTTTTCACCATGTCCGTCAGACCCAGTCTTTGCGCAAGGGTTAGAAGCATTAAACTGATACCGGCTCCCAGATCCGCCAATCACTTCCTTTCTTCATTGTCTCCCATGTTAAATGGGATAGTGAAAGCTCCCCAGTCTTTCTACGTGGTCGACATTGTTGCTTGCACAAAGGCACTAGACATCTTGGCAAGCCTAACGGTTTCAATCTCATCCCTGCACATTCTCTTTGTAATAGGATCTTTGAAGAACTTCACATATGTTGGCTTCAATTGTGTCTAGGAAGGGGATGTCGAAATGCAATTTCTTTACGACCTCAATGAATTTCTCATATCTCTTCTTAAGGTGAGCTTTGATGAGTTTTATGGAAAGATGATCCTTAGTGCATATGGGTTTCTATTCCCAATGGCTTATGCAACAAACTATTTTCATACATTTGGAAGATTTCTTACCTTTGTCCTTGTACTTGGTCTTTTCAGTCCCAGTTACAATTGTTGTCTCTTTCTCGACTACTATAGCTTCATTGACGTCTTCGGGAACGGGTTGGCTCTGTGGTTGAGCCTTTGACTGTGAAGCAACCTGTATCTAAGTCGATACTATCGACACTCTGTCGATAGTATCGAGATCTGTCCAGGTTCATGATGGAGCAAGCCGCATCTCGGTCGATACTATCGACACACATGTCGATAGTATCGAGATTGGTTCAGGCGCAAGAGAATACTCCGTCGATACCATCGACACAAGTTGATGGTATCGACACCGGCACAGTGGCGGAACAGCAAACCGGCGGCTGACCTATTTTGATTATGAAATGTTGTTTTTTATGGTTTTTCTCTCTTTGTATCTCATGTATTTACCCTAATATATAAATACAAGTGTGTAGGCTCAAGCCCTACTCACGTTTTGCTGCACCTAGCAGCTAGGTTTTGGAAAGCGCGAAGCGGGAAGCGTGCGGATTGCTCTGCTTGAAGCGTGAAGCGGGAAGCGGGTTTTAAAGCGGACTAAAGCGGACGCTTTTTGAAAAAGCGGTCCACATTGTTTTTGAAAAAATAGAAAAACATAGAATAACTTGCAGATCACTTTCTCCCTTCGGGCTGGATTTGGATGAGTGTTATACTTCCACTTGGGATTATTTTGACATAGCCAAACTTTAATCACACTAGTTATGATAGAAAATTAAATAATCAATAGATTAATTTTCTGATTAGAGTAAGTACATTTTAGAGTCATATTGTCATAGAATCATAATCCGTACAGTTAAAATTTTAAAACAAGGTAGGGTAAGTGTCGATTTATGATACATGGCAGTAGTGACTACTGAATTTACAGTAGATAGATTTATCGAAATATCACTAGTTGCAGTAATTAATTATGTGACAGCAGCATATTATATTCATTGTGAAATCATGCAATCATATACAAGTGCCATAATAGTATGCATCCATTCATCTAAAATGATGAAATTGTGCAACAGCCAATAGCAAAAATAATTGTATATACATGTGACAGGATGATGTGCTTTCATATAGGTAGTTACATGATGAGATTGTAGAACATCAAAAAAGTCATGCAAATTCAAACATAGTTGGAACATAATGTATTGCTAATATTATACAAATGACAAGATGACAATACATAATTCTTATATAGATGTATATAGTGTACAAACATACGTAAATAGTTAGAGATATTTATCAAACTAATTATTACACCTATACAATACATAATTTTCATTTTTTTTTTTTAAATTCTGCAGGTGATTGGGCAAGTTTTGAGAATAATTATTGTGAAGCGCCCTGAAGCGGCCGCTTAAGCGGACCCAAAAAAGCGGCCTAAAGCGGAAAAAAGCGGACAAAAGCGGCCGCTTCAGTGCAAAACGCTTCAAGGCCCGCTTCACTGAAAATTACAACGGAGTATATGCTTGGGCGCTTAAGCGGCCGCTTAAGCGGCCGCTTCACCCGCTTTTTTATTCACTGCCTAGCAGCCGACATGTGATTGGTGTTCCCATCTTCTTCCTCCGTCATTTCTAACATGGTATCAGAGCGGTAACTTCCACCGGTTCATCTCCTCAACTCCAAGCGCCGCCGTCCCTCTTCTTCTCCACAGGGCGCCGCCACACCTTCTCTCTACAAGGCGCCGCCGCAGCAACTTCTCACCGCCGCCGGGCGGCAGGACAAGGAACCGGGGGCACCACCGGTAGCGCTGCTGCCCTCCGGTTTGAAGATCTCCGGTTGATCTAACGGCCATCTAAAGCCCTAACCGGAGGTCTCGTCTCTTCCAAAGTGCATTCCTAATCACATCTCCTTCATGTGTGATTAGGAACCTCTCTCTTGAAGGCTGTTGATGCGTCAGTAACACATCCTCTATCTCGTTTCAGTTGTGACGTGTATCTCTCCGTCACTTCAGCCTTCTCTGTGACGCGTATCACTCCGTCACCTATCCTAGTTGCATTATGGAGAATAAGCCGTCTATCTATTATAGTGAGGTGTCGCCTATTCCCATCAAACTCAACGGGAAGAATTTTCTGTTATGGATGAATGCCGTTCATACTGTCTTGGAGTCCCGAGACAGGGCAAAGTTCGTTGATTCTGCATCCCTGGCTATAACTGACAAAGACTATGCCGAGTGGAAACGTCTTGACAGTCTAGTAAAAACTTGGTTATGGGGCAGCATGGAACCTACAATTGCATCTAGGTTTATGTTTTACTCTACAGCTAAGGAGATATGGGATGCCGTGAAACAACACTATGCCCAAGAAAAGAATGCTCTTCGCCAGTTCATGATTTATGACCGTCTATTTGCAGAAAGACATGGTGATAAGTCACTTGAAGAATACTTTGGTGTGATACAGGCAATTTCTCAAGAACTGAGTTACTATCACCCTGTGACAGTTGCTGAGCAGATTAAAGATAGGGATGACTTGGTCACTGCTAAATTTCTATCTGGTCTCAGTTCATCCTTCAGTTCAGCCAGAAGTGTGATCCTTGCTTCAGACAAATTACCTAGTCTTGCAGAAGCTTACTCTAGGATTCAGCAGTCCACCTTTGAGTCTACTGATTCTATGTCTGTTGTTCCTTCTGGAAATTCTCATGCTTCTATTGCAGCGGCAGTAAGAGGAGGACGACCTGCGACATCTGATAGACCTGGTATGGGCAGAGGACGTGGGACTCGTCCTCGATGCACATTTTGTGACAAACCTGGGCACACTGTAGACAAATGCTGGAAGAAACATGGGAGACCTTCTGCCCCACCTGTTAGAGCTGCAAACTGTGCCACTACAAAATCTTCAGCTGTGGGTTCTAGTGCTTCTGGCATCACTCTTACTCAGGAAGAATACGACAAATTTATTCAGGCAACTCAACACTGGAACATGGAAACATCGTCTTCTTCTTCAGCAGCCAACCTTGCATCCACTGCGGGTAATCAGGCTACATCATTTATAGCTTCCGGATCTTCAAATCCTTGGGTGGTTGACTCTGGCGCATCCCAGCACATGACTGGTATGAGGAGATTGCTCCATTCACTTGACTCATGTATCCCTCACCCGTCTGTTACCTTGGCAGATGGTTCAGTGAGAAAGGTGTTAGCAAGTGGATCTGTGTCTCTTACACCAGATATTGATCTAAAATCTGTTCACTTTGTGCCTGAATTTCCATTTAATTTACTTTCTGTAGCCAAGCTAATTGACACTGTACAATGCACAGTAACGTTCGGGCCATCTTGTTTTGTTTTACAGGATCTCAAGAGTATGAAGATGATTGGTGGGGGGCCTAGGAAAGGTGATCTCTACCTCTTCCCTGGTGATTGTCTACCTCGCTGTCCACCTCCTGCTCCAGTTTCAGCTGTAATGATGAGTGGTTCCCCCTTGCTGTGGCATTGCAGATATGGACATCCATCCTTAGAGAGCTTGAAGAAGTTGGAACCAGATCTAGCTCATTTATCTTCTTTAGAGTGTCAATCGTGTCAGTTGGGCAAACATCATAGATTGTCATATCCTAGTCGTGTCAATAACCGGGCTCCTAGTCCGTTTGAATTAGTCCATAGTGATGTGTGGGGTCCTGTTAAAAACCAAAATTTAATGGTTTTAGCTATTTTATTTCCTTTGTGGATGATTACTCTCGCATGACATGGATTTATTTGTTGAAAAGTCGTGAGTCTGTGCTTCCCATCATTAAACATTTTTATAAAGAAATTCAAGTTCAATTTAATTGCAATATCAAGACTTTTCAATCTGATAATGCTCTCGAATATGTTCAAAAAGCGATGACTGAATTTTGTAGTTCGGTTGGGATGATTCATCATACTTCCTGTCCTCATACCCCTATGCAGAATGGGGTTGCTGAGAGAAAGAATCGCCATCTTTTGGATGTTACTAGATCCATCATGTTTGAATCGAATGTGCCTAAACGGTTCTGGTCTGAAGCCCTTCTTACCGCCTGTTTTTTGATTAACAGACAACCTTCCTCTGTTCTGCAAGGTCGCACTCCCTTCTCTGTTTTACGCCCTATGGATCAACCTTTTCATGTTCCTCTTCGAGTGTTTGGGTGTACATCCTTTGTCCATAATTTTGATCCTAAGAACTACAAACTTTCACCTAGGTCTATTAAAACTGTGTTCCTTGGATACTCTGGTACGAGTAAGGGTTACAAGTGTTATTGTCCTAGTTTGCGTCGTATGTTTGTTTCTAAGGATGTCACCTTCCATGAAACCACTCCATATTTTGCTAATTCTATGAGCAAGGGGGAACAATTGAGTGAGAGAGTGCCACCTCCTATTCAGAGTGAGCGAGTGCCACCTATTATTCCTGACTACACTATCATTCAGGAAGAGCAGCATGACAATGAACATGTCATTCAGCCATATCCACAGGTTTATAGCAGGCGAGGTAGACAGAATCCAGAAGAAGTAGCGACACCAGTCTCTGAGCTTCCTCCATCATCCTCTACTCAAGAGACTCCTGCAGAAGCATCTGACCTTGATGTTCCTATTGCTGTCCGGAAAGGTATTCGTTCATGTACTATTAGACATCCCATGTCAAATGTATGTTGTTTGTCCCACTTATCTACTCAGGCTCGTGCATTTGCTGTTGGGATGGACTCAATTAAGATACCAAGAAATCATTTAGATGCTATGAAGGACAGTGGTTGGAAACAGGCAATGCAGTTGGAAATTTCTGCTCTATTGGACAATGGCACATGGGATCTAGTTGACTTACCTGCAGGAAAGAAAATTGTGGGCTGCAGATGGGTTTTCACAGTCAAACACAACCCTGATGGATCTGTTGAAAGGCTGAAGGCCAGATTGGTTGCAAAAGGCTACACACAAACATATGGAGTAGATTTCTTTGAGACATTTTCTCCAGTTGCTCATTTGAATTCTGTGCGGATTCTTATATCTCTTGCTACTACCTTTGATTGGCCTCTTTTTCAGCTAGATGTCAAGAATGCCTTTCTTCATGGAGATCTCCAAGAAGAGGTGTATATGGAGCAACCACCTGGTTTTGTTGCTCAGGGGGAGTGTCAGAAAGTGTGCAAACTGAAGAAAGCCATATATGGGCTAAAGCAATCTCCTAGAGCTTGGTTTGACAAGTTCAGTGATGTTGTTATACAGATGGGTTTTTCTCGTTCCATGACTGATCACTCTCTATTTTATTCAGACTCTTCTTGTGGATCTATCATTATTGCTGTCTATGTTGATGATATTGTGATTACTGGCAGCGATTCTAAAGGTATATCACGTGTGAAGGAAGGATTACAAAAACACTTTCACTCGAAAGATCTGGGGAAACTGAGATATTTTCTAGGGATTGAAGTTCTTAGATCTCATGCAGGTATCAATCTATCTCAGAGGAAGTATGTGCTTGACTTACTACAGGAAACAGACATGACTGACTCTAAGCCAGTATCCACTCCTATGGATTATCACACCAAGGAGATGGATGATGACACTGAGTATTCAGATCCCGGACACTACAGGAAAATAGTTGGGAAGTTAATTTATCTAACTGTTACAAGCCCCGATATTTCCTTTGCTGTAGGAGTGGTGAGTCAACATATGTGCACACCACGACAGTCACACTGGACAACAGTATGTAGGATTCTGAGATATCTGAAAAGTGCTCCTGGGATGGGGATTACTTACTATAAACCAAAGAGTTCCTCATCACCTTTGGTTCTTACAGGTTATGCAGATGCAGATTGGGCTGGCAATCAAATTGATAGAAGATCTACTTCTGGCTACTGCACCTTTCTTGGTGACCATTTGATTACTTGGAAAAGCAAGAAACAACAGGTGGTAGCGAGGTCTAGTACCGAAGCTGAGTACCGTGCTATGGCACATGCATGCTATGAATTACAATGGGTCAAATCTATCCTATCTGAGTTGAAGATTTCGATCCAATCTCCCATGACACTCAAGTGTGACAATCAATCTGCTATACATATTGCCAGGAATCCTGTTTTTCATGAGCGTACAAAGCATATAGAAGTTGACTTTCACTTCATCAGAGATCAGATAAAGAATGGCAATGTTGTGACACCATATGTCAAGTCTGAGGATCAATTAGCTGACATCTTAACAAAGCCATTGGGTCCAACAGTGTTCCAGAATTTATGTGGCAAGCTGGGCATTCACATTGTGTACACTCCAGCTTGAGGGGGAGTGTGAAGCAACCTGTATCTAAGTCGATACTATCGACACTCTGTCGATAGTATCGAGATCTGTCCAGGTTCATGATGGAGCAAGCCGCATCTCGGTCGATACTATCGACACACATGTCGATAGTATCGAGATTGGTTCAGGCGCAAGAGAATACTCCGTCGATACCATCGACACAAGTCGATGGTATCGACACCGGCACAGTGGCGGAACAGCAAACCGGCGGCTGACCTATTTTGATTATGAAATGTTGTTTTTTATGGTTTTTCTCTCTTTGTATCTCATGTATTTACCCTAATATATAAATACAAGTGTGTAGGCTCAAGCCCTACTCACGTTTTGCTGCACCTAGCAGCCGACATGTGATTGGTGTTCCCATCTTCTTCCTCCGTCATTTCTAACATTGACGTTTCATTTTCCAAAACAACTCTCGACCTAAACGAAGCCATTTTTGCCGTTTCAAGGCATCTTAGATTACACTCGGTGTTTGATGGGATCCTTCCTTGAAGGTTCTTTATCAAATTAAAAAGATTTGTAGGCTGCTGGTCAATCATTTTGCTATGCGCTTGCATATCAGCCATTTGCGAAGTGACACCTCCTATTTACGATTACATTTGGTTCAGTAGACTGTTGTTGTTGATAGCACTTTGGTTCAACTGTACATTTATGTCAGCCCGTCTCTTCGTGAAAGCGAACATTTCCGTCATCAATTCTTGCTGAGTTGGACCCTGGTTCTATCCTTGGCTTGAACCTCTAGGGTTTCAATCCTGGTTTTAGCTTTGGAAGTTATTCCTATTCTGCGGATAATTGTTGATAATTTGTGTTATGGGTAAACCTAGGCGGTCTAAATCCTCTACCAAACCCAGGTGCTTTGTTAGGCAGGTTCTTTGCAATATTCAATTAGTGAGCATTTTTAGTAGCCTCTTTGTTCCCATAAGAGAACCTAGGATGGTCTGGTCTCTTAAAACTGACATACGAGACTTAGTACCATTGTCTTGTTTTTCTTCCTCTTCTTGGGTATAGATGCAATGGTCTACACCTTGTCCTCCTTCCCCGCACGTAACACACTTCAACACAGTTTCAACTCTATTCTTCTCCTTGTTTGCATAATCTTTGAACCGATGAAAGCCAGTGGCAACCTTTTGAATTTGGGCAGTTAGAGCTTCAAAGGCCTTTTATTCGACAGTCGTTCCCATACCGGATACATTACCTGCTGGACCTCTTTTGTTGTCCAGGCCAGCTTGCAACGCAGCCGTGTTATCGATTATAGTCATACAATCCTTTGCTTTCTTTTCCAAGAAATCACTTCCTGAAGCATCATTTAGTGAAGTCCTTTTAGCGATGGTGAGTCCATTATAAAAGGTGGTAACAAGAAATCCCTTGTTGTAGTATTAATGAGGACAGTCCCTCTGGTTCTCTTAGAATCGTTTCCACATCTCATACATATTCTCACTTGGTTTTTGCATGAAACCAATGATCTTCTGTTTGTTGCGCAGGGTCTTTTCCACCGGGTAGAATTTTGTGACAAAACCGTCAGTAAGAGGTCCCCATCTGATATACTTTTATCTTGCAAGGAAAGATACCATGAAAGGCCTTATCTCTCAGAGAGAAGTTGAACCCTTAGCAATATATTACTTCCAACAATGTCCTATTCATCTTCAGGATGTCACAAATGTGTTTATAAGCATCAAGATGGTGGTCTGGGTTCTCGTCAAGTGAGTATCTATCAAAATTTCTTATATGGCATTGATGAGGGCTGGCTTCAACTCAAAGTTGGCAACATTGAACCTTAGTATGACCACGGGGTTCCTAGACTCTTTGGCGCGGGTGGCTGACAAGTCACTTAGAGACTGGCCTTCGTCTTCTTTGTCATTGTCCTCATCATGTGGTCCTGGAGGAACCCTGTGGTCATACCTAAAAGGAATTCCTTTTACTATTTTATCATGTGGTCCTGGAGGAACCCCGTGGTCATACCTAAATCTGATAGTAACGAGTGATTTGGAATCTCTTCCAGCTTGTGCCAGCACAAAATCCGACTGGAAGAGGGAGCCAAGGCGATAGTTCAACCTCAGAGGCACCTCAATCCCATCATGACCGAGGTAGTGAAGAAAGAAGTGGTCAAGCTTCTATCGACAGGTATCATTTACGCTATTTCAGATTCTATGTGGGTTAGCCCAACTCAAGTAGTTCCTAAGTAAGGGGGATCACCGTCACAACTAATGCTGCAAGCGAGTTAATCTCAACTAGGTTAGTGACGGGGTGGCATGTATGCATAGACTACCGACGTTTAAATGCCGTCACTTTAAAAGATCATTTCCTTTACCTTTCATTGATCAGATTTTGGAACGACTCGCTGGTCGTTCGCACTTTTATTTTCTCAATGGGTATTCCGGTTACAATCAGATTTCGATTGAGCCAACAGATCAGGAGAAATCTACTTTCACCTGCCCTTATGGCACGTTTGCATATAGACGGATGTCGTTCGGCCTTTATAATCCCCCTGCCACTTTCCAACGTTGTATGCTTGCCATCTTTTCTGATATGGTAGAGCGGTGCTTAGAGGTGTTCATGGACGGTTTTTCTGCATATGGGGAGTCATTCAGTGATTGCCTGTATAATCTCGACAAGGTGTTACAAAGGTGTGAGGACACTCAATCTTTAATTGGGAGAAGTGCCATATAATGGTGAGGGCATAGTGCTTGGTCACAAGGTGTCCAACAAAGGTATGGAAGTAGACCCAGTTAAGATAGAAGTCATCTCCAAGCTACCTCCAGCGACATCAGTGAAGGGAGTAAGGAGCTTTTTGGGACATGTTGGGTTTTACCATCGTTTTATCATAGATTTTTCAAAAATTGCTAAACCTTTATTAGAATTGTTAGAAAAGGACACTGAATTTTCTTTTAATGAACGATGCTTGAACGCATTTAAAGTGTTAAAGGAGAAGTTGATCTCCGCGCCCATTGTGCATGCTCCAGATTGGAACCTACCTTTTGAACTGATGTGCGACACATCAGACTATGCGGTAGGCGCTGTGTTGGGTCAACACCGTGATAAGGCTCCTACAGTCATATATTATGCGACCAAAACCTTGAATGATGCACAACTCAATTGTACAACCACAGAAAAGGAACTTTTGACGGTTGTTTTTGCGTTTGAAAAATTTCACCAATGCCTAGTTGGGGCCAAGGTGATTGTGTGGACCGATCATGCTACCATCAAATACCTGTTACAAAAGAAAGATGCGAAACCTAGATTAATTAGGTGGATTTTACTGTTACAGGAATTTGACAGAGAAATTAAGGATAAGGCAGGGGTGGAAAATGTGGTAGCAGATCACCTATCTAGGTTGGAGAGGGTCAATGAAAAAGATTTAGATATCCCTATTGTTGAGGAATTCCCTGATGAAAAGTTTTTGCTCTTAAGACCAAGGACCCCTGGTTTGCAGACATTGTCAGTTATCTAGCATGCAAGGAGATACCTGAAGATTGGGGATACCAAAAGAAGAAGAGATCTTTCTATTCATTGAGGTTTTACATCTGAGATGATCCCATTTCTCTTAAACAATGTAGGGATGAAATTCTGAGCAAGTGTGTACCCGAATGTGAGGTTGAGGGCATTTTATTACACTGTCATTCTCTACCTACAGGGGGCATCACGCTAGCTCTAGGACGATGGTCAAAGTCTTAGAGAGTGGGTTCTATTGGCCAACGCTGTTTTAGGATGCTCACAATTTTGTTCGCCGTTGTGATGCATGTCAACGTACAGGAAATATATCTAAACGACATGAAATGCCACTGAATTTTTTCAAGAAGTTGAGGTGTTTGATCTGTGGGGCATTAATTTCATGGGCCCTTTTGTGTCGTCTAATTCTAATCTCTACATATTACTTGCTGTTGACTATGTATCTACGTGGATGGAAGCAATTCCAACCCGGACCAATGATGCACAGATTGTGTGCCGGTTTGTTAAAGATAACATTTTCTGCAGATTTGGTGTCCCCCGATTGATTATTACTGATGGTGGATCACATTTCACCAACAAGCAATTTGGAGCCTTGTTGAGTAAATATGGGGTGAAACACCGAGTGGGTACTCCCTACCACCCACAGACGCAAGGACAAGTTGAGGTGTGCAATAGAGAAGTGAAGATGATCTTGAAAAGGACAAGTCTCCACTAACAGGACAAACTGGAGTTTTGTGCTGAATGACGTTCTTTGGGCATATAGGACAGCCTATAAGTCACCTATAGGAACTACGCCGTTTAGGTTGGTTTATGGGTGTGCATACCATCTACCAGTGGAGCTTCAGCATAAGGCAAAATGGGCGTTGAAAAAGCTAAATTTTGGACGGGATGAAGCAGGTAGGAAGAGACTATTAGAGTTGAATGAGCTAGATGAACTGAGGATGGATGCTTATGAGAATTTTAGAATTTATAAGGAGAGAACTAAGAAGATTCATGATAGGCACATGTTGAATAGGGTGTTTCTCCCGGGATAGAAAGTTCTCCTATTTAGTTCTAGACTTAAGTTACATCCGGGCAAGTTAAGGTCCAAATGGAGTGGACCATTCGTGATTAAGCAGGTTTTCCCCCACGGTGCTGTGAAGATAATAGATGGGATGAGGTTAGTCCTTGTTAATGGCCAAAGATTGAAGCATTATTTTTGTGGGGAAATAGAGACAACAATAAAAGAAGTGCTACTCATTGCAATCCAGTGGATTCTTGCTCTTAGGCACGTCTAGTCTAGGACGTTAAACAATGGCGCTTGTTGGGAGGCAACCCAACTTTTATTTCACTTTCTTAATGTTCATTTTCATTTTTTAGTAGTTATTTCATGAAAAAAGGTACCTTGACTCGTTTATTGGAGTGTGCAGATCATACAAAGTCGGTAGTATCGATTTTACCTCAGGGGGACAACCGCAAAAGAAAGACAGACTCGGTACCACCGACCGGACCAGTCGGTACCATCGAGTCTCTGAAGATTTTCGAGCGCCTAACGGATAAGCACTCGGTAGTATTGACATCCATGTTTCGCTACTATCGATTTTTTGGCGCCCCCAGGTTCGAGAAACCGAGACAAAATCTCGAAAATCTTGAGAAAATTTGCCAACTCGGTACTACCGACTCATGACGTCAGCAATTCGTGTGCACCACATCCAACGGTTGATGCGACCTTCATCGAGTGGTCGGTAGTACCGATCTGTGACAACAGTCGGTACTATCGATTCCGAGCGATCCGCGCTCGAGACATCACCAAACGTCAGCCGTCGATACAACCGAGCCACAGATTCATACTTACAACTCGGTACTACCGGCTGCAAGTCGGTAGTACCGACTCTGCCCGAGCTCAGCTATATAAGGAGGGGTGGTGAATCCAATTTCTTCACAACTTGCACCTCCACTCCTCCTGCAACTCAGAGCAAAGCAGCACCGGGCGTCGACACTCTTCACCGAGCCTCTGTTTCTTAATCTTCTTTCTTGCATCATCGCCATGGCACCAAGGAGAGGTGCTTCTACATCGCGGAGCAAGGAGAGTTGGTCCCTCAACCAACACACATTCAACATCCATCCCCGGAGGTCAGGAAGGTTTACGAAGAGCTTCAGACGAGGAAGATGCTGCCAACGTGATATGGAGATCGCACCTTGATTTAGCTGTTGGGCTTCACCGACAACCTGCAGTGGGTATGTCAACGACAGTCAATAAAGGGGGATAACCCATTCTTTAGCGACTGACGGACCTACCCGGAACTCGTTCTCGAGTTCTTGACATCGCTGGAGGTCGTTGTTGCCCCCCAAGCAACAAATAGGAGGTGAATGGAGAGAAGGCAAGGTCAGCTTCCATCTCTTCAACACCAACTACTCCATCACCCTGCGGGCGTTCAACCGCATCTTCAACTGGCCTAACGTCCCAGAACGCTCAGCTCCAGCCGACTTCGACTACGACTTGACCTGGGCAAAGTTGACCGAGGTGCTAGAAGGCTTCCGCATCAGTTGGCACGTCAATTCCGTCATCGACATCGAGTATCCCTATGCTCGAATTCTTCACCGCCTCTGCACCAACACCATTTTTGCTCGTTCTGTCCAAGGCCAGGGGAAGGTCCAGAAGACGGATCTCTACTTCCTTTACATGCTGTTAGAGGGAGAAACCATCAACTTTGGGTCCTTCCTTCTCCTCTATATGGATACTCCTTTCTAATGGAAGATGTAAAGTATCCTCTGTTCTTTGGTTCTTTTTATAACTATTAAATTGATTTCTTATTAGCCTATTCAATCTAATACCAGACTTAATAGTCAGTATACACTATCATATGATTAAGCTACTCAGTAAGACTTTCATTTCAAGTCTTTTTTATAACCTCTTCTTGAGGATTAGCAGTAAATGCATCTCTAGTTATAAAGACTTTCATTTCAAGTCTTTTTTATAACCTCTTCTTGAGGATTAGCAGTAAATGCATCTCTAGTTATAAAGGCGTGGTTAGCATGCTAAACATAACTAACAACATGAGATAGCTAGCATCATGATTATAATCAACAGTAGCAATATAGTTATCAACATAATAATGGCTACTATATGTATGCATTTACAATCTTAAGCATATCCACAACCTAAGTATATCTACTATCTCTTAATTGCACTAAGCATCATCTTTACGCAGTAAAGCGCATGGTGCAGAGGAAAGTGCCAATTGTGTTTTGGGGGCTAATTACCCCAATTGCAATGCATCTTCGCCTCGACTTATCCACCATCGCGCTGATGGAATCTACGAAGAAACTGGACCTCCAGCACTTCCGCAAGGCGAGCCTCCTCATCATACACTATAACACAGTGTATGCCTGCTGCACACATAGAGGGCGGTACAGGGAGCGCAACCTCCTCGACCCCATCTTCAATCTGTGAGGAGTAGCGTATCTTCGGTGGCTACTAGACAAGGGAGAGGAAGAAGACGAACCCATGGCAGCAACCCATGATGACCCCGAGCAGCAAGATGATGATGGCGACTCCGACGACGACGTTGAGGAGGTGGAGCCCACCATCCCCATTACCTGGAGAGCGGTCCCGCGTAAAATGGCCCGCACCTACGCTGCCTCGAGTTCATCTACTCCGCCCCCTTCTTAGGAGGAGCACGACCCGTATGACATGGCGAGTATGTATGGTATGCTGCAGGACATTCAGATAGGACAACAACAACATCAGGCGACGTTGGCTGGTGTACAGGAGATACAAGGACGGCTGTACCAAAATTAGCAGGCAATATATGAGAATGAACGTCTTCTCTTGGTGATATTAACAAGGAATAACCTCGACCCATCTATTATCTTCACCGCACCGTGGGGAAAAACCTGCTCAATCACGAATGGTCCACTCCATTTGGACCTTAACTTGCCCGAATGTAGCTTAAGTCTAGAATTAAATAGGAGAACCTTCTGTCCCGGGAGAAAACCCCTATTCAAGATGTGCTTATCATGAATCTTCTTAGTTCTCTCCTTATAAATTCTAGAACTCTCATAAGCATCCATCCTCAGTTCATCTACAGGGTAGCACGAGTGGTGGTAGGGAACGACTGTGCTGGGTGTAGGTAAAGTTACAATGTGAAAGTGGGGAAATGGAGGTAGCACGGTCGTGCTAGACAACATGGCCGTGGTGGGGGCTAGGTAACACAGCCGTGGTGGGTAGCACGACCGTGGTGGGCGAGTTGGGTTGGAGGTCGTTCTACACGAAATGACCATTTTGATCTTCGGTAGCATGACCATTCTGGCTAGCACAACCGTTCTGTGGGCTTCTTGGCACGATCGTTCTGGCTAGTACAACCGTTCTGGGGACTTCTTGGCACGAGCGTGCTGGCTAGTACGACCATTCTGGGGTTGTTGCTGTAGCATGTCGATCTTTGCATTGACTCTGTGATTTTGGCATTAGTGAGCACGACCGTTCCTTGGCACCACAGCCGTGCTGAGATCTTCAGTAGCATTTTGCACTCTAATATTCATGATCCATAGACTTCTTTGCTTGGGCTTGACCCTTGGCCACTAGGGGTAGGTTGGGGAAGCTTTGGGGTCTTCTTTGGACCCCTTTATCTCCCTCGTCCATCCAAACGTGGTCCAAGTACCTGAAAAAATGAAAAGAAAGTCCATAAGTGCATATGACAGAAAAATACATATTGAGAGAATAACTGGCAATCTAACATTGTTTAGATGTGATTAAGATGCAAAAAGACATAAGATGAAGCCGTAAAATAGAAATGCATCGCCACCCCAAACATAAAACATACTTGTCCTCAAGTATGCTCCAACTTGATCTCTCTCTTCAGTTTCTTTCAATCAAACAAGAATCATAAATGCATTGTAAAAGATGATTATTAACGAAATGAGCTTAAAAGTGACTAAGTGCATGTGTTCCACATCTCTCCTCTCCATTTTCACAATTTAATCATGAAAAGAGCACTGAGCATATAAACTTCAAATATAGGGCATAGATCACACAAGCTATCCATATGTCTTTCATGTAGTTCCAAGTAGACCATCTCATGGTGGCGTTAATCAATGATGACCAGGAGTGTTGTTTCACTTTCATTCATTCAATCTCATGATTCAAACCATATAAAGTGACTCACGTGACTGTGGAAAAAGAGTGAAGTGAGCTAGGTTTGATGTTTCCTAGCTCAATGGGTGTGAAAATAGAAGAAAGGATTGCGGTAAGATATTGAAGTGCTATTACATAGAACACTTATCTTTTATTTAGATGCTCTTAAACAGGAGGATCTTTTATTTTCTTTTTGCTTTTTCTTTTCTTTTCTCTTTCTTTGCCCTTGGTGTCGGTGGGGCATATGGTGGTAAGAGTGAAGCGATAAGATATAGATATGGCCACCTAAACTTTTGGAGGTGGCCAAGGCTGAATATGTACACTTTAGCATCCTTTCGTAAGGCGGAAGGTAAGAAGATGATGAAAGAAAAATTGGGTCAAAGAGGGGTCACTAGTGTGGTTCTCCACATAAAATCTCCTGCATGAAAACTATTCCAACACTTCATCAAATAATGTCACAACACATGAGTGAACAACATGAAGTTCATACTTCTATCAAAACCTGCATTTATAGCTTGCTCAAATCACAATTCAACCAAAACATTCACAAGCATAAGAGAGGCGATCAAGGTTGAAAAAGGCGTGAGGCGTAACGAGGCATTTTTGTCTTGGCGAGGCGAGACGTAAGCCTCAAAATGTACTGAGGCGTTCCTATATTTTTATATATTGATATGTTTATATATATAAGAAAATTTATATACAATGTAAGTTAATACAATTTGACAACTACATAACAAAATCACATTACACTACCTGTTTATAATCTATATTTAAACAACCGGAAAATAAAAACAGTACAAGTTGGGCCAGGCCCATATGTAGTTAAAATGGACCAGGAAACCTTTATTTTGGGTTGCAGCTTGAGGCTAGCGCCTCACTTGCGCCTCAATGCCTCTCGGGCCTCTTTGCGCCTTGCGAAAAATGAGGCGTCCGCCTCTTGGATCACAGGTGAGGCTTACGCCTCAAGGCGCCCTGGGGTGCGCCTCGCCTCGAGGCGTACGCCTCTAGCGCCTCAGGGCGCGCCTTTTTTTCCATGGAGGCGATTCACATGTAAAAAGTCAACAATCAAGACATTTAGCAATAAAATCTAAGAATATGGTATGCATTTGTCAAAGATCAACAATTTCAATTCATTAAGTAGAAATTGAGTCACAACATGCTTTTTGGTCAAGATATTTCAAATTTGGGCAAAATTGGCTAAAGTGGTGCCAATTTGCATTTTAATCACATCCAAACCTACTTTAGGGAATAAAAAACATTAAGCAAATTTTTTTAGCTAAAACACACAAAAATTATCAAAAATCTAAATGAGATGCAATGCATGTGATGGAAAGGCAAAAAGAGCATTTTTTTTGAAAAATTACTAAAAAATGCATGAAAAAGAACTACATGTATGCATGAATGCAAGCAAAAGAAAATCTACACTAGATAGGGTGATTCCATCAATGAAACAGTTAGGTGAAACAAGCATAAACAAAACAAGCCGAGACAAGAGGGCATACTGCCCTACCACCCCAAACTTTTGAATCATGCTGTCCTCAGCATGAAATTAAAGCTTAGGAATGATAGGGTAGATGTCACTGCTTTGGTGGTGGTGGATTCTGTTGTGGGTCTCCTGATGCTAGTGGGTCGGCCTGTGGAGGTGGATACTAGTAGTAATGTCCCAGTAGTCCGCCTGTGGAGGCGGGTATGTCTCCTGATATCCAGAAATGCCTCCCCAAAAATCCTCCCCCTATTGGGGGTTTCTCCGCACCTACGCATACTGATACCGATACATGATACATGTGGTTGATCTGATAGTGCATTTGCTGCTGATCCAACTGCATTGCCTGTTGTGTCTGCTGTATCGCCTCCAACTGTGCATGGATGGCTGACATGTCACATGCATTTGTTGGAGGTGGCTGCGCATCAAAGTCATTCTCTCTGTCGGGTGCGGCGAGGCTGCTCAAGAACACGTCACTGCTCTGGTATATCCGTCTCTCCCCCTCCCTCAGGTAAGTCCACTGACACAGGTTTGTAGTCCTCCCTAGGATACTGTCTCTCCCAGTTGACTATCCGCGTTGGAAGATTATTCTAATGCCTAATACCATCAACATGAACAAAACAATGGTAGGCTAACTCTAAACTGGTGCCAGGGTATCCGAGATGTATATGATCTTTTTGTCTCTATTGGAGATCATCTGGGACCTTGCAAGATAATTCAAGTCAACCAACTTGGTCCCTTCTTCCTTTGTGAGGTTCTCAAGATCGCAATCGAGTGCCTTTGCTATGGTGGTCACAATTCCCCCCATTATGAAAGGATTCTTGCTCTTGGAGGGGATTGTTTTCAAGTGATCAATCATCATCATACTCAGATTCTTCTGACCACCACTTGCCATCATAGTTGTCAAGGCGGCTAGGCGGCCAGCATGTCCCAAGGGGCGCCTAGCCCGCCTAGGCTGTTCTGGGTGTTTTTGTTTTTGTATTTTTTCAGTATGCTAATTTGCTTCTTATTATACATATATACTACATATAATACCATATAGGAAACATAAAAAGAGGGAAGAATGAGGCTATGACAGAAGTAGCAGGAGATGGTAGTAGGAAGAAAAAGGGAAGTAATATCAACAAGCCTACAACAACAATTGGAGCAGGAGATGCAGAAAAGAAATAAAAGAAAACAGGAAAAAGGGTGGGAAGAGGTTGTAACTCAAAAGAGAGGAAATGGAGGATATGAAAGAAAAGAAAAGAAATATTAACAACAACAACAACAACATCATGAGGAACAGGTTATGAAAAGAGGAAAATGGAAAGTACAACATCAACAACATTATGAAGCATAGGTGATGTAAAAGAGGATTAGAAGAAAACAGAATTAATAAAAAAAAACAGCTGTAGTAGGATTTAGGAGGGGATATAGGAGGAATAACTCACAAAAAAACGCAACAACAGTAGGATTGAGGAATAAAATGCAGGAGAAAGGATCAAAAAAGAAGAGAAAAAGAAGCAAGAAAAACAAACATATAAGGTAGTAATTTTTTTTAACAAACAAGCTATGATGACTTACCAATTTGACCCAAATAAGACCTGTTTTCCCCTAATTTTCTAAAATTTGACCTGATTTCGCCTAAATCAGACCTATTTCAACCATAAATTGACTCAAGATTATCTAATTTGACCAAATCCAGACTTGATCCATGCTAATTTATCCGTTAAATGGCCTAATTTAGCCCTAAAAGGCCTTAGACGCCCACATAGTGCACGTAATAGGCTGGGCGCCTAGGGCGCGACTAAGTTCACGGGCTGGAGATAAGCGGACTCGAACCGCTGACATCCGCCACAGGGTAAACCACCGCCTGTCAGTCCTCCCTTGAGTCCCCCTCACCTTCGTCAAACCTTGAATCGACTTGTCCCCCATACAGAAATGGTGAAAAGCTCCCGGGTTGGGCTTTCCAGCAATATTCAGTGGTGTGGTAGGATTCTACACGTAGTGGTTATAGAATCTCACAGATCGAGTGATTGCCCTCCGATTATTGGGTGTTGGATTCAGAGGTCGGCTTTACTGAAGAAAAGAAGAGTCGGCGAATCCGCCGTTTTCTCCTTGCCTTTGACAGGTGGATCCTTGACTAAGAATAAGAAGAAATACAAAGATCTTCCACTGAGCGCCTTTTTTTCTTCTTGACCTAGGCTGGAATTCAAGTAATAGAATGAATTCTTCTTGCTCAGCTCGTACCTTGATCCTTTGATCAAACCTTGAACTTCCAATCAACAATCAAATAGAAGGGCCCGATCTGACTATTGACTTATATAAGCCATTGAACTGACTTGAATGACTGAATTTCTTCCCCTTCCTGTAGGCATTGCACACGACATTCCACCAAGCAATCCATTTAGGACAAAATTGAAATTCATGCATTTCTAACCGAAAACTGCAGATTAGGGGTTCACAGTGCTTACCCGTTAAGTGTTTCCACACATCTTATTCCTGTCAAATGCAAGTTTGAATCGAGACTGACACAATGACCAAGCACCATAGCAGAGGGGAAGAGTCTATCTATTTCTTAAATGAAGGGACCAGAAGTGGTATATCTTTCCCCTAATTACGGCCGAGCGATAGCGAGAGGTGCGAATCGACCTTCAGGGAGAGGTATTGGAAATGACTCGACTGAAAGGAGAGGAATGACCCCCTCCAAAACAACCCGTTACTGGAGAAGGATTTGTTACGCGCGATATGCCGACGACTCACTACTGGGAATCGTGGGTGCCGTAGAGCTTCTCATAGAAATACAAAAATGTATCACCCACTTCAATCAATCCGGGCTTCACCTTTGGGGGAAACCTGTAGGATCAAGAACCATTGTTGCACGGAGTACGGTAGAATTCCTCGGTACGGTCATTCGGGAAGTCCGTCCTCGGACGACTCCCATCCCCTTTTTGCGGGAGCTGGAGAAGCGTCTACGGGTAAAGCACCGGGTACATCTAACAACTTGCCACCTGCACTCCACCATCCATTCCAAGTGGGGGGACTGGGGTGAGGCTATCCCGATCAAAGAGCTGACGCAGGGGATGAGCAGAACACAGATATATGAAAACACGCTTCCACTTTTAGAGACTCTTGGAACAGCTGGAGTCAGAAGTCCCCAAGTTTTCGTCTCCTGGGGGATTGTCAAGCACATCCGGTAAGGATCAAGGGGGATCGAGTTCTTGCAGCAGGGATCAGGTCGGAGCAACGTGCCAGTTCAACAGGTAGTCTCTAGATATGAGTTCGAATTCTTTAAATATCAATATCAAGGCCACTGTACTCCCGCGGGTCGGAAGGCGGCGGGGGAAGGAGGGGGATACTGGGCGGGATCTTTCGGCAACGAATTTCCCATACATATAGAGGCACCGGTGAAAAAGATACTCCGAAGGCTTCGGGATCGAGGTCTCATTAGCCAAAAAAGACCCTGGCCAATTCACGTGGTCTACTTGACGAACGTCAGCGACGGAGACATCGTAAATTGGTCCGTGGGCATCGCTATCAGTCTTCTGTCTTACTACAGGTGCTGCGACAACCTTTACCAAGTCCGAACGATTGTCGACCACCAGATCCGCTGGTCTGCCCTCTTCACCCTAGCCTATAAGCACAAATCCTCGACGCGGAATATTATCCAAAAGTACTCCAAAGACTCACATATTTTCAATCAAGGTGGTCAGACCCTTTTCGGAGTTCCCAAACAACATAGAGCTTGGGAGGACGCGGTCGACGATCCGAACAAGGACTGAGCACTCCCCCCCTTCAGATCTTTTTGACACAACCGGGGGGAAAAATGGACGCGGATCGGTACGCAACGGAACTAGTAGAAGAGTTGCGGTACTATCATCGTATATGTAGGGGTTGTTTAACAGTGTTCAAGACTCATCGGTGGTTAGGCTATCTACTTTCATTGATCACCTTGATCAAGCAGTTCGAACACTATATCATCAACAAGAGAAAGTAGCCAAAGGTTCAGACATAAGCTATTGAATTCGGGATATGTTATTTTGACTAAAGAGTGAAATTGCTTACTTGCCCGCGTCCTCTAGGCATCTTTCTTTTGATAACTAAGCTTGCCATCACTGACATAAAAAATAAGTCCTTTTGAGAGCAACAACCTTGGTTGTCATACCGGCCCAAGATAGTGTTGGCTAGAACCTTCTGAACATATCTCAAGGCGGGGTTGAGTATTTTACTTGTTTTTGACTTTTCCGCTGCAAAGGTGCCCTGGCTAGTGAAAGCTTCCCACATTTTGGAATAATTGCATTTTCCATTCTTATGAAACCTGCCCCCATCAAATTTCTGCGTCATCTCTGCTGTTGGTGCTAGAATTTTGTTGAGGTGAGAAGACTTTAATACATGTGCGGACTCCTTGAGCTTGAAGCAGATAGCGTCCTCCCCTTGGTATTGTACCTTCTCCAAAGATTCGAAGAATTCATGGGTTGTCTCCAGGTGTTTCTCTTCTATATGTTAGTTAGCAATTGATATAACCAGTGAATTAAAAAACAGCCCAAGCTTAATCGGCCATGACCCTCATCCGTCTAATTTAGCCCCTAAGCGCCTGCTTAATCGTTTTGAACATAATCGCCCGCTTTTTCCCACCTCACCCGCTTTTTCCTGCTTTTTTCCCGCTTTTTGCCCCCTTTTTCCCGCTTTTTTCCCGCTTTTGTTTAAAAATCCTAATGTAAGCATCTAACGTTAATTAATTACATAGTCCAAGTAGTGTTGACTATAATACATGAAACTTGTATACATTAAATGTTCTATGATATAGCTAGTCCTAATTTAGAATGCATACTTTGTGTGTAAGCTGGAATAATTGGGTACTGCTGTAATGCATCTAAGTAAATATCATATTGCTCTATTATACTTCTAATGCATGATTAGTTTTACTGATTTCCTTGTTGCTTTCCGTGATTAATGATTTGTACTACTGGTTAGTATTACTTTAGTGATTACTTTAATTCAATAATTCATAGTTTGTTATTTACAATTACTGATCTGCTTGCTGATTTTTGTGATTAGAGATACTGATTAATAGTAAAGTATTGATGAATACTTAGTTAATTACCGATTTGCTGATTAGATATGTATAGGAGTTCCTTATAAATGTATTTTTTATATACACATGTAATTTGTATAAAAATATATAAAATTTAGACACCCGCTTTTTCAAAAATCGCCCGCTTAATCGCCCGCCTACCGCTTAATCAGTTACAGGGTGCTGTCCGCACGCCTCCCGCTTCCTGCTTTCTGATACATTGGATATAACCCACATGTCGTTAAAAGATCCTTGACGACAGAGTGCATCCCTAGAGCCTGCATGGTATTAGGGCAAACATATCTTGTAGGGATCACCCTCCTTGTAGTGCATTCAGGGTGGAGAGGTCTCATAAGCACTCTCCTTGATGTTCCTCTACCATATGCAGCTCCCTCAGGTTGTTTCCCAACCCATTTCATCTGGTCTTCCTCCAACTTTGATAGAAAATCAACCGGCTCGTCCTCTATTTCCTCACTCTTGGCTCATCCTCCACATCCTCCGAAGGAGGCAACATCGAGAGTGAAGAAGTGGAAGATGAGCCAGTTGGTTTTCTGTCAAAGATGGATGAGGACCGGATGAAATGGCTGGGAAACAACCTGAGGGAGTTGCATATGGTAGAGGGACATCTAGAAGAGTGCTTATGATACCTCTCCACCCTGTATGCACTACAAGGAGGGTGATCCCTACAAGATATGCTTGCCCTAATACCATGCAGGCTCTAGGGATGCACTCTGTCATCTAGGATCGTTTAACGACATGTGGTTTATATCAATTGCTAACTAACATATAGAAGAGAAATACCTAGAGAGAACCCATGAATTCTTCGAGTCTTTGAAGAAGGTACAATACCAAGGGGAGGATGCTATCTACTTCAAGCTCAAGGACTCCACGCATGTATTAAAGTCTTCTCACCTCAACAAAATTCTAGCACCAACAACGGAGATGGCACATAAATTTGATGGGGGCAGGTTTGATAAGAATGGAAAATGCAATTATTCCAAAATGTGGGAAGCTTTCACTGTCCAGGGTACCTTTGCAGTGGGAAAGTAAAAAAAAGTAAAATAACCCCGTCTCGAGATGTGCTCGGAAGGTTCTAGCCAACACTATCTTTGGCAGCTATCACAGCCAAGGTTGCTGCTCTCAAAATGACTTATTTTTTGATGTCAGTGATGGCAAGTGGTGGTCAGGTGAATCTGGGTATGATGATGATTGATCACTTTAAAATAATCCTCTCCAAGAGTAAGGATCCTTTCATAATGAGGGGAATTGTGACCACCATAGCAAAGACACTCGATTGTGATCTCGAGAACCTTACAAAGGCAGAAGGGACCAAGTTGGTTGACTTGGATTATCTTGCAAGGACCCAGATGATCTCCATTACAAACAAAAAGATCATATACAATATGAACCCCGGGTGCTCTGGCACCACTTTAGAGTTACCCCATCATTGTTCTGTCCTTGTTGATAATATTAGGCCTTTGGATAATCTTCCAACGCAGATAGCCAACTGGGAGAGACAATACCCTAGGGAGGACTACAGACCTGTGCTAGTGGACTTACCTGAGGGAGGGGGAGAGACGGATATACCAGAGCAACATCGAGTCCTTGAGCAATCCTGCCGCAACCGATAGAAAGAGAATGACTTTGATGCGCAACCATCTCAAACAAATGCATATGACATGTCACCCATTCATGCACAGTTGGAGGCGATACATCAGACACAACAGGCCATGTGGTTGGATCAACAACAAATACATTATAAGATCAACCACATGTATTAGTATCAACATGCGCAGGCGCAGAGAAACCCTCAATGGGGGGAGGATTTCTGGGGAGGCATATCTGGATATCAGGATACATACCCGCCTCCACAGGCGGACTACTGGGGCATTACTACCAGTACCCACCTCCACAGGCCGACCCACCAGCATCAGGTGACCCACAATAGGATCCACCACCACTAGAGCAGTGACATCTACACTATCATTCCTAAGCTTTAGTTTCATGCTGAGGACAACTTGACTCAAAAGTTTGGGTTGGTAGGGCGGTATGCCCTCTTGTCTCAACTTATTTTGATTATGCCTGTTTCATCCTATTTCACCTGACTGTTTGATTGATGAAATCACCCTATCTAGTGTAGATTTTCTTTTGCTTGTATTCATGCGTACATGTAGTTCAATTCCATGCATTTTTGCAAATTTTTTCAAATTGTTGCTCTTTTTTCCTTTCCATGCCATGTATTGTATTTTCATGTAGATTTTGGTAATTTTTGTGTATTTTAGTTAGGATTTTCTTGCTTAATGCTTTTTATTCCCTAAAGTAGGTTTGGATGTGATTAAAATGCAAATTGGCACCATTTTGGCCAATTTTGTCCAAATTTGAAATATCTTGACCAAAAAGCATGCTGTGACTCAATCTCTACTTAATGAATCAGAATTGTTGATCTTTGACAAATGCATCCCACATTCTCAGATTTTGTTGTTAAATGGTCTTGATGCTTCTTACATGTCAATTACCTCTCCTATGTTTGTGAATGTTTTGGTTGAATTGTGATATGAACAGGCTATAAATGCGTAGGGCCTATGGAATCATTTAATAGAAGTATGAACTTCATGTTGTTCACTTATGTGGTGTGATATTATTTGATGAAGTGTTGGAACAACTTTCATGCAGGAAATTTTATGTTGAGAACCACTCTAGTGACCGCTCTTTGACCTGACTTTTCTTTCATCACCTTCTTACCTCTCCGCCCCTTGAAAAGATGCCAACGTGCACATAAACAGCCGTGGCCACCTTCGAAAGTTTGGGGTGGCCACATCTACATCTCCCCGCTTCACTCTTATCACCATATGCCCTACCTACACCAAGGGAAAAGAAAAAAGCAAAAAGAAAATAAAAGATGCTCCCGTTTAAGAGCATCTAAATAAAAGATGAGTGTTCTATGTAATAGCACTCCAATTTCTTACTGCAATTCTTTCTTCTATTTTCACACCCATTGAGCTAAGAAACATCAAACCTAGCTCACTTCACCCTTTTTCTACAACCACGTGGGTCACTTTGTGTGATTTGAAGCATAAGATTGAATGCATGAAAGTGAAACAATAATCCTAATCATCGTTGATTAACGCTACCATGAGAGGGTCTACCCGAAACTACATGAAAGACATATGGATAGCTTGTGTGTTCTATGCCCTATATTTGAAGTTTATATGCTTAGTGCTCTTTTCATGATTGGATTGTGAAAGTGGAGAGGCGAGAGGCGGAACACATGCACTTAGTCACTTTTAAGCCCACTTAGTCAATAATCATCTTTTGCAATGCATTTATCATTCCTGCTTATTGGAAGAAATTGAAGAGAGATTAAGTTGGAGCATACTTGAGGACAAGTGTGTTTTAAGTTTGGGATGGTGATGCAACCCTATTTTAGGGCTCCATCTTGTGTCTTTTTGCATCTTAATCACATCTAAATATTGTTAGATTGCAAGTTATTCCCTCACTATGTATTTTTCTGTCAAATGCACTTATGGACTTTCTTTTCATGTTTTTAGGTACTTGGACCACGTTTGGATGGACGAGAGAGATAGAGGGGTCCAAAAAAGATCCCAAAGCTCCCCCAACCTACCCCTAGTGGCCAAGGGTCAAACTCAAGCAAAGAAGCACTGAAGACCCCAACACGATCGTGTTGTCAAAGAACGGTCGTGCTTAGTAATGCTAAAATCACAGAGTCAATGACAAGATCAACGTGCTACATCAACAGCCCAGAAGGACCGTGCTAGCCAACACGGTCGTGCCAAGAAGCCTCGAGAACCGCCGTGCTACCAAAGATTAAAGCGACCATTCTGTGTAGAACGACCTCCAATCCAACTCGCCCACCACGACTGTGCTACCTAGCACGACCGTGCTACTTAGTCCCCACCGTGATCGTGTTGGCCAGCACGACCGTGCTAACAACCTTCATTTCCCCGTTTTCACACTATAACTTTACCTCCACCCAACATGGTCGTTCCCTATCACTACGGTCGTGCTACACTCTACCCACCACAGTCGTGTTGGCATCTAAAACCCTAGTTTTTTTGTACTGATTTACCCATTTTACCCCCACTTACCCTAGTGCTTCCCCACCTCCTATATATACCATAGTGGCGACCACAACACTAGGTTAGCTACCTCTAACATTCATTCCCTTCCCTCTTTACATTCAAGAGCTCCACCTACCTTCCTTCCTCCATTACTCCATATCCACCTCATTTCCACCCAAAAACCCTAATTTGCTAGGGTTTTCACCACCAAACCTCACCCATTCATGCCATTTTCTGACCTTGGAGGGAGGTGCTTCGTCTTCTACAACAAGGAGGAGGAGGGTCTTCCACGAGCTACCATGGCTTTCTATATCTTTCTTCTTTCCTTTTTGCTCTTTTGTTTGATTATGAGTAGCTAAGCCCCTTGGTAGGCTGTTTGGGGGATAAAATGCTACTTTGATACCATGTTGGGGGAAATTAACTTGTAATGAACATATTTCCATTCTATAATGATTGTCTCTTGCTTCTATCTCATTTTCCATTATTTTACTTGTGATTTATGCTTCTAAAGATGAATTGCTTTTGTATGATGCTTGAAAACACTTAGATTCTAGGGGAGAATGAATTGTATGTGGCTATCTTAGAAATTGCTCTTAGGTCCAACTAGTGGATCCCTAGCTACACCCTATCTTCCTACATACAAATCTCTTCTCTTACAACTAAGTGTGAGATCTAAGTAGCTAGTGTAAGGGTGATTAGTGCATTTGCCTAGAGTTTTCTAAAGACTAGATGGTGAGTAGCATATGATGAAACACCGTCATATCTACTTTCTCTTCCTACCCTTGGCTCTCAATTGCCCTAATAACCCTTATCCTAGAAACCTAGATTAGTTGAATCCAATAGAAATCCCACCTAGACCTTGGTCCAACTAAGCCTCGTAAGGCTATAGGGGATGAATTCCCTCCTACACTATTCTATCCATGACCAACCAATAGTCTAGGGTTATTTCATTGCATTTGACTATATTGTTTGGTTTGACAATCTAGAATGAAAATATAAGACTTGCATGCTATAACCCTCAACTTGGATTCTTGTGACATTCTTCCAAACGGAAGTGTATGAAAATAGAAGATAGGGCTACGGTAAGAGATTGGAGTGCTATTACATAGGATCACTCATCTTTTATTTATTTAGATGTTATTACATATGAATATCTTTTATTTCTTTTTACATTTTCATTGCATTTGACTATATTGTTTGGTTTGACAATCTAGAATGAAAATATAAGACTTGCATGCTATAACCCTCAACTTGGATTCTTGTGACATTCTTCCAAACGGAAGTGTATGAAAATAGAAGATAGGGCTACGGTAAGAGATTGGAGTGCTATTACATAGGATCACTCATCTTTTATTTATTTAGATGTTATTACATATGAATATCTTTTATTTCTTTTTACATTTTTTCTTTTTCTTTTACCCTTGGTGTAGCTAGGGCACATGATGGTGAGAGTGAAGCGAGGGGGTATAGATATGGTCAGTCCAACTTTTGGAGGTGGCTAAGGCTGAATATGTGCACTTTGACATCCTTTCATGAGGCAGAGAGGTAAGAAGGTGATGAAAGAAAAGTCGGGTCAGAGGGGCCACTAGTATGGTTCTCAACATAAAATCTCCTGCATAAAAATTGTTCCAACACTTAACAAGTAATGTCACACCACATGAGTGAACAACATGAAATTCATGCTTTTATCATGTGATTCCATAAGCCCTAAGCGTTCATAACTTGCTCAAATCACAATTCAACCAAACCATTCACAAACATGAGAGAAGTGATTCACATGTAGAAAGTCAACAATTGAGACCATTTAGCAATAGAACATAGGAATGTAGCATGCATTTGTCATGTATCAAGATTTTCAGTTAAAAAAAACATGCTTCTTGGATAAGACATTCTAAATTTGGAAAAAATAGCAAAAATGGTGTCAATTTGCACTCAATCACATCTCAACCTACGTTTAGGGAATAGAAAGTATAAAGCAGCGAATCCTAGCTAAAACACACAAAATTACTAAAAATCTACATGAAATGCAATGCTTGGCAGGAAAAGCAAAAAATTGAAAAATTAAATAAAAATTCATAAAATTAAACTACGTAGTATGCATGAATGTAAACAAAAAGAAATCTGACGTCATCAATCAATCAAACAGGTGGGACAGGGTGAAACAGATATAGCCATAATGATATGAGTGGGAGAGGGTGCGTACCGCCCTACTACCCCAACCTTTTAAATCATGTTGTCCTCAACATAAAACTAAAGCTTAGGGAGGGTAGGGTATGTGTCACTACTGCTGAGGTGGGTCCAGTGGCGGGTCCCCTTGTAGAGGTGGAAGCCCTGCATGTGAAGGAGGGTCCTGCGGTGGTGGTGGTGTCACTCGGGGGAGATATTCCTGTGCTGGAGGGTCGGCCTGATGAGGAAGGTGCTAGTAATAATGACCTAATAGTCTGTCTGTGGAGGAAGACAAGTCTTTGGATATGCAGAAAGAGAGTCCCAGTAGTCTTCCCCCCCAGTGGGGGTTCCTCTGTGCCTGTGCATGTTGATACTGGTACATAGATCTGATAATGCATCTGTTGCTGAATTTGTTGCATGGTCTGCTGGGTTTGCTGAATGCCTTCCAGCTGTGCCTGTATATGGTGGACATGTCGTAGGCATTAGCTGTAGGCTGCTGTTAAGGTGATGCTTCTTCTCTTCTTCTCACTCGACGCAACTCTCTCTACTGTTCTACCACATTTGTCTCCCCAACCCCTTCATGCTGGACAAGAGTCGCTCTCTCTATGGTGGACATGTCATAGGCATTAGATGTAGGTTGCTGTTAAGATGATGCTTCTTCTCTTCTCACTCGACGCAACTCTCTCTGCTGCTCTACCAGATTTGTCCCCTCAACCCCTTCAGGTAGGACAGGAGCTCGTTCTCTGTAACTTTGTCTTGGATGCTCTTCCTCCCACTTCCTCAACAATTCACTTAATTCTTTAGTGGAATCTGCAATGTCAATAAGCGGGGATGCATGATAGGACAACTCAAGATTGAATCCATGATAAGGGGGGTTGACATTTCACATCATTTTCTTCCAAACCATGATGATCATTTGGGAGTGGATGAGATATTTCAAATCAACAAATTTCACTCCCTCAACTTTGTTGGAGTGCTGTCAAATCACATTTTAGGGCTTGAGCAACTGAGGTCACAATCCCTCCCATGATAAATGAAGTTTTACTTTTGGACGAGATTGACCTCATGTGATCAATAAGAAGTGCCCCTATGTTGAGATATTTTTCCTTTATCACCCCATGCAACACAAATAGGTCTTTCTGTGAGCAACTTCCCTGATTGTCATACCGGCCAACAACTGTATTTGCAATGACCTTTTGTGCATACCTGAGAATTAGATTGTAGATTCCACTGGTTTTTAATTTCCCAAGTGTGAAGTTTCTTTGTCTTGTCATCCTATACCACATGTCACATAGTCTACGTCTGTTTCTTTTTCAATGTGGCCCTCATTTAGTTGTTTGACTTCCTTACAGTCCATGGTGAAGATGTTGTTCAGCTGCGAATCTGTGATGGTATGGATCTCATTTTGCAATCCAAATCTGATGGCCTCTCCCCCCTATACTTGATCTTCTCCAATGTTGCAAAAAGCTGTTGCGTCAGCTCAACATATGTATCTTGTGCTGTAAAAAGCACCTTATACTATCCACAATCAAACAACTTGTTTCCTAAGTATTGCTTGATGCCGATAGCGTCCATTGTATGTTGGCAGGCATAGCGTATTGCAATTACACTCCCGGTCATACACTCTAGATAGAGAGATTTGAATGTAATCTTTCTTTTGCTCCCTCTCCCGTAGGACACACCCTCAGGAATCTTGCTAGTCAGTACCTTTCAGCCTGTCTATTTCAAGTAACGTCACAATGTCAACTGTCTCTAGACACAATCCCTCCTCATCCGTGTCTTCATCCTCTTCTTCCGCGTCACGTGTATGTGACCCTCAGCTAGTATCAATGTTCAAAGGCACTATCTCCTTCGATTTCTCCTCTTGAATGTCATCCTCATCAATCATCAACTCAAGATTGAATCCATGATAAGGGGGGTTGATATTTCACATCATTTTCTTCCAAACCATGATGATCATTTGGGAGTGGATGAGATATTTCAAATCAACAAATTTCACTCCCTCAACTTTGTTGAGCGCTGTCAAATCACATTTTAGGGCTTGAGCAACTGAGGTCACAATCCCTCCCATGATAAATGAAGTTTTACTTTTGGACGAGATTGACCTCATGTGATCAATAAGAAGTGCCCCTATGTTGAGATATTTTTCCTTTATCACCCCATGCAACACAAATAGGTCTTTCTGTGAGCAACTTCCCTGATTGTCATACCGGCCAACAACTGTATTTGCAATGACCTTTTGTGCACACCTGAGAATTAGATTGTAGATTCCACTGGTTTTTAATTTCCCAGGTGTGAAGTTTCTTTGTCTTGTCATCCTATACCACATGCCACATAGTCTACGTCTGTTTCTTTTTCAATGTGGCCCTCATTTAGTTGTTTGACTTCCTTACAGTCCATGGTGAAGATGTTGTTCAGCTGCAAATCTGTGATGGTATGGATCTCATTTTGCAATCCAAATCTGATGGCCTCTCCCCCCTATACTTGATCTTCTCCAATGTTGCAAAAAACTGTTGCGTCAGCTCAACATATGTATCTTGTGCTGTAAAAAGCACCTTATACTATCCACAATCAAACAATTTGTTTCCTAAGTATTGCTTGATGCCGATAGCGTCCATTGTATGTTGGCAGGCATAGCGTATTGCAATTACACTCCCGGTTCTCATACACTCTAGATAGAGAGGTTTGAATGTAATCTTTCTTTTGCTCCCTCTCCCGTAGGACACACCCTCAGGAATCTTGCTAGTCAGTACCTTTCAGCCTGTCCATTTCAAGTAACGTCACAATGTCAACCGTCTCTGGACACAATCCCTCCTCATCCGTGTCTTCATCCTCTTCTTCCGCGTCATGTGTATGTGACCCTCAGCTAGTATCAATGTTCAAAGGCACTCTCTCCTTCGATTTCTCCTCTTGAATGTCATCCTCATCAATCATCAACTGTCGTTAGGCTCATGGTTGCTGCTGTGGCCTTTCCATGGCTGAAGAAGTGGAGTGGCGGGCTGGTGTAAATTGGGGCTGAGCACGTGAAGAAGGGGCAACTACCCCCTTGCCTTGCCATTGACGGATGGTGACCTCCGACTGCAAGGAGTCAATCACGCGTCCACATTGGCATCAGACTCCTTTTCTTCTTCCTCACCACATGTAGCATCCGAGTTATGATGGCTGGATGAGCAAAAGCGAGAGCTACTCATGGATGCTGAACGACGAAGTGATTCGGAAATGGAGTTGAAAGGTGATGGCGTAGGGCTGTGAGAGGGGATAGGGATGTAAGCGGATGCTTTTTTTGGTTCACACCTTACTACCGGTGAGTACTTGGAGGCTGCTCTGAGCCCCTTTCTTGATGGCTTTTTCCCGTCTTCGTCATTGCTTAGTGAAAGAGGGGAGAAAGAACTAGGTTTTTGGATTTTAGGGGAGTGGGGCGAAATGGAAGTAGAGGTGGATGTTTTGGTGTTAGGGGTGATGGATGGAGGTGTGATGGAGGTAGAGGAGTGATTGGTCAGATGGATTGGGGGTGAAAAACGGGTTGGAGGTGGTGGATGTACGGTGCAAAGGTTTCTGGAGGTGTAGGGGTGGATGGAGATTAACTTCGATTTGGAGGTGGTTTGACAATGGAAGAGGGAGAAGGAGGTGCGGCGGAGGTGGAGGAGAGGTCGAGGAAGATGATCGGTGGTAGGGTTGAGTTGGAGGAGGTGAATCGGGGGAGGAGGAAGCTGTAGGTCGTTGTTCTTCCGCCACGACCGTTTGGCGTCGAGGAAGAATGAGGGGGGGTCGTGGTAGAGTGAATGAATTATCACTTAATCTGGTGGGGTCGACCCCCCGCCACGACCGTGGTGAGGGGCCACATCCGTGGCGGTTTCTTGGTGGAACGGTCATAGAGAGTGCCACGCTTGTGGAGGCGTCAATGGGTCACATCTTGGTCATTTGGTGCCACGTCCATGGCGGTCGCCATGCCTGAGGTGGCTAGATGTTGCCACACCCGTGGTGGCTTCCACGGTTGTGGTGGAGATCCCCCTTTTCTTCAAAAATTCCTTGTGATTTTAGTTGAAATGTGGCTCACCCGTGGTGGAGTACCACAGCTGGGTTGGCGGATTAGCGCCACGCTCGTGGCGACTGCCACGTCTGAGGTTGTTGCCGGGCGCCACACCCATGGTGGACCTCCCTCTTTTCTTCTCAAATCCATGTCACTGATCATTTTTGCAATTTCCATCACAACCATTCCGATGTACCACGGCCCTGGTGTGCGTTGTAGCAACCCATCTTCACATCAAGCTTCAAAAATCTTCACATCCTTCAATTCAATTGTTGTGCAATCGTATTTCTCTCACTTCTCAGTTGATTCACCTCATTCTCTCATTCTATTTCACCTGTCACCTTGTTACATCTCAAAATCTAAACAAAAATGATTAGACGCAAATGTGTGTGTGTATTTCTTGGAACGTGTATGATTAAAATAAAAGTATTTCAAGACTTTGCATTGGAAAGAATTTACTTGATGGCATCTAGCAGCATAATGTTGATCCTCACTTGCTTGAATGTCTCCATGATACCCTCAGTGTGTGTCTTCTTTCTTTTGGCGGCGGATGGTTTTCAAGTGTATCAGGAAAAGGAGGGAGTTGTGTACCCGGCTGGTTCACATCAATAGAATCATCAAGCGATATCACGAGAATCACAGTATCATCATTCTGTATTACAGTATCACCTCGACCGCACAATATCATCACCCTAATCATAGTGTCACTGCCTCGAATCACGTCCAAGTGTGTGGGATTTGGGTTTTAAAGAATCACGATTTGGGATGTGGTTATTGAGGAGGTGGTTGTTGTGGAGGTTGTTGATATTGAGGGGTTGTTGGTAGGTATGTGGTGGAGGTGGAGGGTATTGGTAGGTGTAATTGGGTTGTGGGGGTGGGGAGAATAAGGATTTTTGGGGCCTTGGTACTGCTGCAATGTGGACACTGCCTTTGTAAAGGACCATAGGTACCTTAAGGAGCACCACGATTCCACCAACACTATTGGGGTTCACCAAGGTTTGAGAGGGAAGCCTTCCCTCCTCACGTCTAGCAAGAGATGATGAAATTTGATAATTCATTTGCTCTAGACAACTAATGTTTTGTCTTTGAGCGAATACATCCTGTACATCATCAAGGCTCCTTACCCTTCCAAGAACTTCTTCAAATTTAGAGTTGTACTTTGACCCTTGATGCTGCTTTGTTGCCCTTGTCCTTCATCCCCTTGCTTCCAAGAGAAGTTTGGGTGATTTCTCCACTCCGGAGAGTAGGTGTTGGACATGGACCCTTGATTGTTGCGGTTACCAAAAGATTGAAGAGCTTGAACCTCCTCACAAATAGCTTCCATAGGGTTGGTTGAGTGGCTAGAAGATCCCCAACTTGATTCTTCATCAAGTTCATCATGTCAGCTAGAATCTTCATCTTTTAGGGATTTTGATCTTCCTTAGCTCGAGGAGAAGGTGGAGGAACCCTAGCAGTGATACTTGGACAATGACACTGTGATTCATGGTGATGATATTGTGATAGGCAGTCGAGGTGATACTGTGATACATGATGATGATATTGTGATTCCCGTGACACCGCTTGATGATTCTATTGATGTGAACCGGTCGGGTACACAACTCCCTCCTTTTCCTGATACACTTGAAGAACCATCCACCGCCAAAAGAAAGAAAAACATGCTGAGGATATCATGGAGACATTCAAGCAGTGAGGATCAACATTCCGTTGCTGGATGTCATCAAGAAAATTCCTTCCTATGCAAAGTTCTTGAGAGACATAGACAACCGGTGGAACGCCAAGATGAGTCAAGCTCACTGCACAAGTGAGCTCCATTTTGCAACACACCGCTCCAAAGAAGAGGAAAGATCCCGGAGCACCCATCATTCCTTCTACATTGGAACACATCGCATAGATCAAGTTCTTCTTAACCTGGGTTCTAGTGTGAATCTAATACCTTATGATCATAGTTTTGAAACCCGACCCGACCCGGCCAGCTGAACCGGTTGGACCTCCACCTGACAAGTTTTGCAACACACCGCTCCAAAGAAGAGGAAAGATCCCGGAGCACCCATCATTCCTTCTACATTGGAACACATCGCTTAGATCAAGTTCTTCTTAACCTAGGTTCTAGTGTGAATCTAATACCTTATGATCATAGTTTTGAAACCTGACCCGACCCGGCCAGCTGAATCGGTTGGACCTCCACCTGACAAGTTTTGCGGGTTGGGTGGGGCTAAAACCCCTTTTTTGGCAAAGACCCAGAGTTGACCCAGTGACCTGGTTGGTTCAACCACTGACCCAGTGACCCGACCAGGTTTTGTTGGTTTTATTTTTCCTTCCTTGAATGACCACTTGACTGATTTTAATGTCCTTTCATGCAGCCCCAACTATTCCATACATTGATACATACTTGTTAAGTCGGTCGACTAGTTGCCGCTAGTCGGCTGGTCGCTGGAGGGGGTCCAACTAGCCTACGACCCAAATCTAGACCTCAGTTTGGCGTCCGCCCAGGTCGACTGGTCGGCTGGTCGGCCGACTAGCCCGACTGGTCGACCCAAGCGAAGTATGGACGACTGCTTAGTTAGGCTAGAGCCAAGAATGATAAGGTTTTTTTTTGCTATTGTAATTCACCACCCCCTGTCTTGAATGTTTGTGTTTGTCTTTTATAATGATTTGATGTGAACGGTAATTTCATCCACACTACACTAGTACAATTAATAACTTTTAATTTAATCACAACAATTCAATAAGCACTAAAAGTCTAAATTTAATAATGGTATATCACTTTTCTCTATCTAATTATATTTGTTTAATTTGAATACATTGAATAGTCTTCATTCAAATTTTTGGATGTTTTATGACATTTACCAAATCTAGGTTATTATATGCTTGGATACATGCTTACATTAGTGGATTTATATAATTATTGTATATAACTATATGTAGATTATCAATATTATGTAAATTTCATACCTATGACTGGGTGACGGACTAGTCGACTGGTCGCCCAAGCTGGAAAGGTGATCGACTGGCCGCCTTGACAAGGATGCATTGAAATATTCACTTAATTGTATTTTATCACTTATTTTAAGTATTGCAAGACATTGTTTGCTTCTTTATGAATAGATACTTGTTTTGTATGTTTGATGTTTCTTAATTCATCATCTCATGGTTTCATAGAGTAGTTTACGTACATATATATACACACTTATATAGTAATATATGTATGGACATACATATTATTGTAGCATACATATATATAATTATATTTTGTATATGGTGTCATGATGACGTCCTCGGGTCAATAAGGTCGACCCGGCGGTTGAACCAGGGACCCGTGACCTAGGAGCATTGTCGGGTCGATCTCTGGGTCGGGTTTGAAAACCTTGCTTATGATATGCATGCTGTGTTGAAGTTGGGACAATTGGGGCCGACAAATTGCACCTTGCAATTGGCTGACCGTTCTGTGAAGACACCTAGAGGGCGAATTAATGATGTGTTGGTGAGGCTTGATGATGAGACCTCCACATTCTTTCCTGCTGATTTTATTGTGCTTAACATGGAGGACACAAGGAAGGTACCTATTATCTTGGGGAGACCTTTCCTAGCTACAACTGACGCAATGATACATGTGAGAACCGACACCATGTATGTGACACATACACATGAAGATCCGTTTGAACATCTTCAAAGCTTCCGTTAAAACCCAGGTGATAGGTGCTACAGAAGAAGATTGCTATCTTATTGATTGCCTTGAGGAGATTGTTGAGGAATTCCTACCTACGTGGATTGAGACTACCACCAAGAGTAGAGGTCTAGAGCCTATTGTTGAGTTTCATGATGATGACATTGGTGAGGAAAATGAACCACCATTAGTGGCTGCAAGTGAGAATCTTCCTTCCATTTCTAAGAAACCTTTGAAGAATTCCATTGAAGAACCTCCCGTCCTTGAGGTTAAATCTCTTCCTGAAGGTTTGAAATATTTTTGGGTTCAAATGACACCCTTCCAGTGACCATTTCTTATATTCTTTCTCCTAAACTAGAAGATGCTCTTATTTTTGTGTTGAAGAGGAACATTCAAGCTATAAGATGGTCTATTACTGATTTGAGGGCGTTGACCCCTCCATTTGTGTCCATAGAATCTAACTTGAGGATGATGCAAGACCAACCTGTCAAATACAAAGGAGGTTGAATACAAAACTGAAAGAAGTAACTCAAGAAGTTATGAAGTTGCTTGATGTCGGGATCATCTATCCCATTTCTGACAGTATTTGGGCGAGTTCCATCAAGTTGTGTTGCCCAAAAAGGGTGGGATCACCGTGGCGTGAGAAAGTTGGTTCACATTGCCTTTTTGAAGGCAAAGAAGAGAATGAATGATTTTAGGTTTAGTACTATTCACCATCCAAGTCATCATCCTCGAGTCTTTCTTAACCCAAAGGCCATAATTCTGCTTGGTTTTCTCATCAACAGATTCAGGGGATGTAGGTGGGATAGTAGTAATAAGCTGAGAATAATGTCCTTGAGCCTTGACATACAACTCAAAGGATGTAGACTATGTATGGTAGTTCCATCAAGTTGTGTTGCCTAAAAAGGGTGGGATCACCGTGGCATGAGAAAGTTGGTTCACATTGCCTTTTTGAAGGCAAAGAAGAGACTTAATGATTTTAGGTTTGGTACTATTCACCATCCAAGTCATCATCCTCGAGTCTTTCTTAACCCAAAGGCCATTGTTCTGCTTGGTCTTCTCATCAGTAGATTCGGGGGGTGTAGGTGGGATAGCAGTAATAAGCTGAGAATAATTTGCCTTGAGGAGATTGTCGAGGAATGCCTACCTACGTGGATTGAGACTGCCACTAAGAGTAGAGGTCTAGAGCCTATTGTTGAGTTTCGTGATGATGGCATTGGTGAGGAAAATGAACCACCATTAGTGGCTGCAAGTGAGAATCTTCCTTCCATTTTTAAGAAACCTTTGAAGAATTCCATTGAAGAACCTCCCGTCCTTGAGGTTAAATCTCTTCCTGAAGGTTTGAAATATTTTTGGGCTCAAATGGCACCCTTCCAGTGATCATTTCTTCTATTCTTTCTCCTAAACAAGAAGATGCTCTTATTTTCGTGTTAAAGAGGAACATTCAAGCTATAAGATGGTCTATTACTAATTTGAGGGAGGTTGACCCCTCTATTTGTGTCCATAGAATCTAACTTGAGGATGATGCAAGACCAACCCGCCAAATACAAAGGAGGTTGAATACAAAACTGAAAGAAGTAACTCAAGAAGTTATGAAGTTGCTTGATGTCGGGATCATCCATCCCATTTCTGACAATCCTTGGGTGAGTTCCATCAAGGTGTGTTGCCCAAAAAGGGTGGGATCACCGTGGCATGAGAAAGTTGGTTCACATTGCCTTTTTGAAGGCAAAGAAGAGACTGAATGATTTTAGGTTTGGTACTATTCACCATCCAAGTCATCATCCTCGAGTCTTTCTTAATCCAAAGGCCATAATTCTGCTTGGTATTCTAATCAGCAGATTCGGGGGGTGTAGGTGGGATAGCAGTAATAAGCTGAGAATAATGTCCTTGAGCCTTGACATACAACTCAAAGGATGTAGACCATGTATGACAGTTCGAATCGTCCAACTCCACAATCGTCACACACAACGTCCAGAAGGCATCAGTAGAGGTTTTAATGAAAAAGATGCACGATTCGGCTCGTGTGGAGCAACAACAACAAATATAAAGATGGCTTGACAAAGAAGCACTAAATAGCAGATAATCAACAGAGGAAAAAGATATAGATCACCAACAGAATAGACGAACCCAACTCATGGGCAACAGTAGTATATAGGGAACCTACGTCACAATGTCAATTTAGACAGACTTGTGGCAGAGGCAGAATGTGGGGTGGGGGGGGGGAGCCCCTGAAGAAGAAGAGAGAAATCAGTGTAGTCGAGAGTGGTTTTAGAACAGAGCAGGGTGGAGGGGATCAAAACCCTTGCAATACAGGTAGGTGGCTAGGTAGAGGGGGTGGCGGCTAGGTGTTGTTGTTGGTTGTTGGAAAGGATAGAGAGATGGGTGAGTGGGAGGGATGGAATCTGGTGGCGGCTGGTAGTGATGGGATCTGGCAGTTGTGGGACTACAAGGGGATTGGCGGTGGATTGAAGGGCTGGATCTGGTGGCGACATGACTGTAGGGCCGTAGTGGCGGCGGATAAGTGGTTGGAATCTGGTAGCGGCAGCTGGGTGTCTGGGTGCTGCGGTTGGCAATATAGTGTAGTTGTGGTACTCCATGACAGTCTAACGCGGATGACATATGTCCAATGAATGTGGTGTGTTGAGGTGAGTCCGCATCATCATGCTCATTGTCACTAGGTCCACTACATGGAAGTCATCCTCGTACTCCTATGTCATCCTGTTTCTTGGCATCAACAATCATGGCCATCACATGGTTGAGACACTAGCTGGATCGTCCATAACCCTAGCACAAGAGAGCTGATGCAGACTTTGATGAAGACGTAAAAGTGGTTGATGTGACTGAAGTAGCCCGACAGTGCCAAGTGGGATCTCTAATAGGAGTCTGACACTGCTGCTCATGCTATATCTATGCCATAATGTGTATACTATCATCCATGTTGGAGATGTTGAGGTAGCTAAGGTGGCTGTGATTGGGGCAAAGAAACTACAACTTAAATACTCTCGCATACTCCCGCAAGCTTAAGCGTTACATCATCCTCAATATATAACCAATTTCGATAACGGGATTGGTACTGTTGTGGTGGACTGAAGATATGGTTCTCGTTTTCTTCCTATAGGTGAGGTGGTTTCCACTTCTTACTCAATTGGATAAACTCTCATAGAGTCACCAATATGCGCTTGATGGTGGGTGAGGTTGTCAAACATGTATTTTATCTTGTCTTACACAGCTTTTACAAATTTACTTTATCCTGCTTTCCAAAAAAAATATTTTTTCTTTAAATTATAAGTGTCACATATGACCTATAATAGAGGCGCGAATAAAACATGTTAAACGCAAAAATAAGGATCCACCACTAGAAAAGAAAACTGTCTACTAAAAAAGACAAAAAATGCATAAATAAAATTGTGAAGCAACCTGCATCCCGGTCGATACTATCGACACTCTGTCGATAGTATCGAGATCAGTTCAGGTTCAAGTTGAAGCCACCTGCATCTCGGTCGATACTATCGACACACATGTCGATGGTATCGAGATTGGTTCAGGCGCAAGACAATGTTCTGTCGATACCATCAACACTCATGTCGATGGTATCGACACCGGCACAGCGGCGGAACGACAATCCAACGGCAACTCTATTTTGCTTATGAAATTTATTTTTTATTCTTTTTCTCTCTTTGTACCTCATGTACTTACCCTAATATATATATACAAGTGTGTAGGCTCAAACCCTACTCACATTTGCTGCATCTTGCAGCCGACATGTGATCAATGTTCCTGTCTTCTTCCTTTCTTCATTTCTTCTTACATGGTATCAGAGCGGAGATCGATCTAGGGTTTCTCCTTTCTCTCTCCGACGAATCTCTCCAGGTCTCTCTCTCCTTGACGGCCGGTTGCTTCCCACCCGTCAACTTGGCGTAATCCACTGGCTGCGTAGAACCACCGTTGGCTACTCTGGGTCTGCGGTAGATATCTAACTCTACCGTAGCCACTATCACAAAGCGGTTGAGGATCTCCAGGTGATCCAACGATCATCTAAAAACACCACCGGAGGACTAGTTTCGTCTCAGCCATCATCCTAGTCACACCTCCTCCATGTGTGATTAGGAAGATCATTTGGAGGCTGTGAATGTGTTAGTAACACATTTCTCCTTGTGTTTCTTCTGTGTGTGACGTGTATCTCTCCGTCACCACTCTCTATTTGACGTGTATCTATCCGTCATATAATCCGTTCTACAATGGAGGATATCAAGACACCTATGATCTACAACGAGGTGTCACCTATCGCCTCCATTAAGCTCAACGGGAAAAATTATCTTCTATGGATGAACGCCATCCACACCGTCTTGGAGGCTCGTGACAGAGCAAGGCATGTTGACTCGGGTCCCAAGGCATCTACTGACGAAGGGTATGCTGAATGGAAGCGACATGACAGTCTTGTGAAGACTTGGCTGTGGAATAGTATGGAACCTGCAATCGCCGCAAGGTTCATGTTCTACTCTACGGCCAAGGAAATATGGGACGCAGTGAAGCAACATTATTCTCAAGAGAAGAATGCTCTCCGTCAGTTTATGATCTATGATCGTCTGTTTGCTGAAAAACAGGGTGACCGATCTCTTGAGGAGTATTTTGGGGCGATTCAGGCTCTTGCTCAAGAGCTAAGTTATTATCATCCTGTGGCTGTTGCTGAACAGATAAAGGATAGAGATGATCTGGTTACATCCAAATTCTTATCTGGGCTTAACTCGGCTTGTAGCTCCGCTCGGAGCGTTATTCTGGCTACTGATAAACTACCCAGTCTTGTGGAGGCTTATTCAAGGATCCAACAATCTCTGTTTGAGTCTGCTTCCTTTGTTTCTGATATACCTTCTGGAGAATCTCATGCGTCTGTTGCTGCTGCGGTACGAGGAGGACGACCCGGTATGGGTAGAGGGCGTGGGACACGTCCGAAATGTACCTTTTGTGACAAATTGGGACATAAAGTGGAGAAGTGTTGGAAGAAACATGGAAGACCTGCTGCACCACCTGTGGGAGCAGCACATTGTGCCACCACCACAGGATCCTCATCCTCTACAAATGTGGGTACTACCTCTAGCACCGGCATCACTCTTACCCAAGAAGAATATGATCGGTTCATTCAGGCGACACAGCACATGAGTATGGGGTCATCATCATCTTCTTCATCGGCAAATCTGACATCTACAGCTGGTAATCAGGCTACATCTCTCATAGCATCTGGCTCATCCTCATCTTGGGTGGTTGACTCTGGCGCCTCACAACATATGACTGGTATGAGGAGATTGCTCCACACTATTGACTCATCTATTCCTCACCAATCTGTTACACTGGCAGATGGTTCAGTGAAAAGAGTTTTAGCTAGTGGATCTGTCTCCCTAACACCCAAGATTGATCTTAAATCAGTTCACTTTGTGCTTGATTTTCCTTTTAATCTTCTTTCTGTTGCAAAACTGATTGACACTCTAAAATGTTGGGTAATATTTGGACCTTCTTGTTTTATATTACAGGATCTCAAGAGTATGAAGACGATTGGTGGGGGGCCTAGGAAAGGTGATCTCTACCTTTTCAACGGTGACAGTCTACCTCGCCAAATGCCTGCTCCTGCTCCATCTATCCTGTTGAGTGGTTCCCCCTTACTATGGCATTGCAGATATGGACATCCTTCTTTGGAGAACCTGCGGAAGTTGGAACCAGAGTTTTCCCAATTATCTTCCTTAGAGTGTTAGTCATGTCAACTGGGAAAGCACCATAGGTTATCCTATCCCAGTCGAGTCAATAAGTGGGCTTCTTGTCCCTTTGAGTTAGTGCATAGTGATGTGTGGGGTCCTGTAAAAGACCAGAGTTATAATGGTTTTCGTTATTTTATCTCCTTTGTCGATGATTTCTCACACATGACATGGATCTACCTTCTTAAAAGTAGAGAGTCCGTGTTGTCTATTGTGAAACATTTTCATACTGAAATTAAAGTCCAGTTTGATTGCAATATAAAAATTCTTCAGTCTGATAATGCTTTGGAGTATGTTCAAAAGGCTATGTCTGATTTTTGTAGCTCGGTTGGTATGATTCATCGCACATCTTGTCCTCACACCCCTCAGCAAAATGGGGTGGCAGAGAGGAAGAATCGCCATCTTCTTGATATTGTTCGATCTATTATGTTTCAATCTAATGTGCCCAAGAAGTTTTGGTCTGAGGCTCTTTTAACTGCTTGTTTCTTGATTAATAGGCAACCTTCTTCTGTTCTTCAAGGACAGACTCCTTTTTCTGTATTGCGTCCCATGGACTCTCCCTATCCTATTCCTCTTAGAGTGTTTGGTTGCACTTCCTTTGTCCATAACTTTGACCCTAAGGCCGACAAGCTGTCTCCTAGGTCCATTAAAACACTGTTCCTGGGTTACTCTAATACGAGCAAAGGATAAAAGTGTTACTGTCCTAGTCTTCACCGCATGTTTGTGTCTAGGGACGTCACTTTCCATGAGACCACTCCATATTTCTCCAATGCTATGAGCAAGGGGGAGCAGTTGAAAGAGGGAGAGCCACCAAAAATACAAAATGAGAGACTGGCACCATTGGTGCAGAGTGAGGGAGTGCCACCTATCATTCCGGATTTTACTTCTATCCCAGATGAACAAGCAGGAGATAGACCTACCATTGAGCATTACACACATGTATACCATAGGCGAGGCAGGCAGGATCCAGAAGAAGTAGCGGCACCAGTCCCTGAGCCCTCATCATCGCCTTCTACTCAAGAGACTCCTACAGAGACATCAGATCTCGACCTTCCTATTGCTGTTCGGAAAGGTACTAGGTCCTGTACTATTAAACACCCTATTACAAATGTATGTTGCCTGTCTCATCTGTCTAAGCAGGTCCGTGCATTCGCTATTGGGATTGATTCTGTGCCTATACCAAGAAACCATTATGATGCTATGAAGAACAGTGGCTGGACACAGGCTATGCAACTTGAGATGTCAGCTCTCTTAAATAATGGTACTTGGGATCTGGTTGATCTTCCTGCAGGAAAGAAAGTAGTGGGCTGTAGATGGGTTTTCACTATTAAACACAATCCGGATGGATCAGTTGAACGGTTGAAAGCCCGATTGGTTGCAAAGGGCTACACCCAAACCTATGGTGTTAACTTCTTTGAAACATTTTCTCCTGTTGCTCGCCTGAATTCTGTGCAGATCATTATTTCTCTTGCTACTACCTTTGATTGGCCACTATTTCAGCTGGATGTAAAAAATGCTTTTCTCCATGGTGATCTACAGGAAGAGGTATATATGGAGCAACCTCCTGGGTTTGTTGCTCAGGGGGAGTGTCAGAAAGTATGCAAATTAAAAAAAGCTATATATGGGCTGAAACAGTCACCTAGAGCTTGGTTTGACAAGTTCAATGAAGTTATTCTTCAGATGGGTTTTTCTCGCTCCATGACTGATCATTCCTTATTTTACTCCAGCTCTTCTTGTGGATCCATTATTCTTATTGTATATGTTGATGACATAGTAATTACTGGCAGTGACACCATGGGAATATCTCGTGTCAAAGAGGGTTTGCAAAAACACTTCCATACAAAGGATCTGGGCAAACTAAGATACTTTCTAGGCATTGAAGTGCTTAGATCTCATGCAGGTGTCAATTTATCTCAGAGGAAATATGTGCTTGATTTATTACAGGAGACAGGCATGGCTGAATCTAAACCGGTATCTACACCAATGGATTATCACATCAAAGAGGTGGTTGATGATGCTGAGTATCAAGATCCAGAATATTACAGGAGAATAGTGGGTAAGTTAATATATCTAACAGTCACCCGACCTGATATTTCATTTGCTGTGGGCGTGGTCAGCCAATATATGCATTCTCCGCAACAGTCACACTGGACAGCAGTCTGCAGAATTCTGAGGTATCTGAAAAATGCTCCCGGTAAGGGTATCACATATTCTAGACCAAAGGCACCTCCATCTACTCTGTCTCTCACAGGATATTCAGATGCTGACTGGGCTGGTGATCATACTGATAGGAGATCTACATCAGGCTATTGTACCTTTCTAGGTGATCATCTTATCACATGGAAAAGTAAGAAGCAACATGTGGTTGCTAGATCTAGCACTGAGGCTGAATACCGTGCTATGGCCCATGCATGTTGTGAACTAAAATGGGTCAAATCTATTCTATCTGAATTACAAATTTCTCTTCTACCTTCTATGGAGCTCAAGTGTGACAATCAATCTGCTATGCACATTGCCAGGAATCCTATCTTTCATGAGCGTACAAAACACATAGAGGTTGATTGCCATTTTATTCGTCATCAAATAAAAGACGACACTATTGTGACTCCATATGTCAGATCTGAGGATCAACTAGCAGATATCCTGACAAAGCCTTTGGGTTCAACAATCTTTCAGAGACTCTGCGACAAGCTGGGCATACACGATGTGTACTCTCCAGCTTGAGGGGGAATGTGAAGCAACCTGCATCCCGGTCGACACTATCGACACTCTGTCGATAGTATCGAGATCAGTTCAGGTTCAAGTTGAAGCCACCTGCATCTCGGTCGATACTATCGACACACATGTCGATGGTATCGAGATTGGTTCAGGCGCAAGACAATGTTCTGTCGATACCATCGACACTCATGTCGATGGTATCGACACCGACACAGCGGCGGAACGACAATCCAGCGGCAGCTCTATTTTGCTTATGAAATTTATTTTTTATTCTTTTTCTCTCTTTGTACCTCATGTACTTACCCTAATATATATATACAAGTGTGTAGGCTCAAGCCCTACTCACGTTTGCTGCATCTTGCAGCCGACATGTGATCAGTGTTCCTGTCTTCTTCCTTTCTTCATTTCTTCTTACAAAAATTTTGGTTGTCTCCTGGGAAGTGCTTTGGTTACTTCCTTGAGTTGGATGGTGTTACTCTTTGCTTAGGATGGGGGAGTTGTTTGCTACTCCTCAAGGTAGGGTGTTCTTTATTGTTGGAAATCCACTGCAAGCCAAAAGACTTGCACTTCCAAATGCTTCATGGACCCTGACTAGTTTGGCAATTGCGCCATTCACTCATTTTGGATTTAGTAATCCATGAGTTTCTATGGTTTATCTTTCAGCTTGCCATTTTGCTGAGTTTTGGGCATCCTAAACAGAATGCTTGAGTGGTTTCTCCTCCTGTAATTGTACTGAAATACTCTACTATGGATATAATCATATATGTTATATGCTCGATGCTTCTCGTCTTCTTATAATATTGGCTTGCATGTTTGAGTGTTAATTGCTTGATGAAGATTCGCATAAAACTTATAATTCACTATCGTTTGCTTTTAGCTCATGTGTTACTTTGAGAGTTAACACATTTGTGCATTCAGTTTGGAAAAGACATCATTTTGATAAATGCCAACAAATTTCCTTTGCACAATGCTCTCTTTACTATGTTGGAACTGGTTCATCACGTATTGTTGATAAGTTCTTTACCTTGACATTCTTTTGAAGGATATATCCTCTTGTTATAATAGTTACCAAAGTATGCGAGTCAGATACATGCTAGAATACATAATCCTTTTTCACATTTCTTTGGCAACTAACGAAGTGGGTACTTCTATAGTATCAGTTTGAACCTTTCCACTTGTTGCTTGAAAGCTTGTAATTGACGAGATTTTTTCTTGGAAGAAATACTTCTCTAGAAAAATGGTTGTGATTGAACCTCTTTTAAGTCCTAGGATCTAAGTTTTCTTTTCGTCCCAACGTGAGAAAGTTTACTAGTTATGGACATGTTTGGTGACTTGGATCTCTTGTTTAAACAAAACTAATAAAAGATGAGGTGTCCCGACACCGATCTTTATTGGATTATTTGTGTTAGAACATTGCCTATTTAGTTAATAGGATAATTGGTCTATTAGGGTTTAGTCGCTTCCTTGTGCTTCCTTGTAATTATCTCCTCTCCTATATATAGGACAGGGGTGTACATATCAATATAACACAGTATAACACAATCATATATTCCAAAAATTTGATGTATTGGTTTTAAACTATACGATCAACACCGATGGCTATTGACATTATTGGCCAACCATCTCCGTCCTTCAGTTGATGATGATATGTTTCCTTCAGCACGGGGGTTTGCAAATATTTACAACTTTATGTTTTGAATCCTTGTTGGCATATGCACGATCAGCCTTTGTCTGGATCTACTCAAACTTGGGTTTGTCCCAAAGAAAAGCGTTCTGGTGAGGTCTCCTGATGGGCTTTGTGAAGAGAAATTTGGGATCCAGTGAGAAAGATTGAGTGTCACAGAGCTGATAACATCTTGAGGACATAGATAAAAGGACCTGAAAACAAATTCAAAAGAAAATGTGAAAACAATAATATAAAAAAAACACGACAAGAAATAAAAATAAGAAGCAAGAAATAAGTAGATTTATTTCACAAATTGCACGACGGGTACTGGATACTCCGCTATTGACAGATTGCACGAGGGGTTGCAAATATTTACAAATTCTATTTTTTGAATCCTTGTTGGCACATGTGCGATCAGTCTTCGTCTGGATATGCTTAAACTTGGGTAGGTCCCAAAAGGTCTCCTTGTGGGCTTTGGGAAGAGGGATCCAGTGAGAAAGATTTGAGTGCCACGGAGCTGATAACATCTTGAGGACATAGATAAGGGACCTGAAAATAAATTCAAAAGAAAATGTAGAAAAAATAATATTAAAAACACCACAAGAAATAAAAATAATAAGTAAGAAATAAGCAGATTTACTTCACGGATTGCACGACGGCAACTGGATACTCCGCTAGCCTTATGAGAGAGGACAACACAGTGTGGCCTGGGAACCGGACGAGAGAGGCCTTGTCTCGGCCCGATCGGCTTATCATTTCATACACACAAGCACTAATAGAGTGGAGGAGCAGCAGCCGAAGAGCCTACAGTCACCATGGAAGAAGAAATGGCCCCCAAAAATCATACATATTATATGGCGATATTACATGGGATCGTTACCTACAGTGACCAAACTGAGAAGAAGGCAGGGGTGGTGGATGAGGACCTATGTCCAAGGTGTAAGCTTGAGGTAGAGGTCAGTTACCACACCCTTTGTGATTTTTCACAGGCGAAATTAGTGTGGGCGACAAGCAACATTAATCCTGGACACTGGAGCGGTGTAGGCACCCTCGAGGCGGAGATATGCAGAGGGATTCCATCGCAAAGGGATTCTATTGCACGATAAAGAAGAGGAGGTTGAAGAAGCAGTGACCCTGATGTGGGCGGCATGGACTCTTCGAAATAAGCAGACTTTCGAGGAAAGGCTGGTCTTCATTCTGGGATTAGTAGCGGACTTTTAGAACCTAATAGCTGACTACAGGCGGTACCGTGAAGGTAGCACAAAGACTGAAACTTGGCAGGGCAGCAGACAGAAAGCTTGGTGGAGGATCCTGCCGCTGGGCCGGGTAAAACTGAATGCAGATGCGGCTTGGACGCCTGGTACCAGATGCGGTATTGTGGTGTCTGCTCGAGATGGCAGATGCAAGCTGCTGATGACAACACAGATACCTATGAACCTCTTGTCCGTCTGAGCTCATGGCAGAAGCAATGGCTGTGAGGGATCGCGAAACTTTGTGGCAGATTTGGGTTTTATAGAGTTCAGATCGAGTCCGATTGTGAGGGACTTGTTAGGGAATCAAGAAAGGTGGCAGAGGTAGGGGACATGCTGATCTGGTTATTGCCAAGCTCATGCACATCACGGAGGAGTTGGAAGCTCTTAACATCAATCACGCATGCAGGGAATGTAATAAACTAGCATTTTCTTGCTACTCGGGTCCTTAACATAGCTGAACCACAGCTGGTCCAAGGTCCTTTTGACCAGGATGTAATAGTATTAGCTCTTGAGGATTTAAATTAATAATAAGAGCTTGGTGGTTTTAAAAAAAAAGGCAAGAAATAAAATTTCTGACACCACCAAAAGATTATGCTTGGTGTTTTCCAGGAGTTAAAATGATTGCAAAAAGAAATTAGATTACGTGCAATGGAGGTGACATGTAATGGCAGAATAATAATGGACATCGCACACCGATCAAGTTTTCAAAACCTGAAACACAGTAGTCGCAAGCTTACAACCTGCAATTGTAATATTCAGGTATTACTACATCTATAGCAATTAGTACTATTACTTGGCTGATGATGTTGTAGGAAATATGTAGAGAATACATCAGGAGAAATGATTAGCTAAAACAGTGAATGAAAGACAACTAAACTAAACCAAGGGGCTGTTCGGCTCAGCTCATTTCAAATCCTAGTATTGTATATGTAAAACCGAGGTCAGACTAGTAGTATTGTATTCATGGATATAATCTAATGTCTACTCTTTCTTGCAAATCACCCCAAATTTGAATTGAGGGTATTGACAATTCCTGCTATCTACCCTTGTCATTCTTTTTTGAGTATGCTCCCCGGCAGCTTGACAGCTCAGCCACACCTTTGACAGACCAGTTTTACCAAATTGAAATAGTAGCTGCCCATATATAACTTCTGGAATTGATAAGTGCTAAAGACAAAAAACTCCTAGAGGAAATGTTAGTGCAAAGAAAACCTAAGGTAAGCTATCTACTAGCATCATGCTTTTTTAGCATGTTCCCTGGTAGCTTGACAGCTCAACCACACTTCTGAGATATCAGCTTTACCAAATTCAAATAGAAGCCGTGTGTATAACTCCTGGATTTGAAAGGGTTGGAGCCAAACAGCCCCTAAAGGAATTGTTAGTGCAAAGAAAGCCTAAGGCGAGCTTCACCATTATAATCTTCCTATTCACAATTATAGGTGCTCAATCTTGGTGGATCTATGACATTGTGACTACAACCCTTCCAATATTTAAGTTTATAACATATCTAGTGCACGCCAGCTCTATCTCGACAATAGTGTTGGAAAAATTTAAACAGTAGATGGGTTGGTATAGGTAGATATACATTCAGTCGTGGAGATTTCTCACTATGCAACCTTGATCATAAACTGTGCCTGCTATGGGTCTAATTGACTGATTTCACCTGTTTCACCTAACGTTGAGTAGACAAAAGACGAAAAAAAGTGTAATAGAAATAAAACAAAGATATACTAAAGCCACCCGGCCAGTGTGGCTCAGGTGGTTCGGTCCGGCTTGTCCTCCCTGGGGGACCCGGGTTCGAATCCCCCTGAGCGCACTGTAATTACCAACTCCTTGGGTCATCCGGGCTCTGGTACCTGTTTGAGGAGGAGGGGGAGCGGGGTCTCCCTAAGACTCAAAAAAAAAAAAAAGATATACTAAAGCCGCAAAATGAATTGTATAAATAGATCATTATCTGGTTACCTAGCTTTAGAAAGGAACTCACCCACACATGTAGACAGCAGCGAGAAATAAAGCATTATAAAGGAGTACAAGGAGGAAGTAAAAACTAGGAAAAAGAACTTTATATTGATGTATGGGAATCGGTATCAGTGATTACGCTTACAAGTCCATACCACAACTTATAATCTGAACTGTTGGATCTAGCTGGGAGAACACAAGTTGCAACAAAATTTAGAAGCTAGTTTGCTGTCCAACCTCTTGATGTCAAAATAGGTGCTAAAATCCTCAGATGTTGCTTTTTTGGGGTTTAATCTTGACATTTATCAATTGGAGTTGATAGTTGCCAATTTCAACAGTATTTAACTGTCAAGACTATTCAGGGCTACGATGGTCAGCATCATGACCATGATCCTCCTTGGAGATGGGTGGCGGCCTGATTGATTACTGGTTACTGCCATGATGGTGGAAAAACACAAAGCATGAAGTCATGTTCGTGATTCTTGGCGATGCAATGGTAGGTCACAACTGCAACTATGGTGGTCATGATTGTGATGTTGGCTGTCGTCTTTTTTTTGCTGTTATGTCCCTTTGGTGGTCATTAGCAGACCACTGAAATTCAGAGTCTTAACATGGTTTTTCTTTTGATAAAGAGTCACTACATTGACCTCTTTGGCCGGCCAAGGTTGTGGCACTGGGGGGGGGGGGGGCATTCGCGTCCTTACTTTAGCCATGCAGGTAGTTCAATGCATGGATGACACTTGATCATAAGAGCATGACGGGTGATGGCCGTGAAAACCTGCTGTGCGTGACAACGAAGCAGCTCATGGACCAGCGGATGCCAGACTGAATGCTGCAGTTCAGTGCTGCCGGACATGGCGAGATTCTGAAGCTCGTCAAGTTATGAAGACAAATACAGGAACAAATGCAGGATAAAACTTTTGACTATTAAATAAGATGTATTAACATACACCTGTAGTTTAGAAAGGTGATGGCCAAAACGGCCCCTCAGTGTATTTTCTTCAATCTTTCTTTGAGCTCTCAACTTGCTTCTTTTTCTCCAAAGTACGATGGTGCTCCTTAAAGTTGTTGAGGATCATTCCTCATCACATGCAAGAAAAACAAAACAGTAGTGAGCTATTCTCAACTTCACATCATAAAGAGACAAAATCGAGGAATTTTTCTCATATAAAAGTAACTACTTTATTTATTTAGTAACACTCCATTTAATTTGAGAGAAAATAAACTTATCCACGACACTATTGGGAATCCTACCATAACTATCGGGTTAGCTGTAGATTTTAGACATTTTGATTTTTCTTCATCTAAAGCTCAATCAGTTGGCTTCTTGGGAGGCTTGTTTGTCAGATAAGAAAATTAGCATCAGGCCAACAAATTTGGAACAAACAGGTATTACAGATTCAGCTACAATAAAAGAAACCTATAGGGTCCTGACACAAGAACGGAAGGAAACTGAAGCCTCAGCAGTATGACGTAGTGAATAAGCAAGGAGGAATAGTAGCTGGACAGGGCTGCTGGCTGGGTCGGTTGCGGGCTGTAGCAGAATGCGCACCAAATTTAAGTATATAAAGCTCTAATGGATAGACATAATTATGGAAATCTGACAAATTTCACGGTTAACATGTAGGAAATTCCTGCTACAACACTGTTTGAGTGAGGACAAGTGGAAAACATCAACCAAAAGATCCACATTCATGCTACATAAATGCGCTAGCTTCCTAAAATCAGTAAATTTCACTCAAATGCATGTAATGCGGATATGTTTAGTTTTCTAACAAACATCAGTGTATGCTTAACTACCAGGATTTCTAACCAGGTCAGATTGCATACTTGGGTCCTTTCATTCATTAAAAACTGTAAATCTGATTTGATCTGCCCGTATTCAGTGTAGCTAAGAAGAAAATATCCACTTTTGTACTGATTTATAAACTTGCAGGCTCGAACTGGGAAGCTCTCTGAAAAGGGTGTCAAGTTTGTTCTGTCATTATCTGGATGGACAGCCACCTTGCTGTTTATGTGGATGCCTGTTGCACAAATGGTACTGCATTTATCTTTGGCATTTTAACCTATATTATGATGCAACTAAAGGGATATATGTTTTTCTTCCTTACAGTGGACAAATTTTCTCAATCCTGAAAATATTAGAGGCTTATCTGCCATAACAATGTTGCTTGCCATGATTGGAAATGGTTTGATGATCCCACGGGCACTTTTTATTCGCGATCTCATGTGGTATGCACTGAGATATTCACCCATGATCATTTCTGTTTCTGTTGTATATATTTGGGTTCTCTTTCATGTTTCTGGTTTGAAGGGGTGTATAGTTACCCAAGATGAGTTGGCTAACATCTGACTCCCTGATTTGCTATCTCCATAGTCTTACATTGAGGCAACTGAGAGAATATCATTAGTCTGACTTTTGGTGCCTAATGTGGTCTAATATACGCCTCAGGTTTACTGGTTCTGTTTGGGCATCATTTCTTCACGGTTGGGGCAATTTGGTTTGCATGTATAGGTATAATTGTTTTCTTTTCATTGCAAAAGAACTCCGAAATTTGCTTTATTGACCTCACTTGTTCTCTGTACAACATTGTAGGTTCCAGAGTATCGGCAAAGAATTTTTCTTTGCGGCAACATTTATGATATTTACGTGGCTAGGTACTAGCAGTTAGTTCATTTAAACAATTTATATGTAAAGGCGTTTTCAGTGACCTGAATGTACATTCTGCCTTTTCTTATCTTGATACTACTGATATTGCTGCTTATATTGAATCCTGCCAACACTAGACATATGTTCCTTTTATTTTTTGTGATATCATATATTTGATATTCTCTCGTTCTATTTCGTTGTACAGGATTGGCTCTTTGGAATGACTCCAAAGCTTATGGACACGCTTCCCCTTTAAAATCTCTGAGAGAGCTAATGTCGGGTTCCTAACAATGGATGCTCCCCACCGGCTTGTTTAATGCTGGGGTTCTCTGGGGAAAATCAGTTGGGAGAGATCTTAGACGGGTCAACAATTATGGGAAAACCCACCTGGTGATATACGCAGCAACGGCTTTGCAGCATCCCATGTCCCCAAAATGCTTACGCTTCCGTGCTTTACTACGGCATGCGAATCCAATGTTGTGCAAGCATACCTCCTGATCTTGCAGTAGCTGCCAGTTGTTTATATTGGCTCATCAACTGTACTTGGCTACTATACTGTTTTCAAATGTCAATACGACAAAGTTGTATTGATTTATTTAATGGTCAAAGTTGTATTGATTTATTTAATGGTGGAGGCCAGTACATCTGATGTCTGTGAGTGAAAGCAAACTTTGTCCTGCATAGTTCAAATGATATGTATGTTGTCAATGAGAATAAATGATTTATACAGTTTGTTTGTATTTCGGCACTGGGGGGAATATGGAATATAATCCTCCGCCGAGATTATACAAGTTTCCTGCAATACTGTAACAATTAGGCAATGATGAGTGATGATGGACGGACAAGCAAACTGGGCTGTACTTGGCACTTTGGCAGGCAGTATAGTGAGACATAACGGAAGTTGTTCGTAAGGCATGTTTTTTCTCCGAAAGTGTTACTTAGTGGATCATATTTTTAAAAAAGACAATAATGAAGAAAAAGAGTTTGTAAGGGTGCGAGGTGATATTGTCAGTAAGCAATCAAGTCAAGCTTCGCTCCCAGCTGAGAAACGAGTACACCACCCATGTTAGGGAGTTGCATCAGTAAAGCTGAAGCTTGAAAGTTTCAGGGCTGGAGACAGATCACGTACAGAACTATTCCCACTAGCAGGACAGGCATCCTTTCCAGGGAATGCAACGAAGAATTTATTTCTATAACAAGATTGACATATTTTCTAGGAAGGCGTCCATATCTAACTCACAATCCTTTGATATCTTTGACTTAGTCTATCTTTATTCAGTTCTACAAGAGAGAGCGACATCCTTTCCAGGGAATGTTAAGAGTTCCAACTCTTAATCGTTTGATGCCTTTGCATTTACGTTCTATCTTTATTCAATTCCTTTCCTGGAAATTTAGTGATAGTCAATTTTTCATTGGTTGATGTCGTTGATTTTTCCGTCTATCTATATCCAAATTCATCAAACATCATAAAAAATTACTCTACGTTTGATTTAAGATCATAAACAACAATATTCCAGTGTTGTCTGCATGCTTGACCACTAAATTACTATTATTTGTGCCCTTCGGAATGTAAGCATACTGTGGGGCAAACCGGCTTAGTTCCAATACAGTTGACGACCCAACCATGAACCCCCAACCCAAATAAATCCACTACTGGTATCAGTTTTGTGTAACTCATGCTAACCACTGGGGTGACCTACGGGGTCCTGGAACAAAAGTTACTCCTGATTATACACTCATGAAAACATAATTAATAGGTTTGTATCGATGCTTCATGTGAACTTAAATTAAGCAACAAAAGCGTGCTCTTGCAGTAGTAAAGAAATATTCCGTTCTTCTATCTTTTGTTTTCGGATAGATGTGGATACCTGTTCAGACGGTGCAACGAGATCCAACAAAAGGGCCCAGCAAATATACCCTATTCGGCCAGGCACGTCTATGATCTCGTGTTTCATTACTTCACCTTGTTTTAAGGCCCATCAGGAAGATGTAATTCATCTTGATAATTTTGAGGGGAAAATGACTTTTTCCAATTCCCAAGCTCGCTTGAGGCCGATACTCGGCAGAAATGCCGCGATCTGCTGCCGAAGATATGTGGAAAAAGACCAATGAGGCGGTAAAGAGCGACTCTTGGTTGAGAAGTAATACACCTCTGATGGCAGATTGCTGTCAAGATATCCCTTCAGTTTCCTAATACTTCTCTGAAACTAAAACACTTGTAAAAATTATGTAAACCCACATCAAACATAACTTGGATCTTCGCCCCTGATCCAGTTATTAATGGATCTGACGTAATGAAGCAATGACCGAACGCACATTCGACTAAACAACTAAAGATCCACTTGGTACGTTTTTACTTTCTTTTGCTTCTTCATCATTGAACCAATATCAATGTCCAAAATATTGTAAGTAATATGAATATACAATGGCATGGTAGAAACAACCCAATAAAAAAAACGGAAGGGAGTCTTTTCAATGTGTAAATAATGACCTTGCTATGGCATATTAAATGATTATACCATCAAACAAAACAGTGCTTTTGAGCAACTCTTCATTTATTTCTTTTTTGTAACATATGTCAAGATATCGTGAAACATCATGTCATGCTTTGGCACGCTAGTGCCCTTTGCAAGAAGATGAAGCCCATAATTTAACAACCTCTAGATTCCACAAGAATCCAACATTCAAGCAGTCTGTTAAAAAAAATCAAGGTCAAAGCATCTAGGAAACCTATAATCTTCAATTACAGAGAGTCCAAAGTATAAGGTGGTATGCCACATTTTGTTCCTTGAAATGCAACTCCATGAGTATGGAAAAACCCTAAAATATCAACCAAACCTTGCCCATTTATCTAAAGAGTTGGGGGAAATATATTTTATTTCCCTTTTTAAAATGCGCATTTGCAAATAATCATTCCTTACCATTAAATACTAGGACACATTTGTTGGGACTCCATCTTGGATCTGTCCAATTGTATTAGCATCTGGATTCAAGTGTATTGATCCATATCCACAAACATGATAATCATCAACCAAATGATACTATATCAAATTAAGACATTAGAACATGTTCGAATCAATTTTTTTTTGGATGTGAACTACATGCATAATATTGGTTACCTGAATTTCGGTCCTAAGACACTAAAGGTTGCATTAGATTGAGAGAAAGCACTATTAACTTGTTGAGAATGTGAGGTACATCCCGAGGGACGTTGGGACATAACATGATAATTCTATGCAGTTTTCAGTAATTCCAACATATTATGAGACTTCTGACTAAATATAAGACTGATCCTATGAAATAATTCCAAATTATGAAGTTTGATCATTATCCCAACATATTATGAGACTTCTAACTAAATATAAGACTGATCCTATGAAATGATTCCAAATTATGAAGTTTGATCATTATCCTACAAGTTCTTTGGGTAATAGTCCTAGAATCTTCCATGATTAGGTTCATACTCATGAACTCAAACTGCAATTATACACAATGACGAACCTTCAATCCAAAATGAAAGTCTCATTAATAAACATCCGTTGTGGAACACACTGTTTGTACTCAGGAGTCATACACAAACCTAATCATTGACACATAAACATAAATCCATCAATTGAGCCCAAAAAACCACAACAAATCACACCCAATTATCCATATGCAACGTGAACTCGTATCAAAGGCACATCCACCTTGCATGCCCCCAATCTCCTACCACTTTCCATATCAGTATTGCTCCAAACTTGCAAGGAAGAAAGACAATTCCGGCATCAATCATAGACACACCCACGTTGTAATTATCAGATTGTATAATAAAATTGACACCTTATCTTATTCCAAAACTATCTAGTGTAAACCATGTGGGCACACATAACATGCACACCAACACCTATAGTTATGTCCATTCTCACAATAATGATCTTGTCTGAATCCTCTAATTAATTTTTGAATAAGACAATAGATAGGCGACACGGAACATATACACATACATGTAATTTCAAGGCTAGTTTCTAAAATCACAAATGAGGTAAGGTCCAAAACCATGTTAAATATAACCATCACCTCCCATCTCTATGGACATGACCCCTAATTGTCCTTTTATAAAGCTTGCCAATCCTAAATTTGCTAGCATCTAATATCACCTCTTCCGTCTCCTCGCCAGGAAACCCTAGGTAGACCCATGAATTTGGGGATGATGATGACGACTTCAATTCTCTTCCTCATCCTTCCATAGTGGTGAAACCAAAGGGAAACATTATCCTTTCTTTCACATGACATCCGAGCAAGGTAAAAGAACACCACAAATTTGTAGCTTCTTCATTTCTCCCCTTGTCAATCCGATTCAAAGTGATGTGAGGATACATTCACCCATAATTGATAATCAAACATAGTATGATTTGTTCTAGCACTTCTATAATTAGTACCATATCTCTACACATATAATATTTCCATCTGGTGTACACATGTTTTACAAAGTTTACATTCAATTTCTCCTCCGATAGGAAAAAACCATTATATGGGCACGTGGAGGTGCCTAACACCTTCCCCACATATAACCTAGTGCCTTCCTTCTATCTCATTGTAAATTCATTTTATCGATAGTATGAGTCTGTAAAAGATATGATGCAATAATTGTTGATCTAATTGAGAATAGAAACTAATAAAATGTTTTTATACCATCCCATATTAATAATAGTTAATATATTTGATTTAGGAACTAGATCAAGTAATATTGTCTAGTTTAATTCTTGGAATGTTTTTTTGATTTACATTATATATCGTGATACTTTTAACTTGATTTTTCTATAGTACACATTGTATTTCGATAAGTTAGTTGTATTTGATTATTTTGAATATACAATCAATGTTTATATTGTAATATAAGTTAAACTAAAGGATTACAATGTAATGGTGCAAAAAGGTGATTTGAGTTATGCAAAATACCCATCACTAATTGAGGAACTAATGTGCGTATTTTGTACCCTCAAATTCACTAGACACATGAAACCCCTAGTTTATACCAAAACAATAGTACAACAATACTATCCATAAGTGGACATGTCTTATTGTAGTATAGTTAAGGTTAAAACCCAGAGGACAACTTTTTTGGAATGATTGTCTGATTTAAGTGAACTAAGAAGAGTACTTAACATTAAAGGTGGTTTATTGTCATAACACCAAGTAAAAGAGATAAGATTATCGATGACTGAAAACACTCGGGGTGAGTGGGTTTCATCACCACTACCTATAATCATTCTCTCAATCCACCATAAACAGGCATGAGAAAATAACATTGAGGTAAGATTAACCCCCCTTTAGGAACTAGGATTAAACATGTAAATATATCACCCTAGGCTCACCATTGTGTTACCTAGAGATCCTACACCCATCACCTCATAAAAACCTATCTGAAGTTCATATCAAGGATTTAACAAGAACCAATTAACATGCTAGATCCTGGGTTCAAAGTTCTCTACACACAAGATCATGATAAATATGTAAACCTTCTGATTAGACAAACATACAAGCATAACACAAGTGATTTAGAATGCAATAAGATTCATACAAATGTCAATGTAGTAATAGAACAAAAGTAGATAGTGGGGCTACTCCCTATGCCTTAGCGTAAGAAACTACTCACTCCTCATAGATAGATAAAAAAGAAGAAGTGAAAGAAAAGAGATAGTCATAGTATTTGTAGGTAGAAGAGATGCATCCCTAGTGTGTGAGATGACAATTTTCATACCTGAATATGGGAATAATCCAATGCAACATAGAGTACACTCAAGAATTTTGTTGAGTGACCCTTATTCTTTGTATTTCTTATTGCTTAGATCTAATCTATGGATGAGGAAGCAATATGTAGAAAGATGATAGTGGAGGTGTCATCAACCAATAAAAACCATTGTTAGGGATTGCATTCTTGGGGTGGAGTGTGAATTTTGGCAACTTGGTGGCTAGAGAAGAGGTGCTTATATATAGAGGAAATCCACATATATAGATGGATGGTAGGGTTTGGAACACTCCCAACTGTCTTGTAGTTGAGGGGTTAGACACCATTGATGTGAAGAGGTAGCTAAACGAGAAAGATAAGAGGTCTTGTGTCTTTTAGACTTTCTATTTGTAGGTGAAAGGGTAGAACAATTGTCAATAGGCATGCGTAGAGTCTTTGCTAGTTGACATGGTAGTAACTCCATTCATAAAAAAATACCAGGATTTCCATCGATTGATCCAGGAAGATATTTCAACAATGCAGAGTTCTCATCATTAGTGGCACACAAGACAGTCGTTGGTGTACAAGCACATGGGTTCCATTGGGAAGCACTAGAGTTTCATCGATACACATTTTTGTTAGTTGGTGATGCACACACAATTTTCATTGCTGGAGGCTAGTGTATTTCATCACCAGGAAAGGAACATAGTTTCATTAGAAGACACACTCATGACTTTCAATATTTGGCAAGGATGCAAACAAATGAAAGTCTAGACTAAAACAAACCAACCCTAGAGAAGGTATTGGCATGTGATAAATAGCCTGGACCTATGAAGCATAAACCGCTAAAAACACTCAACGTATGAAAGGACAAGTAGTGAAAATCTGCTTTAATTCTAATCTTTATCTTGTGCATTCTAATTGGTTAGCAGGACCACCATCTCCTATGTAGATGTGTATAGAATGAAGCTCAAACCTACCATAAAAATCAAGGAATTGGATCAAAGTCCTAAAAATTAACATAAAACTATGGAAACATAAATGGAAGCTAATTCTAAATTAAGATTGGGAATATGAAGGCAAATTAAACTAAAATTACAAATAACACTAGGATGAATGTGCATTCATCAGGAACACACACCATTTCTCTCACCTAGTTCTTAGATATAGATCTTTAGACAATCAGATTATGGCTCGACATCACATCTCATTATTAGTGGGTGATTAGATGACCATGATTAAATAAGTGGTTGAATAATATCGAAACTTCTTATTATCCTTATCCTCCACTATTATACTATCACACTAGCATCATGAGTGAAAAAGAATAAATCATTTCCCATGCATGGTACATCTTAGACCTTGCTTGATGGAATTTGTGGTTCATTTGTGACAAGGTAATGATACTTAGAGGTCTTCATTATGAATTTATGTGACAAGGTAGTGCACAAGGGCATGGTAGTCTAGTGATTTACTTCACCACCTTTCAAAATTCTCAATAAGGTTCAAGAGTTTTTTTTCAAATCTTTGTATTTCATATCACCCCTTCATTCAAGTAGAACTATGAGATTGTCTAATTGCAATAATGAATTAGGTGATTATTCTTATCGAATGGCTTTTTCACCACTCTATTACATGATAAAACACTTTTTCTTCATGAAAATAAAAATCGACCCCTCTTTGTTCTTTTCACTATCCTCTTGGGAGAAAATTACCATGACTAAACACGGTTCAATGGATTGACACACAACCTATCTTAAAAAATAAGTTAAAGTCTATAATATTTATGATACACAAAAATTAAGCAATAACTTCTAGCAAACAATTTTATTTTCCTTTTATAGTGGCATGGTAACAATCAAACCATACAAAAAGCACCTAAGTATTCACTTATAGAAGGAATTCCTCACATGAGCAGGTGAAAAATTCTACTAGACAAATTGTTAAAAAAAAGACAGAAAGATACATACAATTAGTATTATATACAAAATTTGGTATTAAAGAAAAACTTCCACTCCCATACCTTAGAAACAAGTGTGGACAGACAATACTATAAACTCTAATGCACCAACATATGCCAAAAACTAACTTCCTCCTTACTTTTGAGGAGTCATCATTTCTAAAGATGACACTTAAAAGGTGAAACAACATGAGACAAACACAAGTATAAAACATATAAATAAAACACATGCACCTTTTAAGCCTAATGAGTGAGAATAATACCATTCATGAGAGATTACATGTAAGGAAATATACTAGATATACAACCAAACAATCATAAATAAAGAAGTACTAGGCAATCCATAATTAAAAATTAAACAACACATTATATAAATATTACAGTTTTGAATATTAGAAATATTGGATAAATAATCAATTGAACACATAACTATTTTACTAATTAAAAACTTAATTATATTATTTCTACCTCAATTTTGTTACCATCATATTTCTAGCTTGACTTATAACCATCAAGATACACTTACTAGGACAAATACACATATATTACTTAAGAAATCTTAGTGATACTAGTCCCATTCAAACTATAAAAATACCTCTATGCATATGAGTTTTCTACATATAGAGATGTAGGATCATAATGGTATGCTATATGTACACTTGGTCCCATGTCCTTAGCAAGTAGGAGGGGTGTTGACACCAAATGATAAGCTCAGGAGTATGATGGTTTACATCAAGCCCCAAAAGTCAATGAAATAAGGTTAGTCCTGCAACTATACAAGTGATACAATATCTTGTCTTTAAGTGATATGTAACACTCAAACGACACTATAAGTGATGTTAGAGGCCACCGCCTCATCTGGGGTCACACCCCCCAATGAATCCTAATTCTAATTCTTGGGATAAGATTTCATGTTATGGGTTCCTTCTCGTGGTCCACCACATTGTTAAATCATTTTAAATCCCCTCAATAAAAAACCAATAATAAGTTCATCATGCTCAAGGTTCCTGATGTGCCTTGGTCTGAAGCACACTTGGTCTAAAAAATTATAAGCCTAAATGATGTCACTCGTATATCCCAAGCACACAACTCAGGATATAGTATAGCTGGCATGGAAATTGTGGGGTTGATCTATAAGGGGAGATCCAGGCACTAGAGTTAGGTTTGGTTTATGAGGTTCCTATTGCAGAATGTAGGGTTTTTAAGGTTTAACTTTGTAGTTTGAATTACATAAAGTGAACAAGCAAGAATCAAACCTAAGTTAGCCCTACACAAACAGTACTATCTAATTAAGAAATAAAGGCAATTAAACTAGATTAGACTATATCAAATATAAACTAAAAAATGAGTCCTAATTATCAATTAATAGAACAAATAGATAAGCAAGACAAAGAAGAGAACAACTAGTTACACTAAGCTAGCAATTACACTGAGAAAGAAAGAAATATACTGAACTTGCAAAATCTAGCACAAATGACTAAAGAAGAGAACCACATACTATAGCTAAGATTACTAACATAATCAAGGAAATTACCTAAGTAAACAAGAAAAGAAGCTAAATAGGATAATACTAGCTAAGGAAGTGAACAATTAGAGTTTTCAAAAATTAATTAGGGGAGTGGGCTATTTGCAGGAAAATGTGACTATCAACCTTGGTAGGGTCATGTCATGCAATACATTCAACCATACCATTGTATCAAACCAAACAAGAATGTGGGATGATGGTGAAATATCCTATATTATTAGTTGACCATGGGTGGTACAAGGTGCACATAGAGGAACTAGTCTGCATTACCTTCTATCCAACCTTATGAGATTATATGTATAATTCAACCAAATCCACACTAGTCTAGGTTCTAGGAGTGATTCTCCTAATGCACTTGGTGGAAAAGGGTAGCATGGGGTGTAAGAAAAACACATTTCACCTCTTTTTACGCTCCATGCAACATATAGACACACTCTTTTCTAAGTAGATTAAGTGAGGCACTACTATCCACTTGAATCTCACACTTAAGGATCATATAGTAGATGGATATCTAGGAATATAGGTATCTAATTAAGGATCCACAAGTTGATATTAGGAGATTTTTCACGAATATCCACATATACACCATTTTCCTATACCTAGGCAATTTCAAGCATTAATCACCATAACAAGAGATGGAAATGAGATAGAATCAAGAAGATAATATTTTCCCAATGAATTTATAGTGTTTATAATAATATTTCCCCAGCATGGTATCAAAGTCCCATTTATTCCCCCAAACAACCCACCGATGGGGCTTAACTACTCATGACAATGTGAAATACCAAAATGGAGAAGAAAAATATAGAAGAATCCATTGAGCTCAAAGTAGTGGTTAATCCTTCTCCAGCAACAACAAGCCTACAAACTTCCCTCATTTAATGTGGAATGCCATGGAAAGGGGGTAAAAGTGGCTAAATCCCTTAAAGTTAGGATTTTGGGGTGGAAGGTGATGACATGAAGGTGGAAATTGGTAGATGGATGGTATGTGGTGGAAATGAATGCCCAAGGGAGCTAACCTTATGATCCCAATAACCACCAATGTTCATTTAGTGTCTAGGGAAGCATAGGGTTAAGTGGGAGAGAGATAGTAAAAGGATAGTAGGGTGACATTTGGATTATGTGGGTAGTTCGACTGTGGTGGTCACCATGGCCATGGTGGGTGAGGGTGGGAATGGATGTGGTAATGGAAAATAATCTATTGTGGAGGTACAATGATCAGACGAATTTTAGGATATTGGAGTTGAAGTAGCACGTCCATGTGGGTATCACAACCATGGTGATTCTAAGGTATAACGATCATGGTGGGTGCCATGGCCGCGGTGAAGGGGTTAAGGAGGGGTCTTTCCTTGCATAATGACCATACTAGGAGCTAGATGACACAGTTGTGCTGGGAAGCACTATCATTCTGGGCATTGGGCACCATGACCATGTCGCACAAAAGGTCGTGGTGGTTGCATTTCTTGGACTTCTTCAAAGTTGGACTTGAGTCTATGATCTTTGCTTCTCCAGAACGACCATGGTTGGATACCATGACTGTCTTGATTCTTTTGTTGTAGCATTTTGATCTGGAACTTGATCATTCACAAAGCTTTATGCTTCAATACAACTTTTTGATCACTTGGGGTAGATTAGGAGTGATCTTGGATTCCTTTTGGACTCCAATCCTGGAGAAACCCTAGATTCAACCTCCTTCTCCTGTTTCCATTTATCAATGGTCAAAGTACATAAGACTTATGCAAATAACATCCATAACCACATTTCAAATAAAATACCTATTATTTGGAATACTTGCATTATGAAATGTCTACATGTGAATAATGGGAAATATAACACAAGATGAAGGCCCAATTAGAGCTTCATATCCACACCAAATTGAAACATACTTGACCTCAAGTATGCTCCAACTCAATATTGTTTCAATATTTAACAAGTAAATAATGATAAATGTATTCAAATAGAAGTGTATTGATTCAATAGGATCAATAATGACTAAATACATGTATTTAACCTATTTTCTCTCCTCTTTCACAAACGAATTGTAATCATAGCACTGATCCTATAAATTTCCAAAAGAGCATCAAATACAAAACCAATTTGTAAGGTCCTTATATAGCTCTGGATAAGCCATTTCGTGATGGTTCTTACCAAAAAGAATAATGAGTGCTGTTTTTCCTTCATCATTATTTCAATATACTCTAGATGAACCAAATGGCTATTTAAAGGGGGTAGATGTTCTAGGGTTGATTTTTTTTCTTGCCCATGTAGGATTGCAATAAGAAGAAAGGGTTGTGGGATGATATTTGAGTGCTATTACATAGGAGCACTCATTTTTTTCTTAGATGCTATCACATAAGAGAATCTTTTATTTTATTTTTTTTCCCTTTTCATATCCCTTGATGTAGCTAGGGGTGGGTGATGGTATGAGTGAAACATTGTGGAGGAAGTGTTAGGAACCCCAAGATTTTAGAGGGTGGCTAAGGCTTACTATTTTTGTGCCTTCTAGCATCTTTTCACAAGGCAGATGGATATGAAATGATGAAAGAAAAAGTTGATCAAGAGAGGGGTCACTGATGTGGATCTTAATACGACCATCATGCATGAGGTTACTCCACAACTCTTCATCAATCAATGGCAAATCACATATGTGAGAAAATATAACAACCATATTTTTATCATGAGATTTGACAAACCCTAAAAATACAATTCAACCAGACATTTCAATCAAGAAAAAAGAGGCGATTCACATGTATAGAGTCAAATATTAGACCATTTATAAATAAACCAAGAAAATGTCACATATATTTTTCAAAGGTCATACATTTTTTCTCAATAGTGTAGAGATTGGGTTAAAACATGCTCTATGGAAAGCAATTTCAAGTTTGGGCCAAATTAAGAAAAATGGTGCCAAATGCCCCATTCCCATCAAGATTTACACTACGAAGCAATAAATATCATGAAAGAAATTCCTAAATAATTACACATAAGAAATTATCAAAGTCTACATGCAATGAAAATGCAATGTATGTCATGGAATGAAAATGTTTTTTTAATTATGCAAAAAAATACAATAATGAAAATATATGATATGCATGTATGCAAGGCAATAAAGAGGAATCTATATAGAGGTTGTGCAAATAAACAATCATCATCACAGTCAAAATGGGGTGCTACATATGAAATGTGAATCAAGATAAGAGAAGGGAACGCACGTCCTACCACCCCAATCTTTTGAATCATGCTGTCCTAAGCATGAAGCAAAACCTCAGGAGTGATAGGGTTCTATAACTATTGTAGCCATGGTGGATCCAGTGCTGACCTGTTGGATGGAGGATACTGGTAGTATTTGACCCAATAATCTACCTATAGAGGTAGACATGTCTCGAAGTACCCCTTCAAATCTCCCCTAAAGTCCTCACCCATTAGGGGTTCCTTTTCACCAAAACATGTTGGTAATGGTGCATGTGGTTGATCTTGTGATTCATCAACTACTGGATCTAGTGAATCCCCTCCACTAATGTCTAATTAGTGGACATATCATATATATATAATGAAGGTTGTTGTGCATCATCAAATTCTTCTCCTCCTCTTATGCAATGGGGCATGCTATTGTGTGTGCTGCTGCTTCATCTACTCAGGAACATATGTCTTTCCTTCCCCTTCTAGAAAACCAACTGATGATGTAATGAACACATTTGTGCTTAATTGGTAAACTAGGGTTTACCTGAATGATTACATGCTTGATTAGATTGAACATCATTTAGACTTGATTAATGAAAATAGATAAATTATGATGTTTCAAAACAAAGAAGAAAATCTAACTATAATTTTAGTTTGAAAAATTAGGGTTTGAGAAATGTAAACCCTAATCGGCAAATATTAGGGTTTTGATAATACATGAATATGTAATTTGATCAGGATAGCAGCGTGGTAAATGATTTTTCATATTTTCTAAAATTTTTGTATTTAATTGAATTTTGGATATGATATGGATAACTCAATCATGCATTTTGGAGAAAAATTTCAGAATATTTGAGTGTTCTTTGAATGTGGTTCTCGGTCGAACTATACTTCAACCAAAATGCTGACAGAGTGCTTTTTAGCATTGTAGTGTTTTATTTTTAATTATTTATTGGTAACTCCAAATGATCTGAAATTTTAACTGGAGATCTAAAACTTAGTAAAATTTTCATAATTTTGGATGCATTTAGACCATATCAGTAGATGAATTATAATAATATTTGTATGAGAGAAAATTCAGCTAAAATAAGAGAAAGTTTAGTGAGGGGTCAATGTGCAATTGACCCAAGCAGCTCAATTGCTCTATATGGTCAACCTAACACACAATGAGCTCTCATTATTCGTGATTCAATCCAGAGAAAAGAAATCCTAGAGCGAGAGTTAGGGTTTGAGAGGAGAAAGTGATGGAGATGCTGGCCTAGGGTTTTGTGGTCCAAGGAATGATGAAATAATGTAAGTGTAGCCTCTTTGGATATAGTTTCATGGTGAATCTTCTCTCACATGTCTAGATTCCATCCCTCCTATGATTTGATCTAAAATGGTGTCAAAACTTCCCCTTTTCTCACTCTTTCTTCATAATCCCTCATTTTAAAGGTTTCTGAGTTGAAAGGAAGAAGAATCGGGTGAATTGCTAGGGATTTGATATGAGATCGAGATTTTTAGGGATGAGCTGCATTTTTAAGGCGTTTTCACACCTTAGGGTGAGTGGGAACTTCCTTTAAATAGTATATTGCACGAAAATTGGTTAAATCATCCATAATCTTTAATTGCTTAGTATGCGACTATAAACCTTGAATTGTGTGTTTGATCTAAGTTGTTGCAAAATGATATGAAATAGATTCTTCCTCTGTTTGGATGAATTTTAGATGATAAAATCATATTAGAAATGTATACAATACATCCTAATGAGAATTCCCTAAGTATTCACAGAGGTTATAAGAGTAAACTGAAATATAGGGAATTTGTCTATGACTGAAATTTGCTGTATAATTAAATAGAGAAATTTGTTTATCTAGATTTCCTTGGTTATGAATGATTGTTTATCCGAATTCATAGTACATATATGTCAGATACTATCTTGGATTTCATTTAAGGTGAATAGTGTTTATTTGATATCTCAATAAAGAGGGTGAAACCCTAGATGTGAAGAAAGTTGGATATTTGCAAATAGATATCGTGAAATCCATTTGAACGGATTTTCTTGACACGATAGACTTAATTTATTCAATTTTATTATTGATGCATGTTATCTCAGTGAATGGCATGGAAACCCAAATTCAGTTCCGTTCCAAGGTTTCATACATATATTGATTTTATATGATTTGTTGATAGTATTCTTTATTTAGTGAATGTTTATGTCGCATGAAAACCTTATGAGAGCCATGTGATAAGTGAATGGGGTAAATGAAACCCTAAGGATAGGATGTTCAATGAATCAAGTATTCTGATATCAATGTTCTCAGTATGAGATGTGGTGATATTTAACAGTTCAGTTGTGGTAAATGTTATCAGATGGTCTATGAAACGAATGGTTTATAGAGCCAAACTAAGATATGTAATGTGATGCACAACTCAAGATTTGGGTTGTGGTGCACATTTTTCAAGAAAGTACAAATAATTTATAGGTGCAAATGACGATTAATTGAATGTCAAGTAATTAACTCTTATCAGTGTATTAAGAAGTTCAATTGCATGATTGTAGTGTATAAAGTATCAAGTGGACATGTATTCTGTTATTTAAGAATTTTAGTCTGCCTGCAGGTATAAAATGTTGATTTCTCAGCATATTACAGTGTTTTGAGTATATTGCTCTGCCAAGTTTAGAATGATATACATGTTGTGTTATAAACTTCAAATAAATAGGCACGGTACTATAGAGATACCAGAGTCAAGTATAAGTAAGGGAAAAGATACTAAGAATAATAAAATAATAGACTTAAGAGCCCTGAACACCGTAGATTCTCTATGAGAGGTCTGTGCTGTAGGGATGAAATGACCTAACCCTGACAGTGTCCAGTATACGAGGGTCGGAACGTACTAACAGGTGGTACGGGGGACGAAGCCCTAGTGGAAGTCTCCTTAATATACAACATGTAGTGTCCAACATAAACCAGAGGTCCTGGTGGTAATAGAGTACAGAAAAGCCAATAGGTGGCTTGACTCTCTGCCTGTGTGCTCAGGTTAGAGGACGAGTCCTGTTTTGACGGCATAATAGGTGTGTCGAGGCCAGAGAGCCATTTTCCTATTGCAGACCAGAGACGCAGTCAAGCTTAGCATTCCCAGGTGTGTCAGCTAAGTCTTATACGGAGAGATCATAGTTCTCTATGAGTCTTCATATGTAGAGTACACTGCATATGATTAGGGCATAAGCTAAAATATGTTCATATAGGTTTAAAGAGTTTCTTATAAGTAAGAATGGCTAAGAAAGATTCGAGTACAGTTTCCAACAATTATTCTTTGTATGTTTTTGAATTATTTGTTCTCTTTGAAATTAATCAATCATGCTCATATATTGATTTGCTCTTGTTGATATCGAGAGTATCCTGCCATATTTATGATTGTCAATGATCAATCTCTTTACAACTTACTACTATTATAATTGATATTAGTTGCTCAAAAGTATATCTGTAATTATATCAGTGATTTAGACTATTTCTTTGAAGTACTCATTCACGAGTAGGCTAACCCCTCTACTCACAATTTTTAAGGATAACACATGGACTTGAAGAAGGTCATTGCATTAGAGTAGATCTACCACAAGAGTTAAGTTTGAGTATAGTTAGTTCAGTCGGTCCTTGTCACTCTAGGTCCTTGTAAAGAGATAAGAGAGAGTTGTAAATGATGATGTATAACATTATTCATCTTTTAGCAATATATGCAAATCAACAAGTCTTATGTGCTTAAAGGTATGAGAAACATAATGAATGTTCATACATGCATTTTTACTGTTGAAATCAGATTAGAGAAATAAATGCTTAGATTCCCTTGTAAAGTTAGTTTATGTGGTTCAATGTGAGAAAACAAAGAGTTTGAAAAAGAAGAAAAATTTAAGGGTGATATTTGTATTATGTTAAATCCTCAATTTATGCCCTAATCTCATGATTAGTGGAAATTGTGAGATTGAGGTGTAACAACTTGGTATCAGAGCTTAGGCTGAATTGTCAGAGACCATTAAGTTAGTAAGTTAGAGTCATAAGTGTGGCAGATAGGAGATGTTATGATGTTAGCTCTAGGGATTTGAGTATTTGGATATCCTAGACCGGTATCTGAGTACTTGGATCAACCAGTATCAAGCTACTCTATCTATTCTTTCATGTATACCCTGGCCAGGTATATAGTGGAAGGATGGTCTAGAGAGGAACCCTAGAAATATTAGGGTTAGAAACAAGATAAGTAACATGAATTAAGAGCATAAATATAAAATGATATAGAACTTTCATTTCATATTGTTGTTTTATTGGAGATGAATAGAAAAGCTCTTATATGTTTGAATTTAGATATTCAATATTTTGAAATATATATGGGTCTTTAAGATTTGTTGTACACTATGCAGTTGTAGCATTTATTGATTACATTCTTTGTATCAAGTAGACTAGAAATGATCTTTGAATGAGCTTTCCTAAGTGGATAAATTTTCTTCCACACATTTGAGATGAATAGGAGTTGAGTAATCCTGAGTAGCTCTTGGCTTCAGGACTGTAGGTAATAAGAGTATATTTTGGATAGATTAGATCCAAATTCTAGTATGAATGTATATACTCTAAGATTTTGAAGTATAAGGGAAAGACTGGGATAACTAAGAATCAGTTGGAACTGATATCTGAGATCCAACTTTGGGGACTCATATGAAAAACCCTTAATTGGGAATAAAGGAACACGACATAAGGTTCAGATTAAGTTTAATTATTAGTATTATATGAACTCTAAATATGAAATATGGAAAAGATATGAGAAAAGTATGTAAGGGTCCAAGATAGTAAGAATCAATCATGAGGAATGGATTATATAACCAAGTACAATGTTTTTATGTACTCCAAAGCAAAGGGAAAATAGAAGAAAAGAGCTAAGTATACAATAAGTACATAGAAGTAAAGAGTCTTCAGAAGAGTTAAAGTGAAGAGAACTAGATGAGCATGTAAATCATAAAACTAGGATAAGAAACTTAATTGAAACAAAGAGAAATGTTGGAAATAATGAGCTTGATTAAGGAATGAGGGTTATGATATAATCAAGAGCATGGAATGTATACCTTTATTAATAAGTTTAATACATTCATACTTACTGCCTTTGGACTCTAAGTCTCTATAGAACAACAAAATAGCTCCTATAAGAAGAACAAAAGTGTAGCTAAATAAATGAATAAGTCATACAAGGGTAGACTATATTCGGGAAGGAAAAAACTTGATTGAAAGAGAAACTATGTTTCACCCATGCATGAGCTGTTTGATTTAAAATGAAGGATATGTAATGTATTAAACATGAGATGATACTAGTAGAGAGATTATTGATTTAGAATTTCAACTTCACATTAGTAGAAGGATAAAAGGAAATATATGCAACATGGTATACATGATCATGCACATAAAAGAAGCAACATGATCATAAGAGAAAACTAGAAGTTAAAGATGACATGTGGAATAGTAGTATATGATAAGGGGATTATGGGAAGGGTTTGGAACATAATGGAGTAATATAGATTATAAAATAAAGAGGTTGCAAGATTCAAGAAAGTTCTAATTAGTCAAGTATCCTTGTTGATAATTAATTAAACCTACGTATGAGAAATGCATTATTGAATGTTTGAAGATAATAATTCTAAGTCTCAAAATCATCTTCTCTTTCATATCTTCCTTAATGAGAGCAATGTGGGAATGAAGTGATTAGAAAATGAATCATATATGATGCATAACCACCGTGGTAGAGACATCTAGCGAATGTAATAATGACACACAATATGATGATGAAACCCTAATAGGGTAATTGAGAATGTAATCTATCTGAATGGCCAAGTAAGAGAAAGGAAATTCAATTGATAAGATAAGGAAGACTTTAGTAAAATTTGTGAGATCCAAAGTTTGAATTTCAAATTAAGGGAGCAAAGTCACATCACAATAACGTCATGCTAATGATAAGGACCAAACCCTAGAATGTTTAGAGTTGTAGTAGTTCAAGGGATGTCACTAGTGATTTGACCTTGAATACTAGCATCTCTATAAAACAAGATCATGAGATTTGCACTATGAGAACTAAACTAGCATTGATAGTAATCTAGGGTTTAAAGATAGCTAATCTGAAAGGTAGATAAATAATATGGAAATGATTCGGAGTAAAGAGTAAGATATAAATTTGAAATGTAACAAGTGTGTTTTGAACAAAAGGAGAAATACAATGTGAGTGAAGTGTGATATGAGATAAATTCTTGCAGTGATGTCAAGAATGATGAATAATCTGCTTGTACCTTGTATGTTTCAATTTTAGGGATGTTTATTCTAAATGATCAAAATGAGAAGGATAAGTAACACGAAGTAAGTAGTAATGAATGAGGAGATAAGGGAAAACAATGGCTTTTAGTAATATGTGAATTTGTTTTTGGAAGTATAATTTATTGAAGGTAGATTAAGGGATGTAAATTGGTTCTACGTATGATTTCAGTGTACATGTGCAAGCAATATGTTAATTAAATGTGTCTGATAGTTGTAGTCATTCATACCGGTAATCCATCTTAGTATTGTACAATTGTGGTATGGTGATATGGATTGAATATTGATGGAACAAATGAAGGGTTACCCTAAATAAGGTAGTCTTGCCTATTCACGCATATGAATAGAAGGATTGATAACCATATTGTATTGATATGTAACCCTGATGAGGTATAGGTTGTTATACCTAGCTTTAATATAACTAAGTGATGGTAATCGGGTATGAATAGTCTTTGAATGACTAATACAATCATGGAGTACTCTATTACTGTTGTTGAAACCCTAGTATGCTATAACCCGATGGTTACACCTTGAATTACGTGTGGGTTCATAATTGAGAATAATATGGAATGTGATGGTAATGCTTCACCTTATACATCCATGATGCAATGGGGATGTTGTGAGTAGTATTGTACAATTGTTGTTGAATCTAGTCTTCCAACTCAAGACTATTTTTCTATTTGAGTAGCACAATAGTAAAATTCAAAAGAACATGGTGAACTCTCTTTTGTGACTTAGAGGTAATACATAACAATAGTACATATTGAGCCATATGAATTGAGATAGTTGGATCAAATTATCAATGTTTAGGTAACACCTCAAGAGTATAAACAAATATTGAAATCGTTGTTTCTCTCTCTCTGCTATGATTGATTGTGGCACAGAGAATTTGTTTGTTATCACTGAGAACTGTTTTAACATGTTGTGATTAGAAAAGAGATAAAGGACTTAATGTTGAAAACTACATTCAAGTATAAAATACAAGAATGTAATGACATGTAAGATTTTAGAAGCTTAAAATAAACTTTGAATATACTTTGTTTGCATATTTATGTTTCAGGGACAAAACTTTTTAAGGGAGTGAGAATTGTAATGACCACATTTGTGCTTAATTGGTAAACTAGGGTTTACCTGAATGATTACATGCTTGATTATATTGAACATCATTTAGACTTGATTAATGATAGTAGATCAATTGTGATGTTTCAAACCTAATAAGAAACTCTAACTATGATTTTAGTTTGAAGAATTAGGGTTTGAGAAATATAAACCCTAATCGGCAAAAATTAGGGTTTTGATAGTACATGAATATGGAATTTGATCAGGATAGTAGTGTGGTAAATGATTTTTCATATTTTATAAAAATTTTGTATTTAATTTAATTTTTGATATGATATGGATAACTCAATAATTCATATTGGAGAAAAATTTCAGAATATTTGAGTGTTCTTTGAATGTGGTTCTCAGTTGAACTATACTTCGACCAAAATGCTGACAGAGTGCTTTTCAGCAGTGTAGTATTTTATTTTTATTTATTTATTGGTAATTAAAAAGGATCTAAAATTTTAACTAGAGATCTGAAACTCAATCATAAACAACATATAAAAGTTTCATAATTTTTGGATGCATTTAGACCTTATAAGTAGATGAATTACGGTAATATTTTTATGATAGAAAATTCAGCTGAAATAAGAGAAAGTTTAGTGAGGGGTCAATGTGCAATTGACCCAAGCAGCTCAATTTCTCTATATGGTCTACCTAACACACAAGGATAACTCATAATTCGTGATTCAATCCAGAGAAATGAAATCTTAGAGAGAGAGGGAGAGTTAGGGTTTGAGAGGAGAAAGTGATGGAGATGCTGACCTAGGGTTTTGCGATCCGAGGAATGATGAAATCATGTAAGTTTAGCCTCTTTGGATATAGTTTCATGGTGAATCTTCTCTCACATGTCAAGATTCCGTCCCTCCTCTGATTTGATCTAAAATGGTGTCAAAACTTCCCCTTTTCTCACTCTTTCTTCATAATCCCTCATTTTTAGGGTTTCTGAGTTGAAAGGAAGAAGAATCAGGTGAATTGCTAGGGATTTGACATGAGATTGAGATTTTTAGGGATGATCTGCATTTTTAAGGTGTTTTCACACCTTAGGGTGAGTTCGAACTTCCTTTAAATAGTATATTGCATGAAAATTGGTTAAATCATCCATAATCTTTAATTGCTTAATATGCGACTATAAACCCTGAATTGTGTGTTTGATCTAAGTTGTTGCAAAATGATATGAAATGGATTCTTCCTCTGTTTGTATAAATTTCATATGATAAAATCATATTATAAATGTATACAATACATCCTAATGAGAATTCCCTAAGTATTCGCAGAGGTTATAAGATTAAACTGAAATATAGGGAATTTGTCTATGACTGAAATTTATTGTATAATTAAATAGAGAAATTTTTTTATCTAGATTCCCTTGGTTATGAATGATTGTTTATATGAATTTATAGTACATATATGTCAGATACTATCTTGGATTTCATTTAAGGTGAATAGTGTTTATTTGATATCTCAGTAAAGAGGATGAAACCCTAGATGTGAAGAAAGTTGGATATTTGCAAATAGATATCATGAAATCCATTTGAACAACTTTTCTTGACATGATAGACTTTATTTATTTAGTTTTATTATGGATGCATGTTATCTCAGTGAATGGCATGGAAACCCAAATTCATCTCAGTTCTAAGGTTTCATACATATATTGATTTTATATGATTTGTTGATAGTAGTCTTTATTCAGTGAATGTTTATGTCGCATGAAATCCTTATGAGAGCCATGTGATAAGTGAATGGGGTAAATGAAACCCTAAGGATATGATGTTCAATGAATCACATATTCTGATATCAATGTTCTCAGTATGAGATGTGGTGATGTTTAACAGTTCATTTGTGGTAAATGTTATCAGATGGTCTATGAAACGAATGGTTTACAGAGCTAAACTAAGATATGTAATGTGATGCACAACTCAAGATTTGGGTTGAGGTGCACGTTTTCCAAGAAAGTACAAATAATTTACAGGTGCAAATGACGATTACTCGTATGTCAAGTAATTAACTCTTATCAGTGTATTAAGAAGTTCAATTGCATGATTGTAGTATATAAAGTATCAAGTGGACATGTATTCTGTTATTTAAGAATTTTAGTCTGCCTGCAGGTATAAAATGTTGATTTCTCAGCATATTACAATGTTTTGAGTATATTGCTCTGCCAAGTTTAGAATGATATACATGTTGTGTTATAAACTTCAAAAAATAGACATGGTACTATAGAGATACCAGAGTCAAGTATAAGTAAGGGAAAAGATACAATATAGTAAGAGCTTTCCAAGAATAATAAAATAATAGACTTAAGAGCCCTGAACAACTTAGATTCCCTATGAGAGGTCTGCACCGTAGGGATGAAATGACCTAACCCTGGCAGTGTCCAGTATATGGGGGTCAGAACATGCTAAGAGGTGGTACAGGGGACGAAGCTGTTGTGGAAGTCTCCTTAATATATAACATGTAGTGTCTAACATCAACCAGAGGTCCTGGTGGCACTAGAGTACAGAAAAGCCAATAGGTGGCTTGACTCTCTGCCTGTGTGCTCAGGTTAGTGGAGGAGTTCAGTTTTTACGACATAATAGGTGTGCCGAGGCCAGAGAGCCATTTTCCTATTGCAGACCAGAGACGTAGTCAGGCTTAGCATTCTTGGGTGTGTCAACTAAGGTTTGTATGGTGAGATCGTAGTTCGCTATGAGTCTTCATATGTAGAGTACACTGGATATGATCAGGGCATAAGCTAAAATATGTTCATATGAGGTTTAAAGAGTTTCTTATAAGTAAGAAAGGCTAAGAAAGATTCGAGTGTAGTTTCCCATCAATTATTCTTTGTATGTTTCTGAATTATTAGTTCTCTTTGAAATTAATCAAGCATGCTCATATATTGATTTGCTCTTGTTGATATATAGAGTATCCTGCCATATTTATGATTGTCAATGATCAATCTCTTTAAAGCCTACTACTGTTATAATTGATATCAGTTGCTCAAAAGTATATCTGTAATTATATCAGTGCTTTAGACTATTTCTTTGAAGTACTCACTCACTGAGCGAGTAGGCTCACCCCTCTACTCACAATTTTTAGGGATAACACATGGACTTGAAGAAGGTCATTGCATCAGAGTAGATCTGCCACACGAGTTAAGTCTGAGTATAGTTAGTTCATTCGGCCCTTGTCACTCTAGGTCCTTGTAAAGAGATAAGAGAGAGTTGTAAATGATGATGTATAACATTATTCCTCTTTTAGCAATATATGCGAATCAACAAGTCTTATGTGTTGAAAGGTATGCGAAACATAGTGAATGTTCATACATGCATTTTTACTGTTGAAATTAGATTAGAGAAATCAATGCTTATATTCCCTTGTAAAGTTAGTTTATGTGGTTCAATGCGAGAAAACAAAGAGTTTGAAAAAGAAGAAAAAGTTAAGGGTGATCTTTGTATTACGTTAAATCCTTGATTTATGCCCTAATCTCATGATTAGTGGAAATTGTGAGATCGAGGTGTAACAGGTGATGTCTTGTAATCATCTTTAGTGTGCTCACAACCCCATGGTTCAATCAAATCCACACAGTCAGGTATGAACACGACACTTGTATGCTAACAACTTGAAACCCCTATGTTAGGAAATCTCAAGGGTGACACTAGCATATTTGGGGTTTACGTTGTATATGATCTTATTATTCACTAAGGAGATCATGTAGGAGAGAGAAAGGTACTTCAAATCAACATATTTTGTTTCTTCAGCCTTAGTAAGGCCCTTCAGACAACATACTAATGCCAGTGCAATGTTAGTCATTGTTCATTCCATAATGAATGTGCTTTTACTCTCGGAAGGGATGAAATAAAATGATCGATACTCATTGCCCATAGGTTCACAACCTTTTCCTCTATAATCCATCCCAACAAAAAAAGGTCTTCTAAGAATAACGCCTCTGGCTGTCATACTAGACGAAGATGGTGTTTACCAACATCTTCTGCATAAATCTCATGAGGGGGTTATGCAACCGCTCATTTTGATTTACTTACTTTAAATGTATCTTGGCCACTGAATGTATACGCAATAGATGAATAACTTAATCTTGATTTTGTTGTTGTTCTCCCATTATCAAACTTCTTTGCAAAGTCAGGGGCCAGCTTAAAAATATTGTTGAGGTGGGAGACTATCAAGACATGTGTAGGATCACCTATCTGAATCTAACTGCATCCTCACCTTGGTACTTGCCTTTCCATAGGGAGATGAAGAACTCATGTGTGGTTTCTGCATATATTTCATGATCTCCAACTAAATCTTTTTGTAGACCACATAGATTCATGTACTCCTTGAAATCAAAGTTAATCCCTAGGGCTTTTCTTGTAGAAATACATGCATACCTAGTAGGAATCACCCTCCTAGTATACCATTCTGGGTAAAGAGGTATCACTACAATCTTCCTTCTTGCTACCCTCCCAAATATAGCTCTTTCAAGCTATTTTCTCAACTATTTTAGTATATCCACCTTCAATTGAATAACCAAATATAACAGGATCATCCCTCATCTCCTTTCTTCTAGTATCTTCTTCTTTCTCTGCATATGTGTGGGATCCTAAACTTGTATCCAAGTTGAAAGGTATGATATGAATAGGTCAATATTCTTCTATTTCTTCTTCTATCATAAGCCTTCTTCATTTTTGGTTGTTGTGTGGACTGAGAGCGCATAGAGGCTATGGAGTGTCATGCTAACACGGGTTGTAGTGGTACATATGAAGATGATAGGCTTGCAGCCTACTTCCCTCTCCTTGGAAAAGTCACAACCTCAACCTCAATTGAGCCAAAAAGATTGTCCAACTTAGTTTCTTACACTTCTCCTTTCTCTCCATGGTATTCAGTTTCTGAGGCATGACTGTTGAAGGAGGAGCACATGTAAGGAGTGGCTCATGCATGCAGAGCCCATAGGAACTGAAGATGGAATTAGAGGGAGATGGAGTTGGTGGTGGAGGTATGTTAAAGGCTCTCTTTGTGTGAGATTTGGTTCCAGTAATGGATTTGAAGACTTCCTTCACTCCCTCCTTCACTTTCTGGATGAATTCCTTCATGTTTGAAAGGTTTAAGTGGATCTGGAGGGGGGGGGTGTTAGGGTTGTTTGTGAGTTGGGAGGAATTGGTACGTATGTGGAGAAAGGTAATGCAATACACTAATGATCTAGAGGTGGAGGAAGGCTCCCGGATGTTGAGGAACCTTGCTAAAAGCTTGGAGAAAAATAATCAAAGGTTAAAAAAAGCTTGGTAATTTACCTTGGTAACCTTATGTGTGGAACTATCTTTTTTCATAGATAGAATGAGGTTGGGGGTGTTGTGGTGGCCTCACTTATTTTCATAACTTAATTTGGGTGGGCGCAACCCAACACCATCATTTTGGCCAAAATGACTATGGTGGTGTGGTTTCAACATAGCCATTTTGTCCAGCACATCTGTGGTGGACGACCCAAGAAAGTTCACTTTTCTAGTGTGATTTTCAATTTAGTACCACAACCATGGTGATGTGCTACGACCCTTTTGGCCACTTATCATGCAATTTTTTGGAAGCAAGCATATTTCACCTCAATTTTTATATCACATTCAATTATTGATCCACATCAAATATTTAGTCATTCTTTCCACTTTTCTAGGGACTCTCTATCAATCTTTATCCATGTTCTTCTTGCATAAAAAAACTATCAAATGAAAAATATGTGTGTATGCATTTCATTAAATGTATAAAAATAAATAGTATGATCACAAATGGGTTATGAGGGGAATTTTTTTTCTCAAGCCAAGGTAGGATTCCTTCCACTAGCACTAACTTTATTGCCTTCCATTTGAATCAACATTAATTACATCAATTATCCACTTGAGAATCTTGAGGTATCACCTCCATTGTAGATTTCCTTTTCATGTGCATTGAAGTACAAATCTTCATCACACAATATTTCCTTTATAAAGTTCACATCTCAAAACTTTTGTCCTTGTTGGACCCAATGTCAACAATTGGCTTTTTGACCAATGAAAAGAAACTCCTTGGAACCTTCCGTATATTTGATTACAATTTCTCTAGATGGGTACACATGTTTCACTTGCTAAGATCCACCCCATCTCGATCTTATCTTCTTGAGAAAGAATTTCATTTAGGAATGTACATCCAAACCCAATGACTAGGATCAAATGTCTTCTTCCTTATCAACTTGTCATGCAAAAATTTTGTTCTTTCCTTGTAGTTCTTTAATAGCTCATAGGCTTCATGCCTCAGTTCTTAAACTTTCTCAATTGAAATTTTCTTCTAATGGTTTTTGCATCTACATTCATTTTCATGATTTCAACACCCAAAGAACCTTGTGTTTCAATTGTACTGACAAGTGGAAACTTTTCCCATAAGTGAGCTTGAAAGGATGGTGCTAATCGGGGATTTGATGCACTTCTAAATGCACATAAAACTTCATTGAGGTGGAATGACAAATTCTTGGAGTCCAATCTCTTGTCATTTCAAGAATGAGCTTTATCTTCTCATTGGCAAGATCAACTTGCCCACTTATTTGAGGATGACATGGGGTAGCTACACGATGGTTAACCCCATGCATTTTGAATAATAAATCAATGATTACATATATGAAATGAATTCCACCATCACTTATCATATTTCTTGGCACCCCAGAATGGCTGAACATGATACATTCATAAAGTCACCAACTACATTGTGGTCATTCAATATGTACAAGAATCTATTAAGGGAGGAAACAAACCCATGAAATCAATACCCAGCACATCAACTACAAACACCACTAGAATATGGGATAGAGGCATCATATCTCTCCTTGAAATTGTGCCTATTTTTTGTAGTTTGAGAATGAATTACAATACTCATGAGAATCATTGAATAGGTTTGGATAAAATAAACCACTTGACAGACCTTTAGTAGTCATTCTCTTCCCTCCAAAATGTATCCACATATGTTAGAATGACCCATGAAGAGTATTCCTTGTTTCTCAAGTTTGGGAATGCACCTTTGTATATTTTGGTCACAATATTACTTCAAGATGTATGGGTCACACCTCACATAGTTTCTTACTATAGAAAGCAATATATTCCTTTACTTCGTACACCATGTTCTAGACATACTTCCAATAGCTAAGAAGTTGTCTATCTGTTTGAGCAATACTTTTTGAGAGAGACAACTAGCATAAGGCATTCATGAGCCATCATTTCTTTTATTTTGTTCAATTCTTCACAATGTCCCTCAATGCGTGAAAGATGGTCAACTCCAAAATTTTCAAATTCCTTCTTGTTAATAATCCCATGTCAAATTCTTGGAGTAAAATAATCCAACATATCAACCTTAGATTTGAATAGTTCTTTTACATGAGGTTCTTAATGGAAACAAGATCTATGTAGAAAACAATTTTGTTTTGTAGAATACATGGACAAAACTTTTCAATGGTGGTGTAGTTTCTTTGAGCTTCATTTAATGCTTTTCTTGTGTAATAAATTGCATGAGGTATCTAGCTAATCCTTTGGAAAAGCACAACCCCTACCATGATATCATATGCATCAATTATGATCACACCTAAAGAGGTCAGGGGGCTGCATGATAGGCCAAAAAGTTAGCTTATACTTCAAATGTTTGAAGGATTCAAGGAACTTTTCATCAAATCAGAATACTACATCTTTATCAAGCAAACAACATAACATATTTGATATCTTTCTAAATATTTTATGAAGTGTCTATAGAAGCATGTATGCTCCAAGATAGATAAGACATGTCTTAAGGTGGAAGGATTGGTCAAAGTAGAAATGAGGCCCACGTTTGCTTTGTCAACTTCAATCTTGACAATAAACCTATGAAATATCAACCCACTCATCGGGCACTACAATGCCCTTTGTACATTACAATGCCCTAAGGCTCTGGTGATGGTGATGATGTTGTCTTCCACTTCCAACACCAGTAGTTTGTCACTGGAGTCTGAAAGACCACTTTCTCATCAAAAATCTAAAGCTCCATATGCTAAAGCCTCAAAGACTTCAAGACATTCATCTTACCTCTTCAAATCTAAAAATGGTGATAACCCATTAGAGAAAGTGTCTATTTAGGTTCAAAGAAACACTCTTATTTACCCACAAGAAGAAGCTATAGAGAACTCTACACGTTGGAGTTCCTATCTCACATGTTATTTGGTAGGATTTAAACTGTGTTTGTCAACTCTTAACAAGTTCCTTACACATATCTAGATCCCAAAGTGTTCTATTGAAGTTATGGGACATGGACGTGATTTTTTTCTTTGTATGTTGAAGCTGCTCTAGATGGATTCTATTTTGTCAAAGCGAAGACTAGGGTTTTAATGGAATGGAAGCTAGGTGAACCTCTAACCAAGTTCAATCTAGAACATATGCCTACATGGATTTCTATCCATGAGTTTCCTTGTGAACTATGGGACAGTTAAATCTCCTCTAGAATTGAATCTTGTTTAGGCATACCACTCCGAACAGATAGGTTCACTCATGAATTCAGAAGGCTAGATTTTGCAAGCATGCAAGTCCTGATGTCAGCGGATTGTGATTTTTCAAAGCATATAGAGTCATTTATTAGTACCATGGAGACTCATTTTATTCGTCTTGAATATGAATGGATTCATTCTAGATGCCCTCGCTACAATATTTTTGGGCGTGATGATTGCCAAAAGAAGAGTATTGAGAAGAAAATGTAGGTATCAAAGAAGATTATATCTAAATGTTATACTATTATCCATGAGGCTATCATTGTAGATGTTCCTTAAAATGAAATAGTGTCTATCCTTATAGAAAATTTGGAGGAAACAAGTGTCACTAATCATCAAGAAGGAGATTTAGAAGATGAATTTCATGGGATTAATAACACATTTGGTGACACTAGATCTAGTGTATCTTTAGAAGATGACACTAGGACTATTATGAAAGATGATAACACCCATGGCCCTATTTGAGATACAAACACCCACGAGGAGGTCATTAATATATCTACCCATTCCAACACTAGTGAGGACCATTAGGTTGTTCATAATTTTGAAATTTTGAAAGGGAAGAAGAATAAACTAAGAGGGAAAACTAGAAAGGCATATGTTGCTGTTTTAGATCAAAAACATCATGCTTCTTTATCAAACAAGTTTGAAAATATAGAGCTTGATGACAATGTGCCTACTGCTAAATTACCCAGCCTAAGCATTGGGATACCAAATGACAATGTATGACACACTTACTATTGTCTCCTAGAACATTAGGGGTCTTATCAACAAGGTTCTTAAATTCTGGGAGGAGGTGAGGAGGCTTTGGCCTTATATTGTTATCCTTGATGAAAGAAAAGTCAGAGAAGGTAAGATTTGTAATCTTATAAATAATTTTCTTAGGTCTTTCAATTCAATTTCTAATCATCATAATAATGTCTTGGGAAGAGTTGTGGTTGTGGAATGAAGATCATTACTTTATTATGAATTTTGGAGAATCAAACCAGTATGTACTTGCTAAAGTCAGTTTTGGATTACTACTTTTTTCCTTATTGCACTTTTTGGTCACAATGCCAAGTTTGATAAAATGAGACTTTGGAATGTCACTTTAGTTATTCGGAGTAATATGTGTCTCCCCTAGATCATTATGAGGAACTTCAATGTTTTCAGAAAAAAAGAGGAGAAAATTGGAAAAGAACCACCTACGGAAAAGTCTATGGAATACTTCAATGACTATATGATAGCTTGTGGTTTGTTTTAACTTAACCTTAGTGGTTTCTTTTTATCATGGGATAATCACCAGGATGGTGATAATTTTATTACTCTAAAGATTGATAGAGTGTTATATAACAACCTCTTCCTAGAATATATTAATGAATTCCAAGGGTGTCTCATTCCAACCATCACTAGTGACCACAAAATGATGAATATGGTTATTGGGAAGAGGAGAAGGTTTCAACTCCCTTTAGATTCATTAATGCATGAGCTGATAGAGATGATTATATAGACATTTTGAAAGTAGTTAAAACTATGATAACACTAGTTTTCCCATGTTTATTCTCTATAAAAACATAGATACCGAGGGGTGATTCATCTTCATGTAGCAAAAATTGTGTAGGAAATTTTTCTAATAATGCTTGTGCTCTTGATAGGAAGGTTATTGGTTTGCAAATAATTGTTTATAATGATCCTACTAACATTATTCTCCCATTAGAAGCTAGTTGTGTAAGGAAATATGCTATTTCATTCTATCTTAGAGAGCTTCCAAGGACTTATACATGTCCCCTTTGATCTTTGCTGATGACCTGATGGTTTTCATAGAGGCTAGTAAAAGTTATGAATCATTTGAAAAATATTCTTGATTTGTTTATGAACATAACTGGTCTTAAAATCAGTAAGAAGAAAAGTTTTGTTTAGTGTTGGGGTTGTTAAGCAACCCACCATTGATATTATTGGTATTCAAAGGGTTCTCTACCTCAAAGATACTTGGGAGTCCCTCTCTTTGATAGGAAATTACCCAAAAAATATTGTTTCCTTCTTATTGATAGACTCAAGAAGAGATTGGACAAATGGAAGTCTAAGCAACTTTCTCTTACAAGAAGCCTGGAGTTGGTTTAATCTCCTCTATTGTCTAGTTAATCTTTATTGGTCATCTATCCTCCCTCTTCCTTGTCGAATTAATGATGAGATTAAAATAAGCATAAGGAAATTCTTATTGGATCATACTGATGGAAAGAGTAATCTTCACCTTATCAAATGGGAGAAGGAGACTAAGCCCAAAATTGAAGGTGATCTGGGCATTAAGGTAGTCAGAGATGTGTGCAAAGATGCAATTATTGTAAATACTTGAAGACTTTCTTATATAAGACACTCTTTAGGTGAAGTGGATACCTAAAAGGTATCTAAGTGAAAACTCTATTTGGCAACTTGAGCTCTCATCTCAACACTCTTGGTACTTTACTCAAGTACTCATGAATCTAGATGACTTCAAGAAGCTGTTTTAATTATCTACTGGAGATGGGGTTACACCTACATCTAGCTTGATCCTTGGGTTTCACATTGCAAATTTCTTAGTGATTGAATTGGTAGGTATGAGATTATCAAGATATGTATGCCTCTTGCAAGAAAACTCAACTTTGTTATCATTAATGACACATGGTATGTCGAATAATTGAGTTTACATGAACACATAAATCATTTCTTCAAAAGCATTCCTTCACCTGGTGGTGGAAAGACTACTATTCTTATTCAAGGGTAAAGGGAGTATGGAGAATCATTAGAGATAAACAAACTATTGATGGTTCTTTGATTGGATTTGGCCCTTCAAAGTCTCAAGAATATATGAAACTAGTTCTTGAAAACTTGGTTATGAGTAACTCCCTTCCACAGAGTATGTAAGAACAAGGGTCTTCTTTTCCCCCTCTATGTGTTTTATTTGTGCTTCGTTCTATGAATATTGTAGTCATATTATGTTTAAGTGTCATTTTTCTCCTATCATTTGGAAAAATGCTTTCTATGACAAGCTCATTCTGACCGTCCTTATTGACAAAGATGATCTTAGTGGTTTAAACTCTAAGAGTATTCATCTTACCGTGCTCTTTATTATTCATTATATTTGGCTTGAACGTAATTCTAGAGTTCATGAATTGAATTATATCAATGCCAATTCCCTTTGGAAGATTATCTAAGGCACAATTACTAGACTTGGAGGCTGGCTATCATTGTTCAGTATGATCCTCTCTGAATCTATTTCTTATTGAATCTACGTCTAGAGTTTGAGGAGTCTACTAGTTCTATTGTATATATCCCTATATTGAATATGAAGTTACTTTATCTTCTGAAGACCTAGCTTGGCTATGTAGATCAATTTTGTTGCTATATAGCTAGTATGTTTCTTTCTTTTTATGGGATTCCCAATTGTATTTTGGTTCTTCCTTTGGGTCTATATATTATTTATATGTATCTCATATTCTCTTAGTGAGAGTATGTTCTCTCAAGGTTCAAGAACTTTGTACATATTACAAAAAACAAAAAAAGTAAAGGAGCTTGAGTTACCAAAAAACCAATCTTGGATTTTGATACTCAGTTTCCAAGAACAATACCCTTGGGAACCACAAAGTGAATTTCCAAGCACCGAAACTACCTCACCATCATCATTTGGTGCAACAATGATTCCACCCTCATTGGGGACAACTTGAATGAGACTCACCCAAGAATTGTCAGAAATAGGGTATATGATTTCCGCATCAAGGAGCTTCACTATCTATTGAGTAAAAAATTCTATCGCTCCTCTTGATTTACTATTCTTTGCATGTTCCTACTTGTACGAGCATCATCATCCAAGTAAATGTGGTACACACAAATAGATGAATCAACACATTTTAGATCAACAATGGACCACCCAACAACCTCAATGTTCTTATTTATAATAGAAACAAGACCATTTTCTTGGTTTTGATAAAGAAGATGAGAAATGATGGGGGTCTCATTCAAACCAAGAAAAACATATTTTAGTCCTCCAGGAAGAGTTTTCATCTCAAGGATGGAGGGGTTCTTCAACGGATGTTTTCAAAATCTTCGCTGCCATAAACGATAGATCTTCATTACCAACTACTACCTTATCCGCCTCAGTTTCCTCAACTGATACTTCAAGGAATTCAAGAATTGTCTCAAGCCCTTGACTTTGGTGGCACTCTAATCCGTGTAGGTTAGCAATCCTTCCACAATTTCATCCAGCTATAAAGTGGATAGAAATCCTCATTAGTGGCACAATGACCTCAGTTTTGGTAGGATATTTGAAAATATTCAATCTAATTATCATGCACATGAATATAAAAAAAATTGTACCAGTTCTCACATGTATAACAATATCTAGGAATGGCCTCCTCAAGACTATAAACATCTTCATGTTATCTTCTTCGATATAAAGAATGATAAAATTGAATGAGAATATGAAAGATGTGTCATCATCAATACTCACTATTACATCATTCTTCATGTCCCTTGGAACCTTCATAGATCTATGAACCAACTGAAGAGTACAATTTTCCAGTTCTAGAGGATCAAATCCAAGTTTAATGTGCATATGATATGGAATTAAGTTCACACTTGACCCTAAGTCAAAAAGGGTTTGCTCAATGTGATCTCCAGCAACATTTCAAGGAATGACAAGGGTTCTACAATCCTTCCTTTTATTAGGAACTACTTGTTTCATATTTGAGATCACTTGCTTAATGAGTTTCACTTTTTGAGGCATCCTTCTTACAAAGTTCCTGTTGTATGTGCACACGTGCTTGAGGAATTTTGCATATGCAACTATTTGATTCTCTATGTACAAGAGGGGGTATGTTGATGTGTACCTTATTAAATGTCTCAAGGATGTCCTTGGTGTGCTTTTTCCTTCTCTAGGTGGGAGAGGGATCCTCCAATCCATCTAGGAATGGGGGTTCCTTCACAACATGATCCACTAGTGGGACAATATCACTTCTTTGCATGAAAATAGAAGTAAATGGTGGCACTGTGTCATTTAATATAACAATATAGTGCTCGGTATCATAGTATCACCAACCTTTGGATTCACAATATCAATCTATAATCCATGATTGTATCAATGAAAACAACCTACATTGGTCTCTCAATGGTTTTTCCACTTCTTAGCATAGTAACAACCTCCACATGCTCTTGAGAAGAATAAAGGGGAGGAGGAGAATATAGTTGTTTTGTGGAGGAGTTGGTGATTGGACATGTGGGTAGAAATACCTTTGGTGAGCAAGTAGTGGTGAATGCGTGAATTGGCTTTGGTGATAGGGTAATTGAGGTGGAGGAATGGGTCTATATGGATTTGGTGGTATAGGAGGGTGTTGATGAGGGGATTGTACTTGCACTAGTGGGGGAATACTAAGATTTTGAGAAGCACCCACCAATATATTAAAGTTGTTTACATTTCTCGTGTTATGGGAATGAAGCTTCCATTTCACATGGAGGGGAAGTGTTGAGGAAAATTGCTCCCGTATTTTCTTAAGTCTACTAATGTTATGATCTTGACTAGACATCCTGCTCCTATCAGATACTTTCTACTTATAAAGAATCTCTTCTCCAAACCTCAAACTGTAACTTGGACCTTGTGTTTCCTAATTGTTATGAGAGAGAAGGGCCTTCACTTATTCACTAAAGCCCTCAATAAAATTAACATCTTGACTAGGGGAACTTCCCACTTGATTCTTCATCATGTTCATCATTTCAAAATGGATCTTCATCATTTTTGGGATTGAGTCATTGGGAGCTGAAGGTGTCACACCTATGGCACGATCACCATCATTAATAACACAAGAAGCTCTACTCCTTGAATTATCTGCCAATTATTCAAACAAGGGCCATGACTATTTGATGTTTTTGGCCATGGAAGTACCTCTATGAGAAGATTCCACTACATCTTGACTCAATTGAGAGACCAAAATAGAAAAATTGGAAAGGTTTTCACAAAGGAGTCTCATGATGAGAAAATTCTATCAACATCTTCTTGAACTTTTCCTACAAATCATGGAATCTCTCATTATCAATTTGGCTAAAATTTATTGTGGCACACTACATTTGTGTCAACCTTTCTATAGATTAGAGATTCTTCGAGAAAGATTTTTTTATGTCCTACCAAATATTATCTCAATTTTTAATATACCAATCCTTAGCTTTATCCTATAGAGAGAAGAGAAATTGTCAAATGAATGACATCATCAGTTGTAGTCGGAGTTTGAAAAGTAGAGCATGATTCCTGAAAAACATCAACATGCTTTTAAAAATTTTCATGATATAAACCATCAAAGATCTGAAGTATATGCACAAGAACTAGAAGGAGGAAGAATTCTTGACCGGTAATATTAATAATTCTTGTAGAAATAGGGAAAGTATAAGCTCATGGAAGAAAGTAGTCTTGGGCAAGCTTTGGAGGCTACCTATTTTGAGGCTGAGATTCCATTTAGATCATACATATCTTCTTTTTCTAACACACATTGTCACCTATAAGTTACAAAACCAAGATTAATTAGTAATCCCCAATGCAAGAAAAACACAAAGAATAAATAAAAGCAATGATGAAGGCAATGGGAAAATTCAAAGCAAAATAATCTATCTAGGATCACTTCCACTCTCCCTGACAATGATGCCAGAAAGCTTGATGCACCTTGGGAAGAAGCACACTTGGGATAACAAAATTTATAACCCAAAGTCTTGTCTCGCTGTCAATTATACATCTAAAAGTGCACATCTTGGGATATAATATATCTTGCATCACAAGTGCAGATTCAACCCCTTGGGAGAGATAGGGGCACTAGAGATAGTAGGGCTGTCAATGGGTAAGGGTTAACTCATTTACCCTTTAGCCATACCCTATTGAGGAAGGGTAAGGGTAAAACATTTTTTTACTCTTTACCCACTACCCTATAACCCGTTGCCTTAGTGTGTAAGGGTAAGCCATTACCCATACCCTCTAACCTGTTACCCACCAATACTTATATAAAATGTATTAAATATATAGTCATTGTGATGTTTAAGTCTATGCATTATGCAATATTATGTGGTCATCATTTGATACAATACATGATATTCTTATCTACCTTTTATGTAGATAACTTGATTGTGTATACAACACCTTTAACAACAATAACTTTTGCATTGTATTGTCATCTGATATATTTTAGAGTGGCATTTTTTTCTTTTGGGAGCGACTTATTTGTTCATACATTAATATTAGAAGTACTAATTTTTGTATATGAAACAATCATTGCCTTGCTAATAGAATCATGCTGAATAGTTAATAGACATTATGGAGCATCTTTGTAATGACCCCACCCCTCGACAACCCCGAATTAAGGAAGTCCAAGAAACTAGAGCCGTTATCCCAAAACATGATCATATGCTTTTGCAAATAATAAAAAATAATCAATAAATTCTACCACAACTAAGCTTAAACTAGGATAAACAAATATTTTTTTTCACATACCTTTCAAAACATAGGAATTGAGAACTTTACCCAAGGAAAATATGTAGCTAACTAAAATCATCAGAACATTATTTAGCTTTGCTCTTTTTTTCAATGTCACTTTTAATGAACATCCATTTTCTGATAGATTTGTAGACATAACTGCATGTAACCCTAAAACATCGTTAAACAAAATGTTGGTTAATATAAAGGATTATACTGGTATGTGGGGGAAACCAAAATTTTGCATCTAGTTGTAACAACATATTGCAACCAAATTATTGTTTAACAAATCAAAGTTTACATCTTAAACATAACTACTCAATCCTAACATATCCAAGCCTTTATGCTATCCTTATAGTGGACATAGATGCTACCTTTCTCATATGGTTGATCCCAAATAGTCCATTCTGATCCTACCCTAAAGGTAGACTAAGACATAGAGTTCTATAGTCGTATGATCCTACCCAAAGGTAGACCAAACATCGACTCATGATAACCTGATGATCCTACCACAAGGGTAGACCAATACCTAGGTCATCAATTCCTCACATATACTGAAACTATCGAGGAAGATTAGGATCTGAGCTAGTCTCTCTCACACACACACACACAAATATATATATATATATATACATATATATAGCCATAGTCACTTTATAGATGCAAGAATAAGTTCATCCAAGCAGTTAATTTCAAGCAACTGATCAAACCTCAAAAATCGATGGGAAACTAGAGAGATTACCCATAAGCGTAACCACATACCTAATTTGGTAGTCTCAAAATCAAGTAAGACAACTAATCCAACCAAGAACTCCAATCAACCAATCCAAGCAATAAATCAAGAAAATCTTGATTATGAAAAGCATTCATAACACGTCATGGTTACAATTGCATCCAAAGTTCTCTTATTGACTTGGGATTCCATTCTAGTGTTTCTAAGCCTTATAGGGTTTCCTTATAGTTTCTTGATTTCCAAACTTCTACTTTTTAATTTCACCCTTTTTAGGTCAACAAACCCTAAAAGCACTTTTCTACTCATAAAAACCCTAATTACTCAAATTACCCAAATTAAGGTCTTTATCCACAAATTAGTTCCAAGACATCATTTTCATGCCTTCTTGATTCATTTCCATATTTAAATCCATTAATCCTTATAATTATCAGAATTAGGGTTTTTAAGTCCATGAATACACTTTTATAATCATGGAATCCTAATTAAGAAAATTATGAACAAATATCATCCAAATAGATCTATTCCACCCTTTTTATGCAATTAGATCAAACATTGATTAATAACATCAACTGAGTTCATTAGGATCATAAATAATAAAAAAACTAGGGTTGTGATTTACTTAAAGCATTAAAGACATCAACTTTAAGTACTCTTTGAACTAGAAGCAAAACTAGGCTCTAGTTATATTTATGTTAGATTCCTCATATTTTTCTGAGCAAGATTCATACATTTCTTGCCTTAATCTGATCATCATATTAATTACTAGGATTTTTGCAAATTAATCCTTTTTAGGCCAATCAGGGAGCGCCACCTAGGCAGAGAACCCGAGCCCCTCCCTGCCAGCTCAATTGGGCTGGCCAACCAGCTCTCGCCAACTAGGCAGTGCACGTCTTACATGGCCTATAGAGTCAGTGTAAAAGAAAGGGATAAAAGTCCGATTTACCCTTACATGTGGAGAAGAGATTTAGGGGCAAGGAAGACCTTTCACCACAAACATTCTTCTACCTCAGCTCACTTCTTCTCAAGCAAATAGGAGATCAACCCAGAAGTTGACCTTGAAATCTAGGCTTCCTCTTTAGCAAGAAATAGGTCCTTCACATTCACCTTGCTCCAGCGAATTCAACGACGCCTTCAACTCCTTCACTGGTGGTCGGAGTCAACTGGACGGTGAAGAGGATTGGGATAGAATGAATTTTCTAACATTATTAATTTTACATACTATACTGACATAATGATAGCCAGTGAAGTGAGTTTTCATCATATGAAGGTACTCCAACTGGTTTGATATAAGTTGAAGGTCATTTGATGTTAATATCATGATTCATACCCCTAAGTATGTGTCATTTTGGATTAAACAATTGACCGGTCAAAAAGTGATTATGGGTACTGAAATATAAAAGAATGTTGTTATGGTAGAAATAAATCTACGGTCAAATTTTTAGGAAGTTTGGAGGTTCCGAGACAGAGATAATTAGGTTTGAACATGGTGAAATTTTTGATATTTTGATGATTGGTGATCAAGTTATTGAATCAATAGCCTAAGTTCTAATATTAAGTAGTATCGCACGCTCCACAAGCAAAGAAGTATGAGATTGATGTCTTGGCATCCTGGATACCATTGTATGGCTAGTTTTAGATGGATAGATGGCTGTCCCCTACCTCCAAACCGTTCAAGATCATGGAGCAAGGAACCCAACGACCATCCACATTGCCACGGTCCCTGATCGTGGGATGAATGAAGTGGAAGACTGGGTGGTTGGCCTCACCTTATTGAGCACTTCCTTCCTAACCTTCATAGCATGGCTTTTGGTGAAGCATATATAGAGAGAAAGTCACTATCTCTCGCTGCTTCTCCTTCACATCGAGTAGAATAGTGAGGGAACATGAAGTCAGAGGTAGAGGGGGTACAAGAAGCGAATAAGAGGAGGATGATGAAGGAAAAAAAGCTCAAGGTCAACTCAGCTGAATAAGGGTATACTCAAATATTTGATAATTCATAGTAATTAACATGGTATTAAAAAAATACAAATACGGTACCATTTTTCTCAGAAAAATATGTAGAACACAATGGAATAGTAAAACCAAGCTTTTGATGCACTGATGTCAGGAACATCATGTAATTTGTGAAATGCTTATATCATGTGTCATAAATAACAAATGATGGCTACAAATTATGAGAATATGTCACTAAGTCTATAGTCATGTTTAGAATTCATCTGATGTCAACAATTATAACATTGATGCAAGAAATCATGTAATATGCTTCATATGGATAATTAGGGCTAATAACCCTACATGAAATACAATAAATATGTTTATTCTCAATGAATCTTGAAAAATCTAGAATATGTTCATAACAGTATATGGAATACAATGTGAAACTAACATATAAATATTATGCACATAATTCATGTTATGATGACGATGACTCCTAAAGTGATATAAACCCTAATATGACTAACACATGTAATCTAGGGTTAATATGTGCACATCAATATGTGAAATATAATTACCAATTAATGAATCCTAATTCTAGAACATAACTAGATTATTACATCAGTAATCTGATTCCAAGACAAGAATGCAAGTGATAATTGAAATATACTAATGAGATAAGGTAAACCATTAAATGGACATAACTAGGGTTAAGATGATGAGACTCTGATGTTAGTACATGATCTTGATCTTGTCTTAATCAGGATCTGACCAAGATGTAGTTGACATCAGGAATGTGGTATAGATTGTGATATCTTGATCGAGGTACACCCTTACCTATTACTTGGCTTGTTATACATTATGCTTATATTATCTGTGTAGCAAAATACTTGGCATATGATGTTGGATGAAATAATTATTCTTGTATGATATATTGCATGGTTTTCCATGCTTATGTCTATGAACACATGAAACATAATATATCTATTGCATTATATGAAAGCACTAAACTCTTTGGTAGTATAGTGCTTGGAAGTGACTTAACTCTTTGGTAGTCGGTCGCATTGTACATATGATCTAACTCTTTGGTCGTCGATCATAAAGGCCTTAATCTTGAGCTTCTTGAGAGTCAACAAAATGCGTCAAAACTTTTGACAGTCAATGCATGGATATATAATGGAAAATGTGCCTAAAATATGTGTTCTTTTTTATTTATAAACATCTTTGTTCAAGTATATTCCTTTTGTTATATATTTCTATTGTTACTGCCAAGTATTAGTTTTATCTTATTTCCAACATAGTAATGAGAGGTATATAAAAAGACACATAGGCATACTTAGTACAATATTCTTGAATATTGTGCTGAAGTGTACCACATGTAATCTTTTATTTAGGTTGTAGACTTATGATCTTGAAGAATCAGGATAATTGAGAGTTGTGTGGCAAGCTGATCTACAGGTGGACCTATTGTCTTAAGATCCTATTATTTAGTGGTAGTAGATGTGTATGTAGAAGTTTTCTATTCAATATGTAGTATCAGATGTTGTAACAATTCATGTTGTAATTATATGTTGAATGGTGAACATGTGTTGTATGGTTTTATTATTGTTCATGTGCATGTGGTACTGTTTTTTTCTTTTGACTTCCTCTGATTTTCTTCTTCTTAGCCTAGTGTGTGGTGTTTAAATTGGGATGCTCACTGAGTTGAGGTTTCAATTTGGAAGTCACACATCATATTATGTTTTAGAAAATCCAAGGACATCACAGGTGGTATCAGAGCATGAACAATAGCAAAGCCTGGAATTTGATCATTATGCAACTTGAAACTAAAGAACCTTGGAACTTAAAATAAATCTTTAGGGCTAGATTAGTTGTCTTTTAGATACTAGATCTGACCTAGCCTCTAGGTTAGCACCTAGATGTCTGAGAACTAGGTCTAGACTAGTGCTTGTTGTATAGAAAGTCCTAAGGTGTAATTCTTTCCTTATAATGTGGCGGTATGGGACGTTACATTGTTTGGAAATGATGTGCATCAAGGGAAGAGAAAACCTAGACATATGGTTCTCGCTGTCTAGAGTAGCTACACTAGTATACACTTTGTTCTCACTCTTTTCATTAGGTTACATGACACTAGACTCTCTACTATGTGTGGGACACTCATTTTGTGGATTTGGTTTTTGATTCCAATCTAATCGAACCTCGATGGTTTTCTCTGACATTTGTTTTATCAAAGAAAAACTCTATAATATTTTATTATATACGTAAGTATTAGAAAAATGTGTCCCCACACATGTATGAGTAGGAAGTATTCATGCATCCTAAGTGAAAGTAAATGACATCAATCTAGAAGAGAGAGTAGTTCGAGATAAAATGTCTAGAGCCTTATTAGAATATGTGATTGATGGAATAGATAATATGAGTTTAGATGATATGATCTAAGTTTGATATAGTAATATAAGTTGGATATTATGATAAAGGTTTTTCTTTGAGGAAAGTTCAAATATGTGGATTTGAGATAAGTCTTGATGATGTAAGTATGTTTGATTTTCAAATTTAAGATAAGCTAAGACATGGTTGTGAGTCAACATGAGCCTCAAGCTCTTTTATGAAGGAGAACCTCTAGTATTAGGACCAATTATAGGGTTAACTCTAGAGAGAGTGAGACCCAAAGAGAGAAGGTCAAAGAACCTAAACTCCAAGATATGAGAATGATGAGAAATATGTGATATGATATGTCCTAAACTAGACTACTCCTAAGTGAATGAGTTGAGCTGCTTTATGCATGATTCCTATAACTTTGTTGAATGCTAGATGTCCTTGGGAGAACCAAACCCTAGATTTAGAGAGAGGATAGTTAATATGCACATGTGAATATGAATATGAGTACCTACCATATAGGTGAGGGAGATGGAGTCCCAAGACCCTGAAGGAGGTTTGAAATGCTAGTATGATGTGAAGCCTCATGCTTAGGTTGGTGGTTCCTTATAGGACTCTAGTGGTGTATATAATAAAGAGAGAGGGAGGGACTTGGGAAATAGTGTTTCATGGGTAGAGATCTATGAATATAATGCCATATCATGTTTTGGTTTGTGTTTATGTGGCTAGGGCTTGTAAAACAATCATTAGTACCAATGAGGTAGACTTGAGAATGCTAGATCGAGAGGGAAGATAAAATTTTGTGCATATGATATACTCATAGAGTTTAACAAGCTCATACAGATTGAGCATGTAACTACCCTCATGGTATGGGTCATGAGAATCTTAATTGGACTAGATAAAGTTTTAATACATATTTGATAAGACACTTTTATAAGTTTTCTTAGAGCTACCATGATACAATACATGAAAAAATGAAATCTAATCTTGAGATGTGATACATGAAGGTATCATTATGGAAAAACCTAGTAATGGTTTAATATATATCAATGTACAAATGGTTAACCATAAACATGAATGATGATGATATGTGATATCTTTGGTTAATCAAGTTATGAAGCCACTAACAAAGTTTGTAACCTAATATGTGATTGAAATGAGATCATATTATTGACATATGACATATGTCATCCAAGGCATTAATATTAGTGCTTAACAAGTATGCTATATACGTTGCAACAAATAACACAATATAATGATGATGGTACCTTGTTATGATCTATATGGATAAATTGAGTCAATTACAAACAACACTTCTCAAAATGTTGACACAATGTTAGAACATAATGCTTGGGTAAAATGAGGATGTAAATCCTAAAATGTGAAAGATGGAATGACATAACCTAAGCATGGTAAACATTTTATATGAGTGGGTGGTTAATCCTAGATTCTTTTCAAATAACCTAGAAAGATATAGATATAGTTTTGAGCTTTTGTTTGTGGATATGTTGCACCTCAAGTGGTGCACTAAATATGAATATCTTTGGTTTCTTTTAAAGTAAGAGAATGGCTTAATTTTGAGGACAAAATTTCTTTTAAGATGTAAACAATGTGATAGACTGGATTTTTGTTTAATTTTGAGGATGAAATTTCTTTTAAGGTGTGTAGGATGTGATAGAATGACATTTCAGAGATTATTAATTTAACATATTATAATGGCATAATGATAGTCCTTGAGGTGGGTTTTTATCATATGAAGGTAATCCAATTGGTTTGACATAAGTTGAAGGTCATTTGATGTTAATATCATGATTCATACCCCTAAGTATGTGTCATTTTGGAATAAATGGTTGACTGGTCAAACAAGTGATTATGGGTACCAAAATCTAAAATAATGTTTTTATGGTAAAAATAAAGCTAAAAACAAAATTTTAGGAAGTTGGAGGTTCCTAGAGAGAGATAATTAGGTTTTAACATCGTGAAAATTTTGATATTTTGATGATTGGTGACCAAGTCATTGAATCAATAGCCTAAGTTTTAATATTAGGTAGTGTCACACACTCCACAGGTTGAGAAGTCTCAGATTGATGTCATGGCATCCTGGAGACCATTGGATGGCTTGTTTTGGATAGATAGATGGCTATCCCCTACCTCAAAACCATTCAAGATCATGGATGAAGGAACCCAATGACCATCCACACTACCACGATCCCTGATCGTGGGATGAATGGAGTGGGAGATCGGGCAGTTGGCCTCGCCTTATCGAGTACTTCCTTGCTAACCTTCATAGCATGGATTTTAGTGAAGCATATATATATATATAGAGTGAGTCCCCATCTCTCGCCGCTTCTCCTTCACAACGAGTAGACTAGTGAGGGAATAGGAAGTTGGAGGTAGAGGGGGTATAAGAAGCGAACTACAAGAGGATAATGAAGGGGATACTAAGCTCGAGGTCAACTCAGTCGTATAAGGGTATACTCAAATCTTTGATAATTCATAGTAATTAACATGGTATTCCAAAAAAATACAAATAAGGTACTGTTTCTCTTAGAAAAATATGTAGAACATAATGGAATAGTAAAACCAGGATTTTGATGTGCTAATGTCAGGAACATCATGTAATTTGTGAAACGCTTATATCATGTGTTATAAATAACAAATGATGGCTAAAATTATGAGAACATATCACTAAGTCTATAATCATGTTTAGAATTCATCTGATGTCAACAATTATAATGTTGATGCACGAAATCATGTAATATGCTTCATATGGCTAAGTAGGATTAATAACCCTACATGAAAACAATAAATATGTTTTTGCTCTATAAATCCTAAAAAATCCAGAATATGTTCATAACAATATATGGAACACAATGTGAAACTAACATATCAATGTTATACACATATTCATGTTATGATGTTGATGACTCCTAAAGTGATATAAACCCTAATATGACTAATACATGTAATCTAGGGTTAATATGTGCACATCATTATGTGAAATATTATCATCAATTAATGAATCCTAATTCAAGAGAATAGCTAGATTATTACATCAATAATCTAATTCCATGACAAGAATGCAAGTGATAATGGAAATATGTTAATGAGATAAGGTAAACCCTAAAATGGATATGACTAGGGTTAAGATGATACGAATCTGATGTTAGTACATGATCTTGTCTTAATCAGGATTTGACCAAGATGTAGTTGACATCAGGAATGTGGTATGGATTGTGATATCTTGATCAAGGTACGCCCTTAACTCTTACTTGGCTTATTATACAATACACTTGTAATATTTGTGTGGTAAAATACTTGGCATTTGATATTGGATGAAATGATTGTTCTTGTATGATATCTTGCATGATTTTCCATACTTATGGCTATGAACACATGAAGCATAATATATCTATTCCATTATATTAAAACACTAAACTCTTTGGTAGTATAGTGCTTGGAAGTGACTTAAGTCTTTGGAAGTCTATCACATTGTACATATGATCTAACTCTTTGGTAGTCGATCATAAAGGACTTAATCTTGAGCTCCTTGAGAATCAAGAGAATGCATCAAAACCTTTGTCGGTCAATTCATGGATATATAATGGAAAATGTGGCTAAAATATGTTTTCTCTTTTGTTAATAAACATCTTTGTTCAAGTATATTCCTTTTGTTATATATTTCCGTTATTACTGCCAAGTATTAGTTTTATATTATTTCCAAGCATAGTCATGAGAGGTATATAAAAAGACATGTAGGTGTACTCAGTATGATATTCTCGAATATTGTGTTTATGTGTACCACATGTAATATTTTGTTTAGGTTGTGGACTTATGATCTTGAAGAACTAGGATAGTTGAGAGTTTTGTGGTGAGCTGATGTACAGGTGGACCTATTGTCTTAAGATCTTGTTGTTTAGTGGTAGTACATGTATATGTAGAAGTTTGCTGTTCAATATGTAATATCAAATGTTGTAACAATTCATGTTGTAATTATATGTTGAATGGTGAACATGTGTTGTATGGTTTTATTATTGTTCATGTGCATGTGCTACTATTGTTTCCTTCTGACTTCCTCTGATTTTCTTCTTCTTAGCCTAGTGTGTGGTGCTTAAATTAGGATGCTCACTGAGGTGAGGTTTCAATTTGGACTTCACACATCATATTAAGGTTTAGAAAATCTGGGGACATCACAAGGATCCCTGGTGAGGAATCAGGTTAGGGGTAGAGGTGAGGGACAAGGCTAGTAGAGCAATTAGATTCAAAGAAGAGAGTTTATGATCACACAGAGTTTTGTGAATGTCTTAATGATTTCACAAAGGGGTCTATGGCCCCTTTTATAGGTTTGGGTCATGGGGTTGGTCAGTGAGGGATTAGCAAATTGGGGAAGTTTTGGATATCCCTCCATAGGTGGCAAAACCTAGGTTTGGTAAGATTGCATTGATCAAATGAGTCCAACTAATTTATTTCCAAAATCTATCATGCACTGAGTAAATGAGGAAATTGATCGGGAAAATCATCGTCATTGGTCCCTATTTCCTTTTCCAACTCGGGGTAGAAGATGATCTCAGGATCGTCAAATCATCATCCAACAACTGATTCTTCACGTGACATGAGCATTGGACGGGTTCAAGTTCTAAATTCTAAATTTAAATGTGACAAATCACATATTAATAAGTTAATCTATAAACCCTAGGGAAACTAAATAAATTCCTATCTCTTTCACCCTTTATCCAAATCATCCCAAATTTTAAAGAAAAGTCTTAAATGACTTTATCTAGGTGTGTGCAAAGAATGGAGCCAAAATTCAAAAATGAAACCAACTTTTCTTAGTATGCAAGTCATCCACTTATAAGGCATATATTTTGCATTCTTTTCTATTTCTGTCTTTCTTTTCTATTTTCTTTATTTTGGTTATTCTTTCTATTGCAATCATATGTAAATGAAAACTAATCATTTGTGACAATCAATGCCATCTTCTAGAGAATTTTACGTATTTCTTTTAAGCACATATGATTATTATCTATTTGTTCATGCCTTTTTATTATTGTGGAATTTTCATTTATCTTTTTTCCTTTTTATCCTTCATTGGATTAACAATATAATATAAACTATGAAATCATGCAGCCAAGACAATTTTTAAAGAAGGCCACTTATTAAAAAGAGAAGCACACAAATTTCCATTCAAGTCCCTTTCACTTGAATAATTGCATTTATATTTATTTAAAATACAAGAAAAATTGAGGTGTAACATCGTTCCCCTCTTATAGGATTTCCCCCCTCAAAATTTGACTAATTATTCAAACAATTTAGAACTAAACTTTTCCATGTACATACTTGGCCTCTCATGTAGTTTCATCCATTCCATGGTGCTTCTAGAGAACCATTTCCATTTTCTAGATTTATTCCCGAGCTCTATCTCTCTCACCTTGGTACCCAGTACCCTCATAGGTGACTCTGAGCATGTCAGCCTCCCTCAGAGTGCCATTAGTTCAATGCTCAAAACTTGGCTAGGATCCTTCACACAACACTTTAGATTGGACACATGGAATACATTATGTATCATACTATATATGATAAGAAGTTTCATCAATTCATTTCAAATGGGATCACATATTGGGGATATAATTTTCCTCTATCCTTGACTATAGCTCAGAGGGGTCAGATTTTCTAGAAATACGTGTTCACCCACAGTGAAGTGCAAGTCCATCCTCCTTGCATCAAGATATGACTTCTGTCAATCTTGGGCTCTCTTCAGCCTTTGCTTGATTAAAGTGACTTTGTCAGCATACAACTGTAGTTCCTCTGATCTCAACAAGGTTCTTTACTGAAATCATCCCCCCGATATTGGCCTGGTAGCTGTTATTGTAAGCAAACTCAACTAGGGGCAGGTACTGCTCCCATAATCCACCCCAATAGAGAACACATGCTCTCAATTTATCCTCTGAAGTCTGGATCATCTTTTCTGACTGTCCATTAGTCTAGGGGTGATAAGCTATGCTAAACTTTAATCTAGTACTGAGTTCTTCATGCACTTCCTTCCACCACTTGGAAGCAAACTTTGGATCATAATAAAAAATAATCAAACTCGAAACACCATGTAGTCGAACTGTCTCTCTAATATATAGTCCATCTAGGTCTTCCACCTTGACAGGGATCTTTATGGTTTGGAAATGTGCTGACTTGGTAATGTGATCTACCACAACCTACATTGCATCATGACCTTTCTTTGTCTTTGGGAGACCCACCACAAAATCCATGGTGATCTATTCCCATTTCCACTTAGGAATTTTAATTGACTGTATCAATCCACTGGGTCACTGGTGTTCAACCTTCGCCACCTGTCACATGAGACAACTGGCCACATATGTCGCTAGACCACCAAAAGTATTGCTGTATGTTTTTGAACTTCTTGGTAGTATCAGGGTGTACGGTATACTTAAACCACGAGCTTCTTGCAAGATATGATTTTTTAATGATGAATCTTTGGGAACCAAAATACAAATCTTGTGGCGGATTCCACCATCTACTCCCACTAAGAGATGGATCAGAGGCTTCCCTAACAAAACTTTCATCTTTTCAAGCTCTAGGCCAACTAACTAGGCAACTACAAACTTGGTCAACATGTCTAGTTTTATCTGGATGTTAGACACATAGATCTATTCTTCTAATGGCTGTAGGGTCCATCTAGCAAACTCTTCTAGTTCTCTCTATTGGTTAGATAAGAAACCTACACACGTGAGCTGTTTTTTACTAAGTGCATCTGCTACTACATTAGTCTTCCTAGGGTGATAGGCGATGGTGAAATCATAAACCTTCATAGACTCCACCCCTTGTCTTTTCTCAGGTTTAGGTCTATCTAGTCAGGAGATACTTCAAGCTTTTTCATCCATTATTTTGGTCACCATATCCAATCTTAACCCATAGAATTCAAACTATACTTGATGATTATATCCTTATCTGAAATTTCAATTTGGCAATCACCTTATTCACCTCGTCTTCCAAACCATTTATCCAATATTCTCTCATGAGGGTGTGGTAATTCCTCCAATTCTCAATTATCATAAAAATATTTCAACTTTAGTATTTATTCCTTATATCACTTCTATTCCTAGTATGGCATGCATCTGTCCCATCTCTTACACTCATAACAAGATGAAATAAGCATTTGGCTGCAATCCAAATACAAATCTCATCCCATTCCAAGAGTAGAGACGATGCATCACACATCACCATTTTATTTTCAAATCTAGGTCGAATCATTCTCCACATGACCCCAAAATGTGAATACCACCATTCCCTTAATTCCATGTACACATATAGAAAAAACTTTTTGTTGGATCCTAGATGGGTGATTAGATGCTCTAGAGGGGGGGTGAATAGAGCTGAAAGCACTTAAAAAAAACTCATTAAACATTCAAAATATATAACAAGATAAGGTTGCTAAATAGGCAATTTGAGTGCAACTAAATCATGCATAGCAAGGATAAGAGAGATTGAACATGCACCAATTAGACAAGCTATTTAGAGTGGTTCCACACTTCAAACTAGAAGTGTGTCAGTCCACTTGCCTAGAGAGGTCAACCTCTAGGACTTCCAACAATTGCACTCTTATATTCACTTATAAGACTTACAATACATGACCAACAAAGGACTTACCTATCCAATACAAAGAGTCTTCAACCTTACCAAGGACTTACCCACTTTGCAAGAGTCTTCGGCCTTCTCCAAGGACTTACCCACTCTTGCACAAGTCTTCGGCCTTGCAGGAATTACCCACTCTTCTTGGATCTTCAGCTTTTGACTTCACCTTCACTCGGAGAAGCTTTCACCAAGGTCTTACCCACTTGAGCTTGAGTCTTATGCCTTCTCCAAGGGATTACCCACTCTAGCTCCAAGTCTTTAGCCTTGATCTTCACTGAGGGAGTCCTTCCCTTGTTCTTCTTCACCTCTCTTAGACAAGAGAGAGAACCTTCATCTTCATGGTTGCAAATGAGAGATGGGGAGGTGGTGGAAGTGAGAGCCTCACAAGATATACATGTAGGACTAGCTCTCTTATAGATTTCCTACTCACTCTAATGGATGTAGCAAGTGATTAAGCTTAGAGAGAGAGAGGAGGCTGTAGGAAGCACTCAACTATAGAATAGGAACCTCATAAAGAGTTTGCAATGAATGCTCAACCTTGGAATGAAGCCCAAGGGGTCCTATTTATAGCTGGGGATGCCTCTTAGCCTTTGGGAACACTTATGAACGAAAACTAGCCATTTTGTGGCTTGCAACAGATCTATTTTCACTTGTTGCAACTCCACAATGGATAGAAACACTTTTCTGCACTTTTCCGTATAGTGCAATCGGTCGAGTTCTAATGGGTGTAACTCGACCAATCAAGTAACAGGAAAACTGATATTCAGATGATCGGTTGAGTTTGTCCCGAGGAAACTCGACCAACCATATCAACTGGAAATGGCCTGCTACCCGATCGGTCGAGTTCTGTGGGTGCACAACTCGACCGATGCAATCTTCAGAAAATCGACCAAGGTTGATCGGTCGAGTTTCAGGGTGGGAAACTCGACCGACCAAGTGCGTGTAATTGATTTTCGAAGTTGCATCTAAAGTGCTCTAATTTTCGATCTAAGTGCTCTTGATATTTTTCTAAGCTTAATTACAAGTCATACAATCATTACAAGTGATTTACAACATGATTCTAATGGATATACATCATATTACAAAAACATCCACTTGTATGACTTTGACTTGTCTTTTCTCCAATTTGAGATGCGCAAGTTAGGGCAATTGGAGTGTGTCTATACCTAATCTGAAAACACTCAAGTAGAGGCATTAGACACCAATATGTGGAATGGTTAGTCATCATCAAAACATGGGTTTAGTCAATTTAGACGTGAGTCAACATTGACCTAATTGACCTTGAGTCAACACTTTTCTCATAACATTTGAGTCTTATCATACTCAAATTTTTGATCCTTAGCCATTTCATCAAGGTGTCTGGGGTGGTGGTACTTTTGGGGTGATCTTACCCTTATGCATCTAGGGAGTGCCTCTCACATTTACCCCTCAGGACCCATCAACTGATGAAGGTGGCCAACCTCCTAACCCATGTGCCTCAGGAAAACATAGCTGTTACCTCCCGACCCTATGGTCTTGTGAATTCAGGGAACACTCAACTCCTACTCCCATAAGTTTCATCCCTTCTCGACCTTAGGAATGACTTAAGGTCCCATCTTAAGTTTATTTCATTTAATTATGCATTTTTGTTGGGATTTATCTATTAATATCCAAGCACATTATATACTCTATAAACCTTTATCCCCGACTTACTTCAACTCTTAAGGTACTCATAGTTTCCCTTATATCCTTTCGTGGGAAATCATGGTGACCTACCCATCTGGGCATGGCCCCATTCTACCGGTCACTTCCATAGTGACTTCTCTTCATGTCCCTTAGAGATGATTATAGTTGGATCTAAAGAATAATACTCATTCTATGTGCATTTGTGCTTCATGCACTCAAACCCTCAAGTTTTATATTTGACCTTGAATATTACCATAAATCTCAACTAATTCCTAAACTAACCCTTTTAGGAAGGGTCCTTCCCCCATGATGGGATATAACTAATGCTTAGCATTATTAAGGATTATATAAAAAACATACTTGAATTCAAGGTAGGTACACATTCTATGATGCATTTTCTCATTGAGAGATACTATACTAGGTGGATTATTATTGAGAAAAAGTTTTATTACAAGTTCTGCTGCTTCACATTCCTCATGCTCAGTAAAAATATATTTTATTGTGTCTTACATTCTCTAGTACAAGGTGTACCACTACTTTTCTGAGATGACTTCCTTCTTGGGGCTGGTCTGCATCGGCCTATTCTCCCTTTATCATCAGTGACACCAAAAGGACCATGTTGGTATTCCTTATCAATTGGGATTGCCCCTTGTGGTGCCATAGCCGTTGTTTGAGTTGTTACTAGACTTGGTTCTCGAGGATTAGAGAGAGGACAGTCTACCCAGATATGCCCTTCTTGCTGACAGAAGTAGCACAACCTCTTCTCAAAACGACACTTACTATGGTGTGTCTTCCCACATAAGCAGAACCTTGGGGGCGAAGCTTGGTGTAGATCTTTCCCCTTCATTTATTCTTACTCTGGCCATGTTGATGACCCTGGGCCTTCGTATTAGCATTCCTTAGCCCTACGCTATGAAAAGGAGATATCCTTTGGGTGGATGTTGCCCAGGAGCAACCGTCTCCTCCATTCTCTAGGCGAAGCGAGATGAGACGATGATACAAAATTCCTTCCAGGACATCGATTGCATGCTCAAATCTTGGTCGGTGATGTAGTCTTCCCACCATAACTTTGAGGTCCCCTTGAGTAGCTGAGTTTCAAAGAGAACCTTCATGTTAGATGGCACTCCCAGAATATGAAATCCATTTTCCATGGCATGAAGCCAGGCTTCCACCTTGGAGCTTTCCTTGACACATAAGTTTTCATACTCAACTTTAAGAAGTCGAGGATGGTGACTCATGATGAGGGTGAACATCTAGGGGTTCTCCATCTTCTTTTCTGGAAACACCTTTGGTTGTAAGGATACTGACCATCTCAACAAGTTCCTTCTATCTTCCTATCCAGAGATCATCCAAGGTAGGAATCAACCTTTTCATGGGTTCAAAACTGGTAGCATGACCACGGTCTCCCATGGACTCATCATCCCTCATAGGGTCTGAACTATATCCAAGGTTCCGCGTGTCAGAGGGGGCAACTTTAGGTTCGAGGTGTTCCTTAGTGGTGGCCTCTTCTGTCCTCTTCCATTTCTTAGTAGTCTCATCTTCTGTTGATTCTCTTGGAGACCTACTCTCATGGTAGGAGGGCCTCCCCCTAGCAGTGAAGGATAATTGTGATCCTGGTGTCGGTCATGTTGTTCCCTATAAGCTTGTAAATAAACTCAACCTAAGTTTTATATCATTAAAACTTATGTCCATGCATCTTTCTTACAAGATTTTTATTGCTCAGTGGAGGATTCCTTAATCCTTAACATTCTTAATCCCGAAACTCAAGAGGAGGAGGAGAGAGAGAAAACCCTAATAACTTAAAGTTTCTCCATTGAAAAGGGGTAAAGAAGGGATGAAAGTGGATGAGAAGACCTAAAGGTATCTTATTTCTAGTCAAATCCTCAAATTTTGGCCAAGCAGTCACATAGATTTCAGGAGTCCACATAAACTGACTAGCAGGGCAGAGGAAAATATTTCCAACCCCCGAATCATGATCCTTTTCTAGACACCTCATCTTTGGAAAATTCTCTAATAACTCCCATGGGCTCTAAAAAATTCATAAAATTTAATAATCATTAGTGATTATATGGAAAACTATGCTCTAATACCAAATATAACGACCCACCCCTCGACAACCCCCAATTAAGGAAGGACAAGAAACTAGAGCCATTATACCAAAACTGGATCATATGATTTTGCAAATAAAAAAAATAATTAATAAATTCTACCACAACTAAGCTTAAAGTAGGAAAATTTTTTTTCTTTTCACATACCTTTCAAAAAATAGGAATTGAGAACTTTACCCAAGGAAAATATCTAGCTAACTAAAATCCTCTGAACATTATTTAGATTTGCTCATTTTTTTGATGTCACTTTTAATGAACATCTGCTTTCTGATAGGCTTGTAGACATAACTGCATGTAACCCTAAAATGTTGACAAACAAAATGTCATTTAGTATAAAGGATTATGCTAGTATGTTGGGGAAACCAAAAGTTTGCATCTATTTGTAACAACATATTGCAACCAAATTATTGTTTAACAAATCAAACTTTATATCTTAAACATAACTACTCAATATTGACATATCCAAGCCTCTGTGATGTCCCTGATGTGGACATGGATGCTACTTTTATCATATGGTAGATCCCAAATAGACATTTTTGATCCTACACTAAAGGTAGACCAAAATATAGAGATGTATAGTCATATGATCCTATCCAAAGGTAGACATATATATATAGTGATAACCATAGTCACTTTATAGTTGCAAGAATTAAAGTTAATCCAAGCGGTTAATTTCAAGCAATCAGTCAAACCTTGAAATCACCATGAAACAAGAGCGATTAGGCATAATCTTAAACCACATACCTAATTTGGTAGTCTCAAAATCAAGCAAGACAATTAATCCAACCTAGAAGTCCAATCAACCAAGCCAAGCAATAAATCAAGCAAATCTTGATCCTGAAAAGCATTCATAACACCTAATGGTTACAATTGCATCCAAACATCTCTTATTGACTTGGGATTCCATTCTAGCATTTCCAAGCCTTATTAGGGGTTTCATTATAGTTTCTTGATTTCCAAACTTTTACTTTCCAATTTTACCCTTTTTAGGTCAACAAACCCTAAAAGCACTTTTCTACTCATAAAAACCCTAATTACTCAAATTATACAAATTAGGGGTCTTTATCCACAAATTAGTTCTAGGACATTTGTTTCATGCCTTGTTGATATATTTCCATATTTAAATCCATTAATCCTCATAATTACCAGAATTAGGATTTTAAGTCCATTAATGCACTTTTATAATCATGAAATCCTAATTAAGAAAATTATAAACAAATTTTATCCAAATAGATCTAATCCACCCTTTTTATGCAATTAGATCAAACTTTCATTAATAACATCAACTGAGTTCATTAGAATCAACAATAAAAAAACTAGGGTTTTGATTTATTTAAATCATTAAAAACATCAACTTTAAGTTCTTTTTGAACTAGAAGAAAAACTAGGCTCTAATTATATTTCGGGTTAATTTCCTTAAAAAGCATCACGTTTGCACGGCTTAACAATTATATCATCACGTTGCATAAATTACATACATATCACTAGTTGTTTATTCTTTTTTCATATCTATCACTTCCCTTTACCCCATTTACAAGCCATCTACCAATCCGTCAATGGCTCCACAAGGCCACAACATGATTGTTTTATCTTCTAGTTCCCATATGTTCACCGTCGTCAACTGCGCCAAACATATCTGCAACACTTCACAGAACAAAGGGCTAAACGGAGTCATGATGTTGCTGTTGTAATTTGAATTACCATTTTTTGGCTCTGGAGAAATATATATACCTTGATGTCACCAACTTTAGTTTGTGTGAATGGGTCTAGACAGAGACACATCAACTTAATTTTACTGTGGTCATCTTCATGTTAACAGGCCAGGATGAAGGTTGCCTCTGCTGCAACCACCTACACAGATGGGTTTCAATGGAGACAATGGTGCTACCCTCGCTACTTTATCAGATTGGAGTTGGGTTGGATCCTGCCTTGCCTTTTTTACATTCCATCTTCAGACAAAGGCGTACTCACAATATTGAAGAGACTGATTGTGGTCATTTCTTTCCTGCCTACCACCAACACCTTTGATTGACTTCCATGCCTTAGTGACATTCAAGATGCACCATAGCTTTCTTTACAACCTTGAACGTCGTGTTCTATTGCCCTACTTTATCTCTAACCATTAAATCAATCTCATGTTTGTGCCGGCTATTGCTGCCCCCTATAGATGATCCCATTTTGGGACAGAGCAGGAATCGAGAAGGGAATTAGAAATACAAGCAAGGTTCATGAACAAAGATGAACATACAAGAACTACAAGATAAAAGGATCATGTTTTGGCCTTATGGATGCATTGACAGACTGGTAGATGCCTTATAAACATAATAAAGGGAAGTGATAGATATGAAAAAAGAACAAGCAACTAATGATATGTATGTAATTTATGCAATATGATGATATAATTGTTAAATCGTGCAAACATGACGTCTTTTTAGGAAATTAACCCTTATATTTCTATTAGATTACTCATATTGTTCTGAGCAAGATTCATATATTTTTTGCCTTAATCTGATCATCCTATTAATTACTAGGATTTTTGCAAATTAATCTTTTTAGTCCAATCAGGGAACACCACCTAGGTAGAGAACCCTGGGTCCCGTCCTGCCAGCTTGGCTGGGCCGGCCAACTGGCTCTCACCAACTAGGCAGTGTGCGTCTTATGTGGCCTATACAATGAGCATAAAAGAAAGGGCTAAATGTTAGGTTTACCCTTACCTATGGAGAAGAGAGTCGGGGGCAAGGAAGACCTTTCACCACGAGCCTTCTTCTACCTCAGCTCACTTCTTCTCACATGAGAAGGTGGTCAACCCAGAAGCTGACCTCACAATCTAGGCCTCCTCTTCAGCAAGCATGAGGTCCTTCACCTTCGCCTTGCTCCGATGAATTCAACGACGCCTTCAAATCCATTAGTGGTGGTCGGAGTCGACTGGACGGTGAAGAGGATCCCCAATGAGGAATCAGGTTAGGGGTAGAGGTGAGGGATGAGGCTAGCTGAGCGATTGGAGGAGGAGAAGAGAGTTTATATTAGGCAGAGTTTTGTGAACGTCTTAATGATTTCGTAGAGGGGTCTATGGTCCCTTTATAGGTCTGGTTCATGGGGTGGGTCAGCGAGGGATTAGCAATTTGGGGAAGCTCTGGATATCCTTTGGATATCCCTTGATATGTGGCAAAACCTAGGTTAGATAAGATCACGTTGATCTCATGAGTCCAATAGACTTATTTCTAGAATCTCCCATGCACCGAGTAAATGAGGAAATTAATCGAGAAGTTCTCGTCACCGGTCCCTATTTCCTTTTCCAACTCAGGGTAGAAGATGATCTCAAGATTGTCAAATCATCATCCAATGGCCGATGCTTTGCGTGACATGTGCTTGGATCGGGCCCATGTTCTAAATTTTGAATTTAAATGTGACAAATTACATATTAATCTTCTAATCTATAAACTTTAGGAAAACTTAATAAATTCCTATCTCTATCACCCTTTTATCCAAATAATCCCAAATTTTAGAGGAAAGTCTTAAACAAGTTTATCTAGGCATGTGCAAAGAATTGATGCAAAATTTGAAAAGTAAACCACCTTTTTTAGTATGTAAGTCATTAGGGGTGAGCATCGGTCCAAAACCTGACCGGACGGAACCAAGACCAACTTTGTAAGAATTTATGAACCATAGACCAGACCATTTTGAGGTAGGACCGGACTGAATATGACCATAATAAGCAGTTTTACATTTTTCACAACTTATTTAATTGTAAAAGGTACATAATATTAGTCACTTCTAACAATTACATAACATTAATAGCAAACATTTACACTACTAGTGCTAGTATGTGTACTTTATTTGTACTTATTACATAATATACTGACAAATATACACAAATTTCACATAAAAGTCAGTTTGCGGTACGATCCACGGTCGTACCATTTTTGGACCGGACCGGACCGAAGACCAAACTCACTAAAATTTGTGGACCACGGGCTAGATAAAACTCATAATGGACTGGACTAGAACGAACCGATCGGCCTGGTCCGGTTCGCCCCTACAAGTCACCCGCTTATAAGCATATATTTTGCATTTAAAACATATATTTTCTATTTCGTTCTTTTCTATTTTCTTTATTTTGGCTATTCTTTCTATTAGCAATCATATGTAAATTAAAACTAATCATTGGTGGCCATCAATGCCACCTTCTAGAGAATTCTACATATTCTTTTAAGCACATATGATTATTATCCATTTCTTCTTGCCTTTTGGTTATTGTGGGATTTTCATTTATCCTTTTTCCTTTTTATCCTTCATTGGATTAATAATATAATATAATCTATGGAATCATGCTTCCAAGGCAATTTGCAAATAAGGCCATTTATTAAACAACAAAGCACACAAATTTCCATTCAAGCCCCTTTCACTTGGATAATTGCATTTCTATTTATTTAAGATACATTAAAATTTGTGGTTGTAATAGTCTTGATATTTCAATGAAATATATAAATATATTAGGCAGACCATTATTGGTAATATAAGCATAGACTTTTAGAAGACATAAAAATTCCCCGCTTCAGCCTTACCCTCCCCATTTACACTGTGGGAAGAGGGTAAGGGTAAGGGGAGGGTAATGATATTGGTGGACTAGGGAATTACCCATATTCTTACCCTCCACACTTGGTGGGCAAGGGAAGGGTAATCCCTTACCCTCCCTATACCCTCCCCATTGGCAACTCTAAGAGATAAATTTATTTACGAGGTTCCTATTGTCCAGTGTAGGGGTTTTAGGGTTTTACTTTTGCATATTAATTGCACTAAGTGAAAAAGCAAGAAAGAGAGACATGAATCAAACATAAGTTAACCCTACATAAACAATGCTATCTGACTAAGAAATGAAGAAACTTAACTAGATTAGACTAGCTATCAATACTATACTAACAAAAGAAGTCCTAGTTAGAAATTAAAAGAAAAACTAGCAAAGCAAGAAAAGGAAGAGAAAGACTAGTTAACTAAGCTAGCAATTACACTAAGAAAGAAAGCAATGAACTAAACTTAGAAAATATAGCACAAACGATTAATGACAAAATTTCTACTCTATCAAAGATTACTAACACGATCAAGACAATCGCATAAACAATCAAGCAGACAAGCTAACATGAACAATTAGGGAATTAAGCTATTAATTAGGGGAGTGACTGTTTGGGTGGTAAATGTGAGTATCCCCATGTTAGGGACATATCATGCAAATCATTCAATCAAACCATGTAATAAAAAAAGTGGGATGATGATGAATTACCCTATAATAGTAGTTGACCATGGCATGTAGTGGGTGTACATAGAGGAGCTAGTCTCCATTACTCCCTATCCAACCTTATGACGTTCATTGAAACTAGTCTTCATTACCCCCTATCCATCCTTATGACAATCATTTTAATAGAATATATGTATAATTCAATCAAAGCCACATTAGTTTATTTCTTTAGGAGTGATTCTCCTCATGTGCTTAACATCAAAGTGCGGCATTAGGTGTAGTGTATTTCACCTCATTTTACACTCCATCCAACCTATAGACACATTCTTCACTAGGTACATTAAGAGGAACTACTAGCCACTTGTATCTCGTAATCAATGATAAGAATAGATGGATGTATGAAGATAGGTAGCTAGAAAAGGATCCACTAGTTGGAATTAGGAGCTTTTTTTCCAAATATCCACATATAATCATTTTCCTGTACTACGGTGGTTTCAATAATCAATCACCATATCAAAATATGGAAAACAAGATAAAAGCAACACTATAACATATCCAAATTAAATACAAAAATGGAGAAGAAAAAGATAGAAGAAACTGTGTTTTTAATGTAGGGTTTACTCTTTCTACAACAACAAAAAGCTTGAACATTTCCCTTCTCCAAGTTGGAGGGCATGGTGATGCATGTTTAAATGTCATTAATTTGTATCCTAATTTGGGTGTTTTCGTTGACAATTGATATTAGCTGAGGGAATCTTCACTAATTTTATACAAGATTAGGATATCATCATTTGTGCATCAATTCTTCTTATTTTGTGCATAATTAATATCCTTTAATATAATATTATATGGCCTAATATTTCTTGATTTTAAGTAGTAAATGATGAAAATAAACACACAAAGTTGTTGGTTTTGATCCCATGTTAGTAGCCTAGGCATAGCATTCAAAATTGACAAAACAAGTGAAACAGTTAAGCAATCTGCCAATTTTTAATGGGACATACTCTAACATGTAAATTCAAGTATAAACTACAGTGGAAATTTGGTGGTACTCACTTTGAAATAAGTGGCAACAACTTTTTGTTGTGATGTCTAGAAAAGAAAGTGCTATAAGCAATGACTATAGTTATCATTTGAATATTTGCATCCCCTATGATCCAAGAAAAAGTGGAATAGTCACAATCATCCCGTCATTGTTCTAAACACATTTTGATGATTGGAAGGGAAGAAGAAGAGATGTGTTGAAATTGTTGGTTTTGACCCCTTTTGAGAGATATTTAAGTGGCCAAAATGACGTCCAATCTGGCCATCTTTAGAGGGGATCTCCATTCATCGTGGATCTTTGGTTCTATCTCATCATTTTTATACTTTCTTCTTCCTCAATTCTCCATCGTGATGGTATGTTGAACATGTATGCCAGTTTTTTGATATCTAAAAACCAAGAGTAGCCCTAAGTGTTGTTGTAGTTGACAATTTGATTTTATTAATATAATATGTTGCTTTTTTATGAAATTTGAATCTATCTCTATTATTTAATCCTATGCACTTTAATTAATAATTTCATACTATAATCACTTACAAAGAGGGGTTTCTGTCATGGGAATTCTCACAAACTCAATTTGCGACACACTATAAAAGTAGGATAACCATTGGTATTGGAATAACTAAGGGGGCGTTCTTCATAATTCAAATTGTAATGAGGAATGCAAACCTATGTACAATTTTGACTAGTTTGAGTATGATATTACACCTCAAAAGAGGGTAATGCCAATTTTAGGTAACAAATCATAGAAAGCAATTATTTTTTAATGAATGGATAAAAAACAACTACAACCAAGATCATGGAAAATTGGTTTACCTAGAGATTTCTTATCCATTTGATTCACAACCACCATTAGAAGAACTTTGTTAGTTTTTTTAGTTTTATCTTAGTTTTAATCAAATCTACTATTTGCCTTATATCTAGTTAATTGAGTCTAATTACCAGTCATGTTTAACCTCACAACTATCCATGTTCAAGAACTCGAGACTCATAATCCATATTATTTTGACACACACTCTTGTGTTTGACACATACAATTAAGTTGTGTTAAGTTTTGACACCTTTGCTAGTGAGTTGGCATGGTTAACACTACAAAAGTTAAGATCGTCCACTCTAGGCCATATTTTTTTCTTTTTAAATTTCATTTTATATCTTGTTATCAAATTCATTGCTATATCTTATTTAAATAATGTCTACATATTTTTAATTTTTTTTATTTATCCATTTTTTGTGTCACAAGTGTTGAGTACCTTTGATTTGCAAAATTGTATATCTTGTGTAGGTAGTAGAGAACCATGTTTTCTTAGGAGATGAGGGAATTAAATACATAGTTTAAGGTACTTACATAGAGGTCAAAGACCTTGACTTCAACAAACCATGAACTATAGAATAAGAAATCAATTATTTTGGGCAACATATTAATCACAAGCATAATGATATCCATGACTAAGTGATCCCTATTTGTATTGAAGGGGTCCAATTTTTTGTACATAGAATGCATATTAACACAGATAGCCAACAATTGTAGAGCAAAGATGGAGATGAAGACTGAGATAGTTTAGAGAACTTGAGGGATTCGTTTGGCATGTTGATGTCAAACACTAACTCCTATTTGGATCAATCATGGTGTGCATTTCAAAACCATGGGTATGAAACTATAAGTTTAGGGAATCAAGTTTCACAGATGGTCTAAGAGGTCTTTGATTTAACGAAGTCAACACAACAAGTTTTATGTTATAACATGGTTTTTCACAAGTATTTACATATTTGAAATGGAGTTGTTGGTTTGTTAAGGATGTATTAGAAAACTTGGTATGCCTTTTTCTAAAAATATGGATTTAAAATGATATTTCTCATTTGCAATGGTTTTCATGGATTTTACTATTTTAATTAATTCAATAATAGATATGGGGAATAAGAAGAGAGAAAATCCAATATTAAGTGAATTACTAAAGGTAATGGGTAATTAATAACTTACATAAGGAATTAAGTGGAATCTCCAAGAAAAGTTATGTTGAAGGCAACTAATGGTTTGGTTTCAGTTCCATATTATTTTCAATATGAAAAGTTATCAAAATAAGAAATATGGCCAAGTTGGGAAGGGAAAATAATTAATTTGATATCTTAAATACATGAAATAAGAGGAAGACTTGGATACAAAGAAAAGCACATTTAAGTTGTGTATTTTGGTCTCAAATCTCGCCCACACCTAGATAAAAGTAATTGACTTTCCATTTAAATTTGGGATTAAAAGGATAAAAGGAGAGAGATAAATAAATTAATTAGTTCTCCCCTAAAGTGATGGTTTAAAGAAAACAAGAATTAAATGTCACAATTTAAATCATTTTTGAAAAATCAAGGAGCCGATCCCTTTTATATGCATGTGTATTTTGAATTATTGGATCATGAATACCTTAGAGGTTGTCTTCTACCCTGAGTAGGAAAAGGAAATAGGAACACAACTTTAACATCTTTCCTGCTCAATTTTCTCTCAACCAAGTACATGTGCAAATCTAGAAAATTCTCCAGTTGATTTGTGAGAGGAAAATGCACATTTTCATCCAATATCTGCCTACTTTGGAAGGCAATTATATCTTTCCACAATTCTTAGACCCTCTCATCAACCAACCCATCATAACCTTGGCTATGTAGGAGAGTACCAACCCCCAACTAGATCATCAGACCCTACATACTCCACTAGACTTGTGGCATCGATCCCAGATGCCAATTTCACTGCAAACCCTTCCTCTCACCTTCTCAACTTGTCTCTATGCAATCAAGGGGACCTCTTCACTGATCTTCTAACTCATACCGTATCTAATAAATTAGTTGCTAACCTCGAGTTTGGTGAGGTACGAAGGACGTAGTGGTGCCCTCACTTTCCATTGGGAGGGCCTAAATCTTGGACTCAACCCACTGATTGACCACCTGCTCATGAGGAAGGAGTCAAGCCAATGTTGAAGACAACCCTCGATAAAAAGACTTGCTTGCCCCGCCTTTCCTTCTCTGAGGTTAGGAACTCTCTTGAATTTTCCCTTCCTTTTTTGTTTAGGAACAGGTGAGCCTAAGTGCCAACAAGTCACAAACCAATTGGCTCAGCTGTGGCCCTACTGCGCGGGCCCTGCTGACTTGGCCACCTATGTGGCGTGCCCTGATAGGCCCATATTGTGTTAATTTTGTAAAAAATATAGTAATTCATAGGAACGGTCAATGATGACAAATTATATATGAAATTTGATCATAAAAATCCAAGGAATCGACTAAAAATTAGTTCAAGACCTAGTTCTACTTCAAATTCTAAAAATGCCTAAAGTTGCTAACTTTAATGTATTAAAAACATGAAAACCCTAATTTCTTAGTTTTAATTATTATAACTTGCTTAAATGACTTAGATGGATAAAGTGTAATCTTTTTGTTTAAAAATGACATCTTTGACTTAATTTGAGTTTAATAATTCATGTGATACCAAAATTAGGGTTTGTGAGTTAAAAAGGCATTAAAAGTAATAATTAGGGTTTGGAAAAGCCAAAACCCTAACAAAACCGTAATTTGACCGCAAAACCCTAACTTGGAACCCAAGTCAGTGTTAGTATGAGTTTATGAATAGAATAGTAATACTTAGGTGTTATGCATTAATTTTAGTGTGATTGCATGCTTATTCTGAACTACTCATGTTGACTTGGACTTTAAGTTACATCCGCGGTTTCTCAAAGTTTTTCCTAATTGGATTGCAAATAAATGCTTATATGTTTATTTACTTCTAAAAATCTATAAAGTTACTATGGATATCATCTTATATAAATGTAACCTAAACCTTGAATCATCTCTGGTGAGTTAAAGAGCATGGGGTGAATAAAGTCATTATGGGAATGACTGGTGATCTGACCCAAAAAGGAAGATCACCTTAGGCCAAGCCTGGAAAGGAAGTCCTACATATGAAACCAAGCCCAAATGAAGGAAGGTTATGAACTATCCATTGTAGGTACCAAACCCTAAAGAGAGGAGTCCCCATAAACATGCTCCCCTAAATAGAAGGCACACCATAGAGAAAAGAGGATAAGGGTGGCGAGTTTAAACCATGAAAATGCTTGTTTAATTGTTTTAATCATAAATGTTACTATAATTGATTATATTGTTACACCTACATGGAATATTTTGTTTCCCCCACATACCGGTATATCTTGATATACTAATTGTTTTTGTGTTTCACAATGTTTAGGTTAAACTGCTATTGATATGCTAAATGAATATCAAAGAATAAGGTACGAAAAGGAAAGATGCTTAAGTACCATGGAGGATTTAGTTAGATAGTTTTTATTTCAAGTTGCAAAAAATAGTTTTCCATAGTATGCAACTCCTTAGTGGAGAGTTTATCTTTCATATCATATCAAACCCTTTTCCATGCAATGAAATTTATAATTATTTTTGGCTAATTTCTAAATATCAATCCTGTAAATATGATAATGGCATTTGCCCTCTCAATCCACTTTTATTGGGGGTAACAGGGGAGGGGATCATTACATTTGGTATCAGATCCTAGTTTACCATTTAATAATTATCAAATTTTAAGAGTTCTATAGAGCCCAAGGGATTTATTAGAGTATTTTCTAAAGGCCATGATGTCTAGAAGGGACCATGACCTGGGGGCTGGAAGAACTTTCCTCTGCACTGCTAGTCAGCCTACAAGTAGTCCTGGGGTTGTGCATCCTACCTGGACAAAGTAGTAGGATTTTACTGGAAATAATCGACCTCTAGGATTTCTTCTCATCTAATTTCATCCCTACTCTACCCCCTTGCTTCACTCACCAAAACCCTAGGGTCCTAATAACCGCTCTCTCTACCCTTCTAAATACTAGGGTTATGGATATTAGGGATTAAGGCATTCCCCAAGAAATAATAAAATGCATCTAAATAAGATCTAATGGAAATTTTTTATGATGATTTATATTACCTAAATATGGAGCTAAGATTAATAACATATTTATGTGAACCAACATGGCCCGTGTCAAGAATGCTACCATCCACGATGACACACCTAGGGACTATCTAGAGGGGAGACCCTCCCACAAGAAGAGATTTTCCTCAAAGAAGAGAAGGAGGTCCATGGAGGGCGAGTCCTCCAAGAAGCAGAACATGGAAGATTGGGCCTCTACTAAGATAGGTCCCAAGAACAAGGCTTTCATATTTGGCATGCTAAACCTTGAAGATGGTTTTAACCCCAAAGGTGAACCTATGATGGAAGATGAGCTCAAGGATGACCCTAGCCATGCTTCTGGCTCTGCACCCACAGTCAGGCAAGTAGTTTTTCATACCCCTGATGCACTTTGGCTAGAGAAAAAGAAGAATCTCACCGAGGCCATTAGTTCCTTAGAACTCAAGGATGTTACTAGAGATGAGAATGGTGAAGCCCTACCTGTCCACCCTCACCTTGAAGCCACATACTTGACTTCATCAAGCTGAATGTAGAATAGTTATGCATTGAGGACAAGACTAAGATGGTTGACAAGGTGGACACCTGGATCCTAGTTGTGGAGAATGGCTTCTGCATATTGGAGGCACAATCAAATAAGAAGGTTCTCTCTACTTCTCACCTCCTGGAAGGAGCCACAAAGCTTTGGTGGGAGAATTACATCACTGATCTAGACCTGATCGCAAAACCAATGGCCTGGATGGACTTCCATACCATCTTCTCCATAACATCAATACCTAGCTCTGCCAAGAAAGAGAAGGAAAAGAAGTTCATGCTCCTCTATCAAGGTAACATGATGGTGACAGATTATGCTCAAAAGTTCCACCTCCTAGAGTGTTTTGGATATATGATGACCGAAGAGAGACAAGTGGATCATTTTGTGGAGTGCCTATAGGCCCTGATAAAACCTCATGTGATGGCGAGAAAACCCCCAAACTTTACTGAGGCCCTTAACTTTGCCCTAGACATGGAGAAGACCGTCTTTCTTGTTGATAATCTGCCCAAGGGATATATAGGGATCACTGAATGCACTTCTGCCCCAAGAAATGATAAAAAAGGGCGAGGGTGTAACACTAGAAAGGGTAGGAATGGAGGAAGGGGAAAGCTTCATTAGGAGAACCATCACCCCACACCTATGGGAAGAAGCATCCTAGTAGGTGTTACCATGAGAAGAAGGTGCACCATCATTTCCAACAAGAAGGACATATCAGGTCCAAATGTCCTCTTTTTGACCCTCGAGGTCAAGGTCTAGTGGTGGCTCAACTCGTGGCTGCAACACCCCAGGGAGCAACCCCACTTGTAGGAGAACATCATCAGGCCCGAGTCTTATCCAATGACAATGAAGAGTCTCAGTCCAATACAAACTAACTTATAGAATGTAACCGTACCTAGAATTTCATTTCCTATCCTTCACCCTGAAGTGCATAGTTTGACTGGTATAAGTATGATGTAGGAAAGCTTTATATAAGGGGCCATAATGTTAAAGCTTTATTCAACTCTAGTTTTACTAATACTTTCATCTCGAAAAATCTTGCAACTATGCTTTGTTTGGAATTCAAGGACTTAGAATATGTCTTAGAAGTCACTACCCTAGTGGTCAAATCTTTTCATCCCTCTTAAAGACACCAGTTACACCTGTTAAATATACGAACGACGAACTCCCTACCGACTTTATCCTACTTGATATGAATGATTTTGATGTCATTATAGGAATGGATTGGGTTTATAGTTATAATGCAAAAATAGTTTGTAAGATAGAAAATAATAATATAGTGATCGAGTCATGCAACCTTGACCATTAGAGGTAGGAAGGATGCCATTACCATCTTATATTTGTCAACTTTTAAAGTAGACCGGATTGTAGCTAAAGGTTGTCTAGTGTTCATAGACATAGTAACTGAGTTGAAAGATAAGGTACACCACTTAATGGAAATAGGTATAGTTAGGGATTATGCTGACGTGCTCTCGAACGATCTACTAGGCATACCTCTGGAGAGAGAAGTGAACTTCTCAATAGATCTAGCTCACATGACAAACTAAATTTCTAGGGTGCCTTACAAGATGGATCCTACCAAGTTGATTGAGTTAAAGAAGAAATTGTAGGAACTACTAGACAAGGGCTTCATCCAACCCAACACATCCCCATGGGGAGCATTGGTCCTCTTTGTAAAGAAGAAGGACATATCACTCCATAAGGGAATAGACTATACAATGATAAATCTGCCACTATTAAGAGAAAGTATTCTCTACTCCACATAGATGACCTTTTTGACCAGATAAAAACCACTCGAGTTTACTCAAAGATTGACCTGACGTCCAGTTACCACCAATTGCGAGTTAAGAGTGAGGATATGATAAAAACCACTTTTCAAACCCACTATTGCCACTATGAGTTTTTGGTTATGACTTTTGGGTTGTCCAATGCTCCGAGTGTGTTTAGGAACCTCATGAATAGTGTGTTCCAACACTTCCATGATACCTTTGTCATAGAGTTCATAGATGATATCCTAGTTTACTTTGATGACCTAGAACAACACCATGAACACCTATTTAAGGTCCTTGATATCATGAGAAAGTAGATTTTATTTATGGGAAATTCTCAAAGTGCAAGTTTTGGATTGACCGAGTCATGTTCCTTGGGCACATTATATATAGAGGAACCATTTTAGTGTAACCTACCAAGGGAGTGGCCATTTTAAAATGACCAACCCCAAAGTCTGAGATTTGAAACATCCTGCGGTTGACTGAGTATTACCGATGACTCATTAAATATTTCTCAAAGATTGCTCTACCCTTGACCAAGCTCACTCTAAAAATGAGAATTTCATTTGGTCCAAATTGTGTGAAACACGATTCTAGGATTTGAAGGAAAAGCTTACCTCATCCCCTATTCTGATTGTACCCTCAAGTAATGAAGGTTTTATGATCTTCACGAATACATGAAAGATGGGCTTAGGATGAGTGTTAGAGAAAAACAAGCATGTGGTCGCCTTATCTTCCAGACAACTCAAGACCAATGACTGGAATTATCTGACCCGATCTGGAACCTGCAACTATTGTCCATGCCTTGAAGATTTGGCGAAATTATCTGTATGAGAGTACCTTTGACATCCTCACCAAACATAAGAGTTTGAAGTATCTATTGACTTCGAAGGACCTAAACTTACAAAAAAGGCATTGGATGGAGTATTTGAAGGATTTTGACTTCACCATAACCTACCATCTTGGTAAGGACAATGTGGTTGGCGATGTCCTCAGTAGAAAACATCTCAATTGTTGGTTTGGTTAACCAGTGGAAGAGATTGGAAGATTTTTCTTGATGGGATCCACAACCTTTGACAGATAGGATTCATCTTGCTAATATCCAGATAAAGTCTGACCTATCGACCAAGCTTGTAGTAGCCCAATTAGCCAGCCCAAAGTCAGAATAGATGAAGGGTTTGATAGAAAAGCATCAAGAACACCTCTCATTGGGTGTGGATGGTCGAATATGATATAAGAGTTGTATTTGGGTTCCTGAGGATTCACTCTTAAATAGTTGTATCTTGCAAGAGGCTCATGGATCAACATACATGGTACACCCTGACATCCTAAGTTGTTTAAGGACCTGCAGTGATACTTTTGGTGGTCCGGAACGAAGAGAGACATAAATTCCTAGTGAGTAGTTGTATCATGTGCTAGATGGTGAAGGATGAGCACCAATGGCTTGATGAGTTATTACAATCGATTGAGATTCCTGAGTGGAAATGGGACCAGATCACCATGGATTTTGTTGTGGGTCTTCCCAAGACAAGAAAAGGTCATGATGCAATATGGGTTGTGGTGGACCACTGATGGAGCTTCCACTTGCGTGGAGTTGCGTGCACCACTAAAAATCCTAAAGTTAGTAAGTCTTCAGGTTTAGCCTTGCTTATACTAGATTAAGAACTCCACCCACGTATGCTAGGATACATGGAAGTCTTATCGTAGTATAGTTAAGGGTCGAATCCACAGGCCAACGGTCTTGTTAAGATCAACAAGATAGAAAACGTTAGAATTTCACTTAACTGCTTAACATTTGGTATTTAGATGAAAGAGTTGGTTTGGTTGTTTAAACTAAGTGCAAGTAAAGTAAAAGCAAGAAAGTAAGCAAGAAGGTAAATTTAAGGTCACAAACAATATTAAGAAACCACTAGGATGTGATCGACTTTCACCACCACTACACATGGATCAAAACATGCAACATAGTAACATAACATGCAATAAGAGTCTAAACAATTAGTATCTTTGTAGATTTAGTTTCCTTTTGGAGAACTAACTACGAGATGTGTGGGAATGTTGCAATTCCAACCATCCCCAAACGAATGGTCACTTACTTTGCATCATTCCCTTCGCAAAGTATGTTCATCGACTTATCAAGGTTGTACTTTCATACGTCAACTGATTCCATTTCATAGTATGAAAGTATAACGATGGAAGTGAGTTTACTCCACTTCTTGAAAAACACTCCTAAACATCGAAACAGATGCATGGTGGCTACATGCATTAAGAACCAACATTAAATCGAGATTCAAATCTAATAGTACAAACGTAGACAATTCATACTAAAAGATAATAGGTAACACAAGTTGGTGACAAAGCAACAAGCATTCATTAAACGATTGATGTTGAACTGAAAAGAAAGTATATCTCTATTTCAAACTTATGAATTACATTGCATGAAATGAAAACATGGGTAGCAGGGCTACTCCCCGCACCCTAGTGTATAAGACTACTCGCTCATGGCAAGAACAAAGAAGGGGACAAGAAGAGAGAGAGAGGGCATCATCTCCATGAAGGAGGGAGGAAGGTCGACCCCTTGGAGAAAGAGAGAGCAATGATCTTCACACTTCGTAGCTTTCTTGATGATGAATCCTCCTCTTCCCACCTTCTTTGTCGATGAGAGAGAAAGTAGCTTGGAGATGGAGTATGGATCTCAGACCGGCAGCCTCGGGGCAGTGGATGAAGGATGGAATGGCTCTGGAGCAATAGAGGCAGCCTTTGGATGTCTAAAACTTGATATCTTGTGAGGACCCTTCGAGTCTTATTTATAGGCTTTGAGTGGAACTCAAACGGTTTGGGAGATTTGGGCCCAAACGGTCGTGAAGACCGTTTGGACTCTCTCTCAGTTTGGAGACCGTTTGGACTCTCTTGGTCTAGAAACCGTTTGAGTCCTCAAGGTTTGAAACCGTTTGCCTTTATTCGGTCTTGGGAGATTTGGGCCCAAACGGTCGTGTAGACCGTTTGGACTCTCTCTCAGTTTGGAGACCATTTGGACTCTCTTGGTCTGGAAATCATTATAGTCCTCACAGTTTGAAATCATTTGCCTTTATTCGGTCTTGGGACCATGTGACTTTACATGGTCTTGGGACCGTTTGGCCTTCATTCGGTCTTGGGACCGTTTGACTTTACATGGTCTTGGGACCGTTTGGCCTTCATTCGGTCTTGGGACCGTTTGATGTCCATTCGGTCTTGGGACCGTTTGGTGTCCATTCGATCTTGGGACCGTTTGGCATCCATTCGGTCTTGGGACCATGTGGCTTCGAACGGTCTTGGGACCATGTGGCTTCGAACGGTCTTGGGACCGTTTGGTCTTAAACGATCTTGGGACTGTTTGGAGATTTTGTAATTTTTTTGTACTTTTCTGTAAGGAGAGAAAGGGGGAAAGTTAGTCTAATGGTATATTTACAATAAAGAGGAAAGTTAAAGATTCTATCTAATTTATCTAAGAAAGAGTATGGAAAACTGAGGAAAAATAGTAAGATAACATCACAAAATGGGAGGTTATCACCCCCCTAACTTAGAGTCTAGATTGTCCTCAAGCTAGATAGAGTTGAGGCATGTAATGGTGAGACGATTTTATTTAGTGAAGATTTCCATACTCCTGCTTCAATTTTGAACCAGAGATCTCCTAAAGTTTTATCAGGCTTCTACTTGCGCTAACTCTTTCAGGTATCAGGAGTTGCTTGGTTCTTAGGTTTCTTCCGTATCGCGTAGCTCGCATTGGGACCACCTTTTCCTTAATCAAATTATGTGCATGTTTTCGACTGCAATCAATTTTATACTTCTTTTAAAAAAAACTACTGGAAACTAAGATAGGCATGAGGGTTGGCTAAAGGCTGATGTGTAACTCCCCCTTTTAGTGGGGGAGGGTTTATCTAAACTTTTTAGGATCTCACTACCGGGCGCAACACATCTGCCTTTATGAGGGCAGCTAAATGTACCAGTCGGGCGAGTCCTTTATCATCCTTTTCATATATTCAGAGACCTTAGGATCTCATTACCGTGCATGACACATCTACCTTTGTGAGGGCAGCTGAATGTACCGGCCGAGTGAGACCTTTATTGGTTCTTCATATAGGTCCTTATACTTGGCACAACTCTCATGTTTTTATTCAACGCTCTGGCTTTTATTCTTATACTCACTGGCTTAGGAGTTGGATATTTAGGGATTTTGTTTTGGGCTGCCAGGCCTCTTTTTTTTGGAAAGAAGAAAGCTGTTCTTGGAGTCTTCCGACATGCACTTATTTCGGTTTTCGTACTTGGTGGTCCACTTGCAAGGTTCCTTGATTTGGATTTCACCTCGTTCCCTCCCGTCCTTGAGAGAAGTTTGGCTGGCTTTGGCTATGATGTTAACTTGTGGAGGGTCTGAAATAGAATTGAAGCAAAAGCATGAAAATTGAATGTGAAAGTAAATTATTAGTTCGCCATTACATGCCTAAATTCTGTCTGTTATTGCTGTTTGAGGACTACTTTGATTCTAGAACTAGCTGGGGGTGACTTTTTCTTATGTACAAAAATTATTCTATCAAAGAAATTACTAAAAAAGTCTAAATGTGAAAAGAAAGATAAAAATTAATGCATAGAAAAGAAGGAGTGAAAAAGAAGAGTAGAGGGAGAAGGGTTGAAAAATGATACCTCGCCCTTATCTAGTGTACCTCCCCCCCAACTTATCACGCACTATGTCCTCAGAGTGTCAAAGTGATAGGTTGAGAAGTACATGGACAAGGGCATTAGGCTTCTGTTAGTCCTTTGTTAGCTCGATGCATTCAGAGAAGATTAGCTGCGAACTTTCCACGTAGAGCGTGGTAATCCACGTCTGTCATGTCCTCTACTGGTTTTCCAAGAACGGTGAGGGTGTACATCCAGTAGAGGATGTGGAAACCACAATCGTGTGATTCTCGGAGCTGCTGGGGACATCTGTGGCTGAAGGCTGGGCGATGAAAGTGTGCTTTATCATACGTCCTTGTGTGCTTGCTTAAAAGATTGTGTAGTTCGTCGACACACTCCTTTGCCACCTCCTCCGTTGGCGTCTTCGCTATCACATCATACAAATTTTGATCTGGATCAAATTGGCTGTCAAAACTGTTATAGATGATTGTTGTTCCTTCATGAAGATTTATTTCCATTAACATCCAGTGCTCTGAATGAAGGAAAGGGAGCATAATGAACTTCAGAGTTGTATGCTTGAGAAAAGAGATAAGTGCCTCTGTGGTTCTAAAGTTATTTAACTTGAGGAGGTCGTCCTTCATGTAATATGATGCCATGTAAACCGTAGGATGGCTCCATTTGAGGAGAAATTGATAAGCAGTCATCAGACTCACGGATAGGGATCCTTGTAATTGTACAATTTCACGGAGGGTATCTGCCATGACTAGAATATCACCTGCTAGAAAAATGAGCTCAACTTTCTCGGCATATAGCCTTGACATGATGAGTCGGAGTTCATTTTCAGAAAGACTCTTGCAAGCGGCAAGGTCAAAGTTAGGAAACGTCAATTCAATGGAAGGTGGGGGCACAATTTGTGTGGAAGGTTTGTTGATGGTGACCCCTGTTAATAACTCGATGTCCCCTTTGTCTTTCATCATATTGAAATTGTAAGGGTCCCATTGCCTTTTTTCAGGCACCGTGGTAGGTTGTTGGTTCTCCAACTCCTATAAAGTTTGCTGGAATGACTGTTTCTGTGGACGTTGGATAGCTGAGTAGAGGTAGCGAGGGATGTCGTCAGGTGCCATAGTCGGGTCCCAAAAGAACCTTCTGTCACAAATGAGTTCCATGGCATAACGTCGTCGGAGAGAGTGAAAATCTTCTGCGGCCAGCTCGGTGAAGGGGATTTGTTGATTAAGCGCTTGTATGTGGCGTATAGTGTAGAAAGCACAATCCTTGGATCCTTCTTGTGTTTGGACTTGTGGGTTTATGATTCAGAACCATGGTTGGTTCCAACCTTATTGTAGTGATGGATTTGCAGCCCAAATTAATTTTAGGAGCCGGAAAGGGATGCATCTTGCCTCCTCGGCTCCTAGACCAGCAAAATTAATGATTCTGGCTTTAAGCTCACTGGAGCAGAAGTTGTACACTTTGGCGTCGCAAGCCTCGATGTCAACAATCATGAGCAGCCAGTGGTCGGAAACTTGGAAGGGTACTGTGATATATCATACCTTCCGTTCAATCCCCCTACGCAGCCGCTCGATAGTCTTGTTGTGGAAGTCCTTGTACATTAGACTTAGAGCCAAGGCAGGTGAAGCATTGAGAACTGGCTGTGGCTGTTTTGATCTTCTATATGTTTCGATAGAACTGGAAAGAAGGACACAGAAGATTGCCATCATCACTTTTGATTGAGGTCGAAGGATGACGTGGAAATCTTCACGTGTCAACTTGCGCTTAGTCTTTATATTTGTGTAGATGATGTCCCCCCCTTCTTTGGCATCGTCTATGATAGTGTTCAGGATGAAGATATCCTGGACATGTAGGGTAGAGATGGCCTCCATGTCTAGGTTGTGCATCTTCTTCGGTAGAGGTGGCGGTGGGGGAAGCTCTTACAACGGTGGAAAAGAAGTCTGCTCTAGGTCATCCATATAGTGTTGCAGAACTTCATCATTTTCGGATTCAGAATCAGAGTTGAGTTCATCATCTGTGTCTAGACTCACTCTGTCTGATTCTTGTTGCTCTGGGGGTAAAGGCACCGATTGTTCTGGTGCAGAGTAATGATGAGCTACTGATGTTGGTGGACTAATGCTGGTTCCTAGGATACATTGCTGGAACTCAGCAAAAGCCGCTTCTTTGGCAGCTTCCCCCATAGATCCCATGGAAGAATAGTTAAGGAACTGATCCCCATATGATATGTTAATGTTGTCAGTGTGATCGGGGGATTTGGGATCTTGTCCACCTTCCTAGTGGTCTTTGTCTGCTCCTTTCTTTGAAGGTGTTGTTCCTCAGATGGTTCCCTCCCCAGCCTGTCTTGGGTCGTCAGGTTTGTCATCGGAAGAGGAGGTGTCATCGTTGGAGTCAGTGGAGGAGTCATAATCTTCTTCTTCATCTTCGTCTTCTTCTTCTTCTTCGTTGTCTGCCGCCTTATCTTTTAATTGTTTTGGCATTGTTTTCTTGCACTGCCGGTGAAGTGCTTGTAATTCATCAAGAGCCACTTGCACATGGTCGTGTGTCTCAAGCAGTGAATCGTGGGTTTCCTTGAGATCAGAGTATCGTGCCTCGACAGAGAGGAGTCGTGCAGAAAGGTTTGTGACTTGGTCTCGGAGGTGATTGATTTCATTATTTGACGACTCCTCTTGGCGGCTATTGAGCTGTGCAAGGGTGTTAGTGATGTCATCCAAAAGCGCGCTAAAAGTAGTTTGCTGCTGCTTAAGCTCGTGAAGGCTCTCTAGCAGAGGTTGAGTCTGCGTAGAGATTCTTTTGACTTATTGAGCCAACGTTTCTTGCTGGCTTTTCACCTCAAGCACCAACTGTGGCAATTGTTGTAGGCATTCATCGATGTGTTTGACTTGCGTGGCTGCTACTTCCTACCATTGGTTGATGCTTGAGAGGATACCAGGTAAGGCACGGTGTTGCTGTCGATCTTGGCGACCTGTTTTGTAAGACCCTGCACACAAGAAAAAACAGATTGCATTATGTTAGAAGGGTCGGTGAGGAGGTTTCGGATGGCGTCAAATTGACGTCCGAATTCCTCACTGACATTTGTAAAAGGGACCCCAGAAAAGGATGGGTGGGATGGCTGGGGTCGGGGTGGAAGGGTGGTAGTGTCTTGCGAGAGAGACACTGAAGAAGGTACCGCAAATTTCATGGTGACTGTAGATGGAGTCACCAGTGGTGTCGGGGTGGTGGCAGATGCGAAGGGTGGTGACATTTTGGGAGAAAAGGGTTGATCCATGAATGTCGATGGGAAAGAGGTGGTGGTGGATGCGAACAAGGTGAAAGTGAGGTCGGGCGTTGATGTGAATGGGGTGCCCGATGAGAAGGGGATTGAGGCTGAGGATGCGGGTGGAGGTGCGGATGTGGGGAAGGGATTTGTTGGTGGAATTATTGTGGAGACTGATGGGAGGGTGGTGGGTTGTGGAATGGTGGAGGATGGTAGCATGGTGGGGGTGGTGGTTGAGGTAAGCTCAACATTTAGACTTACGATGAAAGAGTCTAATGATGAGGTGGTGATGTGTTCTTCATGGAGAGGAGGTTCTGCTTCTGGATTTGGTCATGATGTCGGCATCCCCGACAACTGTTGTGGTTGTAAACACCCTTTGGATGGTCGTTTCACTAGGATTTTTGTTATTCTAGCTGCCGGGGCAGTGATGCTATGCTCTGTCTGTCCAGCTTTTGCTTTCTTTTTTGCTACTTGGACTGACGCGAGGAGGTTGGTAATCTCTTATTCAGTGAAGTGGAGCTTATCCTGGTCATAAACTACGAGCTCCGGTAGAGGAAGCAGCGTCCTAGATGATTTTACTGTGGGACAGAAGATGTAGTGGAGCTTAGCATCTTTTTCCTTAATGATGTATGAATTCTTTAATGTCTGCTCATTGGTGAGGATATCACCCTTGATCTTCATGCATCTAGGTAGTAGTCTGTACATCTTGAGATAATTCAAAATTGAGGTGATGTGTCCTCCGACACATACTTCCTTCCTGAGGGCGTAGGCTGTGTGCTTGTGTATCAATTGCCGTCCTATGTTGACCGACAGCCCATTAAGGATGGACCAGAGGACGAAAAGATCGAAAATGTTAACATTTCCGCCCTCTGTCCTGGGAAAGAGTACGCCTGTGAGGATTTTGTGTAGAGTGCGCACCAACCTAGAATGAATATTGGAGGCCTTGTAGGTCTTTGTCTAAAAGGTTAGGATCCATGTCAGGGATTTCCAGAAGATGTGCTTGTTGAACTGGGAGCTGTCAACGCCTACAGCTTTGGCTTTTTCCAACTACTCCTTGTTGTCTATAAAGATTTCATTGAGTAGGTTTTCTGTGATGACAAATTTATTGCCGAAGAGTTTGGTGACCAGCCTGTGGTTGCCTCCGTCTCTTGATCTTTCCATTATGTCCACTGCTTCTTTGTGGAGGAAGGTGAAAAATTATGTTGTTGGCTCAACATAAGAATTCTCTGCGACAAAGCAGAGTCTTGCGAGGTTGTCATTGTCGAGCAAGGTGAGGATTCTATCATAAATCCCCATCTTTTTTAGTACGCTGGAGCAGATATACTTTGTCGGCTTCAGTGTTTTGTCGAAGGATGGAAGGGTGTGGATGAATAGGTTTGCTGGTGGTGGTGCTGTAGTGGTAATGGTAGAGAAAATAGGAATAGTGGTGGTAGCGGGAGCGGTAATGGTGGTGGTGGTAGTGGTTGATGGAATGTATCCCGCCAAGATTTGTTCCCTTGCAGTGGCGGGGTGGACCTGCTTCCTTACCCGTTTCTTTGTAGGTTGTTCTTTGGCAGCTTCCTGGGCCTTCCTTTTCCCTTTTGACTTTGTAGTTGGGGATTCCTCCTCGGGGATTGGCTCGTATTCTGAGCCTTCATCAATGGAAGAAATTTCTTCCACTTCTTGATCAGGCTCCTCGGTTAAACACCTGTCGATGCAGTCAATTTTGTTCATGACCATGAGCATGTTGACTTTCGGTGGGACCATTCCAGTCTTGTCATAGATGTCTACGACTTTCTAGAGCTTGGCGCGGTCCTCCATCAGTTGCTCCGTTGTCCAGAACGGAGATTCAGTGGTTTCGATAGCTTCTTTTGTGGGTGATGCCATATCTGAAAAATTAGCAGAAAATCATGTGTTAGAAGGATTTGAATTTGCAAAGATAACCAGTTTATTAAAAGAAAAAGTTACATTATGTATGTGTTAATGTTTTTATGTTTTAGTGGAATCCAAACGGTTTATAAAACCAAACGGTTTTAGGACCGTTTGGCTCCAAACAGTTTCAGGACCGTTTGGATCCAAATAGTTTCAGGACCGTTTGGATCCAAACGGTTTTCAAGACCGATTGGCTCCAAACGGTTTCAGGACCGTTTGGCTCCAAATGGTGGAAACCGCGAGGAAGGTGGAACGTCAGGGTCAACGATGGTTGGGTAAAAAGGTGGTGAAAGCAGCAAAAGACGGCGGAGACGCGTGCGTCAGAGGCTAACGAGAACTCCGTCGGAGACACAGAGTTGGCGACGGTGAAAACAAGGTGGTGTGGTGACAGAGGAAATGACAATGGCGATGGTGTCGAGCTATTGGTTCACCTTGCTGTGCGACGATGACTCTGACAGCAAGAAACGTTGTCATCAGAGATGGTGGCAGAGAGAGCAGGCGTCACGAGTTGCATGGGAGCGAGAAGTGGAAGGGATGAAACAATGCTTGCGCGAGGGTTTAGGGAGTTCGAGATTTTAGAAGAGGGAAAAGGGAGGGGTTGGGGTTATATTTATAGGATATGGGGGGGCAATACAAATTCCCAAGGGCAAATGGTTTTGAGACCGTTTGGGGTCCAAACGGTTTCAAGACCATTTGGGTTCCAAATGGTTTCAAGACCGTTTGGGGTCCAAACGGTTCGAGACTGTTTAGGATCAAACGGTTTCCAAACCGTGATGTTAAGATTTAATTGGATTTTATATTTTTTTGTTTGTTTTGGTTATTTATGTGAATATTTATATTTTCATATTAAAGATGATAAACCTAAATCAAACGAAAAAGCAAAATAAAGATGGTGATACTCAGATCTTGGGTTTCCTCCCAAGTAGCGCCTAGGTTTTATGTCACTGGCCCAATGAGAATCCAGTTTGGTTTTGTTGATGCTGAGGGATCATGGATCTCATTAGTCTGTCTTGGTATTTTGTCTGTTGGTGTGTAGTATCTCTTCAATCTGCGTCCATTAACGGTCCGTTCTCCCCCATTATTGTCAAGGATGATGACTGCTCTGGTGGCGTAGATGTGTTTAATTGTGAATGGTCCAGACAACTTCGTGCGGAGCTTTCCAAGAAACATCTTAAGTTTGGAATTGAAGAGGAGGACCTTATCTCCGATAGAAATGTCTTTTCTCTTGAGGTGGCCATCGTGCCACATCTTGGGTTTTTCTTTATAGATTCTGGCACTATGGTAGGCTATCATTCTAAGCTCCTCAAGTTCTTGTAACTGGAGTTGTCTGTATTCTCCAGTGCTTTTAAAATCAAAATTCAGTTGTTTAATGGCCCACCAGGCCTTATGTTCCAGTTCAACTGGAAGATGGCATGATTTACCATATACTAGTCAGAACGGGGTTGTTCCAATCGATGTTTTATAAGCTGTGCGGTTTGCCCAAAGAGCATCGGGAAGCTTGGTGGACCAATTGGTATGATGTCTATTGACTGTTTTATCTAAAATTGCTTTCAGTTGCCAGTTCAAAACTTCGACTTGGCCACTAGTTTGTAGATGGTAAGGTGTGGCGACCCTATGGTTGACTCCATATTTTTTTAGGAGGGCTTCAAAGCTTCGTTCCAGAAAATGGGTCTGTTACGACCCCACCTCCCGATAACCCCCAATTAAGGGAGACCAAGAGGTCGAAGCCGCACCCATTAATCCCGGATCAAAGGTTCGACATATAACCATAAACAATTATTAAATTCTAACAGACTATACTGAAAATGGTAATAAAATTTTTCTTTACATACCTTTTGAAAACTTGGATCTCTATTCTTCTATCCATACCGATACTAATCTATCTAATCCTCCTTTGCACTTTAATTCTCATTTAGTATCATATGTGCCCCTTTACTGTTTGTTCTTTTCATTGTACCTAAAACGCCGACAAACAAAACGTCGGTCAGCCATAGCTGGTATGTGGGGGAAACAATAATCTTGCAACTATGATAACCATGTAATTATTCAATTAATCATTAATCAGTCAAGATTACATTTTACATATAACATCCACGATCCATGAGTACCCTATCCTCTGTTCTATCCCTGCAGTGGACCTGGATCCTACCTTCCTTATGGTAGATCCTCATTAAACCCCTCATGGTGCCACCCATAGGTGAACCAGTTTCTAGGGTTGAGTCACATGGCACTACCCGTAAGTAGCCCACTCCTTAACTCATGGTAGGCTAATGAGTTGCATGGCACTACACGTAGGTAGCCCAATTTCTAACTCTCGATAACCTAGACCTTGCTCTAGGATTACCCCTTTTTAGCCCTTTTCAAAGTAACAGAGGTGGACCCGGATCTAGCCAGTTATATATCTAATCATTTATAGTGATAATCATAGTCACTTTACAGTTGCATGAAATAAATAAACATCCAACAGTTTAGTTGCATTCAATGCGATTAAACATCTGGGAATCCATCGGAAAACTAACTCGGGTAGTCATAAGCGTAACCACATACCTGTACATGCAGATTTGAGACAGAATAGTCCAATCAACAATAGGCAAGCAAGCATTCAATAAGATCCTGAAACAAACATCCAATATTTTCTATCATGGATCATGGCATCCAAGTCTAATAGACCTATTCGAGTCCTAGGGTTACTATTTCATTTTTAGGGTTTCTATTGCAATTAGGGTTTCCTTTCATCTTTTACTATTTTAAACCCTAATTATTCACAAAAGATATTAAGGTTATCCCTTTACAACATTTAACCTTATTTTCAAATTAAAGGCATCATTGTCCATCAATTAAACCCATTAAACTTATCTTACATTAAAACTATCACTTTTATCCATTTAATCCATAACAAGATCATTATGCTTATTTATCATCAATGTGTAATTCATTATACTCTATTACTCATATGAACGTTATTAATCACCAATTCAACCTTGATTCATGAGAAAACCCTAATTACTTCATTTAGGTTGTTTATCCATCAATTAAGAACTTTAATGCTCGAAATAACTTAGACTTTGCATATTCCAATTTTAATCATGAAATTAATCAATTAAAGCCATTAATAGTCAAATTAGTCAACATTAGGGTTTCAAGGCCCATTAAAGTAAATTCATGCATATGAAACCTCCAAATTAACTAATTACATGCAAATTCATCCTTTTTCAATCTTAATGATCCTTTTTACCATTAACAGGCCTAGATCAACTTTAATCATCTATTAAACCCTACTAATCACTTTAATCATACCAAAATAGGGTTCTTTAACAATTAACACATTAAAATTCATATCATCCATTATTTTTCGAATTTCATCAGGAATCAGGCTTCAATTATATTTTTATTGTATTCCTCTCATTTTTCTGAGAAAAATTCATATATAACATGTACTCATCGGAGCTACCAATTAATTATTATGAATTTATCAAAATTCACTTACTTTCAGCCAACGGGAAGTCGCCACGTGTCCAGGCCCATGCAACGTCGCGGCTTGGTTTAGAACATTTCGAAATCTCGTTTTTGCCCCTGCGCAAGTCAAGAGTGTCTTCAGTCCACGGAGGGTATATTAGTCCATCTCCTGGGGACCTTCTTCAAGCTCGGGGACGACCACTGCGGCAACCCTAGCCGCGGCTTGCGGCCCTCGTCCTCCCTCTCTTGGACTCTGGCAACCACTAGGAGAGGTTCTGCTACCCCCGGCGGTCCTTGGCGCACGCGCAGGTCCCACTGGATCGGGGCCACGCTTGCCAAGAGACATCGTAACAAGCCTGCGATCAAGGCAGACATGCCGCCTTCCTACAGCAGTTGCGTGAGCCGCCTCCGCCATCTTCGAGGTTCAAAGCTCCCGGAAAAGTGCTGCCTGCCTCCGCCACTCACCCTTGTAGCTAACCACACCCTGGCCCACGGCCAAGATGGTCGGGCATGCGGGCTCTTGGCCCCCGACCTGCAGTGGTGTTGCAGTCTACCTGCTAGAGCTGCGCGCATGCGCGGGCAAGGGGGTGTTGGCCGATCTCTTCAAGTCGTCATGGGTGCATCCTGCTCCCATTAAAACCTCCCCTCTGCTCCTTGGTCTCCTCGTACCAATCTATACCCTCTTCTAGGGTTTTCAAGGGAAAGAAGATAAGGAAAAGAGGGATGGCTGCGTGAGTTCTCCTTTGGCCCTAGCCAGGAACTCTGTCCTTTTATAAATGAGGAGGGCAACGCCCTAGAAAACTTGCCCATAACGACATAGAGGTCTCTTCAAAAGGAAACCTTCTCTCTTCTTAAACAAAATTTCTCTTTTAAGTAATTATTGAATTATCTAAGATTCTTGATTATCAAGGAATTTCAAAAGAAACTCTCTCTCTTATTCTCTCTATGTTTTCTTTTTAATTCATAGGCATGAATTTCTGTTTTCCTCTTTTAGAAAAATATTCCCCTTTTTGACAATACTACTAAATTTCATTAATAGTGTATCCCATTATCTTCTTAATTTCTTTTATCGATATTTCCTCTTTTTTTTTATTGGGACTTCTTGAATCCCAATAAAACTCAAAGAATTCGAAATTCTTTGTTTAAGGAACACTCATTATCATTAAATGCATCAATATGCAATATTCGCATTATCTTTCCTATTTCTTTTTAAAATAATTCCTTTTTGAGAATCTCTCTTGTTTTCTCCTTTATTTTACTCATTAGCATTCCTTTTACCATTATAAATCATTGGGATACGAAATCCCACTAAGGATAACTCAATTATCCATCTTTCCACTTAATTTTCCACATTTCCTCAATGTATTCAATTTCTTTCTTCATAAAGAAATATTTAATTAATATTTTCTTTTTCTTATTTCTTTTCTTTGCAACTTTAGACTCCTTGGAACCCAAGGAATCCAAGAGGCACGAAATCCTCTTTGGATTTGCCTTCTAGAGGTTTCTACATATTTCTTTTCTTAAAATTCAATTATCCATTTAGTAATTGAATTTCCTTTGTTATTTTCCTTTTATTGGGCCCAATAGCCAATAAAGCCCACAAATCAGACAACAAGGCTATTTTAAACGAAATCCAATTATTCTCAACCAAATATATGATTATTTGTTCAAACATCTTTTAATATGAGAGATTATATTTCTCACCACTTGAACCCAAAAATTGAGGTTATAACATCCTTCCCCTCTTATAGGAATTTTGTCCTCAAAATTTAGGCAAGCAAACAAACAATTCAGGATAAGACTTTTCCATGTCCATCATTGGCCCCTATGTGGATTTTCCGTACTCATGGCGCTTCCACAGAACCTTTATCATCACTTATTCTTTTCCCTGAGTTCTTTCACTCTGGCGTCTATAAACTGCACAGGTGACTCAGGTCATTTCAGCCTCCCTTGGGGCTCACTAGGTTCATTGCTCAGCACATGGTCGGGTACCTCACATAGTACTCTAAATTGGACACATGGAAAACATCTCCCATTACTCTATCCTGAGGGGTAGGGTCAACCTAACCTTCTCCACCCATCCATCTCTAATGGACCCATGTATCGGGAATTCAGCTCTCTTAATTATAACTTAGAGGGGTCGGATTTTCATGTCACATATTCTCCCACAGTGAACTGCATGTCAGTCTACTTTGCACCTGCTCACGACTCTTATCGTCTCTAGGCTCCTTTCAGCCATTGCATGATCAAAGTGACTTTATCTACATGTACTGTGGTCCCTTTTCTAACCATCATGTGGTCCTTTCACCAACATCACCTTACTGAAGTGGTGACCGACACAACCTCCCTTACAGAGCTTCATATCAAACCCGATACTGGCTATGGTGGTCATTGTCACATCTTTCATAGGACAAGAATTGTCTCTAGATATTACCCTGAATGAGCACACATGCCCTCATCAGACCCTTTAGTCTGGATCATACTAACCATAGTTAGGGGTGATAAACTACACTAACATTAAGTTCTTCATGTTCCCACTTCCACTTTATGGAAGTGAACCTTTATGTCAAACTCAAGAATCATTGAACTCACTTCATGGTGTAGTTGAACCATCTCTCTCATGGTTAGTTCAACTAGATCTGTCCCTTGACAGAACTCTTTCTTTCTCATGTTTTCTAGGTAAGGTGACCTACCATAACCCATATTGTATCTCGACCTTCCTCGATCCAGGGAAGACTTATCACAACATCCATAGTGTTGAGCTCTCATTCCCTCTCAGGGATTCTTTTGTTCTCTATATCGATACACTCGGTTACTGGGGTTCGTCCTTTACCTCCTGGCTTGCATGGCCATAAACCACATGCAACCTCATCTTAAGCATCCAAAGTGCTATTGCCATTTTCCATGGGGTATGATGATCTTCAATCATGATTTCCGGTATGTCATGATTCTTTCAAGATCAAAACCTCTAAAACCCTAAACCACTCTAGTCGAGGTTTCGTCACCTTCTCTTCCAAAGAAGTGCATCTGAGGTTCTACCACCATCCTTTCATTGCACCAAGGACTAGACTGGCTAACCAAACAACCTTTAACTTTTCAACGCATCTTGTTATATTCTGAGTGTTATCCAAACACCTCTCCTTTTCGAACTTAGGGTTAGCCAAACAACCTCTTCTATTTTCTAGTCAAACAAGTCAGATGTATCTCAACCAGAGCATCCATTACCACTTCACATCCTTAGGTATTAGGTAACATTATACCTTCAGGTATTTCACTTATCATGTCACCTCAAACTATGTGTTTATCTTCATAAGAACACTCTCTGATTCCATCATCATGGTGATCAAACTCAACCTGGTATAACTTGTAAGTTCCACATAACTCATGATAAAAACATCCTCATAAGGTGACTACCTCATTCCTCTTAGGGTTTACAAACCATCCATGTATCATTCACTTTACCAGGGTATATATCTTCTCTATCCCATTTCTCATGGCAACGCTCCAACCTACATCATCTCTTATCCTTGGTGTATGACATGCATAATGCCCTATCTCTCACCCCCATAACAAGAGGAAATAAGCATTTGGCTGCAGTCCAAATACATAGTTCTTCTTGTTCCGAGAGTAGAGATGGTACATCCCACCTTGCCAGTACACCTTTAAATCTGAGTTGCAACGTGCCACATATGCCTCTTCATCACAACCATCATGATATCAAACAAGTCTTGAACCTACTGAGGTTTATATCCTTGGTCATTTCCTCTAGGTCTATAGGGTACCGATTCTTTTGGGGTCATCCCTCTTCCCTCATGCATCAAGAGAGTGCCCTACTCATCTATCTGTTGGGTCCCATGAGTTCATGAAGGTGATCAATCTCCTAACCCATGGCCCTCAGACAATGATAGCTGTTACCTCCCGACCCTATGGTCGTGTGCAACTGGGGAATTAGGCAACTCCTACTTTCATCGGTCTTACCCCTACCTGACCCTAGGATAGACTTTAGGGTTCTCCATTACAGTACATGTTCACATAGAACCTTACCCAAGTCTTCATCATCTCTCTTTCTGCATTCATGGGCTGACCTTCATCCTTTCATTGAGATCATGGCAACATGCCTATCTTGGTCAAGCCCTATACCGGTTACCTCCATGGTAACACATCAGCATGCACTTAGAGATGGATATCTATGGGCCTACGGGTTCATACTCATACCATGTACTTTTCACTTAGTTTCTCAAGATCCTAAGAAACGTCTTCAGGTCACCCTAAACTAATCAAAACTGATATACCCCTTCCAAAGGGGTCCCTCTCCCAGGATGGGAGGAAACTATCTCTTGTCAACAAGGTCACAAAAGCTCTTCGGTCTAGGGTTTACATCCACACGAGCCTACTTAACCCTAGAAAGCTACTAAGGCAAAAACCGATCACCTACTGAACCATGCTTGGTCATACTTGTCCTCCTTCCTCAATGTTGGATCGAGATCATACTTTCCTTTATCATCAACCTAGCTATGAGGGGTTCATAACACATACTTTAAACTTAAGGGACTTTCCTTTGCCTTTATTCATGTCGCGTACCATGCTCACTTCTATAGGAACTCAACTTCTCATCATGAGTCTTAGGTACACCACTTCCCCTCTTAGGCCCGGGAACCCTAGGTTCACTTTTAGGTGTCCAGCAGCACGCTCTATCTCTGAACCATGAATCAAGCTTGCAAAAGGCATCTCGTGCACTTCGTCTCGATCAACACTTAGGGTTGGGTCCTCCTTAAGGACAACTAACAAGGTACAAGGCCTCAAAACCTGCTACCAAACCTTTCTAGGTCTAAGGAACTCTTCTTCCTACCTCAAAAGGTAAACACCTATATTATAGGCACATAGGCACCAGATGCTTCATCTTCATCTCTAGGGTTTGGTCCTTCTAAAGGCAACCAAGATATCATCAACTTTTAGGGATCGATCATGAAGCAGCCACTATCATCCATTGTTTAGGGTTTTAGGCTTCCAACCTTCTTGCTGGGTTTCCTGCTCTCTCTAGAGCTAACCCTACATCCAACCTCACCATTAGAGGTCCTCTCTTTATGAAGGTTCAACCTTAAAGGCATGCTCTACATGGGTGATGCCTAGGTTTGAACTTATGTTTGCTCAAGATCATCCTTAACCCCTTTATGCTCCATCATAATTCCTTATCCAGGGTTTCACCCTAATGTCAGCACTATGGCGTGCCCTAGGTGTCATCTATACCCTACTTACACAAACTCATAGGGTTTCTAAGGTTCTTCACTATCCTCATCATCTAAGGAGCTATCCTGTACCCTAACATGCACGACCCTTCCCAGGGTTGGGTTGCCAAAGGTGTTAGGTCATCCATGGATCATATGGCATCCCAAAGGCATGTCCCTTCAAGCACCTGGTCCAACTCATCTCTCTCTAACCTTCACTTAGGGTTAGCACCATCCTCATAGGATGTGCCAGGTCTCTGCTTGCAATGGAGATCTCTATCTCCAAGTCTATCTTATCCTCCTAACGAGAAGGTCTACTCTCAGGTCTATCCTGAGGACATGACATCTCATGTCATACGACCTAAGCATGTATCTATTCTTTATTTTGCGCTTAATCTATTAAGCTTATGTCCATGACATCTTATTTACATGCCTTTCATTAATTCAGTGGAGGATTCCTTAAACCTTATTAACCTTACCCATACCTCAGGAGGGTGAGGAGGAGAAAGAAAACCCTAATCCTTTAGGTCTTTATCAGAATTTTGTGATGAGAAGGGATGAATAAGATGAGAAGTCCTAAAGGTATCTTATTTCGATTCATACCCTAAGACTTTGGCCAGGCGGTCACACGGGTCCGGGAGTCCTCGTATTCCGACTAGCGGTGCGGAGGAAAATCTTGCCAGCCCCCGGTCGTGATCCCTTTCTAGACACCTCCGTCTTTCAGATACTCCTCTAATAACTCCCTTGGGTTCTATGGAGTTTGTAAAATTTAATAATTATTAATGGTTAACTGAGGAACCTAAGCTCTGATACCAAATGTTACGACCCCACCTCCCGATAACCCCCAATTAAGGGAGACCAAGAGGTCGAAGCCGCACCCATTAATCCCGGATCAAAGGTTCGACATATAACCATAAACAATTATTAAATTCTAACAGACTATACTGAAAATGGTAATAAAATTTTTCTTTACATACCTTTTGAAAACTTGGATCTCTATTCTTCTATCCATACCGATACTAATCTATCTAATCCTCCTTTGCACTTTAATTCTCATTTAGTATCATATGTGCCCCTTTACTGTTTGTTCTTTTCATTGTACCTAAAACGCCGACAAACAAAACGTCGGTCAGCCATAGCTGGTATGTGGGGGAAACAATAATCTTGCAACTATGATAACCATGTAATTATTCAATTAATCATTAATCAGTCAAGATTACATTTTACATATAACATCCGCGATCCATGAGTACCCTATCCTCTGTTCTATCCCTGCAGTGGACCTGGATCCTACCTTCCTTATGGTAGATCCCCATTAAACCCCTCATGGTGCCACCCATAGGTGAACCAGTTTCTAGGGTTGAGTCACATGGCACTACCCGTAAGTAGCCCACTCCTTAACTCATGGTAGGCTAATGAGTTGCATGGCACTACACGTAGGTAGCCCAATTTCTAACTCTCGATAACCTAGACCTTGCTCTAGGATTACCCCTTTTTAGCCCTTTTCAAAGTAACAGAGGTGGACCCGGATCTAGCCAGTTATATATCTAATCATTTATAGTGATAATCATAGTCACTTTACAGTTGCATGAAATAAATAAACATCCAACAGTTTAGTTGCATTCAATGCGATTAAACATCTGGGAATCCATCGGAAAACTAACTCGGGTAGTCATAAGCGTAACCACATACCTGTACATGCAGATTTGAGACAGAATAGTCCAATCAACAATAGGCAAGCAAGCATTCAATAAGATCCTGAAACAAACATCCAATATTTTCTATCATGGATCATGGCATCCAAGTCTAATAGACCTATTCGAGTCCTAGGGTTACTATTTCATTTTTAGGGTTTCTATTGCAATTAGGGTTTCCTTTCATCTTTTACTATTTTAAACCCTAATTATTCACAAAAGATATTAAGGTTATCCCTTTACAACATTTAACCTTATTTTCAAATTAAAGGCATCATTGTCCATCAATTAAACCCATTAAACTTATATTACATTAAAACTATCACTTTTATCCATTTAATCCATAACAAGATCATTATGCTTATTTATCATCAATGTGTAATTCATTATACTCTATTACTCATATGAACGTTATTAATCACCAATTCAACCTTGATTCATGAGAAAACCCTAATTACTTCATTTAGGTTGTTTATCCATCAATTAAGAACTTTAATGCTCGAAATAACTTAGACTTTGCATATTCCAATTTTAATCATGAAATTAATCAATTAAAGCCATTAATAGTCAAATTAGTCAACATTAGGGTTTCAAGGCCCATTAAAGTAAATTCATGCATATGAAACCTCCAAATTAACTAATTACATGCAAATTCATCCTTTTTCAATCTTAATGATCCTTTTTACCATTAACAGGCCTAGATCAACTTTAATCATCTATTAAACCCTACTAATCACTTTAATCATACCAAAATAGGGTTCTTTAACAATTAACACATTAAAATTCATATCATCCATTATTTTTCGAATTTCATCAGGAATCAGGCTTCAATTATATTTTTATTGTATTCCTCTCATTTTTCTGAGAAAAATTCATATATAACATGTACTCATCGGAGCTACCAATTAATTATTATGAATTTATCAAAATTCACTTACTTTCAGCCAACGGGAAGTCGCCACGTGTCCAGGCCCATGCAACGTCGCGGCTTGGTTTAGAACATTTCGAAATCTCGTTTTTGCCCCTGCGCAAGTCAAGAGTGTCTTCAGTCCACGGAGGGTATATTAGTCCATCTCCTGGGGACCTTCTTCAAGCTCGGGGACGACCACTGCGGCAACCCTAGCCGCGGCTTGCGGCCCTCGTCCTCCCTCTCTTGGACTCTGGCAACCACTAGGAGAGGTTCTGCTACCCCCGGCGGTCCTTGGCGCACGCGCAGGTCCCACTGGATCGGGGCCACGCTTGCCAAGAGACATCGTAACAAGCCTGCGATCAAGGCAGACATGCCGCCTTCCTACAGCAGTTGCGTGAGCCGCCTCCGCCATCTTCGAGGTTCAAAGCTCCCGGAAAAGTGCTGCCTGCCTCCGCCACTCACCCTTGTAGCTAACCACACCCTGGCCCACGGCCAAGATGGTCGGGCATGCGGGCTCTTGGCCCCCGACCTGCAGTGGTGTTGCAGTCTACCTGCTAGAGCTGCGCGCATGCGCGGGCAAGGGGGTGTTGGCCGATCTCTTCAAGTCGTCATGGGTGCATCCTGCTCCCATTAAAACCTCCCCTCTGCTCCTTGGTCTCCTCGTACCAATCTATACCCTCTTCTAGGGTTTTCAAGGGAAAGAAGATAAGGAAAAGAGGGATGGCTGCGTGAGTTCTCCTTTGGCCCTAGCCAGGAACTCTGTCCTTTTATAAATGAGGAGGGCAACGCCCTAGAAAACTTGCCCATAACGACATAGAGGTCTCTTCAAAAGGAAACCTTCTCTCTTCTTAAACAAAATTTCTCTTTTAAGTAATTATTGAATTATCTAAGATTCTTGATTATCAAGGAATTTCAAAAGAAACTCTCTCTCTTATTCTCTCTATGTTTTCTTTTTAATTCATAGGCATGAATTTCTGTTTTCCTCTTTTAGAAAAATATTCCCCTTTTTGACAATACTACTAAATTTCATTAATAGTGTATCCCATTATCTTCTTAATTTCTTTTATCGATATTTCCTCTTTTTTTTTATTGGGACTTCTTGAATCCCAATAAAACTCAAAGAATTCGAAATTCTTTGTTTAAGGAACACTCATTATCATTAAATGCATCAATATGCAATATTCGCATTATCTTTCCTATTTCTTTTTAAAATAATTCCTTTTTGAGAATCTCTCTTGTTTTCTCCTTTATTTTACTCATTAGCATTCCTTTTACCATTATAAATCATTGGGATACGAAATCCCACTAAGGATAACTCAATTATCCATCTTTCCACTTAATTTTCCACATTTCCTCAATGTATTCAATTTCTTTCTTCATAAAGAAATATTTAATTAATATTTTCTTTTTCTTATTTCTTTTCTTTGCAACTTTAGACTCCTTGGAACCCAAGGAATCCAAGAGGCACGAAATCCTCTTTGGATTTGCCTTCTAGAGGTTTCTACATATTTCTTTTCTTAAAATTCAATTATCCATTTAGTAATTGAATTTCCTTTGTTATTTTCCTTTTATTGGGCCCAATAGCCAATAAAGCCCACAAATCAGACAACAAGGCTATTTTAAACGAAATCCAATTATTCTCAACCAAATATATGATTATTTGTTCAAACATCTTTTAATATGAGAGATTATATTTCTCACCACTTGAACCCAAAAATTGAGGTTATAACAGGGTCCCTCCATCGGATATGACAGTTCGGGGGACTCCAAATCTGGGGAAAATGATATCTTTAAACATCTTGATGACTGGATTTGAATCGATGGAAACGGTGGGTATAGTTTCTACCCATTTGGAGACATAATCCACATCGACCAGTATGTAAGAAAATCCATAGGATGAGGGGAAGGGACCCATGTAGTCTATTTCCCAAACATCAAAAAGTTCGATTTCTTGCCACAAAGTGAGGGGCATTTCATTGCTTTTAGTTATACCAGTAAGCTGACATTTGTTGCACGATCTTACAAAATCATAGGAATCTCTTGCTATTGTTGGCCAAAGGAATCCCGATTGTAGAACTTTCAGAGTGGTCTTTTTTGAATTCATGTGTCCCCTGGTGGGGCCAAAATGATAATGCTCTAAGATAGGAGTAATTTCCTCTTCTGGTATGTAGTGATGGAAAAGTCTGTCTGCACATAGACAAAAAAGATAGGGTTCGTCCCAGTAGTATTGTTTAGCATCATGGAGAAATTTCTTTTTATCATGGTGAGAGGTGGAGGGGTGAATGATTCCTGTGGCCAGATAGTTCACTATGTCGGCATACTAGGGGAATCCGGTGGTAATTTTCATAAGCTGGTCATCAGGGAGGGAGTCTTAGATAGGTACATTGTCATCCTCCTGTGACTCGATGCGACGTAGGTGGTCAGCGATGACATTTTCCACTCCGCTCTTGTCTCTTATTTTAAGATCGAACTCTTACAACATCAATACCCAGCAGATGAGTCTGGGTTTGGCATCCTATTTCTGAATAAGATATTTGATGGCGGAGTGGTCTGTATATACTACGACCTTTGATCCAATTAGGTAAGAACGAAATTTTTTGAAAGCGTAGATGATGGCTAAGAATTCCTTTTCAGTGGTAGTATAATTCTTTTGCGCCTCATCTAATGTCTTGGATGCCTAGTATATTACATATGACCTTTTATCTATTCTCTGCCCCAACACAACCCCTATGGCATAGTCGCTAGTATCACACATTATTTCAAACGGTTGTGACCAGTCAGGTGCTCTTAGAATGGGTGTTGAGATTAGAGTATTCTTCAGAGTTGTAAAGCTATGTAGACATTCCTGGTTAAAGTTGAAATCACCATCCTTGGTCAATAGGTATGTCATAGGTTTTGCTATTTTCGAGAAGTGTTTGATAAATCTTCGGTAGAACTCGGCATGGCCCAAGAAGGCTCACACTCCCCTTATGTCTTTAGGCGGTGACAACTTTGATATGACATCAATTTTTTCCTTGTCTACTTCAATTCCTCATTCGCTTACTCGATGTCTGAGGACAACACCTTCAGTCACCATAAAGTGACATTTTTCCCAGTTTAGGATAAGGTTTGTTTCCTCGCATATATGTAGGAATTTACTTAGGTTCAACAAACAGTTGTCAAAAGAATCTCCATATACTGAAAAATCGTCCATAAACACCTCCATAATTGTTTCGGTTAGTCCCGCGAAGATAGCAGTCATGCACATTTAGAAGGTTGCGGGTGCATTGCATAGCCCGAAGGGCATCCTTCTGAAGGCGTATGTTCCGAAAGGACAATTAAATGTCATTTTTTCTTGGTCTTCGGGGTGAATTGGGATTTGGTAAAACCCAGAATATCCGTCAAGGTAGCCGAATTTTTTTTGGTGGGCTAGCCGCTCAAGGACTTCGTCAAGGAAGGGTAAGGGAAAATGGTCTTTCCTTGTTGACTTGTTCAATTTTCTGTAATCTATGCACATTCTCCAACCAGTAACGGTTCTTGTAGGTACTAGTTCATTCTTATCATTTAAGACAACAATGGTTCCCCCCTTTTTAGGGACCACTTGAACAGGACTAACCCATTGAGAGTCAGAAATTGGATAGATAATACCTGCTTTTAAGAGTTTAAGAACTTCGAGGCGAACTACCTCTTTCAGATTTGGGTTCAGTTTTCTCTGGTGCTCCCTCGAGGGTTTGAATTCTTCTATCATAGGTAGTTTATGCATACATAGAGCTGGGTTTATGCCTGTTAAGTCAGTCATTTTGTACCCAATTGCTTTCTTGTGCTTCCTTAGTTCAGTGAGAAGCCTTTCTTCCTAGTCGTCAATCAGAGAGGAGCTAATGATAACTGGACATAATTTTTCTTCATCTAGGAAGACCTGTTTGAGTCCAGCTGGTAGAGTTTTCATCTCCATGGCTTTGGGTACTTCTGTTGTCTCTAGTATGGAGACATATTTCAATTCTTCAAAAGTTGCTTCTGGGGCTTTTTCATCCTGCTCCAAGTATTGCAGGAATTGCTGAACTAACTCGTTCGTTGAAAATTCAGCTTCTGGATTTATTAGAGCATCCTCTAGGGAATCTGCTGGTTCTAGATTTGCTTGCTTGAGTTGAGACATTTTATCAATAGCTTCGAGCAGAAAAACCTCTTCATGGATACTGGGGCTCTTCAGGCTGTTGAAGACCCTGAATTGAACAATTTCTTTACCCAGCCTCAAGGTAATTGTGCCAGCCTCGACATCAATTAATTCTCTAGCTGTGGCGAGGAAGGGTCTACCAAAAATTATCGGGTACCTTAGGTCTTCTTTTATATCCATGATGACAAAATCACAAGGGACATAAGAGTCCCTCCCCACCCTTATTGGAATATCTTCAATGATTCCCAGGGGTGCAGTAATGGTGGAATCGGCAAGCTGGATGGTCATTGCTGTAGGCAACAAGTCTGTAAACCCCAATCTTTTGCACATGGAAAATGGCATAATTGATATGTTGGCTCCTAAGTCGGCCAATCCCTTTTTACAAGATGTGTTCCCAAGAGAGCATTGTATGCCAAAAGAGCCGGGGTCCTTCTATTTTTTTGGCATTTTATTCAGAATGATATCAGAAGTGGTTTGGGCTAGCTTGACAGTTTCATGCTCCTCTGTCATATATTTCTTTGACAATAGGGTCTTTAGATATTTGGACCAGGCTGGGATTTCAGATAAGGTGTCGAGAAAAGGAATATCAACATAAAGTTTCTGCATTGCCTCTTTGAATTTCTGGAATCTAGAGTCTAGTCTGGTTTCCTTTAGCCTGCCAGGATAGGGTATCCTTGGCTTATATTGTGGAACCTATGGTTCTTTGAGACCTTGTTCCTTTTCTTTCCTCTCTTCAACATCTTGACCTGAGTCTTCTGTTGGGATGATTTCAGTTACATCCCCATCTTCTTGATTAACCGAGATGGCTTCAGTGAGAGCACGAACAGACCTTGTTGTAACAACATTTAATTGTTCTAGTCTATGTTAGTCGTGCCTTGGATTTGCTTCTGGTTGTCCAGCGAAAGTGCCTACTGGAGGTTTTAGCTGAGCTGCTATCTATGCTAACTGAGTTTCCACAGCTTTTTGCTGGGCTTGCTAGTTAGCCAGCATGGTTTGCTATGATTGCAACATTTGGCTTATCAAGGACAGTTCATCAATCTATTGTGGTGGGGCATTCTTCTGTTGAAATTGAGTGAGTTGCTGCTGCCCTTGAAGTGGTTGTTGTTGAGGTGCTAGCAGTTGAGGTGGCTGAGGTAGTTGCAGCTGAGTTTGTTGTAATTACGGGTGTAGAGGCGGGTGAGTATATTGGTAGTATGCAGAGGAATTTCTTTGGTAGTTGGATCTCTGGAGATTGTTTCTAAGATTTCCTTGGTTTTAGTTGTAGTTGCTTTGAAATCCAGGTGGTAGTCTGTTGGAGGATCCACCTTGTGTTTGATGTTGTAGGTTAGCAGTCCCCGCAGGATTTCCATATTGAAAGCCAGGATGATTTCTCGATTGATTTGGATTGTAGTAAGCTTGTCCTGGTATGGAATGAATGGAATTTACTTGTTTTGGCATTTGATCCACAAGGTGTTCAATGATCAGCTCATACTGCGGTTGAGGTGGTTGAAAATCCATCAATACATTGTATAGAAGACCACATGATAATGTGGGATGATCTGATGCATGACAGACCTCACAAGTTCCTGTGGCTACTTTAGCTTGTTGAGGGTTCTTCTTTCTACCATACTCCCCAAATGATGCTTCAAGGGCTTGTTGTTTGTTGGCTATGGTTTTCAAAGCTTCGACTATGGCTTTCATTTCCGTAGATTCTTTAGCTTCACAAACCTTTAGAACTCCTCCTGTGGTTGCCCTCCCCCAATTGGATTGGTTTTCTGCTCCGAGAGTGACAATTCTCCAGGCGTCTTCATAGTTCTGTCTCATAAAGTTGCCTCCAGATGAGGAATCTAAGAACTTTTTGATTTCATCACTTACTCCCCTGTAAAAAGTTTCTATGAGTTGATTTTGCGAGATTCCATGGTGAGGGCATTTCCTCAAGAGTTCTTTGAACCTTTCCCATGAGTCAGCCAGTGACTCTCTCGGTAGCTGAAGGAATTGGTTGATTTGCCCTCTGATTTGGTAGGTTAGTGAAGGTGGGAAGAATTTTTCCAAGAACTTCTCTTCTAAGGGAGCCCAGGTGGTGATTGGCTCCCCGTCCAAAGAATTATACCAGCTTAGTGCTCTTCCAGACAAGGTGAAATTGAAGAGTCTAAGCATAACTACGTCCATGGTTGTTCCAGCTTGTGGTACCAACCTGCAAAGAGCTTTGAACCTCTTCAAATGGTCCATGCAGTCATCTCTGACACTTCCAGAGAATGAGATGCCCTGCATTATTTGGATCCATTGTGTCCTAATCTCAAAATTAGGCGTGTCGATGAGTGGTTGTTGGACTGGATGGTTGTCTTTGTAGTTCTTGGGAATAGCATAGTCCCGTAGTTGCTTGCTTCTTACCAACAGTTGAGCAGAAACTTTGGCTGCTTCATTTTCAGCACAGATGCGGGCTTGCTCTTCAGCCTGTACTTCAGCTTGAACTTGGGCATGCATGTCAGCAATGAGTTGCACTCGCTGGGCTACTATGGCAGCGTTGACCCTTTCCATCACTAGTGTAGCTTGGCATTGATCTTCAGCCTTTTGTCCGGATCTTTGACGATTAAGTCTAATGCGGCGGTGGAAACTTCTCTCTACCTCAGAGTTGTACTCTGGATCAGGGGAGAATCTGAGATTATGCGATGGTTGCATACACATCTTCTACCTGAGTAGAGGAAGAAACACACTTTTCAGATGATGCGGGAGATATGATGAAATCAAGAGAATATGGAATAATATTGAATAAAAAGTGTAAAACCCTAACCAACTAGCAAGATGATAAATGAAATTAAAACGTTCCGTTGTCCCCGGCAACAGTGCCAATTTTTGATGGAGCTTCCACTTGCGTGGAGTTGCGAGCACCACTAAAAATCCTAAAGTTAGTAAGTCTTCAGGTTTAGCCTTGCTTATACTAGATTAAGAACTCCACCCACGTATGCTAGGATACGTGGAAGTCTTATCGTAGTATAGTTAAGGGTCGAATCCACAGGACAATGGTCTTGTTAAGATCAACAAGATAGAAAATGTTAGAATTTCACTTAACTCCTTAACAGTTGGTATTTAGCTCAAAGAGTTGGTTTGGTTGTTTAAACTAAGTGCAAGTAAAGTAAAAGCAAGAAAGTAAGAAAGAAGGTAAATTTAAGGTCTCAAACAATATTAAGAAACCACTAGGATGTGATCGGCTTTCACCACCACTACACATGGATCAAAACATGCAACATAGTAACATAACCTGCAATAAGAGTCTAAATAGTTAGTATCTTTATAGATTTAGTTTCCTTTCAGAGAACTAACTACGAGAAGTGTGGGAATGTTGCAATTCCATCCATCCCCAAATGAATGGTCACATACTTTCCATCATTCCCTTTGCAAAGTGTGTTCCTCGACTTATCAAGGTTTTACTTTCATACATCAACTGATTTCATTTCATAGTATGAAAGTACAATGATGGAAGTGAGTTTACTACACTTCTTGAAAAACACTCCTAGACACCGAAACAGATGCATGGTGGCTACATGCATCAAGAACCAACATTCAATCGAGATTCGAATCTAATAGTACAAATGTAGACAATTCATACTAAAAGATAATAGGTAACACAAGTTGGTGATAAAGCAACAAGCATTCATTAAATGATTGATGTTGAACTGAAAAGAAAGTATATCTCTATTGAAAACTTATGAATTACATTGCATGAAATGAAAACATGGGTAGCGGAGCTACTCCCCGCACCCTAGTGTATAAGACTACTCGCTCATGGCAAGAAAAAAGAAGGGGGAGAGAAGAGAGAGAGAGGGCATCATCTCCATGAAGGAGGGAGGAAGGTCGACCCCTTGGAGAAAGAGAGAGCAACAATCTTCACACTTCGAGCTTTCTTGATGATGAATCCTCCTCTTCCCACCTTCTTTGTTGATGAGAGAGAAATTAGCTTGGAGATGGAGTATGGATCTCAGACCAGCAGCCTTGGGGCAATGGATGAAGGATGGAATGGCTCTGGAGCAATAGAGGCAGCCTTTGGACGTCTAAAACTTGATATCTTGTGAGGACCCTTCGAGTTTTATTTATAGGCTTTGAGTGGAACTCAAACGGTTTGGGAGATTTGGGCCCAAACGGTCGTGAAGACCGTTTGGACTCTCTCTCGGTTTGGAGACCGTTTGGACTCTCTTGGTCTGGAAACCATTCGAGTCCTCATGGTTTGAAACCCTTTGCCTTTATTCGGTCTTGGGAGATTTGGGCCCAAACGGCCGTGAAGACCATTTGGACTCTCTCTCGGTTTGGAGACTGTTTGGACTCTCTTGGTCTGGAAATCGTTCGAGTCCTCACGGTTTGAAACTGTTTGCCTTTATTCGGTCTTGGGACCATTTGACTTTACATGGTCTTGGGACCGTTTGGCCTTCATTCGGTCTTGGGACCGTTTGACTTTACACAGTCTTGGGACCGTTTGTCCTTCATTCGGTCTTGGGACCGTTTGATGTCCATTCGGTCTTGGGACCGTTTGGCATCCATTCGGTCTTGGTACCATTTGGCATCCATTCGGTCTTGGGACCATTTGGCTTCGAATGGTCTTGGGACCGTGTGGCTTCGAACGGTCTTGGGACCGTTTGGTCTCAAACGGTCTTGGGACCATTTGGAGCTTTTGTATTTTTTTTGTACTTTTCTGTAAGGAGAGAAAGGGGGAAAGTTAGTCTAATGGTATATTTTAAAGAGGAAAGTTAAATATTCTATCCAATTTATCTAAGAAAGAGTATGGAAAACTGAGGAATAATAGTAAGATAGCATTACAAAATGGGAGGTTATCAACCACCTAACCAATTCAACATACTAACTTACCCTTAAGGTCACTGCCAAGGTGTAAGACTTATCTGCGCTTTACATTAAAGGAGATATTCATTTGCATGGTGTTCTAAGTTCAATTTTATCTGATCATGACCCTAAGTTCACTTCAAAGTTATAGAAACAAGTTTACGAAGTTCAACATAGCTTATCACTCCATACTAATGCACAGTTAGAAAGAGCAATACAAACCTTATAAGATCCGTTGAGAGCATGTGTGCTAGATTGGGGGTGATAATCTATGTTGAGTTTTCTGATAATAATAGTTACCAAGCTAGTATCGGGATGCCTCCACATGAATCTCTTTATAGGAGGCCATATCGGTCATCACTTCAATGGGATGATGTTGGTGAGAGGACCTTGCTTAGGTCATAAGAACTACAGTTGTACACTAACAAAGTTGCTTTGATCAAGCAAAGGCTAAAGAGAGACCATGATAGACAAAAGTCATATGCTGATGCAAAATAGATAGATTTGCACTTTATTGTAAGTGATCACGTGTCTTTGAAAATCCAAACCCTTTGAGCAACAATTAAGAATAGAGGAAAACTGAGTCCTCGATATGTGGGTTTATTTGAGATTTAGAATGGATTGGCAAAGCTACTCATCATCTAGATCTACCACCATAATATAGTATGATGCGTGATGTGTTCCATGTTTCCAATCTGAAGTGCTATGTGAATGATCCTGCCCATATGTTGAACATTGAGCCTATTGAACTCCAAGGGAGACTAACATTTCAAAAGTTGTCTGTGAGGATAGTAGACTCCAAGGTGAAAAAGCTCAAGAATAAAAAGATAGAGATGGTAAGGGTTCTTTAGAAGCACAATGGTGAGGATGAAGCCACATGGGAGCTAAGACAGACATGCAAAAGTCTCATCATGGATTTTTTGTATGACTAGTTGAATTTTGAGGACAAAATGCCTATAAGAGGGAAAGGATGTTTCAACATTGGTTTTCACATGTATTTACATATTTGAAATGCAATTGTTGGTTTGTTAAGGATGTATTAGAAAACTTGCTATGCCTTGTTTTAAAAATATGGATTTAAATGCAATTTCTCTTTTGCAATGCTGTTTGTGGATTTAGTATTTTCAATAATATATATGGGGAAAAGGAAGATAGAAAATACAATATTAAGCGAACTACTAAAGGTAATGGGTAGTCAATAAATTATAGAGTTAAGTTAAATTGTCTAGAAAAGTTAAGTTGAAGGCAACTAATGGTTTGGTTTTGGGAAGACAAAAGAATTAATTTGATGTCTTGAATACAGGAAATAAGAGGGAGACTTGGAGACAAAGAAAATAACTTTTAAGTTGTGTGTTTTGGTCTCAAATCTCACTCACACCTAGATAAAAGTAATTACGACTTCCCTTTAAAATTTGGGATTAGAAGGATAAAAGGAGAGATATAAATGACTTAATTAGTTTTCCCCTCAAGTGATGGTTTAAAGAAAACAAGAATTAAATGTAACGATTGAAATAATTTTTGGAAAATTAGGGACCCGACCCCTTTTATGGATCATGATATGATGCTCCAGAGGCTGCCTTCTATCCTGAATATGAAATGGAAACAAGAACACAACTTTAACATCCTTCCTGCTCGATTTTCTCTCAAACCACTACATGTGCTAATCTAAAAATCTCTTCAGTAGATCCATCAGAGGAAAATGCACTTATTCATCCTAATGTTTGCCTACTTTAAAAGGTAATTACATATTTCACCAATTCTCAAACCCTCTCTCCGACCAACCCATAATAGACAAGGCTATATAAGTGGGCACCATCCACAATGAGATCACCAAACCCTACATAAGGCTTTGCTAGACTTGTGGCATTGATCCCAAACGCCAATTTCATTGCCAACCCTACCTCTCACCTTCTCAAGTTGTTTCTATGCAATGAAGGGGACCTCTTTACCCTTCTCCTAACCTAGACCATCTTTGAGAAATTAGTTTCCACCCTCGAGTCTGGTGAGGTATGAAGGATGTAGTGGTGCCCTCACTTGCCATTGGGAGGGCCTAAAGATGGGTGTCAACCCATCGATTGACTACTTGCATGTGAGGAAGAAGTCATGTCTAGATTGAAGACAACCCTTGGTGAAAAGACTAGTCTGCCTCACCTTTACTTCTGCGAGGTTAGGGACTTTCATGATTTACTCCTTCCTTTTTTTATCTAGACAAGGGTGAGCTCAACTTCCAGAAAGGTGTGAGCCTATTGGCTCAACCGTGGCTCCGTGCCACTGGCCCTGCTGAGTTGGCCACCTATGTGGTGTTCCCTAATTGGCCCATACTATATTAATTTTGTAAAAAATATAGTAATTCATAGGAATTTCCAATGATGACAACTTATATAAGAAATTTGATCAAAAAATGCAAAGAATCCACTAAAGTTGGATTCAAGTCCTAGTTGTGATTAAAAATCTAAAAGTGCCTATAGTTACTAAATTTAATGTATTAAAAACTTAGAAACCCTAATTTCTTAGTTTTAGTGATTATAACTTGCTCAAACAACTTAGATGGATAAAGTTTGATCTTAATGAATAAAAAAGAAATATTTGAATTAATTGGATTCTAAGAAATCATATGATATAAAATTTGGGTTTGTGAGTTAAAAAGACATTAAATGATAATTAGGGTTTGGAATGCCAAAATCCTATTGAAACCCTAATTTGACACCAAAACCCAAACTTGGAACCCAAGTCAGTCTTAATGTGAGTTTATGAACAAAATAGTTATATTTGGGTGTTATGCATTAATTTTAGGTGATTTGTTACAACCTCAATTTTGGGTTCTTTTGGTGAGAAATGCAATTTCTCTTATATATATATATATATATATATATATATATATATATATATATATATATATATGAAGAAATAATGGTGTGGTTTGATTGGAATGAATGAATTTCGTTTACAATAGCCTTATTAGTTGCTTTGTGGGCCTTATTGGCTATTGAGCCCAATTACAAGAAAAAGAGAAATAAAAGGAAAAGGAATTTATCTAATAAAAGGAATAAATAAGAAAGAGATAAAGGATAAGAGAAAAGTGCAAAGGAATATTTCCCAAGATGGGATTTTGTGCCTTTAGAGTTCCTTGAGGTCCAAGGAATCCAAGATGATAAGATAATGGCAAAAGAAAGAGGAAATATCAATTAATTTGGTTTTATTAATGAATATCTTGCATATGAAGGAAACACCCTTTTCCTTTGGAATTTGGGTTTCAAATTTAATATACGAGTAGATAATGCCAAGACAGAGTTTCCTCTAAAATTTGAGTGAAAAATATTAAATGAGGAGAGAGATATTATTTTCATAAGATTCCATTGTTAAATACCCCTTTTCCTTCATTTTTAAAGAAATAAGAAATAGGGGAGCGATGTCAGCTGTTGGATGCCCCACGTGGTCCATTATGGGGCACAGATCCAATGGTGGCTGTACATCACCCACCTCAAGTTAGAGAAGGAAAATAAGAGGGAAAATGAGATTTCCCAATGAGAACTCCTCGTATCCTACCTCACCTGCATATAATCCAAGACCACAAGGGTCTTTGGGAGGTGATTCAGTGCACGACCAACCCTAGTTTTAGGGTGTCTCGAGGGTTCTAGAGGAAAAGCCCAATCAGGCTGAAGGGTAGGCGGCGGCGAGTGTAGGGAAACCCTAGTGGAGCCCCAAATCCTATAAATTGACCCCCCTCAATTCCTCACCTCCTCACGAACCCAGACAGCTACTTCCCAAGTCCCAAAACTCTCTATCCCTCTGGATTGGCTTCTCTTCGATGAGAGCACTGCCGCGGCACTGCCGCAGGTCGAGTGTAGGAAAGGAAGGGGACGACGAGCAACGATCGTCCGATCACATTCCACCGTGGTCTCGTGAAGAGATCCGATGGTCTTAGGCTCGGCCAGGTTAATTTCCTCGTGAGTGGAGGCACGCGACATGAAGCTTCGGAACCAAAGGGCGGACCAGAAGACTACTGATCGAGCGGTGCCAGATTTTTGGTAAATCACCCTCTGTGCTCGAATATTCCAGAAAAGTGTTTCTCCTTGCAAAATTCATAGAAATTGCTAGAAAACTCGAATGAATAAACTTTATATATGAAAGTTGATCAGAAAAATTCGAGGAACAATATAAAAATGTTTTGGTAACCTAATTCTGTATCATTTTGCAAAAGTATATTAATTTGTTGAAAAATGTATTAAAATTTGGTTAGAAACCCTAATTGAGTGTAATGGATGAATTTATGAGGCTTAGTAGGTTAATTCGAGTAATATTAACTTTTTGAATGATAATGTTAAGCCTTAATCTGATTTAGATGGGTAATTGGAACATTTAGGGTTTTAAACTAAGTATGATGGATGATACATTTAAAAACCCTAATTTAGGGAAAAAGAAGAGAAAACCATGTTTAATTCAAATTATGGAAATATGTTATTAAATGATGATCCTAAGCCTGTTAGGAGAGATAGAATGATAAACTTAGGGTTTATAAGTAGTTTTGTCTAATTAGGGTTTGTGGTACTTGAAGTAAAGGAAAAACCCTAATTTCAAGTGAAACCCTAAAAAGGGGTAGAAACCCTAAATGGGAATAGAAATCCTAAGAAGCAAGTTGGCTTGGATAGATCTTGATAAAAGGAAATTGTATGTTTATTTTAGGATTCTTGTACTTGCTTTCTTGATTGGATTTCCCTACTTGATTCATTCTATCTCAAAAGTCTACATCACAAGTATGTGGTTATTTAAGAGTAACCGATTTAGTTTCACGGAGTTTTCTCGAATGATTGATTGAATTGGATGCAACCTAACTGTTGGATGTTTAGTTATGCAAATCTTTAAAGTCACTATGATGATCACAATTAATTATAAATGTGCACTCTCACACCTACATGCCACCCTGATGTATGATGTGTGACCAAGCCCTAGAGGGAAGGTCAATTAGGTCAAGCCCAAGAGGGAAGACCATTGGGCACCATGAGAGGTGACCCTAGGCACCAAGCTCAGTATGGAGAAGGTGGCCTTATGTTTCTTGCGTGACTATTGGGCACCAAGCTCAGGATGGAGAAGGTGGCCTTATGTCTAGTGCAAAGGAAAAACCCTAGAGAGGGTATTCCAGGGTTAGGGAAAAAGTAGTGGAGAATGTCACATTGAAAAGTAATTTGGATTGTTAAATAACTTAATTATGATATTTAGGTTGTTAGCAATATTTGTGAAATTTTGGTTGTCCCCACATGCCGATATATTCATTCATGCTGACCGACATTTTGTTTGTCGACATTTTAGGTACAATATGAAAAGGACAAATAGTAAAGTGACACATTTTGAATATATGAATTAAAGTACAAGGAGGATTAGTTAGAATAGACTCTTATTGTGGATAAAAGTTTAGAAATCCAAGATTTTAAAAAGGTATGCAAAGTTTTATTTTATTCCATCTTTTCAGTATAGTTTTGGTATAATTTAGTAATTATTATTGATTATTTGTCGAACCATTGATCTGGAAAATTGGGATAATGACTCTAACCTTTTGGTCTCCCTTAATTGGGAGTTACCCGGGAGGTGGGGTCATTACATTTGGTATCAGAGCCTTGGTTCCTCATTTAATCCTTAGTAATTATTAAATTTTACAAACTCTGTAGAACTGAGGGAGTTATTAGAGGATTTTCCGAAAGACGAAGGTGTCTATAAAAGGATCACGATCCGAGGGCTGGAAATATTTTCCTCTACCCCACTAGTCAGTTACGAGGACTCCCAGATGCAGTGTGACTGCTTGGCTGACTCGAAATAAGATACCTTATCTTTTTCATCCCTTCTTGACCCTAATTCAATTAAGGATTCCAAGATTTAGGGTTTTCTCTCTCTTCCCCACCCTCATAAGGTATGGGTAAGTATGATAAGATTAAGGAATCCTCCACCAAATTAATAAAAAGCATGTAAACAAGATGTCATGGACATAAGATAATAGTTTACGTGTAAACTAATTATAGTTACATGCTTAGGTTGCATGACATATGTTGTCGTGCCCTCAGGAGAGACTTGAGGTTAGATCTTGTCATAGAGGGATGATGAGAGGGTTAGTCTTGGAGGGAGGGGCCTCCGGGAAGAGGTAGAGACCTAGCACATCATTTGAGGATGATGCTAACCCTAAACCCTAAGTGGTTGTTAGAGAGAGATGGCATGATGAGTTAGATATCATGGTCGACCATGTGCGTGGGTTGACATTCTTTTGGTTTTGAATACCTATGAGAAGTATGAGCTATGTGAGGTTGGTTGACCTAGTGCCTTTTAGGTGACCCAACCTGGGAAGGGTCATGCATGTTAGGGTGAAGGATAATTCCTTCATTGATGATGTTAGTGATGACCATATAGAAACCCTTATGGGCATATGTGAAAATAGATGAGAATACCCCTATGTAGGAGAGCACATCAATAGTGCTGGCAGTAGGTTGAAACCTAGGTCAGAAGGGCATGTTGGATAGCTTATGAGATAAGCATGAAGAGCTAGGACTAATCTTGAGCGAACATAGGTTTTATCATACGTTTTGCCCATGAAGGTGTATGCATGTGAGCTTGATCCACCTTCTTAGAGAGAGAACCTCCAGTGGTAAGGCCGATAGTAGGGTTAGCCCTAGAGGGAGATAAAGACTCGAGAAAAAAGGATAGATGCTCAGACTTCGAGACATGAGGAACTATTAGAAGTTGGATATGTTTTGACCTAGATGGTTGTGTTGCCTTTAAAGGAACCAAACCCTAGAAAAGGAAGGACACTTCTTGAACTGATCTATGGAAGTTGTAGGTGCCTACCTTTTAGGTATAGGAAGAGAGTTCCTTAGACCAAGGAGGTGTAATAACAAGTAGGTGAGGCCTCATACCTAGTTGGTTGTCCTTGAGGAGGGCTTGACTCTGAGATGTTGTTCATGTGGAAGGATAATAGGAAGTTCACGCTATACCTCGTACATGTTTGGTTCATGGTTGAAAAAGTTGAGCATGTAGTTAGACGACTGATGCATAAAAGTGAACCTAGGGTTCCTAGACCTACGAGGGGAGGTAGTAGTACCTGGTGCACCTGATGCTCACGAAGATGCTTGAGTTCCTACACATGGGAGCATGACACCCCTCATGTTTAGAGGAAAATGAAACTCCTTAGACTAAGGTATATGTTTGAGGAATCCCTCACATATAGGTTGGTGACATGGGCATGTATGATGATGGTCCAATGTTAAGGAATAGAAACAAGTATGACCTACCATGGAGACCTAGAATGGTTTAGTAGGTGGTCTTCTGGTTAGCTCTGTGCCTTAGTAGCTTTCTAGGGCTAAGCATGCTCATGTGGATGTAAACCCTAGAGGTAGGGATGTTTGTGACCTTTGTTGCTATCTAGAGATAGTTTTCTCCCATCCTGGGGAGGGACCCTTCTGTAGGGTATGTACCAATTTTTTTTGGTTTTGAAGTAACCTAAAGAGGTCTCTCATAGGATCTTAATGAGCTAAGTGGAGAGAACATGGTGTGAGCATGAATCTATAGAACCTTGTGTGACCATCTCTAAGGGGAATGACGATATGTTTCCATGGAGTAACCTTATGGGGCTTGACCAAGTTAGTTAGATCGCCATGATCCATATGAAAGGATGTAAGTTTGATCATGAGTGTCCAGAGAGATGATGGAGTTTTGGGTAAATATTCAAGAATGAGATGTGCTATGATGGAATCCTAAGTCAATACTAAGGTCATGAAGGGATAAGACCGATGAAAGTAGGAGTTGTCTATTCCCTGGATGCACAAGATCATAGGGTCGGGACGTAACAACTACCTTTTCCCAAGGACCATGGGTTATGAGGTTAGCCACCTTCATGTGTTCATGGGGCCTGAGGGGTAAATGTGATAGGCACTCTCTAGATGCATAAAGGTTAGAATACTCCAAAAGTTCCAGCACCCTAGAGACCTTGAGGTAACAACTAAGGATTGTACATAAAAGAGATATGTTAAGATCCATAGGTGATGGGAAAAGTCTTCCTATTGGTGTAGACCCATAATCAAGATATTCATGTTGTCGAGACATGTAATGCACGTTCCAACCTAGATTGAAAGGTGTACTGGCGATATGGGATGCACCATCTCTACTCTTGGAATGGGAATAACTCTGTGTTTGGATGGCCACCAAATGCTTATTTCCTCTCGTTATGGGGGTGAGAGATAGGGTAGTACGCATGCCATACACTAAGGATAAAGATGATGATGTGAGTTGAAATGTTGCTATGATGTATGAGGATAGAGATAGTAGTGTACCTTTGTGGAGTGTACGATGTGTGGATGGTTTACAAACACCAAGAGAACTAAGTTAGTCAGCTTATAAGGACGTTCCTATCATGAGATGTATGGAATTTGTGAGTTATATAAGTTTGAGTTTGATGAGCTCTGAGTTTTCTTGATAAAGATAGACCTTAAGTCCAAGATGAGATAATAAGTGGAATACATGGAGGTGTATGTCTTCACTGTTACCTAGCACATAAGGATGTAAGGTGGTAATGGATGCTCTAATTGAGATGCAACTATCTTGTTTAGACCATGGAGAGGCTAGAAGAGGTTGTTTGGTGAGCCCTAAGTCTAAAGAGGAGACCTATATGGATAATTCTCAGATACAACTAGACCTTCTGGTCGAGTTAGTGGTTTCTTGGTTAGCTAACCTAGGGTTTGAGGCGATAGAAGGATGGTTTTAGAACCTTAGATGCACTTCTCTAGAAAAGAAGGTGATGAAACCCACGACTAAAGTGTTTTAGGATTTCTGAGGAACCAAACATTGAGGAATCATGACATACATGAGATCATGATTTTAAGTTCACCATACATCATGGTACTATTAAGATAGTAAGTTGCAGTAGTACTTTGGATGCCTAAGATGAAGAAGTGTATAGAGTTGCATGTGGCTTGTCACCATGCATTCCAGGAGGTGAAGGACGAACACCAGTAACCCAATGAGTTGATATAGAGGATAAAGAGTCCCCGGGAGGGAATGGGAGTTGATTACCATGAACGTTGTGGTGAGTCTCCCCTAGACCGAGGAAGGTCAAGATGCAATATGGGTTATGGTAGATCGCCTTACCTAGATGACCTAATCTAAGAGAAAGAGAGAGTATTGTTAGGGAACAAATCTAGTTGAACTACATATGAGAGAGATGGTTCAACTACACCATTATGCGAGTTCAAAGGTTCTTGAGTATGACCTAAAGATTCACTTCCATGCGGTGGAAGTAGGTACATGAAGAACTCGATGCTAGTCTGAGGTTTAGTACAACTTATCACCTCTAATTGATGGCTAGTATGATCCAGACTAGAGCGTCTCATGATAGCATGTGTGCTCATCTAGGGTGATACATGGGGTCAGTTCTTTTCCCATGAGAGTTTATGATGATAGCCACCATAGCTAGTATCGGGGTGTAAGAAGCTATGTAAGGGAGGCTGTGTCAGTCACCACTTCATTCAGATGATGTTAGTGAAAGGACCTTGTGAAGTTCAGAGAGACCACAATGTGTGCAAATGAAGTCGCTTTGATCATGCAATGGCTGAGAAAGCCCAGGGGGAACATGAGTCGTGAGTTGATGCAAAGCAGACTGACATGCAGTTCACTGTGGGAGAATATGTGTTATAAAAACCCAATCCCTCTGAGCTATAGCTAAAGCTGAGTCCCCAATACATAGGTCCATTTGGGATGTATTGGTGGAGTTTCTTATGTTTATCCTTACCCTCAGGATAATATTATGTATGATGTGTTCCATGAGTCTGATCTAGAGCACTATGTGAGGTACCCAAGCCATGTACAAAGCCATGAACTTACTAAGCTTCAAGAGAGGCTGAAATGTCCTGAGTCACCTACAAGGGTACAAGATACCATGGTGAGAGAGAACTTAGATATAAGAATATAAGATGATGAAGGTTTTTGGGGAGCACCATGGAGAGGGTGAAGCCACATGGGAGCCATGATGGACATGAGAAAGTCTTATCCTGTTTGTTTGTATGCTTGGTGGAATTTTGAGGGCTAAATTCCTATAAGAGGGGAAGGATGTTACAACCCCAATTTTGGGTTCTTTTGGTGAGAAATGCAATTTCTCTTAATATAGATATATGAATAAATAATGGTGTGGTTTGATTGGAATGAATGAATTTCGTTTACAATAGCCATATTAGTTGCTTTGTGGGCCTTATTGGCTATTGAGCCCAATTACAAGAAAAAGAGAAATAAAAGGAAAAGGAATTTATCTAATAAAAGGAATAAATAAGAAAGGGATAAAGGATAAGAGGAAATGGCAAAGGAATATTTCCCAAGATGGGATTTCATGCCTTTAGAGTTCCTTGAGGTCCAAGGAATCCAAGATGATAAGATAATGGCAAAAGAAAGAGGAAATATCAATTAATTTGGTTTTATTAATGAATAACTTGCATATGAAGTAAACACCCTTTTCCTTTAAAATTTGGGTTTAAAATTTAATATACGAGTAGATAATGCCAAGACAGAGTTTCCTCTAAAATTTGAGTGAAGCATATTAAACAAGGAGAGAGATATGATTTTCACAAGATTCCATTATTAAATACCCTTTTTCCTTAGTTTTTAAAGAAATAAGAAATAGGGGAGCGATGTCAGTCGTTAGATGCCCCGCGTGGTCCAGAGAATCACAGATCCAAGGGTGGCTGTACATCACCCACCTCGAGTCAGAGAAGGAAAGCAAGAGGGAAACTGAGATTTCTCAATGCGAATTCCTCACATCCTACCTCACCTGTAAAGAATCCAAGACCATGAGGGTCTTTGGGAGGTGATTCCGCGCATGACCAACCCTATTTTTAGGGTGTCTCGAGGGTTCTAGAGGAAAAGCCCAATCATGCTGAAGGACAGGCAGCGGCGAGGGTAGGGAAACCCTAGTGGAGCCCCAAATCCTATAAATAGACCCCTCCCCCTCTCAATTCCTCACATCCTCATGAACCCAGAAGACTACCTCCTGAGTCCCAGATCTCTCTATCCCTCTAGATTAGCTTCTCTCTGACGAGAGCACCACTGCGGGTCGAGTGTAGGAAAGGAAGGGGATTATGAGTAGCGATCGTCCGATCACGTTCCACCGTGGTCTCGCGAAGAGATCCAACGGTCTCAGGCTCGACTGGGTTAATTTCCTCATGAGTGGAGGCACATGACATAGAGCGTCGGATCCAAAGGGTGGACCAATGGACTACTGATCGAGCGGCCCCAGATTTTTGGTAAATCACCCTCTCTGCTCGAATATTCCAGAAAAGTGTTTTTCCTTGCAAAATTCATAGAAATTGCTAGAAAACTCAGATGAATACAATTTATATATGAAAGTTGATCAGAAAAATATGAGGAACAATATAAAAATGGTTTGGTAACCTAATTCTGTCTCAGTTTGCAAAAGTATATTAATTTGATGAAAAATGTATTAAAATTTGGTTAGAAACCCTAATTGAGTGTAATGGATGAATTTATGAGGCTTAGTAGGTTAATTCGAGTAATATTAACATGTTGAATGATTATGTTAAGCCTTAATCTGATTTAGACAGGTAATTACAAGATTTAGGGTTTTAAACTAAGTATGAAGGATGATACGTTTAGAAACCCTAATTTTGGGAAAAAGAAGAGAAACCATGTTTAATTCAAATTATGGAAATATGTTATTAAATGATGATCCTAAGCATGTTAGGAGAGATAAGATGAGAAACTTAGAGTTTATAAGTAGTTTTGTCTAATTAGGGTTTGTGGTACTAAAAGTAAAGGCAAAACCCTAATTTAAAGTGAAACCCTAAAAAGGGGTAGAAACCCTAAATGGGAATAGAAATCCTAAGAAGCAAGTTGGCTTGGATAGATCTTGATAAAAGGAAATCGTATGTTTATTTCTGGATTCTTGTACTTTCTTGCTTGATTGGATTTCCCTACTTGATTGATTTTATCTCAAAAGTCTGCATCACAGGTATGTGGTTATTTAAGAGTAACCGATTTAGTTTCACAGAGTTTTCTCAAATGATTGATCAAATTGGATGCAACCTAACCGTTGGATGTTCAGTTATGCAAATATTTAAAGTCACTATGATTATCACAATTAATTATAAATGTGCATTCTCGCACCTACATGCCACCCTAATGTATGATGTGTGATCAAGCCTTGGAGGGAAGGTCAATTCGATCAAGCCCAAGAGGGAAGACCATTGGGCACCATGAGAGGTGAACCCAGGCACCAAGCTCAGGATGGAGAAGGTGGCCTTATGTTTCTTACATGACTATTGGGCACCATGAGGGGTGACCCCAGGCACCAAGCTCAGGATGGAGAAGGTGGCCTTATGTCTAGTGCAAAGGAAAAACCCTAGAGAGGGTATTCTAGGGTTAGGGAAAAAGCAGTGGAGAATGTCACATTGAAAAGTAATTTGGATTGTTAAATAACTTAATTGTGATATTTAGGTTGTTAGCAATATTTGTGAAATTTTGGTTGTCCCCACATACCGACATATTCATTTATGTTGACCGACATTTTGTTTGTCAGCATTTTAGGTACAATATGAAAAGGACAAATAGTAAAGTGACACATTGTGAATATATGAATTAAAGTACAAGGAGGATTAGTTAGAATAGACTCCAGTTGTGGATAGAAGTTTAGAAATCCAAGATTTTAAAATGGTATGCAAAGTTTTATTTTATTCCAGCTTTTCAATATAGTTTTGGTAGAGTTTAGTAATTATTATTGATTATTTGTCGAACCATTGATCTAGAAAATTGGGATAACGACTCTGACCTTTTGGTCTCCCTTAATTGGGGGTTATCAGGAGGTGGGGTCATTACATGATTGCTTTCTTATTCTTAAGTGCACCTATTTAATTGGAGTTTAAGTTACATCTAAGAAAGTATGTGGTTAACTGACTCCGTGGATTCTTAGAGTTTTTCCTGATTAGATTGCAATTAAATATTGCATGTTTATTTACATCCAACAATCTATAAAGTTCATTATGGATATTATCTTATATAAATGTATCCTTCTCAAACCCTGAATCATGCTTGGTGATTTACAGAGCATGGGGTGATAAAGTCATTATGGGAATGACTGGTGATCAAGATAGGAAAGGAAATTCACCTCAGGACAAGCCCAGAAAGGAAGGCTTATTTATGAAACCAAGATCAGGTGAGAGAAGGTTATGAAATGTCCACTGAAGGGACCAAGCCCTAAAAAGAGGGTTCCTCATAAAGAGGATCCCCTAAAGAGAGGGAACACCATAGAGAAAAGAGGATAAGGTGGAAAGGTTCAAACAAAAAAATGCTTGTTCAAGTTTCATAATCGTAATTGTTGATATGTCTAATTATATTACTGCACCTACATGCGGATATTTTGTTTTCCCCACATACCATTATATCTTGATATATAGACCATTGTTTTGTTTGACTACATTTCAGGTTAAACTGCTACAGATCTTCTAAACGAACAACAAACAAGAAGGCACCAAAAGGAAAGATGCTTAAATTTACCATGGAGGATTTAGTTAGATAGTTTTTATTTCAAGTTGCAAACAATATTTTCCATAGTATCTAACTCCTTAGTGGAGAGTTTATCTTTCATATTGTGTCAAACTCTTTTCCATGCAATATTATTTACAATTACTTTCGGTTAATTGCTAAACATCGATCTTGTAAATATAATAATGGCCTTTGCCCTCTCTCTCAACCTTCATTAGAGATAACATGGTGAGGGGGTCATTACATTTTCCCTGGGAATATAGTGATGGAAGATGTAATGACCCCCTTCCCCTTTTATATGTAGTTAAGGTGGACCAAGAGCGCAAGGGTCATTATCATATTAAATGATCAAGGTTTAAAAATTACCCAAAAATAATTACAAATTTCAATGCATGGAAAAGAGAGCACCGTGAAACAAAAACACGATCAATATAACAAGTTATATTGGTATATGAGGGAAACAAAATATTCACACATAGGTGTAAAACATATTCCGCCATAGCAACAATTATGACTACAAAATTGAACATGCATTTTCTTTCTAACTTGTCAAATCAATCTCTATGGTGCACTCTCTCTATGGATTACTGATGAATAATCATTTTCTTTCTCTACTTTAGTGTAATATTTACACATATGCTTTGAGTTTGTCTCTTGCGTTTTGTTTATGAATGATTCACATACCCACTTATATCTTTAATTATCGTGTATTCTTTGATCTTGTCTTCACCTTGGCTAAGGTGGTGAAAACCCCTATGCCTCAATGCTTTCTCTCATTTGATTTCAATCCTTTCTTCAATGCTCGTTTTCAATTCACCTCTTTTAATTTAAACACTTTACTTCTTGTTTAGATAATCTTGTGTGCTAACCATCTTCTTCCTTTACTTCCTTGTCTTAGAATAGTCATTTTCTTTCTTTTCTTTAGTGTAATCTTTTACTTTCTTTGCATTTCAATTTCTCATTCTAGTGTAATCAAACAACCCCCAATCGGAATTTACTTCATGTTTATTATTCAAAAATACCAAAAAGAAATAATTTCAAAAATCAATCTGGATTAAAAGAGAAAAATCTTAAAAACATTGTCATGTGGCATCGACCCTTCTATACTAACTTTAAATGGAAAGTAAAAAGCGATTAAACTCTAGGATAATCATCTTAGTGAATTGATGGGCTCTTCGACGCCGTATCAATTTTGGCGCTGTTGCTGGGGACAACAGATCATTTTCTCAAACCCCACATTTTTTTTGAAAACCTCTTTTTTCTATCCATTTTTTATGCCTTTCGAGTAACAATCTAAAAGTTCTATCTCCTCTTTCTGCTGAGTTTCCATTCCAGCAGTATGTTTTTTTCTACACTCGATTATTATCTGTCAATATAACTGTGCATGCACCGCCTGCCACACGTTGATTCTGTGCTGTCGATTTTTGATACTGAGCCAGAGAGAACGTTCCATCATTTGAATAGACAAAATAGACTTGGGATGGATGAGGAAGAGGTTTCCCATAGGATTGAAAAGGCATTTTCCACTCAAAGAGAGGCCATGATGGCTGAGCATGTGGCTCAAGAAGCTGCTTTGCGAGCTACATAGTTGAACAAGAGGATGTAGCAACCACTCAAGAGAGGTCGCATGACAAAAACAACAGAAATATTTTTCTAATCCCAAAACCAGATATGCACAACAACCCATTGTGCCACCCATAATAACAACCCCCCAATTCAAGATTTGCACACAATGAATCACCATGCTTCAAACCAACCCATTTTATGGGAACAAGGGTGAGAGTTTCCAAGATCACCTCTAACTCTTCACTGACCTTTGTTCTTTTACTAAGATCCTAGGCATTTCTAAAGACACCATTAGACTTAGGCTTTTCAAATACTCTCTTTTAGGGTAAGCCAATAGTTGGTACAATGCCATTGAGAGTGAGAACCACATCACCACTTGGGAATCTCTTCAAACCAAGTTTCTTAATAAATTCCCCCCTTCCCTCACTATGAAATTAGAGGACATATCCTCGTCTTTTCTATGGTCCTAGGAGAAACTTTAGGAGAAGTTTGGTAATGATTTAGGGAACTCCTACATTGCTGCCCCCATCATGACATCTCCTGATCTCAACTCGTTGAGAAAATTTACCATGGTGTTGATGATGACACCAAAAAATTCATTGATTCCTCATCTGGAGGAAATTTTATGTTCTAAAGTCTAGAAGAAGCATGGAGAGTAGTGAAGCGTGCTTCAGAAACACAAGCCAGATGAGGAACTGGTGGGGTCTTCAAAGTTACCTAGGCGGAGGTAAATCCTAACATTCAAAATATTGTTGAAGCCCTTCAACTAATTTCCTTGAAACAAGATCGCCTAGAATCTTCTTTCAATGCCTATGAACAACAACATCAATAAGTGAGGGATGTTGAATCTCTATGTGGGATATGCCAAGGGTATGATCATGTTTCCCTCCAATGTCAATATCTCTACAACACTCCTATGCATCTTGATGTTGGTCAACAAGTGGATGACCTTAACTCAATCCATCGTATCCCGGGCCATGCTTACTATAATCCTAACCAAGCCAGAAATCATCCTGGATTTCAATATGGAAATCCTTCAGGAGCAAAAAACTCTTCTCAATTTCCCCCTCCACAAAGACCCCACAACCCCAATCCAACTACCGTCCACCACCAGGATTCCCATACAATAACAATCAAAGAATTTTGGGAACCAAGAGGATTATAGGGGTAATATCCAAAATTGTGGACCTTACCAAGGACAATAATATCAAAATCTTCATCAACCACCACCTCAAAAAAATATCCCCACTCCTTCAACTGATGATAGGATTTCTACCTTAGAGCAAATCATAATAGCACATCAGAAGTCAACTGATTCTCAATTTGCCCGTCTCTTTACCCAACAAAATCCCCATGCAGGTACCTTTGTTGGACAACCTGAGATCAACCCAAAACATCCTAAACAACTTCAGGTTGTCTCCACCCGTTCGGGAAAGACTCATACTCTACCCCCAGAGAAACCCACATTTGTACCTTTAAACTTTGAGGTCAATGATATTGTGGTCATAAAAAATCCTCCTTCACCCACTCCCTCCATTCCCCCTCCTTCCATGCCTGCTCCTGTGGTCCCACCTATCAAAATTGATGATCCAGAAGTTACTAGGCCCACCTAAAGCAAACTAGGCTTGATACCCATTTTGTGAAATTTAGGGAAGCCATACAAAAGTTGCATGTGGATATTCCCTTTCTTGATGCCTTAGCTAATATGCCTACCTGGTCCAAGTACATAAAATCCTTATTGACCAAGAAGTACCACACTGACAAGCATGAGACAGTCATGCTTGCTACAACCACCTCTGATATCATCCACAGTAAGATGCTTGTGAAGAAGAAAGATCTTGGTTCCTTTGGGATTGGGTGCTACCTAGGTAATAATGCTTGTAGGAAGGCCTTGCATATTTAGGTGCTAGTATTTCTACCACACCATATAGTCTTTGTAGGAGGTTAGGCTTTTTTGAAATGCTCCCTACTTCCATGACCATCCAACTGACTGACTCCTCCATGACAAAACCCATGGGTATCATTGAAGACATAACTATTAGGGTTGGGAAAGTTTCTTATGTCCCATGTGACTTTTTCATTGAGGACATAAAGGAAGACTTAAGGTACCCCATCATGTTTGGCCGTCCCTTTTTGGTTAACACTCATGCCTTGATTGATGTTGAGGCCAAAACCATCTTCTTGATCTTAGGGAAAGAAACCCTAAAGTTTAGGGTATTCAAAAGCATGCGCAGACCAAGCCTCCAAGAAGAGGTCTACCTCCTTGATTGCATTGAGAAGATGCAACAATTGAGACAAGAATGGGAACTAGTTGAGGATCCCCTCTAAAATGCCCTTGTGATCTATTGATTGTGGATTTGAAGATGAGAAATTGAAGGAATATAGACATCATCTCGACACCTTTGAGGGGATCTATGATAAAGAGTTTAAGGATATCAAATGGTCTCTATTGTGGATGCAAAACTCGAACCCCCTAAGGAACCTGACATGAAACCCCTCCCTGAAGGTCTTAAGTATGTCTTCATTGATGAGAAAGAACTTTATCCTGTTATCATTAATTGCGATCTTTCCCATGAATAGGAAACAAAGCTCATGACTAAGCTTAGGAAGAGGAAACTGCCTTAGGATACAAAATGGATGATTTGACAGGGATCGATCAAGCCATTTGCATACATAAAATTCCTATGGTTGAAGAAAACAAAAATTCTAGAGACCCTCAAAGGAATTTGAATCTAAACATGAAAGAGGTTGTGTGTCTAGATCTTATCAAGCTTTTGATTTTAGGAATCATCTACCCCATCTCTGACTCCCCCTGGATTAGTCTGGTTCAGGTCGTCCCCAAGAAAGGGGGTACCACTATCGTGAAAAATGACAATGATGAGCTTATTCCCACCCACATTGTCACAGGGTGGAGGATGTGTATTGACTATAGAAAACTGAATAAGGCCACTAGGAAAGATCATTTCCCCCTTCCATTTCTAGATCAAGTACTAGAGTGCCTCACCCATCAATAATATTTTTGTTATCTTGATGGCTATTCAGGTATTTATCATATCCCTATTCATACAAATGTCCAGGAGAAAATGACCTTTATTTTCCTTCTTGGCACTTATGAATTCAGGAGAATGTCGTTCAGATTGTGCGATGCTCCAACCACTTTTCAGCAGTGCATGTCCGCTATCTTTGCTGGATTGACCGAGACCTATGGAGGTGTTTATGGATGATTTCTCTATCTATGGTGACCGTTTTGACTCTTGCCTCCATCATCTATCTCTTGTTTTATAAAAATGTGAAGAAGCACATTTGATCCTCAATTGGGAGAAATGTCACTTTATGGTGACTGAAGGGATTGTCTTAGGACATAGTGTGAGTAACTAAGGAATTGAAGTTGACAGAGCCGAGATTGAAGTTATCTCCAAACGTCCACCCCCTTCTTTGTCAAGGACGTCCGTGCATTCCTTGGGCACATGGGTTTTTATCGTTGTTTCATCCATGAATTTTCTAAGATCACCAAACCCTTGACCAGTCTCCGCCAAAAAGACACCCCTTTTGTGTTTGACAAAGCTTGCACGCCCAGTTTTCTTTATTTAAAAGATGCTCTCACTACTACTCCCATCATTAGATCTCCTGATTGGTCCTTTCCTTTTGAGTTAATGTGTGATGCAAGTGATTACACTATGGATGCTATTCTTAAACAACGTGTGGATAAAAAGCACCATGTAATTTACTATGCATCCAATTTTTTTTGATAATGCTCAGTAGAATTACACCACTACTGAAAAGGAAATGCTAGCCTTAGTATATGACTTTGATAAATTCTGCTCATATTTGGTGGGATCCAAAGTCATTGTTTACACAGACCATGCAGCTATTAGATACTTGATGACTAAAAAGGATTCCACACCCCACCTTATTCGTTGGATCCTTATACTTCAAGAATTTGATTTTGAAATTCTAGACAATAAGGGCTGCAAGAATGTTGTTTCCGACCATCTTAGCGGCCTTGATTTTATTGATGATGATGGAATTCCCAATAACGACTCTCTCCCTGATGATAAATTGTTGAGATTTGCTCCGATGGCCTTTACCGTAGGTGTGTTACTGAGGAAGACACTCATGGCATTCTCTAGCAATGCCATTCTGGCCCCAATGGAGGGCACAGGAGCCCCCAGAAAACTGGTAGGAAAGTCTTACAATATGGGTTTTTTAGGCCCACTATTTTCAAAGATTCCTACCATTTTGTCCTTGCTTGTGATGAATGTCAAAGGACCGGAAACATATCTAAGAGAGACCAAATGCCCATGACTTCTTGGCAAGAGATTGAAATCTTTGACATGTGGGGAGTAGATTATATGGGTATATTTCCTTCTTATTTGGGGGACAAATATATCTTGGTGGTTGTTGACTACATTTCCAAATGGGTTGAAGCCAACCCCACCAAAACATGAGATTCCAAACTTATGAAGAAACTTTCCAAAGACTATCTTTCCAAGATTTGGGGTTCCTTGTACTGTGGTTTTTGATGGAGGCTCCCATTTTTTAGAGAAAAGTTTTGAGTCTTTGTTGAAACAATATGGAGTCCATCATAAGGTTGCCACCCCTTAACACCCTCAAAGTAGTGGTAAAGTTGATGTGTCTAATAGGCAAATCAAGTCCATCCTAGAGAAAATAGTAAATTGCACTAGGACCGATTGGGCTTTGAGACTCAATGATGCATTGTGGGCATATAGAACTGCCTATAAAACCCCCATAGGTACTACTTCTTTGAAATTGATTAATGTAAAATCATGCCATCTGCCCATAAAATAAGAACATAAGGCCGATTGGGCCATCAAAACTCTTAATTTTGATTTATCTGCCGCAGGTGAAAACTACTTTAAGCAAATGCAAGAGTAAGACGAGCTCAGGATGACGACCTATGAAAATGCTAGAATTTACAAAGACAAAACTAAATTATGGCATGATGGCCACATTAGGAGAAAAGATATTAGGGAGGGTGACCAAGTTTTAATGTACAATTCTAGGTTGAGATGTTTTCCTAGAAAACTCAAATCTAGATGGTATGAGCCCTACCTTGTTAAGTGCTCCTGCCTTCATGTCACTTTTCTTATTTGGTATAAGGTTTTAGGGGAGTTTAAAGTAAATGCCCATCACTATTGAGGACTTTCTATCTTTTGAGACACTTAAATGGTACATCACCATTGAGGACTTTCTATCTTTTGAGGCACATGAACTCTCCTTACTCGAAGACCTTGACCTGGACAAACATCCACCCCCTTCTAAGCTCGAAATGACTCCTTGATCCAGCTATGTCAGGCATTTGACATAAAACTAGACTCTTCTTGGGAGGCAACCCAATCATTTAAATTTTTGCAATTTTCTTTTATATTTGTCTTAGATAACACTTGTGTTTCAATTTGAGAAGGCTATTTCATTCCACAAAAAAGGGGAACACCACCTATCATTTTGTTTTGAAAAAGGAAAGGCTCCCCACTAAACCAAAAGACTGTATGGTAAAAGGGAGACTATCTCGGACTTTAAGGCAGTCACTCCTCAATCAACGACTATTCAAAAATTCAAAATTTGAATTTTTTGCCTTTACAACACCAACTGGCTGTCTGATACAACCGAGATGCCCGTCTCGCCAATAAAGAGGTGCACTCATGGCACATTAAAAAACCTCAGCCACTTCAAGTTTTGAATATTTTTCCTCTACCCTAGAAGCTCCAGTTGACCGTCTGGCCTACACGAAATGGCCGTCTCGGGTCACCAACTTTCCTATAAAATAAACAAGTCGGGGTTGCTAATCCACAACCACTACGAGCATTCTCTCTTCCTCCTCCCTGAGTTCTAGCAGCAGTGATGCCACCTCCAGCTGACCGTCTTGCACCGAGATGCCTGACGACCTCCTCATGTTCCCACATATTCTTTCCACACGAGCCCTAGACTTCTTCAGCATCATAACCTCCATCTCTAACCAGCCACCTCATAGATCAAAATAGCTATCTCCTTCCATATCCCAGTGTCGCCAACCATCCATTTTGGACCAATCGTTGCCTCATCGCTGAAACGCCCCACCCCAGCCACGATGCTACTACCTATCCTTACCCTGCCAAATGGATGCCTCGAGCCCAACCGATCGGTAACACTCAATACACACTCACCTCGTAGCCTAGACTGAGACAATCATCTCGCTATGAGATAACCATCTCACGGGACCTGAGCACCCATAGATGAGTTCCCAACAACCCCTTCTACAACTCATAGCTTTCCTGAGGGGAAACACCAGACGACCATTCCACCTTCATTAGACGACCGTCTTGTCAACCACCGAATGACCACTTCAAACATCACACGACCACCTATTTATAATAGAAATTTCCTTCTTCAATAGCTCCTAATCCAGATGACCATCTAGTTCTGCCCAGACATCCATCTCGTCCCCTCCAGATAAGCGTCCTAGCCTTCTAGATGCCTGTCTTGCCACCTACACCCTACCAAAATGTTCACCGCTTCTACAAGAATAAGGACAAAGACTGCTCCTCTTCCTCCTGTGAGCCATCTCTCCATTCCACTGTGAGATAGAGCATTCACATTGAGGAGCATACGGGAGAGTCTTCGCATGATATCCCTAAGGAGATGGCCCAGGACATCAATGAAGTAGATGAACTCCTTTAGTAGGCAAGAGCGAGTTACTTCTGACCTGACACTGATTTAGTCAATCCGTACCGACCTCGCATAGCCCCAATCCCAGGGAAATATGATCAATTCATCAACGACCACCATTTAGAAAGATTCACAAAAACCTCTGTGATTGGAATCAACCTTCTATGCTGGGCTTGCAGCCTCACTCTAAACACGCTTGGGAAAAATAGGCGGGTGAAAAATCCTATAAAAAACCCACATCCTCTCCTTCCCTTACCGGTTCACTTTAGTGTATAGTAACCTCACTTTGGAGCTTATCACCACCTATCATTGTCACCATGACTTGTATGGAAATTCCAACTGCAAGGACCAAGTATTTGGTGAAAGTTTTGAGATATCCACTCGCCATCTCACATCTACCATTCTTGATGAGGGCAAGTTTGACTAACTCTTTCGTTATATGACTCGTCGTCATGATGTCTACTCTGACAACTACAATGCGGAAAAGTTTTGGGCTGACATCACTGGACTTCCTCCCTTACTACCCAATAGCCTCAAAGCATCTAGCATCAACAACCCAATGGTTCTCTATCTACATTGAATATTAGCTCACACCTTCTTGGTAGGGAAGGTACTTAAGGCACAATGAATATTTTTGACCTTAATACCTTGTGGTGTCCTTTGCATACAGAGCCATATAATTGGGGTAGTTATATGATTGATCACCTGAACTATCAGGCCACCCACACCACTTCTCCTCTTATAGCATTGGCCACATAGTCACATATATTGTACTTTTCCTAGGCTACACTCATATCTCATTCCTCCACTAACACTAAAGAATCACTTGAACAACCTTGCATACTTGAAGGGGTGCAAGTTCCTTTGTTCGGGTGCCAATGGAGTCTAGTACTTTCTCTTTTAAAGACTCCCAAGTCATCCCCAAGCTTCCACACCACATAAGGTTTGCATCCGCCAACCTAGTTTTTGATCTTATAGATCTGTTGGTGCATATTGTGCGAGTTCTTTTGGATCATCTCGACACATACAACATCTGCAAGTCATGGTCCATAGGAGCTGTGTATCCTTGGAGGCACATGATGATGAGACTCGACCACTACCTCCTCCTTCTCGGTACCACACTAGGAGATGCAGGGCCATAGAGAAAGGCCCCGAGGGGCCTTATGGCTTCTATGAGATCAGAGATTAGTTGGAGGAGATTCAACGTGAGCATCAGTGCCAAGGTCACTGACTAATTCACATGTACCTAATGCAGTGCTCCCATGAGTCCTAGAATGTGCACCAGGGCCACTATGATGCCAAATGACCTCTGTATGAGGATTATAGGGCTCATCATGCATACCCTGACCCCAACTCCCCTTATATGGGAAACTACCTCCAAAACCTTCCATAATCTTCAAACTTTCCACCGCTAGAGTGATTTTCTTCCCTCCATCTCCGATTTAGGTTTTAAGGGTTCAACAACTTCTGGAGAAGGCAGGAAGCAAGAGCGATGCGATAGCGAGTGAATGGATGAGAAAAAGTCTTAGTATGGGTTGGAGGTGGGTGGTACGATTCTACTCCACCCCTATCTTTTCCTTTATCTACTTTATTTTTTCCTTTTATTATTTTTCATGTATTTGCTTTAGTTTATGGCCTCTATCTAGTCGGGCATCCCTTTCTATTTTACTTAGTTGTAAAAAGGCCATTATCTAGTTGGCCCGTTGAGTAGACATCTATCATTGTACCTCAAATTGAATTTAGTAGAACCTTTTGCAAAATCCATTATGAATTGTCATGTTTGAAACTAACTTGTCACCTAGGACCCCAAAATAACATCACTCCTTGGAATAGTTGGCAAGTCATAAGGAATCAATCAAAACCAAGCATAACTTTTCCCTATATTTAAACAAATAGATTATCTTGTTATAAAACTTGTATGATGAGATTTATATGAATACTCTAACTAGAGAAATGATACTCTCTGAAAAAAAAATATCAAAAGAAAAAAAAATGTTGAAGTTGTAAGCACAAGAACATCTCTTCCTTCCCTCTATTTTTTCTAAAAAACAAAGAGAAGCAAAGAATCACCACCGAACACAAATCAAGTCTGGGGTGGCATGCTTCCCAATATAAAAATTACATACCCCACAATGGGGCGTACCATCAAAAGATGCCAAAAGTGCACATGAAGCAAATTGTGACCAATGTAGCCACAACTCCACAAATTCATATCCCGAGTCGAATAGAGGAGGGATCAATATTTTTCATCACTTCCTTCTTTGTTTTCACACCCCCACCTTCATCCTTTTCTTGTGAAACAACTTACAAAAAACAAAAATAAAAATGGAGAGTGTCAAAGTGAAAGTAAGATGAAGCCTATTTTTCTACAAATTCTCATTTTAGAAGTAAGATGTGATAATTGTTTTGCTAGGGGAATATAGAAATTAATGCTACATGGTTCTAGGATATTGGGTCACTTGGGCCAAAATTTGGAGGTAAGGATTATAATGATGTTACAAAGGTGATGATGACATGTTGCGAGTATAAAGTGGACTTTATTTGTAATTTACTTTTCTTGGGACGAGCAAAGATTCAATTACTCATTGTGGGGTTCCCTCTCTGTAGGGTTTAATCCCTGTAGTGGACTTCTCATAACCTCCCATTCCTGGGATCAGTTTGTTATGTCTTTCCTTTCCCAACTAGGCCTCACAATGGCCATCCTAACCCGACTTGGCCTCACAATGGCCATCCTATTCTGGCTTGATCTTACTAGTAATAATCCTATCCCTACTTGATCATTCATCATCATAATGGCATTTCATTAATCCCACATGTATCGATTAAATCCACCAGAGATAGTTGAGCAACTTATAGTTATATAATGTGATACTCATAGATTCTTTAAAGATTTCAAGAATTAAATAAAGAACCAACAATATATTTGCAATCAATGTGGGAAACCTCAGAAAACCACAAAAGTCATTTAAGTCAAGTAGTCATAGGCATGAACACATACCTTTCTCAAGTGTAACTCAAAGTCCAAGCAATAAGCGCAGTTTGAGCCCAAGCAAGAAATTACCTTAAAATTAGTGCATGATACCCTATCAGTGCATAACACCCAAGTATTACAATTTTATTCAAAATCTACCATTAAGACTACCCTAGGTTCCAAGTTAGGGTTTTGGGGTCAAATTAGGGTTTCATTAGGGTTTTGGCTTCCCAAACCCTAATTAACATATTTAATGCCCTTTTAACTTAAAAACCCTAAACTTGATGTGTTAAGAATTATTAATCTCAAATTAATCCAAAGATGTATCTTTTATCCAAAAAGACCTAACTTTATTCAGTAAAGTCATTTAGGCATATTTTGAGCATTATAACCAATAAATTAGGGTTTTCATGCTTTTAACACACTAAAGTTAGTAACTTTAGGTACTTTTTGGAATTAGAAGCATATCTAGGCCTTGAAACCTATTTTAATGGAATCCTTACATTTTTTCATCAACTTTCATACATAAATATTATTATTGGGCCTTCCTATGAATCTCTATGATTCTAACTAATGCAATTCATTTAAGCCAATGAGTACTCACCACCTAGGCAATGAGCCCAAGTCTTGGCCTTTCCAACTCGACTGGGCCAAAGCAATGAGCTCATGCCAACATTTTTCTCACATGGACACACACTAGTCAGGGCAAGAAAAGGACGTAATTGTCCTTATTTATAAAGAAGAGAACCCAGTGGTAGGGGAGTCTTTTCACCCCAAGCTGTCTTAAACCTCAACTTAGTCATGAGAAATCCCCAATGATCAATGCATGAGTTGACTCAGAGCCTTGGGATCTCTCAGTGACCAAAAAGGGACCACAATGTTCGTCGTGCTTCACCAAACTCAAAGGTAGCGACCAATTGCTCAGAAATGCTTTGAGTCAGAAGGATGGTGAAGGGGGTTGTTGAGTTGCACAATAACATATTTAGGGGAATGGTGTAGGGTTTTGAAGAGAAATTGAAGGAGGGGATAGATATTTTGGGCATGACATGGTTTGTAGAGGTGTTTGCAGGTTCATATAGGGGTTCTATCCCTCCTTTTATAGCCTTGGTTTCAAGGGTTGGGCGTTGCTAGTTCTATGAATTAGGCAAACCATACATAACCTTACATCGGTGATGAATCCTAGGATTGATCGGTTTAGTATCATTTTCTAATCTCAATGTGATGATTTCTAGGATCTCACATGGTTTGAGGAGAGAGGTAGGTGTGAAAGAAGGGACCACTTGTACTATGCTTGGTTTCCTTTTCCTTTGTGATGAAGATGATGGCACAATCATTGTTGGATCAGGGATAATGACTGATAAGCCACATTGGATGTTTAAAAGATCTGGGTGTAATTCTAATATGAAAAGGATATGTGACATTTAATGTATTTTTCCATTAATCCATTCACTTTTGAATTTCTAGAAAAATCCATATCTCTCTCTCTTCTTTTCTCATTTTCATCCCAAATTTCAAGCAAGGTCTTTAGTAATTTTATCTAGACGAGGAAGAGATTTAAGGGAAAAAATACTTAACTTAAAGGTGTTTCTCTCAGTCTCCAAGTCTTCATTTTATTCCATGTATTTTAGGCATCAAATGAATTCTTTTCTCTTTCCTACTTTCCCATATTTCTTATTTTGATTACCTTTCTTGTTTAAAAAAAAGGGGAAATAAACCAATCCATTTCTTACCTCCATCACCACTTTTCTTAAAAATTCCACACAGTTTCTTATGCAAATTATTAATTATTAATTATTTTTGCAATTATTGAATTTCTATCTTCCTTTTTACATTATATTCATTATTGGACTATTGCAATCTGTAAAAACCATGAAATCCATAGCAAAAGGAAATTCATGAACTAAATCCATATTTTACAAAGCACACTAAGTTTCTAATATGTCCTTATTATTCAAGTATTTTGATTTTCATGTGAAAAACTATGTTATAACATCCTTCCCCTCTAATAGTAATTTTATCCTCAAAATTCAACTAATCTACAAACTACTCAGGATGAGACTTTTCCATTTCAATATTTAGCTCCCATGTGGCTTCATCCTCATCATAGTGTTTCCAAAGAACCTCTACCATCTCTATGTTTTTATTCTCGATCTCTTTCACCTTGGTATCCAATGTCCTCACATGTGACTTAGGATATGTCAACCTCCCTTGGAGTTCAATCGGCTCAATGTTCAACACATGTCTAGGATCCTTCACATAGCACTTTAGATTGGATACATGGAACACATCATGCATCATACTATACTGTGGTGGTGAAGATAAATAATAAGCAACCTCACGAATCAGTTCTAAAATCTCAAACGGACCCACATCTCATGGACTCAACTTTCCTCTATTCTTAGATATAACCCAGAGGGGTCAGATTTTTAGAAACATATGATCACCTATAGTGAAGTGCAAGTCCATACACTTTGCATCAACATACAACTTCTATCAATCTTGGGCTCTCTTCAACCTCTGCTTGATCAATGCGACTTTGTCATCATACAACTGTAGTTCCTCTAACCTTAGCAAGGTCCTCTCACCAATATCATCCCAATGAAGCAGTGACTAATACAAACTCCCACATCAAGCTTCGTATGGAGGCATCTTGATACTGGCTTGGTAACTGTTATTATAGGAAAAATCAGCTAAGGGTAGTTACTACTCCCATGATCCACCCAATCGAGCACACATGCTCTCAACATATCTTCTAACGTCTAAATCATTCTTTCTGACTCTCCATCAGTCTGTGGGTGATAAACTATGCTAAAGTTTAACCTCATATTGAGTTTTTCTTGAACTTGTTTCCACAACTTTGAAGTGAACTTATTGTCATGATCAAATATTATTTTGAACTTAGAACACCATGCAACCGAACTATATCTCTTATGTAAAGCTAAACTAAGTTTGACACCTTGGTAGTGACTTTCAGGGAAAGGAAGTGTGCTAACTTGGTTAGGTGCTCCAACACAACCCATATTTCATTATGACCTATCTTTTTCTTGGGAAGACCCACCACAAAATCTGTGGTGATCTGGTCCCATTTCCACTCAAGAATCTCAATTGATTGCAGTAACCCACCAGGTCATTGGTGCTCAGTCTTCACCATCTCACATGTGAGACAACTGGCCACATACAAAGACATGTATCTCTTCATTCCTAACCACCAAAAGTATCACTGTTGGTCCTTGAACATCTAAGTGGTAGCGATGTGTGCATTGTACTTTGGTCCATGAGCCTCTTGCAAGGTACGACCCTTCAAGAATGAATCCTCAGGAACCCAAATTTGACTTTTATATAGGATTTTACCACCACACCCACTGAGAGGTGTGTTTGTGGCTTTTGAATCAAACCCTTCATCTTTTCTAACTCTAGGATGGCTAATAGGGCTGCTACAAGATCAGAAAACATGCTAGGCTTGATCTAAATATTGTCAAGAAAAATTCCATCTGCCAAAAACTATGGATCCCATCAAGAAAAGTCTTCTAGTTTCTTCTAGTGGTTAACCAAACTAACTGCACAATTGAGAAATTTTCTATTGAGGGCATTGGAAGCCACATTGTCCTTTCCAAGATGGTAAGCTATGGTGAAGTCAAAATCTTTCAGGTTTTCCATCCAACATCTTTGTCGCAAGTTCAGGCCCTTCTAGGTCAACAAATACTTTAGGCTCTTATGGCCAGTGGGGATGTCAAAGGTATCCCCATATAGGTAGTATTGCCAAATCATCAAGGCATATACAATAGCTACAAGTTTAACATCATGGGTCAGATAACTCAACTCATTGGGCTTGAGCTTTTTGGAAGTAAAGGCGACCACATACTTGTTTTGTTCTAGTACGCACCCTAATCCCATCTTTGATGCGCTAGTGAAGATGAGAAAGCCTTCATTAACCGAAGGTATGGTCAAGATAGGGGCAGAGGTAATATTTTCCTTCAACTCCTCAAATCATACTTCACACAATATGGACCAAACAAACTTCTCATACATCCAAGTGAGCTTGATTAATGGCAAAGCGGTCTTTGAGAAATCCTGGATGAATCATCAATAATACTCAGCCAATCCCATGAAGATGCAAATCTCAAATGCATTCTTTGGGGTTGGCCATTCTCAAACAACCACTACCTTAGCAAGGTCCACCAAAATGGTTCCTCTAGATATAATGTGCCTGATGAAGATAACTCTGTCTATCCAAAACTCACACTTATAGAATTTCCCATAAAAGTTATTCTTTCTTAGGATATCAAGGACCTTATATAGGTGTTCATGTTGTTGTTATAGGTCATCAAAATAGACCAAGATGTCATCTATGAACACTATGACAAAGGCATCAAGGAAAGGATGGAACACACTATTCATGAGGTTCATGAACACACTTGGAGCATTCGAAAACCCAAAAGGCATAACCAAAAAGTCATAGTGACCATAGCAGGTTTGAACAGTGGTTTTTGAGATATCATCACTCTTAACTCGCAATTGGTGGTAACTAGACCTCAAATCAATCTTTGAGAAGACTCGAGCCATTTTGAGTTGGTCAAATAGGTCATCTATGAGGGGTAGATGATACTAGTTCTTAATAGTAGCCCAATTTATCATTGTATAGTCTATGAACATGCACCAGTGATCCATCATTTTTCTTGATAAAGATGACTGGTGCCCCCACATGGAATTCATAGGTCGAATGAAGCCCTTTTCTAGTAGTTCCTACAATTGGTTTTTCAACTAAAGCAACTCAGTGAGAGCCATCTTGTAAGGTACCATGGAAATCATGTTTTTCTTGGGATCTATATCTTTTGAATAGTCCACTTCTATCTTTGGAGGCATTGTACAAAACACATCAACATATCCCTGAGTACCTCTATTTTCTCTAAGGGCTACACCTTCAGCTCTAGCTCGTTAACTACAACTAGGAACACTAGACATCCTTTGGATACCTTCTGTTCCATGTTCAAATATGACATATGCAAGTTAGTGGTAGCATCCTCCTACCTCTCATGGTAAAGGTTGTATGAGTTGGTATCTCTTTTCTTATATTCTTTTCCCTACAGTATATTTTTGCATTATAGTTATAAAGTGAATCCATTCCTATAATGACATCAAAATCATTCATATCAAGCAAGATAAAATCATTAGGGTGTTCATTGTTTATATATTTAAGAGGTATGATCCCTGTCTTTAAGAGAGACAAAGAGATATGACCACTAGGAATAATGACTTATAAGACATATCCTAAGTCCTTGAAGTCTAAACAAAGCATTCTTGCCAGATTTCTCAAAATGAAAGTATTAATAGAGCCATAATCAAACAAAGCTTTAACATTGTGGCCCATTATATCAAGCATGACTACATCATTTTTATAATAGTCAACTATGCACTCTATGGAAAAGGATAGAAAATGGAATTCTAGGGATGGTTACCTTCTATAATCTGGTTGGCATTAGCTTGAGCTGCCTCATTATCAATGGAGAAGACTCGAGCCTGTCTCCTCTCTTTTGTAGGTGGTTCTACTTCCTGGGGTGTTGCAACCACTGGTTGGGCTGCCACTGGGTCCATACCTTGGGTTTCAAGAAGAGGACAAATGGCTATGAGATGTCCCTCCTACTGACAGTGAAAACACACCCGCTTTTCAAAGCGACACTTGCCAAGGTGATTCCTCCCACAGGTGTGACAGATGTGATTGTGGTCCTCATGATGGGGCTTTCCCTTCCCTCCATTCCTTCCCTTACAATTGTTATGACGTTGTCCTCTTCATCGTCATTCCTTGGGGAAAAAGTGCCTTCAGTGAGCCCTAAATATCCATTGGGCAGATTCTAAGTAGGCATGATTGTCTTTTCCATGTCTTAGGTGAAGTTGAGGGCCTCAATAATGTTTATGGGTTTACTCGCCATCACATGAGGCTTTATTAGAAGGTGTAGGTGCTCCACAAAATTTTCCACTCAATACTCTTCAATCATCATATATCCAAAGCATTCTAGGAGGCAAGACTTCTGAGCGAAATCTGCTACTGACATGTTGTCTTGGTAAAGGAACATGAATTTCTTTTCCTTCTATTTCTTAGTGGAGGTGGGTATGAATCTTAAAGATAAGATAATGTTGACTTGAGAGTTATAAATTGTCCATATTTTTATAATGACTTAACCATTCCATTCATGTGTATCTAATATGTTTGTTTAAGATTGATTTTAGGCTTTAGGTACATGAAAAGGATCAAATTACACAAGCCCTAGATTGTCCGAGTTCCAAGTCAAAAGCAATGCAAGTGTGTAATACGGGAGATCACTCTAAATCACCTTAGATTAATTTTGTAGTCACTTATATTGATGATATGACTTGTAACTAAGATGAGAAAAAATTAGGGACACTTAATTCCAACATTTGGTCACTCAAAAATCATTTTGTAAAATTTGTCATCGCAACTCTATCGATCGAGCTTGAATCTTGACCGATCCAATGATGGATTTTCTAAAATGATCAATCATTCGAGTTGTACACTGACAGAACTTGACTAACCAACTCACTGACCAAAGCTGATTTTGAGCCATCGGTCGAGTTTCTCAGAACAAACTCAACCGATAGTTTGAAAATTATCTTTGTCGATTAGTGGATCGGTCAAATTATCTTTATTGAAACTCGACCGAATGTACTATACGGAAACTCAAAAATAGTGATTCCAACAATTGGAGATGTGTTAGAAATAAAAATAGATCCGTTACAAGCTGTAAAATGACTATTTTTCATTCTTAATTGATCCCACACTCAAAGGAACCTCCCCATCTATGAATAGGACCCTTGGAGTTCATTCCAAGTTTGCTCATTCATTCTATCCTTGATCCTTGCTATAGTTGAGTGTGATACAACCCTTTGAGCCCCTTTCTCTCTCTCATTTACAAATAATTTCATGATTATAAGTGAGTTAGGCATGTTGTAAGAGAGCTACCTCCATGTTATCTTATAAAGCTCTCATTCCTTCCATCATCCCAATCCCCTTTCTCAAAGAGCAAAGGTTGAAGCGAGCTTCTCTGAGTGAAGGTGAAGCTGTTCTTCTTCTTCAAGGTTAAAGAAGATGTGAATATCTTCTCCAGGTGAAGGAGAAGGGCAAGGAGAAGATTCAAGAAGAGTGGGTAGTTCCTTCAAGGCCAAAGACTTGATGCAAGTGTGGGTAAGTCCTTGTTAGACGCTAAAGACATCTTGACCAAGTGGGTAATTCCTTGTGTCGGGTGAAAGACTCTTATCTTGAATAGGTAAGTCCTTGGATGTATGGTGGCCTCCTTGTATCTCTTATGATGGAATATAAGTATACATGGGTTGCAAAGTCCTATAGGTTGACCTCTCTAGGTAGTGAATTGACTTTATCCTAGTTTGGAGATTGGAACCACTTTAACCAACTTGTTCAAGTGCATGTTTCAATCTCTCTCATCATTTCTATGATTTCTTAGATAGGAATTTAAATTGTTCTTAAACATTTGATTTAAATTGACATAATTTGAAGGTCTAACTATTCTTGTGAGAATTTTTGAATCTCTATTCACCCCTCCTCTAGATACCTTAGAACCAACAAGTGGTATCAGATCAAAGGATCTTCTCCAAAAATCTCCAACGAGATGAGAAGATGGATGAGAACCTACTTGGTTCACTCAACCTAGAGGGATGCTTCTCCATGCGCCCCTCGGTCTTCGACAACACCAACTAACTCTATTGGAAGAGGTGTATGCAGTTCTACATTCAAGGGATGAACTTTGATGTGGAAGGTGTTGATTTCACCATACAAGGAGGCTACCAAAGCTGTGTCAACATGGGATGAAGCTACCCTAAAGAATGCCCAACTCAATGCCAAAGCTATTAGCATTCTCTAATGCATCCCTTACTCCAACCGAGTTCAACCACATCTCCTCATGGGATACAAACTATGAGATATGGTATCAATTGTGCATCACCTATGAAGGAACAAAGAAAGTGGAGGATAAGATCTACATGTTGAACAATCTCATAGAGTAACTTTAATATGGAAAAGAAAGGAGTTTTTGAGATGTATTCTAGGCTTAACATCATCATCAATAGCCTAACTGCTTTGGGACACACTTTGGATAGAGGAGAAATCAACTCAAAGATCTTGAGGTCTCTACCAAAGAGATGGGAGTCAAAGGTGACCTCCATTGAAGAAGTGAGGAGTCTTGGTGACATTCCAACTGAAGAGCTTATTGGGAATCTACAAGCTCATGAGCCAAGATTTGACAAGCAAGAAGAAGAAGCCAAGCAAGAAGAGAAGGAAGCAAGGAAGATCGAAGATAGTGCTTTCAAAGCTCAAGTGGAGGCTATTATCCTTCAACAAAAACTTGATTGCTAGACCTCTCCCTCCTCCTCTAGTGAAGATGATGGCCCTAGTGAGCATGAAGCCAACTTCACCAAGGGAAATCACTTCAAGGGAAAGAAATCCTTCTCTTCTACTCCAAGATGCTACAAATGTGGTCAAAAGGGACACTACAAGAGTGAATGTCTAAAATCTAGAAAGTCACACCACCAGAGCATCTCCAAGAAGGAGGAAGAGTACAAGAAAGAGAGCAAGTACAAAAGGAAGGAAAAGAAGGAGAGGAGACACAAGAATGCAGCTCATGCAACTTGGGAAGCATCATCCTCTAGTATCTCAAGCTCTGATGAAGATGGAGAGTGCCACCTTGCACTCATGTCCTATACAAGTGAAGATATTGGTGAGGTAAGTGAGGTAAGATTGCATGAGCTAACTAAAGAAACTCTTGTTAATATGCTTGTTTCTACCTGTTCTTATTTTTCTAAATGTAAATCTAAAAGAAAGAGGTTAGGAAAAATTATTGATGATTTGTATGCTAAACTTCAGATTCTTGAGCAAAATGAGAAAATTCATCTTGAGAGCATTGATAACTTGCAAGGCCAATTTCTTGATCTTGAGTTCCAATACAATGAAGTTGAGTTTGAGAATGGTGTATATTTTAAGAGCATTGAATATCTTAAGGAAGATAACCAAAAGTGCCTAAATGAGCTTGAAATACTTAAAACTAAAAATGCTGAATTGAAGCTTATTGTTGATGCTCATAGAGATGAAAGGGACGTTTATCTTAAAGAAATTAAATTGTTTAAATCTGAAAATGCTAGGTTGCTTGGTCAAGTTAATGATTTATGTTCTAGACCTATATTGTCTAGTAATGATGTTGCTTCTATCTCTCTTGAAAAATATTCTTATTTGACTAAAGCCCTCTATTTAGAGGCCAAATTTGTTCATGCTAGAGATGATCTTGTTAGTTTGTCTTCTACTGTAATATCTCTCACCAATGACAATCATAGACACAAAGCCTCTCCACCAAAATTCCTCAAAGGGAAAAACTCCCTAACTGAAATCCTTGACCGTTCTACCAAACAAAGTGGTACTAGTTGTTTGGGATTTGTAGGGGGAGAACCTAAGGGTAAGAACAAAGCCAAAGGTAAGAAAATGAGTAAGGAAATCTCCTTTTTCATTGGAGTCTTTTGGAACAAAGAACCTTATGATTTGTTCTCATTGCAAAAGTGATGATAATTATTCCACTTATTGTACTTAAATGCCTAAGGGGACCAACCCAAAGATGAAATGGGTCCCTAAGCTAACTCTCGATCCCAAAGTTTGATTTGGGAACCGACACTCTCCTTTCTTACAGGAAAAAGGTAGATGGATTGTTGATAGTGGCTGCACTAAACACATGACAAATGATATAAGCCGTTTTAACAAATTCACTAAGAAGAAAGGAGGTTTTGGTTACTTTTGGGAACAACAAGAAAGGTAAGGTAAAAGGTGAGGGTGATGTAGGTGAATCCATATGTATCAAGAATGTTCTCTTTGTGGATGGCCTACATCACAATTTAATAAGCATAAGTCAATTATATGATAATGGTTGCCTTGTGCTACTTACTTCCTTTGAATGCTTGATTCTATATTCCCTCACCTATCATGTCATATATAAGAAAACTAGAAGTGGTAATCTTTATGTAATTGTGCTTAACTCTATTAATCCTATTGTTGGTAGATGCCTAGTAATCAATTAGAATGTTATTTCTCTTTGACATTATCGACTTGGTCAAGGGACTTCCCAAATTGGATTTTGAAAAGGACGAGGAATGTCAACCTCGTAGCCAAAGAAAGAAAACCAAGTCCTCCTTCAAATCCAAAGGAGCCCTTAGTACCAAGAGAGATCTTGAACTTATCCATATTGATCTATTTGGACCAATGAGAACTCAATTGCTTCGTGGTTCCAAGTATTGTCTTGTTATTTTTGATGATTTCTCTTGATATACTTGGACCTTATTTCTCATTTCCAAGAGTGATACACTTGATGCTATCTCTAGTTTTTATAAATGAGTTGAGAATGAAGCTTCTTGTCAGATTGTTTCTATCCGTAATGATCATGGGGGAGAGTTTGAAAATGATCTTTTTGAACATTTTTGTAAAGAATCTAGCTATGCACATAACTTCTCTTCACCTCGAACACCTCAACAAAATGGGGTTGTAGAGAGGAAGAATAGATTACTACAAGAAATGGCTAGGACCATGCTTTTAGAGTATGACACTCCAAAGAAGTTTTGGGCCGAAGTTGTTAGTACCTCATGTTTTGTGCAAAATTGGGTTTTCAGGCATCCTTCTTTGAAGAAAACCCCTATGAGCTATGGTGTGGTAGGTAGCCTTCTATCGAGTACTTTCATGTTTTCCTATGTCCTTGTTTTGTTTTGAACATGAAAGATTCTCTTGAAAAGTTTGATCCGAAATCGTACAAGGCTTTCTTCCTTGGCTACAACACTACTAGCAAGGCTTATAGGGTATTTAACGTTGGTCTTGCTAAAGTAGAAGAATATATTAATGTTAATTTTATTGAGACTAACCCCTCTATTCCCAAAGATATTGTTCCAAATGATGATTTTGCAGGTGAGGTGATTCCTATTTTTTAAAAGAACTCAACATCACCTAAAAGGAAAAAGAAGTGGTCACTCAAGAAGAAGAGAAAGATGAAGAGAAGAAGGATCCAACTCCCCACTTTACAAAGAATCCTCCAAAAGAGCTGATTTTGGGTGACCCATTTAAAAGAGTGAAGATGCGGGTTTCCTTCAACAAGAACAAGACAACAAACTTCATCTCACAACTCGAGCCAAAGAACGTCAAAGAAGCTCTTCAAGACGATGAATGGATCCTAGCCATGCAAGAAGAATTGGAAAAATTCGAGAAGAACAAAGTGTGGACCCTAGTGCCAAGACCATGTGATAGAAAGATCATTGGTACCAAGAGGGTCTACCGCAACAAACTAGATGAAAGCGGCAAGGTGGTAAGGAACAAAGCAAGGTTAGTGGCTCAAGGCTACAATTGCAGGAAGGTATAGATTTTGATGGAACATATGCACCTGTAGCTAGACTTGAGTCCATTCATATGTTGCTTGCTTTTTCTAGTTATAAGAACTTTCTTATTTATCAAATGGATGTTAAAAAGGCATTTTTTAATGGTACAATTGAGGAGGAAGTGTATGTTGCACAACCCCCAGGCTTTGAACATGATAGTTTACCTAACCATGTTTATTTGTTGTAGAAATATCTCTATGAACTCAAACAAGCACCTCGAGCTTGGTATGAGAAATTAAAGAACTTTTTCTAGATCATGGGCAAAGTAGATTCTACCTTATTTCTTAAATACACTTCTAACAATGTTCTTATTATACAAATTTATGTTGAAGATATCATTTTTGGTAGAACTAATCTTGATTTTTACAAGGAGTTTAGTGATCAACCAAGGCAAGTACACAAGTGAGACACTAAACTGCTCTGGGATGGAGAACACTAAGACGATGGACACACCCATGTCAAACACTGCCAAACTCGACAATGATGAAGAAGGGGAGAAAGTGAATGAGAAGCTCTATAGTGGTATGATTGGAAGTTTAGTTTACTTAACTGCCTCTAGACCTCATATAATGTTTAGTGTTGGCTTGTGTGCTCATTTTCAATCAAATACCAAGTAATCACATATTATAGCTATTAAGAGGTTTTTAAGGTCCTTATCCAAAACCTAAAAATTTGGACTATGGTTTCCCAAGTCAAGGGACTTTACTCTTATAGCTTGTAGTGATGCAGATTACACATGATGCTTGATATATAGAAAGTGCACAAGTGGCACTTGCTTTCTCCTAGTACCACACTTGGTGTCTTGGTTCTCCCAAGAAATAGAGCACAGTGGCATTATAAACTACTGAGGCTAAATACATTACAACCAGGAGATGTTGTGTTACGGTCATATGGATGAAGAAATTGCTCCAAGATTGTAACATTCATTTTTACACTTCTCCTATTTATTGTGATAATACTAGTGTAATAAATTTATTTTACAATCCTATATTGCATAGTAGAGCCAAGCATATAGAGGTTCGTCATCATTTTCTTTGTGATCACATTGCCAAAAAGGATATCTATATCACGCATTTGGACACCGAAAATCAGTTGGCAAATATTTTTACTAAACCTCTAGATGGAAAGTAATTTAATCTTATTAGATCTAAACTACATATAACTGCTTCGGATGAATCTAATATGCCTTCTAGCTAGTTTTTATCTATCCTATATGCTTTGTTTGTGTCTTGATCACCCTTGCTTGCTAAAGTGCTAAACTTTTCATGTTCATATGCCTTATTTTTCGCTTGTTTTGGGTATTTTTCGCAAACACTTGTTTTAACACAAAATAATACCCATTGATGAATGATATGTGCCTAAGTATGTTTAATATGAAAAATGGATTAGAAAAATACATTTTAGCTCTCAAATGGCTAGAAATTAAAATTTCTAAATTTGGGACAGACTCTCTGTCGGCCAAGTTACAAAATTGACCGATGGGTGGCCGAGAGCTTTTTAGAAAAGCTGATTGTTCAAGTTTCCCAGTCTCCTAACTCGACTGATGGTCGGGCGGAAGCAAACTTTCTTGACCCTCTCATCTAGAGAAAAATCGACTGATTCACCCTCCAACTCCCTCAAGCTCTCAACCCTAGCCCCGACCATCCTATTCCTAGCTCTAGTTTGACCTTCCTTGACCTTCATAGACCTCTTGCTCATCAACCCTAGATGTTTAATAAGTTCTTGGTGGTGTTTCCTACATTTTTGACCTCTCAATCCTCTTATCTCACCTCCATGTATTCAAATTGGAGAAAGAGAGCCACCCCCTTCGGAGAACCATTATCCTCCTCCAACTCACACATTATACCCTTTGATGATACCTTCTTTGTCTCCAATGATGCTCTAAATATGTATAAGGAGCTTCTTCCTAGGAACCCGTTTCCTTTTGTGCCCTTTTTGAGCTACACCAACGTAGAAAAAAGGTTATTGATCAAGTTTCCGAGTTTTTGTAAGACCACCTTCTATCCGCCCTGAGTGTTGAATGCCTGTGCTATCACAATTCCATCACCAACACCAAAGCCATTCATGAATTCTATGCAAATTTGCAATGGAATTACAACACTCTTGTACCCTCACTAAATGATCAAGTCGTTCTTACTTCCATGATAGCTTGAAAGAAATTTCAAGTCTCCGAGGATACCTTGAATATATTTTTCTCTAAAACTGAGGTGAGTGACTCATGGAGGAAGGAATACCTTGAGTATTTTGACCTCCTAGACCCTGAGACCTTCTACAAGCAATATGATATCACTCTCCCTGACATACACAAATTCTTGAAGAAGCCTCAGTTTCCCTATAGGAAGAAGTATACCCTTCCCTCCTTTTCCTTAAACATGAAGAATTGCATACTTGCCCTGGTAGTCAATTGCAATATTCATCTAAAGAAAAAACAAACTAAAATTACATAGAATACCACGGTGATTATGTTTTTTTATCTTGAAGAACATTAGAGTCAAGTGGGGTAGATATGTCCTCCATCACATGACCTGCTTCAACTCTGGTAAGAACACTCATGGAACCCACCAAACCTACCTAGTCCTGATTTGTGGTCTATTTCAATCTGCCACTGGCAAATATCTTTTTCATGACCTTCACTACAAACCTCACAAAGGAGTTTGCATCAGTGAGACCACACTTCAGAAGAGTGTCCCTACCCCCTCTTGTACCACATCTAGAGCCTCCACCTCCACCCAAGCACCTCCACCACCTCAGCCATCCCAACACGCCCGTGCCTCTTTTCATGTATCAAATGAAACCCTCATGGGTTACATGATGCATCAACAGGCGTACAACCTTTAGGTTCAGGAGCACATGCATCATGATATCTATGCTATCATGTCTACCATGCACCTATCATGTGACCATCCTTACCCTACCTACCAACCCTACCAAGGAGGTGATTATGCATCCTATGCATACATTCACTTTTACCCAGCCCCTCCACCTACTGCTTCTGCTGCTACACCCTCTGTTGCTGATGGATCTACCCCTGGGGTGCTACCTCTCCCTTATGGTACTATAGCTACCTTTCTTGAAGGACTTGACACTTATGCTCCCACTTTTCCTCAAGCCCAAGAGTTGCATGACCTTGGTATGTCTTGGGCTAAGAAGAATTCCATATGGCCTGAACATGGTTTCAATCATTCTGCCGATGAGGAGATGACAAACCAGGTTGATGAGGAAGCTACTGCTGATGAGGAGGCATATGGAGATGATGGAGAGGATGGTTCTGATGGATCAAATGATGGCTTTGTTGGTGTCTCTGGTGATGAAGGTGACATTGCTGCCTCTACCATGCCTTTAGATGGTGATGATGACTATGAGCCTGAAGTCTCTGATGATGATGCTGATGCAGATGATGATGACCCTATGGGCTTAGATAGCCTAGACATTTAGATGTTTTAGTTTTTAGTCTTTAGATGTTGATCATATATATATTTCTAGACTATTTTGTACTAAAAACATATGGGCGCATTATCTGAGATGTATTATTTTATCATCATGTTGTTTTCATCATTTTGGCTCATAGTTTTTTTGAGGACATGCTTTCAGTGTTGTAATCTTAATCATATGTACACTTACTCTTTGGTTGACTATATATCATGAGTTGGTGCTATGTTATCCATTTTTTTATTATGACTTAGATTGCTTGTCTCTCTCTCTCATCTTTGTTTGATGTGTGCTATGCGGTTGCATGTTTTTATCTTGTGGATGTATGTTTTGGCTGTGCTTGGAGAAGACCTATTTTTTTTCTCTTCTACCCCCTTTCCTTTTTGATAATGTCAAAAGGGGAAGAGAATTTGAATGTTTTGAAGCTCAACCATATTTATTTTATTGTCTACGTGATCCTTTTCTTGTTCAATATATGCTTTACCATGTGACTTGCTAAAGGACTCTATAGTATATATATGTTTATTGCTTTGTGTAGAAAGACTAACTATGCAGGTAAGAGTGAGCATAGATTGAGGGGGAGTAATTCACATTGTTAAAACCATGAATCCCCTTGAAATTCTCAAGGCTAAGTATATTTTTACATATCCTTATCAACATGATTGAGGAATGGTTTGTCATTGTCAAAAAGGGGGAGAATGTTGACTTGAGAGTTATACATTTTCCATGTTTTGATAATGACTTAACCATTACATTCATGTGTATCTAATATGTTTGTTTAATATTGATTTTAGGATTTAGGTACATGAAAAGGATCAAATTACACAATCCCTAGCTTGTCCAAGTTCAAGTCAAAAGCAATGCAAGCGTGTAATTTAGGAAATCACTCTAAATCACTTTAGATTAATTTTGTAATCACTTGTATTGATGATATGACTTGTAACTAAGATGAGAAAAAAACCAGGGATACTAAATTCGAATGTTTGGTCACTCAAAAATCATTTTGGAAAATTTGTCACAACAACTCTGTCGATTGAGTTTGAATCTTGACCGATCCAGTGATGGATTTTCTAAAATGATCAATTGGTCAAGTTGTACACTCACAAAACCCGATCAACTGAATCACTAAACAAAACTGATTTTAACTCATTAGTCGAGTTTCCCAAAAACAAACTCGACCGATAGTTTGAAAATTAGCTTTGCTGGTTAGTGGATCGGTTGAGTTATCTTTATTGGAACTCGACCAAATGTACTGTATGAAAAACATAGAAAAAGTGATTCCAATTGATGGAGATTTGTTATAAACAAAAATAGATATGTTGCAAGTTGTAAAATGACTATTTCTCATTCTTAAGTGATCCCACACCCAAAGGAACACCCCCAACTATAAATAGGACCCCTTGGAGTTCATTCCAGGTTTGCTCATTCATTCTTTCCTTGGTCCTTGCTATAGTTGAGTGTGATACCACCCTTTGAGCCCTTTCTCACTCTCATTTACAAAGCATTTTGTGATTATAAGTGAGTTAGGCATGTTTAAGAGAGCTACCTCGATGTTATCTTGTATAACTCTCATTCCTTCCATCTTCCCAATCCCCTTTCTCAAAGAGTAAAGGTTGAAGTGAGCTTCTCCGAGTGAAGGTGAAGCTATTGTTCTTCTTCAAGGTTGAAGAAGAGGTGAAGATCTTTTCCAGGTAAAGGAGAAGGGCAAGGCAAAGATTTAAGAAGAGTGGGTAATTCATTCAAGGCCAAAGACTTGATGCATGTGTGGGTAAGTCCTTATGGAAGGCTAAAGACATCTTAATCAAGTGGGTAAATCCTTGTGTAGGTGAAAGACTCTTTTCTTGAATAGGTAAGTCCTTGGATGTATGGTGGTCTCCTTGTATATCTTATGATGGAATATATGCATAAATGGGTTGCAAAGTCCTAGAGGTTGACCTCTCTAGGTAGTGGATTGACTTTCTCCTAGTTTGGAGATTGGAACCATTCTAACCACCTTGTTCAAGTACATGTTTCAATCTCTCTCATCATTGCTATGCTTACTTAGATAGGACTTCAAATTGTTCATAAGCATTTCATTTAAATTGATATAATTTGAAGGTCTAACTATTCTTGTGAGAATTTTTAAAGCTATATTCACCCCCCTATTGAGCCATTAGATCCAACAAGTGGTATCAGAGAAAAGGATACTCTCCAAAAATCTCCCACTATATTAGAAGATGGGTGAGAACCTACTTGGTTCACTCAACCTAGAGGGAGGCTTCTCCGTGCGCCCCCCGGTCTTTGATGACACCAACTTCCTCTATTGGAAAAGGTGTATGCAGTTCTACATTCAAGAGATGAACTTTGATATGTAGAGGGTGATGATTACACCATACAAGGAGGCTACTAGAGCTATGTCCAAATGGGATGAAGGTGGACGAGTAGAGGTTCACCATTCTCATCTCTGGAAAGAACTTTAAGTGCAAGGGCACTGATTGCTTTGGTGAGCTTCTTTTGTTGCTCTAGTTAGAGTGCATCAGGGGTGTGAACAACTACTTTCCCACTACTAGTCCAGAGTCAGCAACATGGCTAGGGTCATCCTTTTGCTTGGTCTCATCTTTTGACATAGGTTCACCTTTAGGGTCATCTTCTGGGTTCGGGATGTCAAAGGGAAAGAGCTTAGGCTTGGAGTCTCCCATAGTGGAGGCCTCCTCTAGCCTCTTCTGCTTCCTAGAGGATTTTTCCTTCCATAGACTTCCTCTTCATCTCTGAGGACCTCTTCCTTCAGCGGGAGGGCATTCCCTCTTGGTGGTCTTGGGGTGTCTCATCTGGAATGGCCATGGTCTTGATGCAGGCCATGTTATTTCACATAAATAACTTTCCCAATCTCAAATTCATATTTAGGTCATCTAAAGTATCATAAAATTGATGTCCGTGAAATCTTATTTACATGAATTTTATTATTTGATGGAGGATGCCCTAATCCCTTATATCCATAACCCTAAAACTCGAAAGGGTAGAGGGAGTAGTTATAGGTCCCTAGGGTTTTGGTAAGTGAAGCAAGGGGGTAGAGAAGGGATGAAATTAGTTGAGAAGAAATTGTAGAGGTATTTTATTTCAAGTAAAATCGTCTGACTTTGGCCAGGTAGGATGCACCAGTTCAGGAGTCCTCATAAGCCAAGTAGTGGTGTGGAGGAAAAGTTTTCCAATCCCCAAAGTGCAATCCCTTCTTGACACTATTGTCTTTAGAAAATACTCTAATAATTCCCTTGGTCTCTACATAACTCTTAAAATTTAATATTTGTCAAAGGTTAAATGGTAAACCACACTCTGATACCAAATGTAATGACCCCCTTTACCTGCTATCCCCAACAAGGTGGACCTAGAGAGAAATGGTCATTATCATATTATTGGATCAAAGTTTAGAAATTAACCAAAAATAATTATAAATTTCAATGCATGAAAAAGAGTTTGATACACTATGAAATATAAAATCTAAACAAAGGATTTACATAATATGGGAATCTATTGTTTGCAAAATGAATTAAAAACTATCTAACTAAATCTCCTCAGTATCTATATGTATCTTTTCTTTTTTAGCCTTCTTCTCAAGATGTCCATTTTGTAGAATAACATAAGTTAACCTAAAATACCTTGAAAAAAAACATGGTCACTATAAAACATTATATTGGTATCTGGTAGAGGTAAAATATTTGCATGTAGGTATAACAACATATTCAACCATAGAAACAATTATGTTTACAAAATTGAACATATATTTTCTTTCTAACCTCTCTATTCAATCTCTATGCTACACTCCCTCTCTAGAGTACTCATTGTGGGGTTTCCTCTCTTTAGGGTTTAGCCACTATAGTGGAATTCTCATAACCTCACGTTCTTGAGCTTGGTTTATTATGGACTTCCTTTCTCAGCTAGGCCTCACAATGGCATCCTATACCAGATTAACTTCATAATGACCATCCTATCCCGTCTTGGTCTTACTAGTGATCATCCTATCCGGACTTGATCACTCATCATCATAATGACATTTCATACATCCCACATGTAATAATTAAATCTACTAGAGATAGTTGAGGAAGTTATGCTTATATAATGTCATACTCATAGAGGCTTTAAAGATTTCATGAATTAAATAAACAACCAAAAGTCTATTCGTAGTCAATGCGGGAAACTTTGGAAAACCACATAAGTCATTTACATCAAGTAGTCATAGGTGTAACCACACACCTTTGTTAGATGTAACACAAAGTCCAAGAAATAAGTGAAGTTTGAGATCAAGCAAGCAATCACCCTAAAATTAGTGCATAAAACCCAAGTATTACTATTCTATTCAAAATCTACCAATATTATTGACTTAGGTTCCAAGTTCGGATTTTCAGGTCAAATTAGGGTTTCATTAGTGTTTTGGCTTCCCAAACCCTAATTAACATATTTAATGCCCTTTTAACTTACAAAATCTAAACTTGATGTTTATAAGCATTATTAAAATCAAATTAAGTCAAAAATGTCTCTTTTATCCAAAAAGACCCGACTTTATCCATTAAAGTCATTTAGGCATATTTTGAGCATTATTACTAAGAAATTAGGGTTTCCATGATTTTATCACATTAAAATTAATAATTTTAGGTAGCTTTAGAATTAAAAGTACATCTAGGCATTGGAACCTATTTTAGTGGAATCCTTGCATTTTTCTGATCAACTTTCATATATAAAATATCATTATTATACCTTCATATGAATTTCTATGATTTTAACAAATTTAATTGATTCTAGCCAATGAGAACTCAAACCTAGGTAATGAGCCCGAGTCATGGCCTTGCCAACTCGGCTGGGCCAAACCAATGAGCTCACGCCAACTCGGCTTGACCCGCTCATGTGGACACATGCTAGTCAGGGTGAGAAAAGGAGAAAATGACGTAATTGCCCTTACTTGTAAAGAAGAGAACCCGTGGACATGGGAGTCTTTTCACCCCAAGTCATCTTCAAACTCAGCTTGGTCACAAGAAATCCCTGTGGTCAATAAGTGAGTTGACTATGAGCCTTAGGCTCTCTCAGCAGCCAATAAAGGCACCACCACGTCCGTCATGATTCACTGGACTCAAAGGTGGTGACCAATTGCTCAGAGATGGTCTAAGTTAGGAGGACAATGAAAGGGCTTCCTTGGTTGAACATCGACAAGTCGAGGGGAGTGTTGGAAGGGTTGGAAGAGAAATTGAAGGTGGGGATAGATCCTTTGGGTGCAATAGGGTATCATAGAGGCATTTGTGGTTTTTCATAGGGACTCTAGACCTCCTTTTATAGCCTTGGTTTTAAGGGTTGGGTATCACTAGTTCTGTGAACTAGGAAAACCCTAAATATCCTTCCATAGGTGACTATTCCTAGGATTAATTGATTCGGTATCATTTCCTAATCTCAATGTGATGATTTCTAGGATCTCACATGATATGAGGAGAGAGGTAGGTGTGAAAGAAGGAATCACCTATACTGTGCCTATTTCCTTTTCTTCCGTGATGAAGATGATGACACAGTCATCTCAGATCGGGGTTCAATGAATGTCAAACTGTGAGATGTTTAAAAGAATCTGGGTGTAATTCCAATATGAAAAGGATATGTGACATTTAATGTATTTTCCGTCCATTCACTTTATGATTTCTAGAAAAATCCATATCTCTCTCTCCTTTTATGTTTTTAATCCCAAATTTTAAAGGAAGGCCTTAAATACTTTTATCTAGATGTGGGTGAAATTTAAGACCAAATTACTTAATTAAAGGTCTTTCTGTTATTATCCAATTCTCCCTTTTTTCCATGTATTTTAAGGCATCACATAATTTCTTTTTCTTTCCTACTTTTCCATATTTCTATTTTCATTACATTTTTTATTGAAAACAAAGTGGAAATGGAGCCAATCCATTTCTTACCTCCATCACCACTTTTTTAGAAAATTTCACATAATTCCTTATGTAGATTTCTAATTACTCATTATTTTTTGCTATTCACTCAATATTGGATTTTCTTTCTTCAGTATTCATTATTGGATTATTGTAATTAGTAAAAACCATGAAATACATAGCAGGGAAATTTGCAAACTAAATCTCTACTTTTAAAACAAAGAACACCATGTTTCTAATATGTCCTTATTATCCAATTATTTTCTTTACATGTGAAAAACCATGTTATAACAGAAGACCAACAATAGCATGCCAAGAGTGTTTCTCTCTATAATAAGAATGGATATTACATTGAGGAGAACCCAGATCCATTTGTTCCCCAGCCCCAACATGTCTATGTGCCACAGATTCCTCAGATTCCTTTTCATAACAACTTGTATAGAAGATCGAGGGGAATAATTAAGAACACTTATGAATCCTACACATGTGAGCGTTCCAGCCAATGTAGTGACTTTGAGGAGAAGCAAAGAATTCCACCCACACTAGTTTTTCAAGGGGATGCACCTACATATTTGAACACAACCATGTCTACTCCCCCATTTCTAGAGTCCCATGCACCCATATAATTTCAATGTTCTACTTTGTAGTGGAATAGTCACATTTAAGAAGAAGGAACCTACACCTAAGAAGGAGCTACCATAGGAAAATTGAACCATGCCATATTCTATTGTAGAGCACGATGGTAATTCAAGCATAGGGGGGAGCCCCCCAAGGAGGTATATGTACATCCTCCTCATCATATCTCCACTCTACCACTTCCAGTCTAGATAGATATATGTCATGCTCTTTTTTCTGGGCAACATGAAGCCAGGAAACAAAGTTAAGCCGTCAAGAAATTTCTAAAGATATTCTAAAAACTCCACATCAACGTCCCATTTCTGGAGGCCATAAAGAAGATTCCAACATATGGTATGGTTTTGAAGAAAATCATCAACATAAAGAGGCATATCAAAGATTTAGATCATGTTGTTTTTTATGAGCTCGTTAGTGCATTAATTGAAAGGCGTATAGGAAAAGAAGAAGGATCCAAGATGATTCAACTCCCACGTCTGATTGGAATCATCCAAATTCTATGAGGAACTTTGTGATTCTAAGGAAAGAACCAGTTTGGTTCCACTTTCCACGTTCAAGGAACTTGGATTGAAGATTCGACCAAGACTTGCATGATAATTTAATTGGTAGATGAGTCCATTGCTAAGCCAATGGGGGATATGTGAAGATGTTTAGGTGAAAGTTGATTTCTACATTTTACATAACATTCAATCAACCATAAATGATCATGCTCAACACCATGACTCATTTACCTAGAGCAAGATAGATCCTAACTTATTTTCTATAATCTTGAGATAATCCTAAACGTTCCTAAATTTAACATGATTTGTATTAATTATCACCTCAATTAACATTCTAAACCCTAATTCCATCACCCTATCACTTTAGATGAAACTAGAATTCTCATTTAGACTATACATAAATCTATTTTGAGATATAAATCTGAGCATAGAATGTATATTCAAAATCACATATCATATAACATCCATATACTAATATACACATATAAAGCTAAAATCATTTTATGCACGAATATATGTATACATCATGTATTGAGAGTAAGCCTCAAACATAATCATATATACTAATCCTATTGACTTAGTTATTAGATCTGAGATAAATACAATTAAAATCATATACCAGGCCAAATAGGCATGCATATCACATTTTGTCTCAAATAATCATCAATTCATGTATAGTAACATACATATACAAGAATTTCCAAAAAAACATTAGAAATAGTAAGAACACTTTACATTAAGGTTTGGGTAAAAGTTTCACTTTTTTTCATAGTCAAATAATGGGAGAAATGCCCAAAATACCCTTATGGGTTTACATAAAAAACTTAGGTAAAGTGTCAAATCAGAATGATCATGCTTTAGCATCATGTTGAACATATCTAAGTACACCTACTGTAAAATATTCATGAATTTGTGAAGTTTTCTATTTTTAATGTAGAAAACATTGAATTACCATATCTTTTAGTAATCAAATTATAATAATGATAAAAAAATCCAAAAAACTATTCAAGTATATTTTTATAGATACTTGACATTGTATCTTTCTATAGACACCTTGTTTAGTAAAATCTGATTTACCAATCCCAAGATATGGTTTTTTTGAAGATACCTCAGTTGGATCAACTCCTACTGTTACTTTGAGATGCAACGAATTAGGTCAGTGGATCTTCCCGTCTCCAAGAGACACATGACTCAAGCCATAACCCATGCACCTCTCATGTGTTATGGTGCAAACCACATTGACGCACACATATGGTGTGATCTTGCTCCCCCATTTCATGCCTAGAACAAGGTGTCATTGCAAGGAGCTTCTCTGACGAGTATTTGTATGGCCTACCCTTCTTCACACATTGTGGAATTACCCCCAAAAGCTTCACAACCTTTACTTTTTACTTGGCAACCTTGTCACCAACCTCTAGGGGGTCTAGGGTGAAAGCCCCAAGTCGAAGCTCCCTTGCTATGTCGACGCTTGTTTCCGTTTCCCCTTCTTTGGCACTCATTCTCTCATTGTTTCTCTCTTACTCGTTTCTTGTAAAAAAAAATAACCTCAAGTTCTGACCACCACATGATTCAAAGATGTGGGCTTTTATAGCCTTCCATCTTGATTTGGTTGGGGGAACTCCTTCCCCCATTTCTTCCTGGATACAAGTTCCCCAATCCACGATGCTTGGGAGTCTTGTTTGTGTTATTTTCTTTGTTTTTCATTTTCCTTATAACAATACCTTCTTTACCTTCCTTTAGATAATTATTCAGATGTGAAAACATTGTCTAAAAATTATGAAATTATTCATATATACTCCAGCTAAGATCTTGAATCTGACTCAAATTTGTTACTAATAAGTAAAAATAATAATCCAAACTTGTTAATAATGACAAATAATTTCCTTTAGATTATTACTAAATATTTTTGGCAAATTCTCAACAAATTTCCTCAATTCTATTCCATCAATATTGGTAAAACTTCCAAGTTTGAAGCCCATATAACTTATATTTCTCCAGTTATGATCAAAACATGCCTCTTTTAATTATTATCCATATGCAAACTTATTTCCCAATATCATGTTTTTCCTTGTCCTAACAACAAGGACATTCTTCATATTTTTCATCATACAATAATAAGGCTAGAACATCTCAAAATTTCCCATATAAATTACATTTATGCAAAGGTATGAATTTTTTGCTAAAAAGAACATGATTATTCATAACTTTGCATTTAGCGTGTATCTTAGTATGCAATCTTATTTTTCTTTATTTTCCAAGGGTTTGTTCTACATTTTTGGGATGTTATAGCGAAGGTCTACCTTGATGGTATGTAATCTTATTTTCTTTATTTTCCTTTAGGGTTTGAGAAAATCCTAAACAAACTTGACTAAGAAAGATAGAGAAAGAGACAAGCATTTTTAGGATCGTCTTCAAGTGCACGCATATCTAGCATACAATCAAGTTCAAACTAAGAGCTTGCATTACACATGCAAACCCATTAACAATGCACAACTTGAGAAAGTAGTTTCCATTGTACACACAAAACTCTATAAAAGTTTTTCTACAAGAATTAAAATTTCCAAATGAGGAACAAATTGGAAATTAGTCATCAACTTCCTCTCATGTGACATAACCACACTCATAAAACATAGGGTTCCACCAAGCCAATCTCATAGAGCACTAGGCACAAATACCCATCACACTGGCCATCCCATTACCATTATACTCATAGAGCACCAAGTTTAAATGTATTTCACTACATAGCATGCATATCCTTGAAAAATGATTTGAAATTAATCTACAATAAATTTTACACACCATCAGATGGTTAAGGTTATCTGACGCTAACAATATATACTAGTTTGGTAACATATGCAACTTAATCTTATTGGATGACCAATATCAACCCTATCACATTCAAATTTATCACCAAAATCTCTTCCATCTAGTGTATAAACTCATCACCTAACCTATATATATAAGAACTATATTAATTAATCTTTAGGGTTTATGGAAAAAATTCTAACTTTGATTGCATTTTAGCTCATTGTAACCCAAAATTTTACCCTTTTATGAATTATTCTATCCATCTTATCCATCTTGAGTTTCATATTCTTTACATACTATGTATTTGACACAAATCCAAAATAGTACTTGATGTAGTCATGAATTTCCTAATGTAATGTGTAGATTCAAACAATTCATTTCTTTATGAATGACTAGTGGAGTCTAGAGCACATATTTGTTGAATTGTCACATTTTTCATCATGTTAATCATATTTTTATACATTCCAAATATATCAAATATGTTCTCTCAATTTTGACTACTCCAACTGATAGAATTGTCATGCAACCATCCCCTACGAGATTGGTATAGTGCATCTGACATCCTTGAAATAACTATAAGATAATGTAACTTTATCTATATGTATCTACATGGATTGTTTGAATTACTTTTTGATCCTAGAATTTTAATCAAACCCATCTTAAAATTTGATTAATCATTTTCATGACTTTGTGTTTTGAGCCAAAAGTCTATATGTAGTGAAAACTTAATATTATGTGGGTCTATAACATTATAAGTATAACTTGGTGTACAAGGGTAGGCACGAAAATAAATCACTATTTTCAAAGATGCACATTATCTTGAATCTAAACTGACTTATCCTCACATCATTTTGTATTTTTCATTTATCTAGATGTCACCTCATAGATTTATTAAGCTTTCCATAGTAAGGCATAATAAATAAAGATGCATTACACAACATCCATGTATGCCTCATTAACTAGATCATCTTTTAACTAATTGAATACTAATTTATTTAATGAATGAAAGATATAAAGTTGCATGACCCTTGTTCGAGAAAAATATATCATAATTATAAGTTATTTACTAAAAATGTTTGTAGTGATTCCCTTGTCTATGTTGATGACACATTTCTACTAGTGATACTTATGCTAGTATAAACATTCTAAAGCTTTCCCATTGTTTTTAGTCACTTTGTTTTCACCATTGAGTTTCTTCAACTATTTCATGTAATATTTGTCACAAATTAATTATCACCACCCTCATTCATTGACTTCTTCTTATTGGTCATAAAACAATGGAGTTCCCTTTATTATACATAAAAGACCATATTCTCTTATGGGGAACCAATTAATGATCAAAACTTTAAGTAATACCATTTGAAAAAATTACTTATACCATTAAAAAAATTCTTTATTTAGCAAACATTTTCATGGTTTAGTTGACCTATAAATGAACATGTCAATATACATCTTGCATAATTGCACATTATATCATTATACTATGAAATAGAATATCTTCCCCATATATTATTATACCATCTTATGCATGTATTTTATGTGTTCCTTTATGAATCTTGAACATGAAGGATGACCAACTAAGACATGATATGACTTTTAAACTTTCCCAAGCATTATTTCATCAAAGGCCATATCAAACAATTCATAATCTCAAGGTCAGGTATAGATTATTTTCATATATATCTTATATATACCAACAAAAAGTTTTGTTCGGTTATGATGGTTACTTGATGTTGTTAGCATCCAATACCATTATCAGGTGGTCAACCTTCTTTAAAAATATTTAAAATGAATTTTTTCAAATGTGTAAAAATTACTATATTGGCTTTTTTTCTTTTAATTTGTCATCATTATTATCGGTGATCATTTCCTTATCACACTATATTTTCTTTTCTATATAATTTCTGCATGGTTCTAAACTAAATCAATATGATTCCTCTATTACTTCCTTATATTCAATAAGAAATTAAGATATTTATAGCAAATCTCTTGATCTGTTGGACTATCATTGTTTACTTGTTAGTCTTGACAGGAAAACACTATCATGTCCTTAAAAAGATACAATCATGTTTCAGACCATATTTACCTCACTTGTGAGAGATAAAGTAGGGGCTCTAAAATAGGTTATCTAGGAACTAAGAAACAACATAGACTAGAAGAATTAGCTTCTTCATGACATTGACATGGTGATAATCATCAAGAATATTATTACTTATACCCAAAAAAAGTTGTACAAGGTATAGGAGTCTATTTTCTTGACTAATATCCTACCAAGAATGCTTTATATTTGCAATACATTTGATATTATATATTAAGTGCATAATAGCTTTTCTATGGAACCTCAATTTCCAATCCTAGTGTTTGAGTTTATTTATGTCGATCTACATGAAGAAAATCATGGATAGTGTCTCTAGTGAATGAAAATCTCAATTATGTGCCACAGATTAAGAAATGAAGATCTCACAATCTTTGATGTTTACCTAATGAAATGTTTCTAATGACGCTATGTCATCTCCATTAGCATGATGAAATTTCTCCCTAGAATATACTAGTTGTTATAACCTCATTTTTCTAAACCATGTAATGAGATTTGTAAATCTCCTTTTAATTGATAAATGAAATCAATGGTTGAATTATTTGTTTGAATTGAATGATTTTCGTGCATAATAGCCTTGTTTGTGTTTTTAATGGGCTTTATTGGCTATTGAGCCCAATTGAGAGAAAAAAAGAAAAAGAAAAGAAAAAGGAATTCAAGTGAATAAAGGGATAAATAAGAAAATGAATAAATGATAAGTAAAAGGCTAAGGAATATTCCCAAGATGGGATTTTGTGCTGTTGGATCTTGATCCAATGATAGCCTCTCATCGTCTAGTTCCACAGGAACTCAGATTCTAGCTGAGTTACAGAGGGATTCTTTCCCCTCAATTTCCTCAAGATCCCGAGCATGTGCAAGCCAATTTTTGGTTCATTTGAATTTGGGAGAGAGTTCCAAACCTTCTCAACCCTATGTTGGCGAGCTTTCATCGCGTCTAGAAGAAACACCCTTTTCACAAGAAGGTGAGTGCGGCGGCCATTGGAGAAACCTTAAAGGGACCCCTCCTAGCCCTATAAAAGCCCCCCTATCGACTCTCCATCTCACAATGATCCTAACCGGCTACTTCCCGAGACCTAGCTCCCTCTCTATCCATCGATTGACTTCTCTCTGGTGAGAGCACCGCCACAGTGCCACCGCAGGTCTCGCGCTAGGAAAGGAGGAGGGCGAACAGTAGGAGCTGCTCGATCAAGTTCCACCGTGGTCTCACGAGGAGATCCAATGGTCCCAGGCCCGTCTGGCTTACTAACCTTGCGAGTGAAGGCACACGATGTGGAGCGTCAGATCCAAGGGGCGGACCAGTGGAGTAGCTATCAAATGGCCGACATATTTTGGTAAATAGCTCTCTCTGACCGAAATTCCAGAAAAGGGTTTTTCTTGCGAAATTCATAGAAATTGCTAGGGATCTCAGATTAATAAACTTTATATATGAAAGTTGATCAGAAAAATACAAGGAACAAGATAAAAATGGTTTGGTAAGATATTTCTATCTTGTTTTGCAAAAGTATATTAATTTGATAGAAATTAAAAATGTAATTAGAAACCCTAATTGAGTATAAAAGATGAATCTTTGAGGTTTAATAGGTTAATTTGAGAAGTATTAACCTGTTGAATATTAAAGTAGTGTTTCAATCCACTTTACATGAAAAGTTGACTAAATTAGGGTTTTAATCTATGTATGAAGGATAATACATATAGAACCCCTAATTTAGGGTAAAAGAAGAGAAAAGCTTTGTTTACATCGAATTCTGGAAATATCCTACTAAATAATGATCTTAAGTCTGCTAGGAGTATTAAGATGAGAAATTTAAGGTGTTTATGTAGTTTTGTTGAATTAGGGTTCATAATACTAAAAGTGGAGGCAAAACCCTAATTTCAAAGGAAACCCTAAAATTGGAATAGAAATCCTAAGAAGCAAGTTGAGTTTGGATAAATCTTGATAAAAGGAAGTTTGTATATTTATTTCAGGATTTCTGTGCATATTTTCTTGCTTGGTTGGGTTTTCTCTACTTGGTTGTTTCTGTCTCAAAAATCTGCAATCACATGTATGTGGTTGCGCTTATGAATATCCCGAATTAGTTTTCTGAGGATTTCTGAAGTTTTCATCAGTGGCTTGAATTAAATTGTTGGATGAATTTAATTCATGCATACTATAATGTGGATATGACTATCACCTAAGATAAATGCCTTCTAGCTCAGATCCTAGTCCCCTATATAGCTTGATAGATTGACCTAGTACATGGCTACCCATGAGTAGGTCCATTAGGTAATTAGATGACTTAGTACGTGGCTACCTATGGGGTAGGACCATCAAGTCACCCTAAGTCAGGGATTGGGCTACCTTTGGGTAGGGCCATGCGAATCCACAACCCTAAGTAATGGCTACATGTGAGGTAGGACCATGGGGGTAAGGATCTACCATATGAGAGAGGTAGTGTCCCAAGTCCACTATAGGGACAACACATAGATAGGGGTTATGTACGGATTGAGTAGTATTTCTTAAGACGTAACCTTGGTTGTTAAATGATATTTGACTGATTACATTGTTACATTAGTTGCACAAATTTTATATTCCCTCACATACCAGTATAATCTGTTATACTGACTGACGTTTTGTTTGTCAGCGATTTAGGTACAAAATCCCAAAAGGACAAACATTAAATTGGCATATTGTGAATACATGAATTATAGTGCAAGGAGGATAAATTAGAATAGATGCCCTATGTGGATAGAAGTTTAGAAATCCAAGTTTTTCAAAAGGTATGAAATTTTTTATTTTATTACAACTTTTCAGTATATTCTGGTAGAATTTAATAATTATTATTGATTATTTGTCGAACCTTTGATCCAGAAATTGGGATAATGGCTCTGACATCTTGGTCTCCCTTAATTGGGGGTTACCGGGAGGCAGGGTCATTACATTTGGTATCAGAGCCTAGGTTCCTCATTTAATCTTTCATAATTATTATATTTTACAAGTTCTATAGAATCGAGGGAGTTATTAGATGATTATCCAAAAGACAGAGGTGTCTAGAAAAGGATCACATCCAAGGGCTGGCAATAATTTCTTCCACACCGCTAGTCAGAATATGTGGACTCCCAAATCTATGTGACTGCCTGGCCAATGTCTTAGGATCTGACTTGAAATAAGATACCTTTAGGACTCTCTCATCTTGTTCATCCCTTCTCATCACACATTCTATTAAGGATTGTAAGAGTTAGGGTTTTTCTCTCTCTTCCTCACCCTCTTGAAGTATGGGTAAGTATGTTAAGGATTAAGGAATCCTCCATCAAATTAATAAAAGACACATAATAAGATGTCATCAACATAAGTATAATTATCTTAAAAGTATAGACTAAAAGGTCTATTTGTATGCTTATGTAGATGGCTCGAGTGAAGACCGTGGCCATCCCGAATGCCCCCAATTGTGGTGGACCTTCACGTAAGGGAAAAGTATCTTCTGAGAAGAGGAAGAGGAACCATAGTGGTGAATCCTTGAAGAAGAGGAAGAGACCTGAAGAAACGGCTAATGAGGTCCCCAAACCTGAACCGATACCCTTCCACAACCTTGAACAAGAGGAGGAACAGGAGTACGAGGAGCAACATGTGTACGGAGAGGAGGCCAAGATAGATGAGGACCAAGTTGGTGGTCCAGAACCAACTATGGTGGTTCACACCCCTGATGCTTTGTGGATGGAGCAACTGAAGAGGCTGACAGAAGCCATTAGTGCTTTGGCCCTCTGAGACATAGCTAGAGGTGAGAATGGCGAGCCACTTCCTGTTCGTCCTCGACTGGGAGCCACTATATTGGACTTTGTTAAGCTGAACATCGAGAAGTTCTGGGGAGAGGATAAGTCTAAAGTGGTCGACAAGGCAGAGGCTTGGCTTCTTACAGTTGAGAATGGATTCCGCATGCTTGAGGTACATCCAAGCAAGAAGGTCCTCTTCGCTGCTCACCTCTTGGAAGGAGCGGCCAAGATATGGTGGGAGACACACATCATAGGTCGAGATTTGGCTGATGAACCAATGGCGTGGGGTGACTTCAAGACAATCTTCACCGCCAAATTCATCCCTGTCTCATCTAAGAAAGAAAAGGAAAGGGAGTTCACCAACATGACCCAAGGAAACTCATCTATGGCAAACTTCAGGCCCAAGTTTCGAATCCTAGAGAATTTTGGGAATATGATGGATGAGGAAAGAAGGGTGGACCACTTCATAGAGCTTCTTCACCCTTCCATCAAGCCCCATGTGATGGCAAGTAAAACTAAAACCTTCATCGAAGCTTACAACACCGCCCTGGACATGGAGAGGACAGTGATTGTGGCGACCAATAAACAAATTGTTACTAATTAAGCAGAATTAAACATTAGCCATGGATTGCTGAAAATCACAAAAAATTAAAACCATTTACAAAGAGATCCAAACATAAGAAAACTCTTTCATCAAGAACCAATGTATAACATTTACATCCTGGTTCATAAGTATATAACTTGTACCATCTCTTCTTGAGGACTACAAACATCAACTGCCCTATTAACATTATATACAGACAACATAAGAACCTCGAGGCATCAAGACAAAATCTCAGATCGATTCATTAAAAGCACTAACTACTAACTCCAAGGACCTGAGAGTACAGAGACGACACATAGGACTACTATTTATATGACTTGACAGACAATATCTCCACCTGAGATCTCAATGTTGTCCATGCTAATACTGTCCTTTCTCTGCTGTGGGGATTCTATTTCCTTGTCCGTGTCCACCTAAAAATGTTGGATCCCACGGGGGTGAGACAATTGAAAATTGCCCCAATGAGAGATATAACTCTTTGCCAAAACATTATTATTGCAGTTTATTAAAATAAAACTGAGCAGAAGGATTTTATATATATTTAACAGTAGATAAATCACTGTATGAACAGAGTGAAGTAATCTCCTTTCCTAAGGAGAACATTGCATCTACCCATGGTAGAGTCGTAATTCATCCATCTACTTGCAATGAATGTAAAGAGATATAAATAACATCTATCAACTAGAGATGCATAAAAGAAATGTAACATTAGCTAGTAAATTTCCGTATTCAATCCTTAAGCAAACATGCTATACGGCTGATTACATTTTACAATCACACTGATGCCCGGAGAAGATGAGGTATACCGCTCATACTCCAACTGACCATTGCAAAGTCAAAATCGGTACCATACAAGATCAATGGAAGAGTCAGCTTCCATGACCTCCCACATCTCGGTCAGTGCGAGACCACATGCAGGACATCTTGTATCTCTGCTATGTAGCTTTCCAGGATATACTGGCAACTTCTCTATAGAGCTACATCGGCGGCTGCACTCTCTTTACAATCGAGAGATTTCATGGTTACTTCCATCGATCTGGCATTAATATTATTGGGAGATTCATGATACATCCATCCCAATCTTCGGGAGATTCATGATACATCCATCCCGATACAAATAATGAAGGATTGAAAGGTTTAATGTTTACCTTCCATCAATTCCCCCATTAGGACGTAAGGATATGTTTGCCCATCAACCCCCACATATTTAAAAATATGCATTCCGGGTTTTGCCGCGGAGCAACCCGTTTCACCATCAGTAAATACTGACACTGATGGATCTATGGTCAGGGCTCTACATGATATGATTTCACTTGATTAATTAAGTACATTAGCATATTCTTTTAGCATCAGTCAAGTTCTAAAATATGAATTATTATGACAATTTCTACAAAGAAACATGTACTATTATCATCAATTACTTCTCAGTCCCTCAGTTCGTTACTTGAAAGTTCACATCTCTCAACAACATCATTATCATACTTATCAAATCTGGGTATTCATACCCTCAGTTCATCACTAATCACTATTACCAACTATTAGGTAACTATTACCTCTAGGTCCTCAGACCGAGGTATACATTATACTTGTTACACAAGCATCTCACAAGACTTCCGAGGCCATAAAGTGTCTTATCACCTTTCACTAGGAAACAACTTGTTCATATGGCTCACAAGGCCAATCAACATCTATATCAAATAATCATCATAGCTCATATTTGGCTATGCTTATCATATCATGATACCTGTATGGTTGATACATATGATAACAGCCATAAAAATCACTTATCACATCATGTGGTACAATAGTAACACCACCATTCCTTTATCAGGATTAGGGTTTACTATCAAATAGGATTTTCCATTCCATTTCTCAATTTAGGGTTAGGATTTCCCATTTCACATTAGTTAGGGTTTCATGTTCACATTATTAGTCCAGCCCTAATATATTGTTCCACACCTCTAGGAGCATCCATTGACATCTCAAGTATTCACTTAAACTTATTACTTTCATCATATATCATTAATGATTATCAATACAAGGTATGAGATTATTTCTCATCCTTTTCATGGTATGATTATATCATACTCATTAGTTTGGCTTATCCTTTTCTCAAGGTATATAGCCCATGCTTATCAAAATACATCAAACTCATTACATCTTATTGTAACAGTTTACATAACACTCTTCATGTGTTTCTTATCCAAAAATATTGGATTAGAGGTTTATCAAGGTATATCTACCCAGAAATGCTAAATGTAACAACTATCATGTCTTGATGTATCCCTTCTCTCATAACTTCTAACTTTCCTGAGTTTATCAACTTATTTGGTAAATAAGGTATTTCCCTCTTAATACTTTTAACCACTAACCTATCACCTTTATCATGTAGTGCATAGGTCACACATTATAATTGTCCAACTATCTTTAATGATATGGACTTATCTAGTGATAAGGACATTGCTTACTATAAGGTTGCGTATAATCATCCACTTGAAATATTTCACCTTTATACGGTATTTCCTTCTATTTCATCATTAGGGTTTTATTATACCATTACCTAGAAAGTAGGGTTATGGTTTATTGTCATATTGCCCATGATTAGGGCTTATGTATTATAACTTCAATTTAGGGTTCCACATATATTCACCCTTATTAGGGTATCTCATCACAACATTATATTATGGCTTCACATGGCATCATCCTCAGTTAGGATTTCTCATGGAATCACCCTCAATTAGGGTTCCTCATGGAATCACCCTTTGATTAGGTTTTCTCATGGAATCACCCTCAATTAGGGTTTCTCATGAAGCATTTCTTTAATTTAGGGTTTTTCATTATATTTCCCCGAATTGGGATCTCCCATATTATTACCCTAGATTAGGGTTACACCATTACCCTAAATTAGTGTTTCATATGACATTGCCCTAAAATTAGGGTTAGGGCTCAACAACCTTCTTGATTAGGGTTTTATGATCTCTTTATTAAGGATCATATCCTAACTACATAATTATTCTTGTTCAAGGTGTTAGGGCTTGACTTTTACATGATTATTATACATGTATGAGTTCTTCTCTCTTTCATACTCTCTAGAATGTTGACTATGTCAAATCTGGTTAGATTAGGTTAACCAACCCTTCAATTAAGTACATTCAATTAGGATAGACATAGTATATTGAAGTATTGCTTATTTAAGCTTCAAGGATGAACTTACCTAAGGTTACCAATCACTTGGTACCTTAAAGGTACAACCCTAGTGATTATATTTCAGATAAATCAGTAACAATTATAGGGTCAATTGATCCGTCATCACAATAAGTTTTCAATTGCTATGATCACATTGAATCACTAAATGTTTCTTGACCCTTTACTCTCTAAACGGTTTGAAACTGTTTAGGCAAGAAGTGTGTTGAAACCAATTGGACTTGGGTCTCCAAAAAGTTTGAGACCATTTGGACCCAAAGGGTCTTGAGACCGTTTGGTCCAAACCCTCTCAAAACCGAATGGACCAAAAAGGTCTTTCAACACTTAAACAATTCAAGGTTTCAATCAATGAACCGACTATCAATTGAATCCTTGATGCATTAATCAATTGAACTATTGAATCATCCTTCAATTAGACCATCAATTAGGGTTTTGAACCCAATTGAACTAGGATTTATAATCAAGAAACCATCAATTAGGGTTTTGAAATCAAGGAACCTTCAACGATTAACATTGTGGAACTGATTCAATTGAAATCAGTGAATCATCATCAAATTATGATATGACCTGACCTTAAACGGTCTTGAGGTCATTTGGATGACCTCTAAACAGTCTTGAGACCATTTTCCCCATCCCATCATTAAAATTTGTGAAATTCAATTAGGGTTTAGATCATTGGATTGATCATCAAATTAGTTATTGATTGCATTTCAATTTGATATCTATGGATATTAAAATACTCAACCATACTCAACCCTAGACCTCTAAATGGTCTTGGTTGACCTCCAAATGGTCTTGAGACCGTTTGGGTTATTCAACCCAAAGTGTTAAATCAACTAATTGAAATTTCAGCACTTAACCCGATTAGGGTTTGTTACTTGATGAACCTTCAACTGATGAACCCTTTGAAACTAATCAATTGAATTTAATGGGTCATCAACCATCAACATCAGCCTATGAGCTCAAAACGGTCAACCATTGCAAACCGTCAACCACTCCAAACGGTTTGAAACCGTTTGGTTTGTCACGGTTTGTTGAAACCGTTCAATGAAACTGATTGGTTTCCAACTTTTGAAACCGTTTGCCTAGGATATTTTTGAGGTGTGTGCTTAGTATGATGTCATCATCATCAAACTACGATCCTTCATATTTTTCTATAATTTTCATGGTGGTTCTATTGATTTGATCAAGTGAATTTCAAGAAGAACAAATGATCAACAATTGATAAGGAATTGAATACAATAACAATAGTAAGGGTTCAAGTTATAAAAACCACCTCCAATTGAGATTCAAAGCTTCAAACTCACGTCAACAATGGTGGATGCAACTACTTTCACTATCCCAAGGCTCGTCCTCAAGCTTTGAGTGAAAAGGAATGGTTAGAATTGAAGATGGGATCGAGATAAGAAGAAATCATGTATTGATTTTCGATTTCCACCATGGAATCAAGGTGAAAGAGGGCCATAGAGATTACCTATAGGTTGGGAGTCGTCCTCTTGTTGCTCCTAAGCTACCTTGGTCATTTTTCATGCAAGAAGTGAAAGTGTCTTCGAAATTACCCATTCAAGCTATGGATAAATGAGTATATATGAATTTTATTGAAAATTCATTTAAGAGAGAGAAAGTAGGAATTATCTCCTCCATTTTCCTTTCCACTTTCCCCCTTATCTTCCTTGGATATGAGGATATCTTCTTTGCCTCTTATTCCTCTCAATTATCCATCATTTAAAGAAAAGCAAATTAAGCACCTTAAATCATATAATACTAATATCCATAAGTTAATGGATATTTCTTTTTCTTTTCTTAATGTGAGTGGGTTCTCCACTCACGTAGATATTTCCATTGCCTTTGCAAGGCACAAGGACGTCCACACTTGTTTATTTTCAACCAACAAAATTTTGGTTGAAGGGCAATCCAATTAATATAATTATGTTTGCATTAAATTGAATTAGGGTTCCAATTATGCTTAAATCTTGATTATTTTAATATCAAGATTCTCTCTCCTTCAAAGTGATACAAATGAGATGCCCCTCTCATTTTCTTTGCTCTACATGATGCCAAGAAACATTAGGGACTATTGTGAATTGGTAATCTGCATATTGAACCCTAGGTTTTTGGGTAAATTGCATATTATACCAAAACTAGGTTTTAATGCACAAACATTGCTTTATCAGCTCTTTCTTGGTACTCAGGATTTTCCCAAGCCATAACTCTGGATAATCTTCATTCTCATGATGCTTCAACACATGAGTTACATTTAATCATGTAACATTTGCAAGTTAACCCCTCAACTTGGGTAATTTGCACTTTAGTCCAAAATAAGCAAACATTGCTTCAATATTATTCAAACGGGACTAAAATTGAAACATAGGTTTCTCTTGGGCATTAATTAATTGTCACAAGATAAAATTAAGGATCTAATTAACTTGCTTAAGCAAAACTCCCAGGGTTAAGGCATAACCCAGGTCAGGGATGTTACAGTGATGCCAGCTCAAAATCCACCCAAGGGATATTTGGGTTTCACTGAAGGAACCCAAGGCCAGAAGAGCAATCAAAAGAAAGGTCAAGGGCATAACCATGCCAAAGGAAGACATGGAGGTAAAGGGAAACCCAATCAAGAGAACAACTGACCTCAATGTCGCACCTGCGGGAAGTGGCATACGAGTGAATGCCGCTACAAGAAGAAGGTCTGCTACCGTTGTCAACAAGAGGGACATCTCCAAGCTGCTTGCCCTCTGCCAGATCTAAGAGGACCAGGACCAGTAGCAGCCCCACCAGTAGCAGCCCCACCTGTGACAGCCCCACCTATAGCTGTCGCCCCACCTGATGGAGAAAAAGACAAGCTCAAGTGTTTTCTATTGACAATGAGGAGGCTCAAGCAAATGCTAATCGATTGATCGAGGGTAATAACCCTTAGAGTTTTCTTTTATGTTTTAAGATAAGAATGTAATGGTCTAATGTATGGTGAAAACAATGTAGGCATGCTTGAAGTCATGGGACATAATGTAAAAGCTTTATTTGACTCTAGATCTACTAATACTTTCATTTCAAGAAATCTCACAACTATGCTTTGTTTGGATATCAAGGATTTAGGGTACATCTTAGATGTTACAACCCCGAGTGGTCGGATCTTTACATATCTTTTGAAAAATCTGGTGGTACCTGTGAAATATCGAGATCATGAGTTTCCTACAGACTTTATCCTTCTTGATATGAATGACTTTGATGTGATCATTGGCATGGACTGGCTTTATACTTATAGGGCCAATATTGACTATAGGGAGAAGAAAGTGGTCATTAAGAAACCAAGTCACCCACCTTTCATCATTAGGGGTAGGAAAGATGCCACCACCATCCTATATGTGTCAGCCTTGAAGGCAGAGCGAATGATGAGTAAAGGGTGTCAAGCTTTCCTAGCAGTAGTTACCGAGCCAGAACCTAGGGTGCAACCCTTAGAAGAAATAGAGGTAGTCAGGAGCTATGCTAATGTTTTCCCAGATGATCTACCCAGGATTCCTCCTGAGAGAGAGGTAGATTTTTTCATAGAGCTAGCTCCAGGGTTAAGCCCTATTTCCTAAGCACCTTATAGGATGGCCCTTGTTGAGTTACTCGAGTTGAAGAAACAATTGTAGGAATTGCTAGACAAGGGTTTTATCTGCCCTAGAACATCACCATGGGGAGCACCGATTCTTTTTGTAAAGAAAAAGGATGGATCACTCCGAATGTGCATAGACTACCAGATGATCAATCAGGCTACCATTAAAAACAAATACCCTTTACCCCAGATAGATGACTTGTTTGACCAGTTAAAGTCTGCTCGAGTCTTTTCCAAGATTGACTTGAGATTAGGTTACCACCAGTTGAGAATCAAGAATAAGGACATCTCGAAAACCACATTTAGGACACGATATGGCCACTATGAGTTTGTGGTTATGCCTTTTGGGTTGTCCAATGCACCCAGTGTTTTCATGAACCTCATGAATAGTGTGTTTCAACCCTTCCTTGACTTGTTTGTCATAATGTTCATAGATGACATCTTGGTCTATTCTGATGACTTAGATCAACACCGAGACCACCTAAGTAGAGTCCTTGATATCTTGAGAAAGCAGAAGTTCAACGGGAAATTCTCCAAATGTGAGTTTTGGATAGACCCTAGTCATGTTCCTCGGACACATCATCTTAGGAGGAACGATCGCCATAGATCCAGCTAAAGTGTTGGCAGTTCGAGACTGGCCTGCATTGAAGAATCCCTCAGAAATTCACAGTTTCTTGGGGTTGACCGGATACTATTGGTGCTTCATCAAGGATTTCTCAAAGACTGCCTTGCCTTTGACCATGTTGACTCGGAAGGATATGAAGTTTGTATGGTCTGATACATGTGAGGCTCGTTTCCAGGAGCTGAAGGAGAAGCTGACCACTGCCCCAGTTTTGACTCTACCATTAGGCAATGAGGGTTTCATGATTTTTACCGATGCATCAAAGATGGGACTTGGATGTGTGTTGGAACAGAATCGACATGTGGTTGCATATGCCTCCCGACAACTCAATCCCAACGAGGTGAATTACCCGACGCATGACTTAGAACTGGATGCTATCATCCATGCATTGAAGATTTGGTGGCATTACCTGTATGGTGCTACTTTTGAGATCCTCACTGACCATAAGAGCCTAAAGTACCTCCTGACACAGAGAGACTTAAACCTACGACAATGACGATGGATGGAGTACATGAAGGATTACGACTTCACCATCACCTATCATCCAGGAAAGGTGAATTTCGTAGTTGAATGCTCTGAGTCAGAAACAACTCAGGTGTGTAGTTGCTTTGTCTAGTCAATAGAAGAGTTTAGAAGAGCTGGTGGAGTGGACTCCACAACCGTTAGAGGATCCAGTTCGATTGACCAACATTCAAATACATGCATAATTGTTGGGTGAAATTGTAGCAACACAGTTGGCCAGTGGGGAACTTGACAAGATGAAAGGCTTGATGAAGAAGCCACAGACCCATCTTTCATTGGGAATAGGAAGAGGGATCAGATTTGAGAATTGCATATGGGTTCCTGAAGATTCACCGTTGAAGGAACATATCCTACAAGAGGCTCATGCTTCTAAGTATACGGTGCATCCAGGAACTACTAAGATGTTTAAGGACATGTAGAGGTTTTTCTGGTGGCCAGGAATGAAGAGAGACATTGAAACGTATGTGGCCAGCTATCTTACGTGCCAAATGGTGAAGGCTGAACACCAACAACCTGACAGACTTTTACATTTTATAGAGATTACAGAATGGAAATGGGAGCAGATCAACATGGATTTCGTGGTGGGTCTACCCCAGACCAAGAGAGGTCATGATGCGATATGGGTTGTGGTAGATTGCCTTTCCATGTCTGCACATTTCCTTGCCCTAAAGACCACTACTAAAGTGTCAGACTTAGCTAAACTATATATCAGAGAGATAGTGCGTTTGCATGGCGTACCCAGTTCCATCATCTCTGATAGAGACCCAAAGTTTACTTCCAAGTTGTGTAAGCAAGTTCAAGAGGAACTTGGTACAAGGTTGAAGTTCAATACCGCTTATCACCCCCAGACAGATGGACAGTCAGAAAGGAAAATCTAGACATTATAGGATCTTTTGAGAGCTTGTGTGCTCGATTGGGGTGGATCATAGGAGCAGTACTTACTGTTAGCTGAGTTTGCCTACAATAACATCTACCAAGCCAGTATCAGGATGCCTCTATATGAAGCTCTTTATGGGAGACTGTGTCGGTCACCACTTCACTTGGATGATGTTGGTGAAAGGACCCTATTGAGGTCAGATGAACTCCAAGTGTATGCTGATAAGGTCACTTTGATCAGGAAAAGGATAAAGAAAACTCAAGATCGATAGAAGTCGTATGTTGATGCGAGGCGGACTGATGTGCATTTGACTGTGGGAGAGCATGTTTTTCTGAAAATCCGACCGCTCTGAGCTATAGCCAAGAACAGAGGAAAGTTGAGTCCCCGATACATGGGTCCGTTTGAAGTGTTAGAACGGATTGGTGAAGCCGCATATCATTTGGCGTTACCCCCTCAATATAGTATGATGCATGATGTGTTTCACATGTCCAATCTGAAGTGATATGTGCAAGATCAGAGCCATGTGCTGAGCATTGAACCTATTGAGCTTCAAGGGAAGCTAAATTATCCTGAGTTACCTTTGTGGATTCTAGATACCAAGGTGAAAGAGCTCAGGAATAAGAATATAGAGATGATAAAGGTTATTTGGAAGCACCATGGAGAGGATGAAGCCACATGGGAGTTGAAGACGGACATGGAAAAAGCATATCCTGATTTGTTTATTTGATTGTTGAATTTTGAGGGAAAAATTCCTATAAGGAAGGGAGGATGTTATAACCTCATTTTTCTAAACCATGTAATGAGATTTGTAAATCTCCTTTTAATTGATAAATGAAATCAATGGTTGAATTATTTGTTTAAATTGAATGATTTTTGTGCATAATAGCCTTGTTTGTGTTTTTAATGGGCTTTATTGGCTATTGAGCCCAATTGAGAGAAAAAAAGGAAAAAGAAAAGAAATAGGAATTCAAGTGAATAAAGGGATAAATAAGAAAATGAATAAATGATAAGTAAAAGACTAAGGAACATTCCCAAGATGGGATTTCATGCCTTTAGGGTTCCTTGAGGTCTAAGGAATCCAAGATGATAATTTAATGGCAAGGGGAAAAGAAAATATGTGAAAAATGTATATAATTAAGTGATGACTTGCAACTAAAGAAAATGACCAGATTTCTTTAGATAATAAGCCTAAATTTGGCATGATGAAATATTAAATCATTAATGAGATTCCATTAAAATTTGAGATAAAAAGGAGTTACGGATTAAGAGTTATGACTTTTTCAAATTATCCTCAAATATATGAATTATCTTGAAAATAGGAATATGTTTTCCTTTTTGGTTGATCGTGTGAGACGAGAGCCATTGGATGTTGATCTAATGATAGCTGCTCATCGTCCAGTTCCACAGGAACTCGGACTCTAGTTGAGTTATAAAGGGATTCTTTTCGCTCAATTTACTCGCGATCCCGAGCATGTGCAAGCCTATTTTTGGTTCCTTTGAATTCAGGAGAGAGTTTCGAACCTTCTCGACCCTATGTTGGTGAGCTTTCATCGCATCTAGAAGAAACACCCTTTTCACCCAAAGGTGAGGGTGGCGGCCATTGGAGAAACCCTAAAGGGACCCCTCCTAGCCCTATAAAAAGGCCCCCTCTCGACTCTCCATCTCACAACGATCCTAACCGGCCGCTTCCCGAGCCCTAGCTCCCACTCTGCCCATCGATTGACTTCTCTCCGGTGAGAGCACTGCCGCAGTGCCACCGCGGGTCGCACACTAGGAAAGGAGGAGGATGAACAACATGAGCCACTCGATCAGGTTCCACTGTGGTCTCGCGAGGAGATCCAACGGTCCCATGCCCGATCGGCTTACTAACCTCACGAGTGGAGGTGTGCGATGTAGAGCATCAGATGCAAGGGGCGGACCAGCGGAGTAGCAATCAAATGGCCGACATATTTTGGTAAATAGCTCTCTCTGACCGAAATTCCAGAAAAAGGGTTTTTCTTACGAAATTCATAGAAATTGCTAGGGATCTCAGATTAATAAATTCATATACGAAAGATTGATTAGAAAAATGTGAGGAACAAGATAAAAATGGTTTGGTAACCCGTTTCTATCTCAGTTTGCAAAAGTATATTAATTTGATAGAAAATGTATTAAAAAGGTAATTAGAAACCCTAATTGAGTATAAAAGATGAATCTTTGAGGTTTAATAGGTTAATTTGAGAAGTATTAACCTATTGAATATTAAAGTAGAGTTTCAATCCACTTAACATGAAAAGTTGACTAATTTAGGGTTTTAATCTATGTATGAAGGGTAATACATATAAAAACCCTAATTTAGGGTAAAAGAAGAGAAACGCTTTGTTTAAATCGAATTATGGAAATATACTACTAAATAATGATCTTAAGTCTACTAGGAGTATTAATATGAGAAATTTAAGGTGTTTATGTAGTTTTATTGAATTAGGATTTTTTTTGTTGAAGGAAAACAACTCAATATCATTCAAAACAAGCCATACGACATCTACAAGATAGTAATATCACACCAAAGTACCAAACATGAATCCTTTGAGAGACCGACATAGCGCACAAGCTCAGATTGGGAAGCGGTAGGTAAATTACATGCACGAACCCTCTATGTTGTGGCTGTCCAAAGCAGCTATCTATGAGGGAAACCATCAATCTGCACGAGCCCTTGAGGATATCGGAAAAAGAAATGGTAGTACATCCAACAGAGATCACTATCTCATCCATGCTTGAGGCCACCAGAAAATTAGAGAGATTGACCCAAACCACAACAAGAAAAACTAACAAACTACTGCTTACGGCTAAAACCCAAAAAAAGAACAGAAAAAAACAACAGGTGAGGCCAGTCAAGAAACTGCCTAAGCTCACAGGAAGCTCACACAGGCCTTTACCCGAACATCTTTGGTGCAACACTCCAGAGAGATGGGAGGGGGGCAAAAAGCTCTGTTGGCGCATAATCAGAGGAGAAAGGGCATACAAGGATTGAAGATGAGGGATAGAAAGCTTCGGGTAACCCCACCACCACTCCCAAACACCCCTGCGAATAGGGGGCAAGAGCATCCTCACAAAGCACATAACCCAAAAATCTCTCCCTCTGTCGGTACACCTCGGAGTCTCCCAAAACCTCGCCGTCCATCCGCAGGAGCACCCAAACTCCACGATCTCCAAGGGGAGGCAGTCAGCTCCGATCACAACCCCCACGCGTCAAAGAAGCTTCCGGCCCAGGTGATCAGGAAGCAGCGCCGCATGTGTAGGACCACCACGAAGACCTGCTGCTAACTGGACCTCACAAAATGACCCTAGCACACCGAGTGAAGGTAAGGGCCTAGGGGAAAAGGGGCGGCGCTCGCCGGTGCCGGAAGCCCTTCCCCCCCAAGCGGCCGTTGTCGCGCGAGGGAACCCTAGGCGACTGTAATAGCCAGAGCTAGATAGAAACTGATAGTTTACCTTTTAGCGCCTTGCTTCTATGTAAGACTGTCGTCCGAAAGAGTTTCTTGTTGAATTAGGGTTCATAATACTAAAAGTGGAGGCAAAAGCCTAATTTCAAAGGAAACTCTAAAATTGGAATAGAAATCCTAAGAAGCAAGATGAGTTTCGATAAATCTTAATAAAAGGAAGTTTTTATATTTATTTCAGGATTTTTGTGCATATTTGCTTTCTTGGTTGGGTTTTCTCTACTTGGTTGTTTCTATCTCAAAAATCTACAATCACAGGTATGTGGTCACACTTATGAATATCTCAAATTAGTTTTCTGAGGATTTCTGAAGTTTGCATTGGTGGCTTGAATTAAACTGTTGGATGAATTTAATTCATGCATACTATAATGTGGATATGACTATCACCTAAGATAAATACCTACTAGCTCAGATCCTAGTCCACTCTATTGCTTGACAGATTGACCTAGTACATGAATACCCATGGGGTAGGTCCATCAGGTCATTGGATGACTTAGTACGTGGCTACCTATGGGGTAGGACCATCAAGTCACCATGATTCAGGGATTGGGCTACCTTTGGGGAGGGCCATGCGACTCCACAACCCTAAGTAATGGCTACCTGTGAGGTAGGACCATGGGGGTAAGGATCTACCATATGAGAGAGGTAGTGTCCAAGTCCACTGTAGGGACAACACAAATATAGGGGATATGTATGGATTGAGTAGTATTGCTTAAGACGTAACCTTGGTTGTTAAATGATATTTGACTGATTACATTGTTACATTAGTTGCACAAATTTTGTATTCCCTCACATACTAGTATAATCCGTTATAATGACCGACATTTTGTTTGTCGGCGATTTAGGTACAAAATCTCAAAAGGACATACAATAAATTGGCATATTGCGAATACATGAATTAAAGTGCAAGGAGGATAAATTAGAATAGATACCCTATGTGAATAGAAGTTTAGAAATACAAGTTTTTCAAAAAGTATGAATTTTTTTATTTTATTACATCTTTTCAGTATAGTATGGTAGAATTTAATAATTATTATTGATTATTTGTCAAACCTTTGATCCGGAAATTGGGATAACGACTCCGACCTCTTGGTCTCCCTTAATTGGGGGTTATCGGGAGGTGGGGTCATTACACCAGTGCTTCTAATTCTTGTTCTTTATAAATCAATCATTACCAATGGAAACACTTCTATTTCCTACTTTATATACCTTGATTGAGGTTAAATTATGATCTATGAAATAGCCACTTCTCAAAGTAAGTTCTTATCTTTTTTCTCATTAAAAGTTTCATGTTAGATTGCTATTTTTATGCTTAGGAGGCTTATGGAGAAGTATATAGAAAGAAAAAGAGATCTTCATATGGTTTTTATTGATTTGGAAAAGGCCTATAATCGAGTACCCATGAAAGTGTTGTGGATAGTTTTGAAGAAAAGGGTGCACCAATCTAATAAATTGATTTGATTAAAGACATGTACAATAGCTTAACTACAAGTGTGAAGACTCCTAAAGGAGATACACCAACATTTCCTGTCACAATTGGGGTACACCAAGGATCCACACTCAACCCATATATGTTCGCTCTTGTTATGGATGAGTTGACATAGACGGTTCATGATGATATTCCTTGGTGTATGTTATTTACTGATGATATTGTGTTGATTGATTAATATAATGATGGATTGAATGATAAGCTTGAACGTTGGCCACAGGCATTGGAATCAAATGGATGGATGATTGGTAGGAGAAAAATTGAGTGTATAAATTACAATTTCAGTCAATCTCACAATGTGAATGGTGGAGCCATGTTGGAAGGAGTAGATATACCAAAATGTGATAACTTTCATTATTTGGGTTCGATTATTCAAAAGGACGGAGATGTCCAAGATGACATTTGTCAGAAGATCATTGTAAGATGGTTGAAATGTAGGAGAGCAACTGGGGTATTATGTGATTGGAAGATCCTTTTCAGATTAAAAAGTAAGTTTTGTAGAACAACTATACAACCAATTGTGCTCTATGGGAGTGAATGTTGGGTGGTGGAGAAAGAAGGTCTTGACAAGATGAACATGTCTGCAACACATATATTGATATGGATGTGTGCGAAGACAAGAAAAGATTGTATGAGAAATGACTATATCGGGAATACGATGAGGGTGGTGAGCATTGAGGACAAGTTGCATAAGGGCTGACTTAGATGGTATGGACATGTGCAACACATACCGACTAATGCGCCTATATGAAGCAATGCTATATAGTCTAGCACAATTAATAAAAGAAGAGGAATGCCTAAATTAACATGAGAAGAACTTATAAAGAGAGATTTTATATCTTTAAATCTTAATCAATATATAACCCATGATAGAACTGAATGGAAACAAAGGATCCATGTAGCCGAGCCCAACATTGTTGGGATTGAAACTTATATAATGATGATGAATATTTTCCAATTAAATTACTATGAATTGCTTTCCTACCCAATAGTTGTTGGCAATACCTCCATGGATTTTTGAATTATTGTCAATCTTATAAAGTATCCAAGAGGTTATATTGTCTTATTTGATAAGCCAATTATACTTATCAAATTCAAACCTTGATGCCACCCTCCCTAAAGACAAGAAATCATGCAATGTTTCACCCGTTTGCTAGTCTGTGTAGATTGAACCACAAAGATATGGGGTGGGTCTCGACTTTACTTATACCTATGGTTGAGTTCTGAGTTTCTTAACTCTTTTTGTGAGAACCCGTTACACTAAATGAGATTACTCAAAACATAAAACACAATCAATCACTAATTAATCACATACCCAAAAATATGGGTAAATTAAAACCAATTTCAATGTCAGCACCCACTCCGAACCATTTGCATAAGAGCCCAACATCTTTCTTATATCCATACTATCCCAAGAATTTAATACAAATTGTTCTATCATCTTAGCCACCACATATATATACATGAGAACAATATTCGTATATGCCACACAAATAAGCATTAATATGCTAACAAAAGTCTGATTCGTTTGAAACACCATATACAAACTTTTTCTCGCCCAGACCTGAGAGTACAGGGACGAATCAAGGACACACTAGACATCTAATCAACTTTATCAAAGATTAATTACTGTAGCTCCTCTTTGCTGCCACATGCTTGTTTTCATCACTTCCGATTACCTAAAAAAATGTGGTGAACCACAAGGGTGAGACCCATGTCCCAGCAAGAGATATAACCTCCAACAACACTTATTGATTACAACATTTTAGGTAATAAGGTACTTTAAGCAATTTAATCATATATAAAAAATAGGCTCGACAACACTGATGATTAACAAAATACATAAAGGAGCTGATATTAATTATCATCATCAAGTTGACTATCATCATTTTCCTTATTAACCGTATAAGAGATTCAATAGCATATGCATAACTAGCATAAGCAAGTCTAGTAGCATATTATCTCTATTAACATGAATAAGTCTAGCATCATAAGCATATCTAACAACATTAGCATGTCTAACAATTTGAACAGATCAATATTATAAGCAGAGCTATCAACATAAGCATGAGTATTTGCATAAGCATGATTAGTAGTATAGGCATTTCTAATTATAGAGGCATGGCTAGCATGTTAAACATAACTAACAACATGATATAGCTAACATCCTAATTATAATCAGCACTCGCAGTATAGATATCAACATAAGCATGACTACTATATGTACACATTTACAATCTTATGCATATCCACAACATAAGTATAATTACTATATCTTCATTGCACTAAGCATCATCTTTATGTAAAGAGAACAAACAAGGGTTATCATCCAATGTGAAGCGTCATGTATAACCCTAAACAGATATGCTATATAGTTGTATTACATCTTTTATTATGCCCTGGGGAATTTGAATCATACCATTCAAAGTCCAACTGACCCCTGCAAAGGGCTATTCAGTACCGTACAAGATCTAGGAGTGCCGGTATCCTAAGATCTCTTCCCCTTGCTCAGTATGAGTAAAAAGACAGTGACATATCAGTCAAAGCTGCCACCACATGGACATATAGTCAAGCTGCTAACCACTAGTTCACCCTTGGTACAAGTCACGACACTAGAAACTAGGGTATACAAACCCAATAACTGAGGTACAACCACAATTGTCCTCTAATCACATCATGTTATAATCACCGAGACACAACCGCAACCATTCTCAATCACATCAAATGTATGAGGCATGACCATAACCAACCTCCACAATCTGCATTGTGGGTGACAAGGATATATTCCCAGTCTGTCACCCCCACATACTCAACAATATGCGCTCCGAGTTTCCCTTAGGAATACTCATTTCACCATCCAGCAAGTTCTAACACTGAAGATGGTTCTGCGACATAGGACACTACATGATTAGAGTTGCAATTGATTAGTTATGCCAATTGGGTGAATTAAGGCTGCATCAAACAAGTGTACATACAAACCCTAATTCACTTCTAGCAAGCATATAATATCACAACTTTGAAAAAATATAAAATGTGTGAAACACAATTTCTCATCTCATCATCACATGGTACTATTCACTTGCCATTCATGAGACCATAATAGTCATCATACTATCACAAGATATAAATCCTTTTCACAATATCATAAGGTATCAACCCTTATCAACATAAGAGGATTACACCTCATTTAGGGCTCAACCATGCCCAAAGGTCATTAAGACCATCATACTATTCCCTACAAGATCATCATTATCTTTGCATGCCTTATAACAAGGCTCAACAACATCACTTACATATAATACACTAGATCAACACAATATTGCATTAATGAGCTAGGAGATATTCATAAACAATCATAGTAGGGTTATATTAACATTAAGAACATTCCTTTATTACATCAACATGTAAGGAATCTAGATATGATTAACCCTCATTATATTCATAATGCACATGTTTAGCATAAGAAAGTATCAACCATGTGGCTATGATAACCACCAATTAACACATTAAGGTTATGATCATATTAAAGAGGTTATTTCACCATCATTCCATCATATAAGAAGTTTAAACATGAATACTCATCTTTATCTATTTGCATTAGAGTTAGGTTCACAAGAAAAACTATATTAATGTTACTGATCAACACTCATACCCAAATCCTAACTCACGTCATTCCCATTGGATCATGGATTCATAAGGTGAATCATCACCATCACATTCCATACTATTCTCAAGTATGAACCTACACATAAATCAAGGTGTAACCATTGGGTTATAGCATACTAGGGTTTCAACAACATTAACATAATACTCCATGATTGTATTAGTCATTCAAGGACTATTCATACCCAATTACCATCATTTAGTTATATTAAAGCTAGGTATAACAAGTTATACCTCATTAGGGTTACATATCCACACAATATGGTTATCATACTTTCTATTCATATGAGTGAATAGGTAAGACTACCTTTTTAGGGGTAACCCTCCATTTTTTCCATCATCAATCAACCCATATCACCATACCACAATGTCACCCAGAACCATTGGATGTTTAAAAGGTAAGACCATTGGTTGTTTACGTAAGTAAACACCTTGGATAAACCACCTATGAAGTCTTTGATTTTGTAACATCCCTGACCTGGGTTATGCCTTAACCCTAGGTGTTTTGCTTAATAAATATAATTATATGTTTGATTTTATCTTTTGAAAAAGTAATTAAGGCTCAAGAGGAACTTATGTTTCAATTTTAGTCCTTTTTGAACAATGTTGAAACAATGTTTTGTCTATCTTGGACTAAAGTGCAAATTACCCAAGTTGAGGGGTTAAATTGCAAATGTTACATGATAAGATGTTCCTCATATGTTTAAGCATCATGAGAATGAAGATGATGCAGAGGTATGGCTTGTGGTAACCTGAGTACCAAGAAAGAGCTGATAAAACAATGTTTGTGCATTAAAACCTAATTTTGGTGTAATGTGCAATTTACCCAAAACCTAGAGTTCAATATGCAAATTACCACTTCAAAATAGTCCCTAATGTTTCTTGGCATCATGTAGAGTAAAGAAAATGAGAGGGGCATCTCATTTGTATCTCTTTGGAGGAGAGAGAATCTTGATATTAAAATAATCAAGATTTAAGCATAATTGGAACTTTACTTCCAACTTAATGCAAAAATAAATATATTAATTAAAGTACCCTTCAACCAAAAGGTGAGGGAGGATTTTTCAAGAGAGTGGACGACCATTTGCCTTGCAAAGGCACGAAAATATCTAGAGGAAGTGGATAACTCACTCACCTTATTATAAGAAAAACAATATCCACTCACTTATGGATATTAGTATAATATGATTTAAGGTGCTTAATTTGATTTTCTTTAAATCATCGATAATTGAGAGGAATAAGAGGCAAAGAAGATAGCCTCGTGACCAAGGAAGGGAAGGGGGAAAGTGGCAAGGAAATGGAGGATATAATCCCTACTTTCTCTCTCCTAAAATAAATTTTTAATAAAATGCATATATGCTCCCTTATCCATAGCTTGGATGGGTAATTTCGAAACCCCTTTCACTTATTGCTTGAAAAAATGACCAAGGGAGATTGGAGCAATAGGAGGACGACCCCCAACCTGTTGGTAAGCTTCTTGACCTTCTTTCACCATGATTTCATGGTGGAAATCGAAAATAAATGATTGATTTCTTCTTTTCTCCATGCAATCTTCTATCCTAGCCATTCCTTTTCACTCAAATCTTGAGGAAGAACCTTGGGATGGTGAAAGGAGTTGCATACACCATTGTTGACGTGAGCTTAGAGCTTTTAAGCTCAATTGGAGGTGGGTTTTATAACTTGAACCCTTAATATTGTTATTGCATTCAATTCCTTATCGAATTGTTGATCCTTTCTTATTCTCGAAATTTTATTTGGTTGAATGATGCAATCACCATGAAAATCATAGAAAGATTCGTGGGTTTAGATATTGATGATGATGACATCATCATAAGCACACACCTCCCCAAATATCTTGTGCAAATGGTTTCAAACATCTACTTTAGCAAACGGTTTCAAGTACCTACTTCGCTAAACGGTTTCAATTGTTAGACTTAGACCGTTTGAAGGTTATCCATGCAAGACCGTTTGAGGTCTGGTTGGTAAAGACCATTTGGGGTCTAAGTGACCAAGACCGTTTGGAAGTAATTAACCCCAAACCGCATGGACACTTAAGGTGTTTAAAGATCAATTGTATAATTGAACATTATATGATGTGAACCAAAGGTGATTATAGTGATTGTACCCTTAACAAGACAGGGTGATTAATACCTTGTGAATGATTAATCCTTAATTATCAAGGAAGTAATGACATAATACATGGTGTCAAGCCTTCAATCAAGTTGAGTTGACCTAATCCAATCATATTTAATGCAAATGTCATCTTGTGAAGGATGAGAGAGAAAGGACTTCTTACATGAATGATAATCATGTGGAGGTTAAGTCCCAACACTTTCAACATAAATGAATGTGTAATTGGGGTATGATTCTTGATAAAGAGGCCATGAACCCTAATTAAGAAGGTTAATGAGCCCTAACCCTAATCTAGGGCAATGCTAGCTGTAACCCTAATCTAGGGTAGGGATGTAACCCTAACTGAGGGTGATTCCATGAGAAACCCTAATTAAGGGTGATGCCATGTGAAACCCTAATTGAGGGTGATTCCATGAGAAACCCTTATTGAGGGTGATTCCATGAGAAACCCTAATTGAGGGTGATTCCATGAGAAACCCTAATTGAGGGTGATTCCATGAGAAACCCTAATTAAGGGTGATGCCATGTGAAACCCTAATTGAGGGTGATTCCATGAGAAACCCTAATTGAGGGTGATGCCATATCCTATGCAAATGATATGATGAGGAGCCCTAATATAGGATGAAGGTATGTGAAACTCTAATTTTGAGTTATAATACAGGAAGTCCTAATTCTTGGGCAATACGATGATAAACCAAAACCCTAAGTACTAGGTAATAGTATGAAAGAGCCCTAATGCTAAAATAGTGAGTAATGCCTTATAAAGGTGAATTATCCCAAATAGTTGATCATAGACAACTTTAAGTAAGCAATGTAGTAACCTGAAATGAGTCCATATCATTGAAGATAGCTGGATCATTCTTGTGTGTGACCTATGCACTTCATGGTAAAAGTGATAGGTTAGTGGATGGAAGTATTAAGATGGAAGATACCTTAATACAAGATAAGTTGATAACCCAAGTAAATGGAAGTGATGAGGAAAGTGATACATCAAGATATGACAGATATCACTTTTAGCATTCCAGGGTTGATATACCTTGATCCATCTCAAATTCAATATACTTGGACAAGAAACACATGAAGCGTGTTATGTAAATTATTACAATGAAATGTAATAAGTTTGATATACCTTGATAAGTATGTGATAATATACCTTGAGAATGGGGTTAAGCCAAACTAATGAGTATGATGTAATCATACCATGATAAGGATGAGAAATGAACTCATACCTTGTATTGATAATCATTTATTGATAAATGATAAGAGTAATAAACCTGATTGAATACTCAAGATGTCGAATGGCCTTGTAAGCCATGTGGTTAGATGTTGCCTAGTGATAGGTAACAAGATGCTTTATGGGCCTTATGAGCCATGAGAACAATTGTGGTCTAGTGAGAGGCACCAAGATAATTATAAAAGTTTATTGTAAGAAATGATAATGTTTTAATAAACTTAATATAAGGAACAATTGCATTCAGTAAAGAATGTAAAAAGCTATGAAGGCTAAACCTCAGGGTTCAGAGCCTAGGGAAGGATGTGATGATTAGTGATGGGTCAAAGGAATTTATATTCCATGATCCATGTAATCAGGATTGGTTAGAGTCCAATGCCTGGCTGTAAAATCAGGATTGGTTAAAGTCTAATGCTTGGCTGTGTAATTAGGATTGGTTAAAGTCCAATGCCTGACTGTGAAATCAGGATTGGTTAGAGTCCAATGCCTGGCTGTGTAATCAGGATTGGTTAGAGTCCAATGCCTGGTTGTGTAATCAAGATTGGTTAGAGTCCAATGGCTGGCTGTGTAATCAGGATTGGTTAGATTCCAACGCCTGGCTGTGTAATAAGGATTGGTTAAAGTCCAATGCCTGGCGGTGTAATTAGGTTTGGAGATGTCCAATACCTGGAAGAGGTGTAATGCCTGTATCAAGATTGGTAGTGTCCAATGCCTGGCGGTGTAATCAGGTTTGGAGATGTCCAATACCTGGCAGATGTGTAATGCCTACAATCAGGGTTGGTTAGAGTCCAATTCTTGGCTGTGAAATTAGGATTGGTAGTGTCCAATGCCTGGCTGTGTAATCATGTTTGGAGATGTCCAATACCTGGCAGAGGTGTAATGCCTATAATCAGGATTGGTTAGAGTCCAATGCCTGGCTGTGAAATTAGGATTTGTAGTGTCCAATGTCTGGCGGTGTAATCAGGTTTGGAAGAGTCCAATACCTGGCAGAGGCTCAATGCCTGTAATGATGACATAGGATTGGTAATAACCCAATGCCTGTGTTGATGATATATGAGTACATGGTAAATATAATTCCATATCTGTTTAGCAGATTGTCTAAGGCCAACAGATGAAACACGAATGTTTCATGGTGACATATTAAGAGAATGAATGTCACAAGAGAAGTTTGACATGATGGTATAATATGATGGATAAATGATATACATGTTCTTCCTATTCCTTATTAAGAGAATAGCTGACCTATTGTTCTATCATAAATGGTTACAATGCTTTAAACTGCTTATCCTCTGCCCAGTTTTATATTATTAAATTTCTATAATAATGTTTTTGGCGGAGAGTTATATCTCCCGCTGGGGTAATTATAGTTGTCTTACCCCCGTGGGATCCAACATTTTTTAGGTGGATAAGCACGGAGGAGAGTGAGAACATCTTGCAGAGGAGGAACCTCAGCAGCAGCAAGGAAAATAGTGACAGCTCAGGTTGAGTGTACTGTCTGTCGTGTCATGTAGATAGAAGTCCTATGTGTCATCTCTGTACTCTCAGGTCCTCAGATTTAATAGTTAGTGCTTTTAATGAATCATTTTGAGATTTTGGCTTGATGCCTCGAGGTTCTTATGCTGTCTGTGTTTAGCTTTTAACAAGGCAGATGACGTTATAAACCTCAAGAAGAAAGATGGTACAAGACATGTACTTATGAACCAGGTTGTAATTGTAATACATTGGTTCTTATTGAAAGAGTTTTCCTATGATTGGATCTCTTTGAAAAAGGTTTTAATTTTTAGTGATTTTCAGTAATCCACTGCAAATGATACGCTTCCGCATTAGTTAATCTTATTTTTGTGAGTTGGATGCCATAGATTTGTTCTCTAGAAAGAGTCACCATCTATCCCCAGACATCCCTTGATCATCAATACAAAAAGTTCCATTAAGAGTAGGGTAAAACCCATAATCGACTATTCATTTAAAACAAGCCATCCATTGTCAACAAGTAAGCTCCTTAAGTTGATCATATAAAGGAAACCATCTAAATCACATTATTAGGACCAAAATATTACATTAACCATCATTCCACATTATTGGAGGAATAAATTACATTCTCATTATGAGAAGGGGGTCATTCGTAAACAGATACTATGTTTACATATGGGTCCCTACATTGTGACATTTTATTTAGTATTAGGAATAGGCGTAATCAGACCTACTATTGACATATCTATCGTTATTTTTGTTTCTCAGGAAATCTGTGCAGTGGGGGATCCCAAATTTGTAATAGTGTCAGGTACGAGGAACGAAGGAACCCGTGAGTGCATAAGATTCTATTGAAAATGAATCCTAATAATTCATCAGGAAGGATGGAAGAACAAATCTGGAACCCATTTGTTCTGAGCAGTCTCTAATTGAACCAAAACCTGACCTAAGGGGGTGACCATAGGTTGTCACCATCATATAACACCTTTGATCTCGACCATAAATTGTCATGAAGACAACACCGTAAGGTAGTTGCAATGGTACCATCATCGGGTCATGGGTTTATAGAAGAAATCAACTTTAAAATCCTAAAATTGACCATTGGTTGATAGGTGCTTAGCACCATAGGTTTTCAAACCAACCGGATCCAAGTCATATTATACCTTAGGAATAATGTACACATGATCACATGTTCATCTATAATTGAAATCAGAACAGGAAACATTATAAAAATCAAAATCCAAGTCAAGCATAACTTCTTAGTGCATGGATCATCATTTTCAAACAAAAACATGATCTAGAAAGCTTATGGTAAGAAATAAACATGGAGCAAGTTACAAAACTTGCCTCTAATGAGAATATGAAACCCCACACAGAAGAAATCTTGAGTAGGTAGGGTAGAAAATCTAAGCATAAGCTATGAACTCGTCCATCTAGCACCTTTCTTCATCAAATGAGCAAACCCTAAGCATAAGGAGCAAGAAAGGTAGGGTTTTAGAGCTTTAGAGCAATTTCTACCATGGAACAATAAGGTTCCAACCTGGAGGAAGGTCTAAAGAAGGAGAAGAGAAAAAGAAACGGGAAAGGAAGGAAGAAAATAACTTGTCTTGGTCAAAATCCCTAGAAGATGACTTTGGAAACCTTAGGTAGGGCTAAATGGAGCTCTAGGAGACCTTCTTCTAAAAAAAGAGGTTGTCTTCTACCTCAGAGTACTTGGTTCTGCAGAAAAATAGAGTGGAGTCGTTGATCCAGGTTATAGGAAAGAGAAATGAAGCAAAGTTTTGTACTTGGACAAGGAGGAGGTAAATATAGCCCATGGATAAGGATGGAAGCAAGCATGAGGTGTAAAAGTAGCTTTCTCATGTTTCTATGGCCTTAAACTATTAAGAATATACAAGCACCCACACAAGAAGCTCTCCCACCGTCCTTATAGACCTGCTTAGATTTCCTTTGTCAAATTTTCCAGCTAATCACATAATTCATTAGTTGATAGCTACTAAAGGTAGCTCATCTGTGAAGAGGTAAACCCTAAAATACCCTTAGAGAAAACACCTTCAAACTAAGGATTAAATAGTTTCCCCATAGATCAACATACTCAATAATGATGAGAGAATATCCAAGGAAAATAACCCAAGTGATAAATTGTAAATAAAACCTCTCAATTGGGTAAATTACAAAAAAGTCCAAAATGTGCATAAAATTGCATAACTTGCTCAAACAGTGTCCAAATTGGATCAAATTTAAAACTTAAGCTTGTATTATGGTTTCAAAGCATATCACAAGGTTAGGTTAGGATTCTAATCATTAAATTATGGTAATTAATCTTATTTAACTCATTAAGTAAGTTCAGAGGCCTTACACTTTTTTTGGTACGAGGGAGTCCATCCTATCTCAAACAATGAAGAGGATGTTATTTTTTAGTTTCCTTACTGCTTCAACGGGAGTTGAACCCACAATATGTGGCCAACAAACAAACAAACATACCAGTTAGCTAATTGACATGCTGAATCATGAAATTCATTTGTACAAATTTGGATTGTGCACACATCAATACGTTGCACGAGCTTTGTTTATCAATCCTCTCACATCACAATACAAGATGCTTGACCTTTACCCTTACCCATCACAATGATATAAAGTGTATTACATGGCATATGTGAACTGTATTGCACACATAACACACCATGGTTTGGTGACAGCAAATCCGAGTTGTAGCACCATTCCTTCACATAGTTATGGGGTGAGTTCTTTTCCTCTTTGGACTTATATGCAGTGTAATTTTCCATATCTGCAACCGTTCATTGCCACTGCTAACATGTGAACTAATTTAGACATCTGATATATGCTAACCAATTGGGAAGCCTACGTGGCCTAAAATAATAGGCCGCCCTAACGTGAACTTCATATAATCTGAATACTGGGGCTGGCATCGGGGCTTCATATGAACAGAGATATTGTAGCCAAATTGTGGCCCGATATGAAAAAAACCCTCTTTTTTGTGCTCCACTCTCGACAGATAATGACACCAATTCGAAAGGTCATATGTAATAACACGATTCAATTAAAAGGCTTTGCACACCAGGTACAAAATGTGACACGTCAATGATATTGTGTTTCACTGTTTGATTGCCCTTATCTAAGCCCCAAAATCCAGAAGGTCACAGGATGTTACCATATTGCGTCAAAAGACTTGAAGAGTATCTTTATAAATGTGAAGGAAATAGCTTCTAGTATAGCTCCCTCACTCGAAGTCAACATTTTGTAAGAACGTGATACAGAACTTAGGAGCTAAGACTAATGGGGCAGTGATGATTCGCTCTTGTTAGAGATGTAATGAATTCCTGGCAGTGGCGGATGCACAGCCGGGCCACCTGAGGCCATGGCCTCACCCGCGGCCGGCTGTGCTCCCATAAATTGTATTGTGGAATAATTATTGGCCTCACCTATATTAGCCTACATGACGCAATTAATGAATCTTAAATTATTATAAATGGTGGCTATTATTGTTTGAGACATGTATGACTATGTATTGATTTAAAAGAGTTGGTGAATCGAGAAGAGGGGATCTTAAAAGACGTGAGAAGTCATTAAAACAGTCCATCGATCACGACATAAAGTGAAGGCACAAAAAGATGAAGGGGCGATAGAAGAGAAAGTGCAAGAGAGTTTTAATTGATTGAGAGAGATGGCCATTAATCCAAAAAACAGACCACTTATTCATGAGAGAGAGGACAACTAGTCTCTCTTTTCAAATAACATTGAAGTCAATTATTTAACTAGTGTTAAGCCACATTCACTTGTGAATGTAATACAAGATATCGATATGAAATTCTATGATTTGATTGAAAGTTCAATGTTTGACATAAAGTAGTAAGTTTTTTTTAGAAGAAAAAAGATATGAAACACACTTTCTGTACTCACCAGAGAAACATATACAAACTGTGTGGTATACATTCTATACATGAATATGTATTTTACACAGCTAGTGCAAAAATAATACACAACGACATAATAAAAGTTTAAGTTTTGTAGACCTTTTAGACGGCTACAAAGGTATTCTATATAATATAATTTTATACAAGGAACAATATAAGTAATGTACGAATCTATTAACAAAATGTACATGTCTAGTATGACATGTACTAGAACATTAATAAAAGTTATATAATTGTTATTGAGTTGGTGGATTGTAAAAGATTATCTTTTACCAACATATTTATACAAGGAACAACACAAGAAATTTGTATGCCCAGTACAAGAAATATACATGTCTGGTATAATTTTTTTTTGACCATTGATGGTTTTTATATAATCGCTAATTGTGTTATTCAAGGATTTGTGCATGGATATGTATATTACTACCAATACTAAACGATGTCAATGAAAAAGAACAAATGATGCAAATTTTGGCACACAAGAGGTGTTCATCTATTATGAAAAGATATTCTTGACTCATCCAGGACAAGAAATTAAATCCAACCCTTATATGGGCAATGAACATATACTTGATCTTCGAATTATCAAAAATTGGTCCAAAAGTGGTATTGTAATTTAGGGTTCTTGTCGGTATGCCATGTACTTTTTATTAATCATGTAATGTTTGGATTTCATAATTTTTTTTAAAATTTGATCATGGTACAACAATTGTCGTGTATCAATTTTCTATTCTTAATATGTAGAAAACATTGTCGAAAAAAACATAATATATTGCATAATGGCTTCATCCATTTCAAATTCCTGGATGCGCCACTGATTCCTGGTATATATCTGCTAATTTATTTCCCCTAATTAACTAAAAGAAACATGATATCGTGTCAAGATTATGTGAATCAGCAGTACCACGTACGCCTGGGATCTTCATCCTCGATCTAGTTCACAGTGGATAGAACGCTGACGAGAACACCAATAACTCTGAAGTATCGTCATGGCGTGGGCCTCAAATAATACAAACGTCTCATTCACCTTAAGAAAGTAATGTGCATGACGTAATCAAGCAAGGAAAGAGTGCACATTCTACTAAACAACTGAAGATTCACTCGGTGCCTTTTGCATGTTCGTCCGCACTGCAGTATCTATGTGAGAACACTATGAACAAGAATATAGATAAGATAGTCATGGAAAACCCCTATAAAGTGAAAACAATTTTTTTTATCAGTGGTTGGAAGATCAGTGATTATTGCTTCCACTCTGCTTGCTTACCACATGAATTCAACTCAGTTCATGAAGAGATTGATTGAACATGCCGATCCTGCATGCTAATGGCGGCATACTGAACTACAGAAAGACGCATCATTGCATATAATATTAACGGTGAGCCAAAGAGGAAAAGAAGTCACAGAATAAGAAATTTGGTTGACTAGGTTAATGTCGGATTGGTAGAGAACTTATGGATTATAGTGTCTGCAAGTTGTTGCCAAATTACTAAGTAAATTAACGATTGATACATTTCTGGATGACATATAATCGCTAGTCCACACCCTTTTCCCAACATTCCAAAATTCCCTCACCTTTCAAATATCCCTGCAAACCCCCTATCGGTTACCTTACGTCAGTAAGCTGTCGTCTGTTTCAATTTTTCTTTTCAACTTTTAATACCACGTTGTGCACGCTATCAGCTTCACTAATGTATTATCTTGTATGTTATGTAGAGGTTAATTCAATCTCCAACCGGAACAATACAAACTATCGGTATCCAGACATATCAATGGGCCGGACCATATTTTCATGAATAAGAACCCGTCTGCTTTTCTCACTAAACCTGATTGGACTTGTCAAACCGAATTCACCCACTAATGTGCAATGTCATTTACGCATTCTGATAAGGTCGTTTAGAAAATAATCCATTACTTATTAATCTAATTGTATATTACCCAGAAGCAACTCGCTCTATAAAAGCTCAGATCAAAAACTGATATAGATAAACAAGTTAAGCAATCAATGCGTTTCTGGATTTTTTCTGAATGCGAAAAGTTGTAAACCATAGTCAAATTAAATTGGTCATAGATGGGGCTAATAACTGAATTTTCCCACTCAATTGTTTAGCATATAGGCTTATGGAGGAGGGTGTTAATTGGGCTATTAGAAGCTTATATAAAATATATTAGACTTTTATCATGGTACGAAGAGAGAGATTGAACAACCAGAAATGAATACAACTTTTGTAATTGTTTCGGTCTGAAATGTTGTGGCTCCATTATAATGTATTCTTCAACTACTTCAGCTTCTTAACCACTTGAGTTCACGTTGTATTATTTATGTAAGAACTGTTGATATATATGCCCAGAGAGCCAATCATATGATGATTGGGGTGTGGCATTAGATACTTGATTTGATAATAATAATAATAGGCAAGCTTCCAATTTATAATGTTTCATCCAATTATGAGATAATGATGAAACACTATAAAAGTCTAGAGAATAATATTACTAAATGATGTATGTCTCAAGTATTAGACTTGGGAAATGAGATCATACAGATTGTAAGAGTACATATACATATTCTCATTATGTCCCTGATCAGTTGTTATTGTGGATGGTTAATAGACAACAATAACACATAAGATCAGAGTGTGAGTTAGTTGATGACTGAGTCTCATTGGTTATGATATGACTATATCAAACCAATCACACAAATAGATGTTAGAGAATAATGTATTAGACAGACCCACCATGAGACTGACACATGGAAGCCGTCATCATAGAAGTCATAGTCAGCTCTCACATTGATGGTGGTAGTTGTGGTTCTTCGACATAAAATCACTGCACTCATCACATGTCATTGGATACACTTTGATATCATCAAACACAGTCCTGAAATATTGGTTGTTATAACGATGATGATTGAGAGACTTTGACACATGGGGACTGACTGTGAGTGATAGACATGCGATTTGTCTCTCTTACAAGAGTACGATATTCAAGGACTCTTGATTAGCGAGACTGAGAAAAGTATGGCCATACACATGTGAGTCAATATGTGATATTGAGCTTACATATATATCATGCAATCTGCTATGTTTCATGGAACAAGATTGAATAATAAGGAGGATGACTACTCCATGCCTCTAGTTCAATCTAGATATCAGTGATAAAAGAACCATACAAACACTGCAACACCATACATAGATTGTAGGTTGAAGTTGTTCCCCAACTTTCCATTCACTTAGGTAGAAATGATGAGTAACTAGACACCGCTCATTGCCTGTAAGGTCATAAGCTAGTTATGGACATTCACTGCCAATGTGATATAGGACCTATAGGGTCACACACATATGAACTCATCTAGAAGAGGAGTTTGATCTTGAATGATAAGTGAATTGATTACTAAGGTGTTTAGGTATTTCAATTAACACAACGGATCGGCTGACTGGACTGCCAAACGATCGGTTCAAGTGTTGAGACAGTCGCTTGGAGTGTCAGGTTGATTGTTTTATACATTGGTTGGAGTTCTGCCCGACATGGGTTGCGAGGCACCCGTCTCACATGTGCGAAATGGCCCGTCTGGCCTGGTGTGGGACGCCAATCTTAATTGAACCAAATGACCATCTGTCCTGGTGCCAGACACCCATCTCAGGTGCACCAAACGCCCGTTTTGGGGTGCCATTCGATTGCTTAAAGGATTGTGGCTGAAGTCAAGTGGAGTACTAATTGGAATTGAATTGCCGACATATGTGCAGGATTGGAAGGTGCAAAATGACCGTCTCGCATGTTAGAGAACCATTTCAACACATGCAAGTTGTGAAATTTTCATAATTGTTGTGAAAATTCAAGATGTTTCAGTCTTTTCCACTCCCTCTTTAGTCCTGCATTGGTAGGGGACTAGGAACCCTGACCATAACCACTCCTATATATAAAGGGGTATTGTGGGATTCCCAAAGCATAACTATTACACAGACAATTGAGAATCAGTTGCTCTGACAATTGTTGTCCTCTCACTAGTACATAAATGACATATAATGTCACATTTGATGGCGTCGATTAAAACTAAAAAATGATGCCAATACACTATGACGTCAGCTAAAAACGACAACTGTCACCTATATGTGAAGGCTGACTAATTTACAAAAGACATGGGTATCAATTTTTCTTTAACATGATTAATTGAAATAAAAACCAACGTCTAAAATCACCCGCAAAATATAATTTTCCAGGTGAAAAAATTTGCATCCAAAATTTTCAATTCGGCATCAGTTGCTCTGAAACCGACGCCATATTTTTCACGCCAAGTGCCCGTGAAATTTTTTATCCTCAAGTAGTCATCGGATTTTGATAAGGAGCTGACGACTAAACATCCTTCACGAGGCAATATTTATCTCCTCATATGTCGTCAGTTTTTACCAAAGAACCGACGAGGATGTGTGTTTGCACGTTGTCCCTACAAAAATATTTTCCCCCCAATTTTCCTATTCGGCGTCAGTTTTTGGTTGGAAACTGACAATTGTGATCGTAATCAAGAACCATTTTTTTGTCATGTTATGTGGATAGACGTCATCTAGAAATTGACGACAAACACCCTGACCGGATACATATTTTTTTGTTTATAGTTACAGATAGGTGTCAATTTTCATATATGACCGACATCTGTTTGCTTTAAGTGTCAGATTTTTGTAATAATTGACGCCGATAGTTAACTTAATAGCACCCGCACGAACTAGACTCTTCTCCTTTTCTGTTTCATTCCCAATTTCATCTATTGCAATCTAGGTCTGGTGATTCCCACTCACCACCGTCGCTGTTGTTGAGGAGCTCTATGCCGTCGTTGTGGGGTTGCTGCTGTTGAGGAGCCGCCGGTGAGGACCTCGCCGCCACTGAGGAGCCACCGTTGAGGAGTTGTCGGTGAGGAGACCTCTGCTGAGGAGTCGACGGTGAGGTGACCTCTGCTGAGGAGCTTGGGAGGCCGCCACTCCAGTCGCCGCCACCAGCCACTGCTCGATCAGCTCCAGTCATTTGTCGCCGCTCCAGTCGCCGCAACTGGCCGCCACTCGATTAGCTCCAGTCATCTGCCATCACTCCATCCTACTTCACCTCCAACCATCATCACAGCCTGGTGCCACCTTCCTTCTTCTCTAGCTACGAGCACCTCCACCTCCACCTCCGACCGCTGCCATCGTAGCCTGCTCCACCAGTGTGGAGAGTGGTTAATCAGAAGTAGATTTGCACTTAGTTTAACATTGATTAATATTGATTAATATTGATTAATGAACTTAATTAATTAGATTTGCACTTAGTTTCTCCTTTGTTAGTGATTGATTTAATTTAGTTCAATAATTGCTCGTCAAGATTTTATAGTTGATTAATATTGATTAATAAGGGTTAATGATGCATGAATGAATTTAATTAATTAATATTGCTTTCTTTCTCTCTTGTTAGTGATTGATTTAACTTAGTTCAATAATTGTTCTTCAAGATTGTGTAGTTGATTAATAATGATTAATTTGGGTTAATGATGAATGAATGAACTTGCCCAAATGGAAGAATTAATTGAATTAAATAATTTTACACAAAACCAAGGATACAAACAATTAAAACTAGGATTGTAGGTATAAGAATGACAACATACATGTATTTTGTAGGCCTAGAAACCCGTCTGAGATTTACTCATTAGGAGTAAATCTTAGATAGTCCCCAGTTTGGGACTGTTCTTGAACACTTAATCTCACTTAGGATGTAAGTGTATAATGTATATTCAGTTTTCATGATGTTTCGTCAACACTTCCCCATTTGTTTTCTAAGTACATATGTTGAAGGGCATTTGCCCATGTACATCGATGTACATGGAGAACTACAGGGAAATGCTGCCGAGATTTTCTTGAAAATTGAATACACATTATACACTTACAAGTGAGATTAGATGATCAAGAATGGGATAGGTGGTACACATTTATTATACATAAGACCCTAAACCCTAATCTTTTAACCCTAAACCCTAATCTTTTAACCCTAAACCCTGTTATATACTTATTTTCTCTTTGATCATAGAATGGATAGATCATGGATGTCCATTTGAAATTGTTGCATGCTAGAGTTTATTTCTAGTCTTGATCAGTTTATTAGATTTGCAGAGGAACATAGGAAACAACTTGGAGATAGGTTCTACTATCCATGTAGGCATTGTGGTAACAACTTGAAAGTCAACACTGGTGATGAAAGATCTGAAGCTGATAGGTTTTAAATCTCATGATTGTCACACTCTAATGTAACAAATATTTCCCATGGAAATTCGATGTATACTGTCGAAGGATGTAAGGTTTACAATCACCATACTTTATTTCTTCTTCAACAGTCTGTGCAACAAAGTTATTGATCTCGAGACTCTCGATAAGTTGCAAAGAGAAGTGGTTGTTACCCTATGTCAGCTTGAGATGTATTTCCCCCCTTCATTCTTACATATCATGGTAAATCTTGTTGTCCACTTGACTAGGGAAGTGAAAATGTTGGGACCCATTTTATTGCATTGGATGTATCCTTTTGAATGATACATGAGCAATTTTAAAGGTGATGTTTGAAATCGTTATTGGTCTGAAGGGAGTATTATTGAGGGTTATGTGGAAAGAGAGGTTATAGATTTTTGCAATGATTTTTTGAGTGGTAATGAAGCTCCTGTTAATGACAAGAATATTGAGGAGTATTCTGGCAAAGGAATTTTAGGATCACGGATGAAAGTAATAAGCCATGAACTGTTGGAACAAGCTCACTTGTGTGTTTATATCATGGAACATACCAATTTCATCAAGAAACAATATCCTCGAGCCAATTCAATGTGGCTTTCTAGAGAGCATAACAAGACATTAATCAAGTGGTTTGAAGATAAAGTCTTACATCAACTATCTCAAACACCAAATAATCTTGCTGAAAATATCAAATGCCTCACCTTTAAACCAAAAATGAATGTTATGTCTTATAAAGGGTTTGATATAAATGGGTTCTCATATTACACCAAGCGTCAAGTCGATAAGAGCGTCATCCAAAACAGTGGGGTCACCCTTCAAGCGTCTTCATTGTTTTTTGCCATTGCAAAGGACAAGAATCCACGTGAAGCTAAAATGTCATATTACGGTGTCATTGAAGACATATGGGAGTTTTACTATGCAGATTTTAGAATTCTACTCTTTAAATGTAATTGGTTTGATAACACCAAAGGGGTTATTGTGGATGAATTGGGTTTCACATTAGTGAACTTTGAAAAGATTGGTGAGAAGGGTGAAGCATTCATTATGGCATCACAGGAAAAACAAGTATTTTATATCAATGATCTTGCAAATGAAAAATGGTTGGTTGTTCTTCATAGTAAAAGGTAGTTCATTGAAGATCCTATAGATGAAGAAGAGCATTATGATAAGTATGATGACTCGAGTCCATTCTCAGTTGGGTTGCCAACACCAAATATTAAAGCTAACGATGACTTATATGTGCATGGAGATCACACTGAAGGAATGTTAATTGAGAAAAGATTTTAGTATTAGAGGCATGATTTTATTATTTTATATGTTTTATTTTTTTTAATGTTACATCGATTGAACTTTACAATGTTATATTATCTTCTACTTATGTTAAATGTTAAATGTATGCTTTTTTTAATTACACTTTCAGATGGATAACCATGAGTATGATGACCGTAATGATGATTACCACGAGGGTGAGGATATCAATGAGGTGCCGCCTCATGATGTAATTTTTAAAATCTATCCTATATTTCTATCTATATGTCCATTTATAAGTAATATCCAATAAGTGTTTTTTTGTCAATTTTTAGGTTGAGGATGTACCCCCTGAAAACCTTGTGACACTTGATGACCAGCAAAAAAAATTGAAAAAGTGAGGGGAATCACTATGATGAACAATTTACTACAACAAAGGGGCAACATACCAAAACTGATTGTGGATTTTGATCATGCGGGAAATGCAGTTAGAGTAAACTGTTGTAAGGCCCCTAAACTTTCTTAATGAGTTGAATAAGCTTAATTATCATATTTTAATTCTTATAACCCTAATATAAATTTTTAATATGCTTTTAAATCATAAGACAAGCTTAACTTTCAAATTTTGTCGAATTTGGACATTGTTTGAGCAAGTTATACAATTTTATGCACTTTTTGGACTTTTCTACAATTTACCCAATCGAGAGGTTTTATTTGCAATTTATCACTTGGATTATGTTCCTTGGATATTCTCTCATAATTCTTGAGCTTGTTGATCCATGGGGAACCTATTTAATCCTTGGTTTGAAGGTATTTTTTCCAAGGGTATTTTAGGGTTTACCCCTTCATGGATGAGCTATCTTTAGTAGCTATCAACTAATGAATTATTTGTTTTGCTTAGAAATTCAAGAAATGAGGGATAAGCATGTCTCTATGTACGTTGGGGTAGCTGCTTGTGTGTCTTATATATTCTTAATATTTTAAGGCCATGGACACTTGGAAAGATACTAGAACTTCAATTATTTCTTTCTCTTTATCTTAAAGTTTCATATACTTATCCCTAACCACCAAAACAATCCATTTTCTTTCCACCACTTCCCTCCTTCAATGAACCTCGTTCTCCCTCTATTCTGTAGTGAATTTCCTATCAAAGGAAGAAGAAAGAGGGGATCTTCTTGGAAAAAGAATCTAGGGTTGCAATTGACATCCTTTTAGGATTTGAAAAGCTTCCTTCTAGTGATCTTGACCTAAAAGAGTAAGAATCCCCTTCTTTCCTCTATTTATTTATCTTTTATCCTTCCTCCTACCTTTCTCCAGGTTGGACCCTTGCTTTTATATGGAAGAAATCACTCTAAAGCTCTAAAACCCTACCTTTCTTGCTCCTTATGCTTAGGGTTTGCTCATTTGATGAAGAAAGGTGCTAGATGGATGAGTTCACAACTTATGCTTGGATTTCCTACCCTACCTTCTAGTGTTTTATTCTGTTTGGGAGTTTATCTTCTAAATATAGGCAAGTTTATAACTTGCTCCACGTTTATTGCTTACCATAAGCTTTCTAGCTCATGTTCTTGCTTGAAAATGATGATCCATGCACTAAAAAGCTATGCTTGACTTGGATTTCAGTTTTTATAATGTTTCCTATTCTTATTTCAGTTCTATATGAACATGTGATCATTTTTAAGCTATTCATAAGGTATAATATGACTTGAATCAGGTTGGTTTGACAACCTATGGTGCTAAGCACCTATCAACCAATGGTCAATTTTAGGGTTTAAAGCTGATTTCTTCTATAAACACATGACTCGATGGTGGTACCATTGCAACAACCAATGGTGTTGTCTTCATGAAAATTGATGGTGGTAACCAAGGGTGTAAATTTACATTCACCCCTTAGGTCAGGTGTTGGACTAATTAGAATCCTAGTGATTAACAACTAAGTACCCTAATGATGCTATCAATCAATGGTGATATTAGTTTGATATTTGATGTTGATTGATGTATATAGTGCTGATCTAACAACCTATGGTGAATTAATGGTCACGAATGATGGTGGATCAGGTCTCCAAAACCTATGGTTATTTAATCATATAGTTGTATCATCACGTATAAAAGTGGATCAGGTCTCCTTAATGGTGATTTAATCATAACCCTAATATGTTAATTGGTGGTTGTCATAGACACATGGTTGATACTTTCTTATGCTTAACATGTGCATTATGAATATGATGAGGGTTAATCATATCTAGATTCCTCGCATGTTGATGTAATAAAGGAATGTTCTTAATGTTAATATAACCCTTCTATGATTGTTTGTGAATATCTCCTAGCTCATTAATGCAATATTGTGTTGATCTGGTGTATTATATGTAAGTGATGTTATCGAGCCTTGTTTTAAGGCATGCAAAAATAATGATGATCTTATGGGGAATAGTATGATGGTCTTAATGACCTTAGGGCATGGTGGAGCCCTGAATGACGTGTAATCCTCTTGTGTTGATAAGGGTTGATACCCTGTGATATTATGAAAAGGATTTATATCATGTGATAGTATGATGGTCTTAATGACCTTTGGGCATGGTTGAGCACTGAATGAGGTGTAATCCTCTTGTGTTGATAAGGGTTGATACCATGTGATATTGTGTAAAGGATTTATATCTTGTGATAGTTTTATGACTAGTGTAGACTCATGAATGGTAAGTGAATAGTACCATTTGATGATGAGATGAGAGATTATGTTTCACACATTTTATATCTTTTGAAGTTGTGATATTTATATGCTTGCTAGAAGTGAATTAGGGTTTGTATGTCTACTTGTTTGATGCAGCCTTAATTCACCCAATTGGCATAACTAAACAAGTGAAATTCTAATCATGTAGTGCCCTGTGCCATAGATCCATCTGAGTGTCAAAACTTGCCAGATGGTGTAACAAGTATTCCTAAGGGAAACTCAGAGCGCATAGGGATGAGTATGCGGGGTGCTTGTCATCCTAAATTCAAGTGTTTAGGGAGGATGACTGCGGTCATACCTATCCCTTAGTTTGAGAATGACTGTGGTCATGTCTCGGTGTTTATAAGTGTGACGAGATTGGAGGACAACTACGGTTGTACCTCAGATGGTGGGGTTTGCGTACCCACCTCCTTTCACTAGTGCCATGACCTGTACTAAGGACAGACTAGGCTGTAGCAGCTTGACCTTATGTGTCACTGTGGCAGACCCGTACTGACCGTGGGAAGAGAAGATCTTAGGAGTCCAACTCTTCCTAGATCTTATATGTCACTGATTGTGACCAAGCAGTGGTTAGTTGGAACATGAGTGGAATCCTCAAATTCCTCAGGGCATAATAAAAGATGTAAGATAGCCATATAGCATATCTGTTTAGGGTTATACACAACGCTTCATATTGGATGATAACCCTTGTTTGATTTCTTTTCATTGATATCATGTATAGTACAATAAGAGATAATAGATATGCTTATGTTGTAGCTATGCTCATGTGGTAAACATGCTTATGTTGTCATATATACTGCCACTGATGGTTAAGATAATGCTGCTAGCTATGTTTAATATTGCTAGCCATGCCTATGTAATTATAAATGCTTAAACTGCTAATCATGCCTATGCAGTTAATTGTTCTATGGTGTTAGTTCTACTTATGATATAGATCTGTTCACTTTATTTGAGATGCCAATATTGATAGCCATGTTATGTTACTATATATATTCATGGTGTCAGGGATGCTTATGCTACTAGATTGCTTGTACTATTAGAAAGGAATATGATGATAGTCAGATTAATGATAATGATTGTTATTAGATGTAATTTGATGATATTTGAGTAGATATCTATTCAGAGAAATAGATTTATTTGTTATCTATATATGCATTGATGATCATTCTTGTTGCTAAGATGATTTGCTTAGTAGTTTAGTATACTTGAACTGTTCAATCTGTTCAATTGATTATTAAATACTCCAACTACTTAGTTATCTACTATTTAAAATGTAGTAATCGATAAGCATTGTTGGATGTTATATCTCTTGCTGGGACATGGGCCTCACCCTTGTGGTTTGCCACATCTTTTTAGGTAATCGGAAGTGACGAAAACAAACATGTGACAACAAAGAGGAGCTATAGTATGAATCTTTAAGAAAGTTGATTAGATGTCTAGTGTGTCCTAGAGTCATCCTTGTACTCTTAGGTCCAGGCAGTAAAAGTTTTTATATGATGTTTCAAACAAATCAGAATTTTGGTAGCATATTACTGCTTGTTTGTGTGGCATATACAAATATTGTTATCCTATGTATATATGTTGTGGCTAAGGTGATAGAACAATTTGTATCAAATTCTTGTCATAGTATCGATAAAAGAAAGGTGTTGGGCTTTTATGCAAATGTTTCTGAGCAGGTGCTGACGTTGAAATCAGTTTTAGTTTACCCATAATTTTGGGTATGAGATTAACTAGTGATCAATTGTGTTTTATGTTTTGAGTAATCTCATTTAGAGTAATGAGTTCTCACAAGTTGGTATCAGAACCATAGGTTCATCTAGTCTACAGGGATACTAGGACTTAGGACTAGGATGATGTCAAGAATATGACATAAAAATATGGTGCATACTACCTAATCTCAGTATTGGATGCCCTGGACATGTATTCAATTATTGAAGAAAAGGTAAGTATGGAACTTTTAGATTGTTATATTTTTTATTACTCTGATCAAGTAGTCATTTTGAGACAATCTAAAGAGCATAATGAATAAGAAATCATGGTGTGAATATCTCAATCCTACCTTAAAGAAGATGAGAATTGCATCATAATCTATCAAAACTTGAATGTTTGGTAGCTAAAGAGAAAGACACAACACTAAGAAATCTAAATCTGAATACAAACAAGCAAAATAGGAATTGTTGAAGATGTGATTCAAGAAGAGAATAAAGTAAAAGATAGATAAGTCTATGATTATAAAGTGATTCAAGGTATGAAATCCACATAAGATGGAGAGAACTCCAATGATAAGTATAAAATTAGAAGATAAATGAGAACAATGAAAAAGGAATAAGGTGGAACCTGAGTTAATCTCAGACCAACCTATGCATGCAAGAAAGTGTTAATGTAAAATAAGAATGACATTTGAAAGAAATTAAGGCAGATGATCCATGTTTAATGAAGAAAATGTGGAATATGATGATTTACCTATTGATAAGTGGTTGAAAAATGTAACAAAATAAGAGAACATACCCAAGTGTGATAAATAGTCATTAAGGAAGGAGTAATGAGATATGTTAATCATGATGATTCCTATGCTAATGGCCAGGAACCTAAAATAAAAAGGGTAAAATGATACATAAGAAGTTGTAACCTGTACAATGATAAATAGAATTGGCTACCTTTTTGCTAGTGACCCTTAAACAATGTTGCTATGATGTGGGAAGTGTGTTTCCCTTTGTGTCTTTCCTTTCTAGGGAACATCTTTCAAGTGGATCATTTCCACTTGGTATGTGTGAATTTGTTGTAAACATGAAGGTGGATAGCTTATTATATCATAAGGTTGTTTGGACTACGGTTCCAAGATCATAAAGTTTGTGATGAGTTTGCTTTTGAGCATTCCAATAATTAGGAAGAATCCTCCTATATGTCTTGAGATTTTTTATGTTGGTAAAAGTAGATGAGATAAGGATGTGAGTTCCTTATAGTGCATGAGGTGGATACCAAGGTAATGAATCTTAGTATCCAAGATGTATCAACAATATGAGAAATATGTGAAAGTTGGAGCTGTTTATTAAATGAACATTCCAAGTATTCCTCTCCTAGATAGAGAGAGAGAGTTGATGATGGTCCTATAAATGTTGTTTGGAAGGAAAAACAAAAGTGACTCTATAATGTTGTGTATGGTCTAGTGATAGCTGGGCAAGACCACTATCAAGGATAGATGGTTTTTTGATACAATAGATATAATTTTAGGATGATAGCTAGAATTTAAATTTGAAAGTTACTATTAGATTTTTATTGGTGGCACAACAAGTTTTGTGTTCCATATTTGCAAATGTCTTCTTATGTGGGGGTTTTTGTGCTATCCCAAGATAAGATATGTATGAATTGAAAGAGAAGAAAATGACCTCTATAAGAGCGATGTGACATCACCATGATATGAAAGTAACCATGTGAAGGTAATAGGATGAGGTGCAAAGGAAGTACCCATCTTTGTTTACCTTGGATTTTGGGGGCAAATTCCATGTTAGGGGTTTATAGTTGTAAGGCCCCTAAACTTGCTTAATGAGTTGAATAAGCTTAATTATCATAATTTAATTCTTATAACCCTAATATAACCTTGTGATATGCTTTGAAATCATAAGAAAAGCTTAAGTTTCAAATTTGGTCCAATTTGGACACTGTTTGAGCAAGTTATATAATTTTATGCACATTTGAACTTTTCTACAATTTACCCAATTAAGAGATTTTCTTTGCAATGTATCACTTGCATTATTTTCCTTGGATATTCTCTCATCATTCTAGAGCTTTTTGATCCATGGGGCACCTATTTAATTCTTAGTTTGAAGGTGTTTTCTCCAAGGGTATTTTAGGGTTTACCCCTTCATGGATGAGCTACCTTTAGTAGCTATCAACTAATGAATTATTTGTTTTGCTTGGAAATTCAAGAAATGAGGGATAAGCATGTCTCTATATATGGTGGGGGAGCTTCTTGTGTGTTCTTGTATATTCTTAATAGTTTAAGGCCATGGACACTTGGAAAGATACTAGAACTTCAATTGTTTCTTTTTCTTTATCTTAAAGTTTCATATACTTACCCGTAACCACCAAAATGATCCATTTTATCTCCACCACTTCTCTCCTTCTATGAACCTCATTCTCATTCTATGATTCTATGAATTTCATATCAAAGGAAGAATAAAGAGGGGATCTTTTTGGAAAAAGAATCTACGATTGCAATTGACATCCTTTTAGGGTTTGAAAAGCTTCCTTCTAGTGATCTTTACCAAAAAGAGTAAGCATCCCCTTCTTTCCTCTATTTATTTATTTTTTTATCCTTCCTCCTACCTTTCTCCAGGTTGGAACCTTGATTTTCCATGGTAGAAATTTCTCTAAAGCTCTAAAACCCTACCTTTCTTGCTCCTTATGCTTAGGGTTTGCTCATTTGATGAAGAAAGGTGCTAGGTGGACGAGTTCACAGCTTATGTTTGGATTTCCTACCCTACCTACTCATGTTTTCTTCTGTTTAGGGTTTATATTCTAATTATTGGCAAGTTTTATAACTTTTCCCACGTTTATTTCTTACCATAAGCTTTCTAGCTCATGTTCTTGCTTGAAAATGATGATCCATGCACTAAAAAGCTATGCTTGACTTGGATTTCGATTTTTATAATGCTTCTTGTTGTGATTTTAGTTCTATATAAACATGTGATCATTTTTACATTATTCCTAAGGTATAATATGACTTGGATCAGGTTGTCTTGACAACCTATGGTGCTAAGCACCTATCAACCAATGGTCACTTTTAGGGTTTAAAGCTGATTTCTTCTATAAACACATGACTCGATGGTGGTACCATTGCAACAACTAATGTTGTTGTCTTCATGAAAATTGATGGTTGTGACCAAGGGTGTCAATTTACATTCACCCCTTAGGTCATGTGTTGGCCTAATTCGAATCCTAGTGATTAACAACTAAGTACCCTAATGATGCTATCAATCAATGGTGATATTAGTTTGATATTTGATGTTTGTTAATGAATGTAGTGCTGATCTAACAACCTATGGTGACTTAATGGTCACTAATGATGGTGGATCAGGTCTCAAAAACCTATTTTGAGTTAATCATATAGTTGTAGAATCAATTAATCCTTAGACCAATGGTTTCTTGGGTCACTTTATGCAATAGTTGGACCTATACTATAATTGATGGTTTTAACATATTAACTTGACCCAATGGTCAAGATATAATGTTTATTCCTCCAATAAAGTGGAATGATGGCTAATATAATATGTTGGTACTAATAATGTGATTTATATGGTTTCCTTTATATGATCAACTTAAGGAGCTTACTTGTTGACAATGGATGGTTTGTTTTAAATGAAGAGTCGATTGTGGGTTTTACCCTACTCTCAATGGAAATTTTGTGTTGTTAATCAAGGGATGTCTAGGGTTAAATGGTGACTCTTTATATAGAACAAATTAAGGACTTCATAGGTGGTTTATACAAGGTGTTTACTTATGTAAACAACCAATGGTCTTACCTTTTAAACATCCAATGGTTTTGGGTGACATTGTGGTATAGTGATATGGGTTGAATTATGATGGAACAAATGGAGGTTTACCCTTAATATGGTAGTCTTACCTATTCACTCATATGAATAGAATGGATGATAACCATATTGTGTTGATATGTAACCCTAATGAGGTATAGATAGTTATACCTAGCTTTAATATAATTAAATGATGGTAATTGGGTATGAATAGTCTGTGAATGACTAATACAATCATGGAGTACTCTGTTACTATTGTTGAAACCCGACTATGCTATAACCCGATGGTTACACCTTGATTTATGTGTGGGTTCATACTTGAGAATTGTATGGAATGTGATGGTTATGCTTCACCTTATGCATCCATGATCCAATGGGGATGTTGTGAGTTAGGGTTTGGGTATAAGTGTTGATTAGTAACATTAATATAATTTATCTTGTTGAACCTAACTCTAATGCAAATAGATAAAGATGAGTATTCATGTTTAACATTCATATATGATGGAATGATGGTGGAATAACCTCCTTAATATTATCATAACCTTAATATGTTATTTGGTGGTTGTCATAGCCACATGGTTGATACTTTCTTAATCTTTAACATGTGAATTAACCCTGCTATGATTGTTTGTGAATATCTCCTTGCTCATTAATGCAATATTGTGTTGATCCGGTGTATTATATATAAGTGATGTTGTTGAGCCTTGTTATTAGGCATGAAAAGATAATGATGATCTTATAGGGAATAATATGATGGTCTTAATGACATTTGGGCATGATTGAGCCTGAATGAGGTGTAATACTCTTGTGTTGATAAGGGTTGATACCCTGTGATATTGTGAAAAGGATTTATATCCTGTGATAGTATGATGGTCTTAATGACCTTTTGGCATGGTTGAGCCCTGAATGAGGTGTAATCCTCTTATGTTGATAAGGGTTGATACCCTGTGATATTATGAAAAGGATTTATATCTTGTGATAGTATGACGACTAGTGTAGCCTCATGAATGGTACGTGAATATTACCATGTGATGATGAGATGAAAAATTATGTTTCACACATTTTATATCTTTTGAAGTTGTGATATTTATATACTTGCTAGAAGTGAATTAGGGTTTGTATGTCCACTTCTTTGATGCAGCCTTAATTCACCCAATTGGCATAACTTATCAAGTGTAACTCTAATCATGTAGTGCCATGTGCCATAGATCCATCTGAGTGTCAAAACTTGCTTGATGGTGAAACAAGTATTCCTAAGGGAAACTCGGAGTGCATAGTGATGAGTATGTAGGGTGCTTGTCATCCTGAATTCAAGTGTTTAGGGAGGATGACTACAGTCATACCTAGCCCTTAGTTTGAGAATGGCTGCGGTCTTGTCTCGATGATTATATATGTGATGAGATTGGAGGACAACTGTGGTTGTACCTCAGATGGTAGGGTATCCGTACCCACCTCCTTTCACTAGTGTCGTGACCTATACCAAGGACGGACTAGGTTGTTGAAGCTTGACCTTATGTGTCACTGTGGCTGACCCATATTGACTGGGGGGAGAAGATCTTAGGAGTCTGGCTCTTCCTAGATATTGTATTCCACTGATTTTGACCAAGTGGTGGTCAGTTAGAACTTGAGTGGTATCCTCAAATTCCTAAGGGCATAATATAAGATGTAAGACATCCATGTAGCATATATGTTTAGGATTATTCATAATTCTTCATATTGGATGATAACCCTTGTTTGATTTCTTTTCATTGAGATCATGTATAGTACAATAAGAGATAATAGATATGCTTATGTTGTAGTTATGCTCATGTTGTAAACATGCTTATGTTGTCATATATACTAACACTAACGGTTAAGATGATGATGCTAGCTATGTTTATCATTGCTAGCCATGCCTATGTAATTATAAATGCTTAAACTGATAATCATGCCTATGTAGTTAATTGTGCTATGATGTTAGTTCTACTTATGATATGAATCTGTTCACTTTATTTGAGATACCAATATTGATAGCCATGTTATGTTACTAGATATATTCATGATGCCAGGGATGCTTCTGCTACTAGATTGCTTGTATTGTTAGAAAAGAATATGATGATAGTCAGATTAATGATAATGATTGTTATTAGATGCAATTTGATGATATTTGAGTAGATATCTATCCAGAGAAATGGACTTTTTTGTTATCTATATATGGATTGTTGATCATACTTATTGCTAAGATGATTTGCTTAATCTGTTTAGTATACTTGAACTGTTTAATCTATTTAATTGATTATTAAATACTCCAAATGATTAGTAATCTACTATTTAAAATGTTGTAATTAATAAGCATTGTTGGAGGTTATATCTCTTGCTGGGACATGGGTCTCACCCTAGTGGTTCGCCACATCTTTTTAGGTAATCAGAAGTGATGAAAACAAACATGTGGCAGCAAAGAGGAGCTATAGTAATGAATCTTTAAGAAAGTTGATTTTATGTCTAGTGTGTCCTAGAGTCGTCCCTGTACTCTCAGGTCCGGGCAGGAAACGTTTGTACATGGAATTTCAAACGAATCAGAATTTTGTTAGCATGTTAATGATTGTTTGTGTGGCATATACAAATATTATTATCCTGTGTATATATGTTGTGGCTAAGGTGATAGAAAATTTGTATCAAATTCTTGTCATAGTATGGATAAAAGAAAGATCTTGGGCTCTTATGCAAATGTTTTTGAGCAGGTGCTGACATTGAAATCAGTTTTAATTTACCCATAATTTTGGGTATGATATTTATTAGTGATCGATTGTGCTTTATGTTTTGAGTAATCTCATTTAGAGTAACATGTTCTCACAACTGGAACTCATTTATTTCATATGTTGGGGTTCTTACTCATAGCCATTGTAGTCCTAATTTAGAGTTTTCTTGGCATAAAGTTCCTAAAGGGAAGAAAGACTTAGTAGGGAAAGAACTATGTGTGAGTTATTATCATTTGTAATTATATTTTGTAGAATACTAATTTTTAGGGTACTAGTCTATTAAATATATGAAATTGATAAGAGTATATTTGAACTAGATGAAATCCTACATCATAAAAAGGTGATGCAGCACTGTGGGAGGGTCCTAAGGAACTATAGAACAAATCTCACCCGACTATACATATATATGAGATGTTGAGAACAAGAAGAAGTCAACCACTGAGCAATGGAACTACCTAGAACTGAAGGCCTGGGAGGAGTTTGTTGCCAAGAGAAATATCTATGAATTCAAGGTATCAAGCATCACTCCCAATTTAATTAATATACATTCTTATGAATTCACCTATTGACCATTAGTGTTACTAACCAACTCAATGTGCTTACTAATAAGGCTATTAGAGATGCTGAAAGAGCAAGGCATGCATTGAATGTGCATGACCACACGATGGGTCCAAGTGGTTATGCAGGTGTTTTCCAAAAACTACTGGCTGCTGCTGCTGAGTCTGCTTCTACTCAAGAGATTGGTGAGTCCTCTACTGTTACTCCCGCACCTCTGCCTCACCATGCTGTGTGGATAGCTTGGAGGAAAAACAAGAAAGGAGATATAACCAAGCCCGTAACTGCTAAGGCAGCTGCAAAAATGGTAATATTCAACTCTCAGAGCAATCAATATTGATGATTGTTATGTTTACTTACCAATTTCTATTGATGGCGATTAGTGGGAGCTTATTGAGCAGAGGAAGCATGGCAAGTTCATCCTTGAGGGCACAAGGGATGAATTGATAGTTTCTCTTGGTAACCAAGAGCATCATGGACATGTTAGGACTGCAGGCACTGGTGAGGGCATAAAAGCGTTCTTTGGGCCATCACAACGCAAACATGTCCCAAAAGTGGGATTTTCAAAAGCTGAGGTAACCTATTCTTTTTTTAGAATGTTATTATAAAGGGAGTTTAATAATCAAAAGCTAGAATTTCCTTAGTCCATGTATAGTAGATGAGTTAATTGATAGGAGAGTCGAGGAAGCACTTGATAAGAGACTCCATGAAGCAATGAGCAAGTGGCAGGCATCTTAGGCTACCACTCCGACTGTACCTGTGCCGTGTCACTCTTCCCCTATGATAGAGGTGGTTTGGAGTAATCTTGTAGACCCACCACTTAGCACATCCACTATAAGTATTTTTATGACATAGTAGCTAGTCTTTTCAAGATGATATGTTCATGTATATATGTATATAACATACTCTATGTAAATTTGTAGGGGTTGAGGTCATGCCATCTAAGAATTAAAAAATTTTCATTGCAGAGGCTGAGGCTTACTCATGCCTTCTAGGGCACACAATTCATGGCACTCCACTACCCAATGGTGCAGTTCGTGTGAGCCTGAGGCTTGTGTTCCCTCATTGGAGGTAGCATCCATTACCATATGCCCACCCAGATGTTGACACACTTGGTGAAGCAGAAGGTAGAGTGATATTGTGGCCCGAAACAAATGTCATCTATACTGATCTTGTATGGTAAATTTACATTACGTTAATTTGTTAGCGTGTATATAGATGTCAATTGATATGAAATTATATATACAGGAGAAAAGGAAGAAACCCTCTACAGCTTTGCCTCTGCTCGAACTCCTCCTGAAGTACCTAGTTGCCTTCCAAAAGACCTATACAACTTGATAGGTCCTAATTGTAGGGGTATGGAAATATGGATAGGTGAACATAACAAACATTGTCTTATAAATGTTTATATTCTAGAGGATGTTGCAAGCTAATCATACAATAACACTATATGTATACAAGATATTTTGGAGTTGTTTAGGTATCAATAGAGCTATGGATATGGTGAGATCTTGTTTATATATCTAGATACCGTGTTTTATATACGGTGATCTGGTTTTTTATATATTAATGCATACATAATATATGTTTTGCAACCTCTTACACAAGATCTGTACAAAATTTTCATTTACCCATGTGGGATTTCTAGTTCCATCTTTGATTAGTCTTGTAGATAAAGACCCTTCATCAATTACCTTATACTGCTGTGTTGCTTTTAAATATTTTGGTAAAAAAAAAGAGCGTGATAGTAGATCCATTCAATGTTAAGTTTACTTTGCTTATAGTTTGGACTTAAGAAAATTACATTTTACTGTGGATTTTAAGTTATATATTTTTAACTTTTTTATCTGTAGTGGTAAGCATTGGGAGTTATTGGTTATTGTCCCCAACATGTTCACTGTTTATCATCTAGATCCTCAGGGGAACCAATTAGATATGCATGGGCACGTAATGAAAAGGCCATTATTCAAATGAGAAATTTTTCCTATTTATATATGTTAACATCTATTATTACATTACTATTTAGTAATGCAATTTAATCTGTTACATTTATATGTAGGGCTTTATAATATTTCAAAAAAGCTGGAGGAAACATGTGCAAGACAAAGAATAAATTGTTAGGTTGGGAGAATGTGAATGTAGTTTCCTAACTCCAATGTATATATTATTTATGTGAATTATGCTTGTTTTTATTGATTAACATTTTTTATGTTGAAATTTATAGTGTACTAAACAAGACAACGGCTAGGCATGTGCATACTAAGTGATGCGATATATGGACCTAATTGTCAGATATGCTGTACTGGAAATCGATACCATACAACATGTATTATATAGTCTCATTAGATAATATGAAATATATCAATCTTATTAATTAATTATATATATATATATATATATATATATATATATATATATATATACACATACATCATTCTCTTTGTAGGTGTTTAAAACTAGTGACTTCACTACAGGTGAAAAGTATGTATATAGTCCCAATACGATGAAACAATTAGAAGATATAAGAGAACAATGGGCAAGACTTAAAGGCACTGGAAATGTTTGATTATCATTGGAGTACTGATGACGATGATGATAAAGAATGATATTTCTAAACTTAGATGTCATAATATTATTTCTGTATTTGATGACATGTTAAAATTTGAAAGACACACTTATATATACATGTCTGAATGATTTTTTTTGAATTTTCTTATCTATATACATGTGTGTGAATGTGAAGATGAATGAATCAATGTGCTTCTACATGTGTGTGAATGTAAAAAGAGATGAATGAACAGAACTGTATGTTGCTACATTTGTGTGAATATGAAATGGAGGAATGAATGGAACTATAGGTTTCTACCTATGTGTGAATCATATGAATGAATTAAATGTTCTTATACATGTGTGTGAATCACATGATCTATATATAATATTGTCCATCTTGTTAATATTGTAGGTTTGTGGCCTGTTGTTGGCTGAAATTAGAGGATGTTGTAAACCTACAGTTCAGAACTATAGGTTCTGCATCCTGCTGACCAGCCGGACATCAGGCCTGCAAGCTGATAAGAAAAAAGACATAGTCATCGGTTAAACAAAAAAACTAACAATGAATTTCCAACTCGTCTGTTAATTATAGTAAACCGATGCCTTTGTTCTAATGGTGTCGATTATTTTTTGGTTATCTACAAAATCATCAATAAGTTGAAGTCAACGACATCAATTATTTATAGAAAACCGACAACTATGGTCTAAACGGGGGCCAATTTTTTATTCAAGATGGATAATGGCGTCGACCTTGAATGAACAACCGACACCTATGGTCCCACTACTGGTAGTTCTTTATAGAAAACTAACAACTATGGTCTATTTTTTTGTTCTGGATGGATAATGGCATCGGTTTTGAGTGAATAACCGATGCCTATGGTCCTACTACTGGTGGTTCTTTTTTTGGCTGCAATCGGGGATGACTCTATGTCGTCAGTTTTATAATCGACGCTGAAGGCATCTACTTTTAATGTCACCCACTTGGGTGTCGCTTGGAAACTGATGTCAAAAGTCTTATTTAACCGATGTTAAAGGTGATATCTGTACTAGTTTCTCTAGTTGTGGCAACCATGAGAGCCCAGGCAAGTCTTATTTGACTAGGGAGGGATAACCAAGGGAGAGAAACAATTGTGATCATTGTTGTGGGAGAGCATTTTGGTGACTAGTACACCAACAAGAGGAACAACTCCTTCCTATCCGTTCTAGTAGGAATACATGAGTTATAGTTGGTCCATGTGGACTACTCTAGAGGTAGGAGTTCTTTGGCTACTGCTAGGAGAACAATGTAAACTCATAGTCTGTTGCTAGATTTGAGGATCCACTACAGCAGTTGTACGAGTCTGTTATTCATGGAGGAGCAGTCAGATGAGTCCAAGTGCGACTAGGAGCTACACAGACACCATTCAAGAGAGAGTGTGTATCTACATTGACGAGGATTATCGTTGGACTTGCTCCAGGACCAGGTATATCTTCTTGAAACCATCCTTCCCATTGCATATTATTGACGTGATTTGCTGGTTAATGGGAAATATATCATTAAAATTTTTATTTCCACTACCTACCTGATATCGTATTTCCCTACAAGATCATACACCAAGTAACTTCTATTTTCATCCAAAGAGTTTCTAACTATATTTTTTTGGGAAAAGAGCCAATAAACTTATCAATTGCCTTACTTACCCTTGTAAAAGTCCACATTGTTGGTATGTATGCCCAGAGAGCCAATCATATGATGATTGTTATGACATATCTTATGAATGATTTGCTTACTAATAAAGATAATATTTAAATATATTTTATATTATTCAGTTATGAGATAATGATATAACGTAATAAATGTCTAAAGAATGATATTACTCAATGACATATGTTTTCAGGTTGAGGACTTGAATGATGAGAACATATGAATGTCAAGAGTATATGCATTCTTGTTATGTCCCTAGTCAGATGTTATTGTGGAAGGCTAATAGACAACAATAACACTTAAGATTAGAGTGTATGTTGGTTGATGACAAAATCTTATTACTCATGATATATTATATCTCACCAAACACATAAATACTTCTTAGAGATTAGTGTGTCAGACAAACCCACCTTGTGAGTGATACATGGAAACCATGATTGGTATTAAGATTCATCACTCATAGTGATGGTGGTGGGTTTGGTTCTTAGATCTGAAATCACTACACTCATTACATGTCGTTCCGTGTAATTAAGTATCAGTCACCAGATCTTGAATAAGGGTTTCCATAAAGGTGGTACTCAGTTGCACTGTGACACATAGGGATGAATGTGAGTGATGTAGATGTGACTTGTATCTCCTACAGGAGTTTGATATCCTATCCACTTGATAAGCAAGACTAAAAAATACATCGTCAAGCTGGTGTGAGTAATCATGTGATATTGAGCTTACACATATCTCACACAATTTATTCTAGTTTAAGGACATGGATTGAATGTTGAAGAGGATGATGATTTTATATATCGAATTCAATCTAATATCAGAAATAAAGGAACTATACAGTCACTATCACACCAGTTATAGATTGTAGGTTTAGTTGTTCTCCAACTCTCCACTTACTTGGGTAGCAATGAAATCTTTCTAGAAACCTATCATTGCTTGTGCAATCATAATATTATTATAAATATCATTACTAAGGTAATTTGGAGCCTACGACACCACATGCATAGGATGTATTGAAATAGGAGTATAATTGTAGACGTGATTGGAAATGTTTCAAATCAAATTGATTACTAAAACATTTAGATAATCTACTACAATAATATCGGAATATAATATGAGTTAATTGGTTAAAATGTTGAAGCCAATTAATTAGATTAAAATTGTTAAGTTGGTTGGCTAATCATGGGCGATTGACTAGTGATAGATGATGAAAATAAGTTAATCAATTAATATGATTAAATTGTTAATTAACTGATTCTAAAATATTCATTTTATAGTCCATGACCGACTCACATAAACTCAACCACATCCTTTTATTTTCATAGAGATTTTAGAAAATCCTTCTTCCTCTCCTCTCCTATTTATAGGGGCACGACGACTAGATTTTGTAATACACTCTTGTACATGAATCCCACCCGTCATCGTCCCCCATAGAAAGAGAGAGAAGGAGAGTGACCGTGAGGCTAGCACATCGTCAAATAGAAGTCTACTCCTTATTGTCAGCTCAGGAAGTGTGATGTGGAGTTCCAATCCATTTGCGTACGAAGTAGAGACACATACATTGAGCATTTGCATTTGAAGGAGATCAACTAAGACTGTCTGGGCATGCGAGGGGCTACACACATCTCTGTGAAGGGACGTCACAAGACTTTATCCATGACAAGATATATCCCGTGGACCCTCAATATGAATACACTGTCATCGACGAGATATACTAGTAGGATATATGCTATGGACACTCTTGATGTGCTTGTTGCCTCCACAAAACCCACCACACATGCCTTGCACCTTTCTTTACTAGAAAAGAACTTCCACTATCTTCATGAGAGAGCAAGATTTTATAAGAAAGAGATGAGATCCACACAAAATAGCAATTAGGAATGGGTCTCTATAATGTATTATATTCACTCTGATTATAGTAAGAAATTAATAGACCTCAAAGCGATTGATCACACACTCTTTGAGGTAAAATCTCAAAACCATAGTGTAAGGAGTACTTTTTAACCTTGGGAAGATCCAAAGTGGTTCCTAAAAATAGGTGAATGTGCCTACTATCCTGTAGACTTAATTTTGATATATCATAGCCATTTTAATGGGGTTATGTAATGACCCCACCTCCCGAAAACCCCCAATTAAGGAAGTCCAAGAAGTCAGAGCCTTGCAAATAATAAAAATAATTTAAAAAATTCTACCGCAACTAAGCTTGATGCAGGATATAATTTTTTTTCTTTTCACATAGCTTTCAAAAATGGGATTTCATAATTTTACCAGTAAACTATAAACTATATTCCTCCAAACATTATTTAGCCTTGTTCTCCTTCAATGTCACCTTTTATTAGATATCTACTTTCCATTAAGCTTGTAGACATAACTGCATATTACCCTAAAATGCTGACAAACAAAACATCAGTCAATATAATAGATTATACTAATATTTGGGGGAAACCAAAAGTTTGCATCTAATTGTAACAACATAACCGCAACAATTATTTGTTACAAAACAAAAATTTACATTTTCTTCATAACTTCTCAATCATTTTTACCTAAGCTATGGTATACCCTCTCCTAGGGTTTTGTCCCTACAACAAACATTAGGCTACCTCTCAATCTGGAGCTAGGTACCTCTTTGGTCACCTCTCAATCTAAAGCTAGGTGCCATTAGGTCTTCTCAACCTGGGGCTTGACCACTTATGACCTTTCCAACTTGGGGATTGGTCGTTTAGTCATCACCATGACTTTAGTCATTTTTTCATTCATAATTCCCAGAGGTGGTATGTAGATTTGAGCAAGCTATAAGATTTATAAGGTGATAATTATAGTCACTTTATAGAGTGCAGGAATTAAAGTTCATCCAAGCATTAAATTTCAAGCAATCAATAAAACTTTGGAAATCTCCATGAAACTAGAGCGATTAGCCATAAGCATAACCACATACCTGATTTGACCGTCTCAAAACCAAGCAAGATAGCTAATTCAATCAAGAAGTCCAATCAACCAAGCCAAGCAATAAATCAAGCAACTTGGTCCTAAAAAGTAATTATAACACCTAATTGTTATAATCACATCCAAACATCTTTATTGACTTGGGATTCCATTCTAAGTTTCTAAGCCTTATCAGGGTTTCCTTATGGTTTCTTGATTTCCAAACTTTCAGTTTCCAATTTCACCCTTTTTAGGTCAACAGACCCTAAAAGCACTTTTCCACTCATAAAAACCATAATTACTCAAAATATCCAAATGAAGGGTCTTTATTCACAAATTAGTTCAAGAACATCATTTTCATGACTTCTTGATTGATCTCCACAATTAAATCCATTAAACCCCATAACTATTAAAAATTAGGGCTTCTAAGTCCAATAATGCACTTTTATAATTGTGGAACCCTAATTAAGAAAATTATGTACAAATATCATCCAATTATATCTAATCCATCCTTTTTATGTCAAAAAGCTAAACTTTTCTCTTAAAATTTAGGGAACATCATTAGATACATTAATCTTCAAAACGTAGGGTTTTAAATTAATTAAAACCATTAAAGGTAGCACCTTTACATACTTTTTGAATTATAGGTAGAGTTAGACATTTATAATATTTTTATTGAATTCCTCTAATTCTTGTAATTATTGTTCATATATAACATGTATCAATCGGAGTTACCAATCGTAATTTATGATTTTTGCAAGATTAGCATATATTGGCTAATGGAAAATTGCCACATCAGTGATACATACCTTTTCTTTTGTATCCTTTCTTTCCTGATCACGCAGATCCTATCTTGGATCCATTTGATCGGTTGCTTGAACCCACTCACACTTTCCCACTCATCTTCCTTGCAGCCGCCCCGCATGTGGGCTCTATTTCTACAGAGGAACAGAGCATCTGCTGCATCGTCTGGGCCAAGGGGACCAGCGAGGTCGGCACCCATAAGCGACCCTTAAAGCATCTGACCAAGCTTGGTGCTACTCCTCGACATGTCCTTATCCGTTAGAGATTTTGAGAAGGTCCTTGGGCAGAAGTGCTTGTAGCAGATCCATAAATAAGATAGAGATGGAAGGGGGAAGAACGAAGAGTGATCTTAGGCTTTGTGGAGAGGGTTTGATCATATATTGTAGCTTTGCAGCACACTACAGACCTCACAAAGGGATTCTTGGGGTTATATAGGTGTTGAATGGAGAGGATGTTCTAGAGGCTTCTTCTACAGGGATTTTTGGGCAAAAATCAATTCCTCACAGAACCAGCCAAAGTCTAGGGTAGGATGGTTTGATTTTATCTCCCAAAATCGATAAGGGTATCATCTTTCCCGATCATGGTTCATGAAGGGGGAGAGGATGCAAGAAGATTGCACATCCTATTGATCATTATTTCCTTTTTGGATGGAGGTAGAAGATAACAGAGCAACCATTGATCCCTATTCTAACCATCCTAATTGTGTGCATCATATCAAGGGTGCTGCCCATCCAAACATAAGGCCAATCCCATTAATTTGATTTCCAAAAGGGAAACAAAAGTATTAATTACACAAAAACCCTTTTTCTTATCAGATTTCTCTAGAACACTAGAATAACCCTTTTAATCCCAAATTTGGGGGGCAACAAATTAATGTCGTTCCCAATCTACATATAATTGTTGAGAATAAAAGGAACAAGTTAAATGGCTGAGCATTACTCTTTTAGTAATACCTTTAATTATTTATTCACACCACATGGAAACTCGTTTTTCTCTCAAATTTGAAACGAAAGTCTATAATGACTTTATCTAACCTAGTGCAAGTTTTTAGTCCAAAACTCAAAAAGTAAATATACTTTTCTTCATATGCAAGTCTCCATATATTGTATGCATTTAGGACATTATAATTAACCCTTTTCTCTTTCTTCCTTTTCTATTTTCTTTATTTTGGATATTCTTTCGATTAGAAAACATGTACAAATGAAAACTAATCAATTGTGTCCATTTATGCCACTTTCTAGAGAATTCTACTTAATACTCTGAAGCACATTTATTTAATGTCTATTTTATTTTTCCCTTTAGTTATTATGGGATTTTCTTTTATCCTTTTTCCCTTTTATCCATCATTGGATTAATAAAATAGTTGAATTCATGAAATCTATCATTCAAGGGAAAGTTTGAAAGAAATTCATTCTTTGAAACAAAGAACCCAAATTTCCAAACAAGTCTCATTTCATAGAATAATTGCATTTCGATTATTTAAAATACAAGTGAAATTTGAGGTAATAATAGGGTAGGTGGGGTCCATGATATCTATTTCTATTTAATCCCCCTCTACCTAAAAACTAAGCATTAAAGAAAAGTTAAAACAAAAGCATGGTCATCTAAATCTCCCTAAGGAAATTTCATTCGATGTATAACCGTAGCGAACATTTGGTTTATTCAAATTAATATTTTTGAATTGAGTATTCATCTAACATAAATTTTTTTCATGTACATGAACAACTATCAACTAAATTTACCCAAGAAAGTCTAACCAATGTGCATTCATGTTCAACACAAAAATCGTTTCTAGAAAAAATTTCCCTAAGGAAGCACAATTGACAAGGCCTTCTATATATGGTTGTTTCTTTGGTCAAATGTATTTCGAAAAAGGAAGTTGAATAGATGCATGTATATGGGGAAACCACATTGATGTATCCCTAGATTGGGTATCTATATTGTGTCTTTCTGGAACTAGTTTATATCTAGGTGTATAATAATGCATGCTTATTCCCAATAAATGTTTTTGTTGTCAAATGAACTAATGGAAGATTTTTCCATGTTTTTTGGGTACTTTTGGTTGTGACTTGATGCAAGGAGGATGAAGAGGTGATTTAAAGAACTCCATCATCCATGGAGGGTCCCAAGGGTTCACCAAAGACAAATCAAACTTGCCCAAACATCTAGAGGATCTGATGCAAAGAGCTCCATTGGTTGGTCTAGATCACACTCAAGTGCAGTTCAAGCCCCAAAACTGGTCATTCTAAAACAAGAGTGAGCACTCCACAATAAAGAAAGAACAAGATCCCCTAGAACCTACCAAGTCCAAGGTTCTCTCACCCAAGAGCATACAAAGGCCATGCTACTTAACCAAAATCACCAATTACTATCTTTCCACCACAAAATCATCTACCCATAACTTTTCCTTAGAACAACCAATCTGACCATTCTATTTCAGCCAAAATCCTTCATTTCCTATCCATATTCACCAATTTCCACATATCCCAAAGCATGACCATAGAATGACTATTCTGAACCAAGATTGTCATGCTATTTCCCCATTTTCACCAATTCATTGTCCATTTTGGTCATTTTTCTATTTACAAACAAAACAGTCATTTTGACCAAAATGGTAATTCCATCGTTAAAAAAGAACTCACATTTTGCACCTTGAAAAACCTTGGTAATTTGTCCATTTCTGACCATTCCCGAATGTTCTGCCAATAATATCTATTCCACTGTTGAAAATAACCCACTAGTGTGCAATGTCATTTACACAGTCTCAAAAGGTCATTTAGAAAACAACCCATTAGTTATTAATCTAATTGTATATTACCCAGAAGCAACTCATTTTATAAAATCTTAGATCAAAAACTGATATAGATAAACAAGCTAAGCAATCAATACGTTTTTGGATTTTTTCTAAATGCGAAAAGGTGTAAGCCATAGTCAAATCAAATTGGTCACAGATGGGGCTAATAATTGAATTTTCTGACTCAATTGTTTAGCATATAGTATTATGGAGGAGGGTGTTATTTGGGCTATTAGAAGCTTATCTAAAATATATTAGAATTTTATCATGGTACAATAAAATAAGTAAGGAAGAGAGATATTTTACAACCACAATTGAATACAACTTTTGTAATGGTTTTGGTGTAAAGTTTTGTGGCTCCATTATAATGTATTGTTTAAGTACTTTAGCTCCGTAACCACTTGAGTTCACGTTGTATTACTTATGTAAGAGCATACACCAAGTAACTTCTTTTTTCATCCAAAGAATTTCAAGCTTCTTTTTTTTGGAAAAGAGCCAATAAACGTATCAATGGCCTTACTTACCCTTGTACAATCCACATTGTTAGTATGTATGCCTAGATATCCAATCATATGATGATTGTAATGACATGTCTTGTGAATTATTTAATTAATAATAAAGATAATCTTTAAATTTATTCTGTATTATTCAGTTATGAGATAATGATGTAATATAATAAATGTCTAATTGATGATATTACTCAATGACATATGTTTTTAGGTTGAGAACCTGAATAATGAGATCATATGGATGTCAAGAGTATATGCATTCTTGTTATGTACCTAGTCATATGTTATTATGGAAGGCTAATAGACAACAATAACACTTAAGACTAGAGTGTGTGTTGTTTGATGACAAAATCTCATTAGTCATGATATATGATATCAAACCAAGCACATAAATACTTGTTAGAGATCAGTGTATCAGACAAACCCAGCTTGACATTGATACATGGAAACCATGATTGGTAATCAGAGTCATCAGTCACAGTGATGGTGGTGATTGTGGTTCTTAGACATGAAATCACTACACTCATCACATGTCGTTCGATGTACTTTGACATCATACACATTGATATTAAACAAGGGTTGACATAAAGGTGGTTCTCAGTTTCATTGTGACAGATGGGGATGAGTGTGAGTGATGTAGATGGGATATGTCTTTCCTACATGAGTTTGGTATCCTATCCACTTGATAAGCAAGACTGAAAAGTACATGGTCATTCTGGTGTGAGTCAATCTGTGATATTGAGCTTACACATATCTAAGATAGTGCATTCAAGTTTAAGGAACATGGATTTAATGATGAAGAGGATGATGATTCCATATCTTGAGTTCAATCTAGATATCAAAAACAATGGAACTATACATTCGATGTAACACTAGTGACAGATTGTAGGTTTAGTTGTTCTCCAACTCTCCAATTACTTGGGTAGCAATGAAGTCTTGCAAGATACCAATCATTCCTGGTGAAATCATAATATCATTATGAATATCACTACCAATGTAATTTGGAGCCTACCACACCACACACATAGAATGTATCAGAACATGAGTATAATTGTGGACGTGATTGGAAATGTTTCAAATTAAATTGATTAATAAAACATTTAGATAATCTAATAGAAATATATTGGAATATAATATGAGTTAATTGGTCAAAATGTTTAAGCCAATTAATTATATTAAAATTGTTAAGTCGGTTAGCTAATCCTGAGTGATTGACTAGAGACAGATGATGAAAATAAGTTAATCAGTTAATATGATTAATTGGTTAATTAATTGATTCTAGAATATTATTTTCATATTCCATGAGTGACTCACTTTAAACTAACCACATCTTTTTGTTTTCCCAGGGATTTTTGAAAATCATGCTTCCTTTCCTCTCCTATTAAAGGGACATGACGACTAGATTTTGTAATGCACTCTTGTTCATGAATCCTAGCCGTCATAGTGCCCAAGAGAGAGAGAGAGAGAGAGGAGAGAAACCACGACACTAGCACGTCATCAAACAGAAGTCTACTCCTTCCTATTAGCTCAATAAGTACAACGTGGAGTTCCAATCCATCCATGTACGAAATAGAGACATAGACATTGAGTGTCTGCATTTGAAGGATGTCAACTACTATCGTCTGTGCATGCGAGGGGCTACACACATCATCGAGAAGGGACATTGCCGGATATGCTCTACGCGAGATATATCCTGTAGACCCTCTTTCTGAATACGATGTTATCGATGAGATCAACTAGTAGGATATATCCCATGGACCCTCTTCCTACACTTTTCGCTGCCACAAAACCCATCACACATGCCTTACACCTTTCTTTACTAGAAAAGAGCTTCCACCATCTTCGATAGAGAGCAAGATTTTATAAGAAAGATATGAGATATGCACAAGATAACAATTAGGAATGACTCTCTATAGTGTATTCTATTCACTTTGATTGAAGTAAGAAAATAATAGACTTCAAAGTGATTGATCACACACTCTTTGAGGACAAATCTCAAAACCATATCGTAAGGGGTACTTCTTAACCTTGGGAAGCTCCAAAGTGGTTCGTAAAAGTTGGAAAAGGTGCCTACTAGCATGTAGTTTATTGAGATATATCATAGGCATTTGAATGGGGATAGGTGGGGTCTAGGATATCTATTACTATTTTGACTCCCCTCTTCATGCTAACTAAGCATTAACAAAAAGATAAAACCAATGGAAATTGTAGTCAATGTATAGCCATATGGAACATTTGGTTTAGTCAAATTAATATTTTTGAATTGAGCATTCATTTGACATAAATTGTTTTCATGTACATGAATAATTATCAACTAAATTTCCCTAAGAAAGTCTAACCAATGTGCAGTCTTGTTCAACACAAAAATCTTTTATAGAAAAACTTTCCCTAAGGAAACACAATTGACAAGACCTTCTAAATCTGGCTCTTTCTTTGGTCGGTTGTATTTTTGAAATGTTCAACTGATGCATGTATATGGGGAAACCCCATTGATGGATCCCTAGATTGGGTCTCTATCTTGTGTCTTTCTTCTACTAGTTCATATCCATGTGTATAACATTGCATGCTTATTCCCAATAAATGATTTTATTGTCAAATGGACTTATGGAAGGCTTTTGCACGTACTCTAGGTACTTTTGGATGTTACCCGATGCAAGGAGGAAAAAGAGCTGATTAAAAGAACTCCATCATCCATGTAGGGTCCCAAGGGTTCACCAAAGACAAATCCAACCTACCCAAGCATCTAGAGGATCTGAAGTAAAGAGATCCATTGGTTGATCAAGATCACACTCAAGTGCAGTTAAAGCCCCAAAAAATGACCATTTTGAAACAAGAGTGAGCACTCCACAACAAAGAAAGCATAAGATCCCCTAGAATCTTATAAAGTCTGGGGTTCTCTGACCCAAGAGCATGTAGAGGTCATGTTACTTAACCAAAATCACCCATTACTTTGCTTCAACCACAAAATTTATCTACCCACAACTTTTCCTTAGAGAAACCAATTTGACCATTTTATTTCTGCCAAAATCCTTCATTTCCTATCCATATTCACCAATTCCCACATATGTCAAAGCATGACCATAGAATGACCGTTTCGACCCACAATTGTCGTGCTATTTTGCCCATTTTCCCCAATTCAATGTCCATTTTGGTCATTTTTCTATTTACATGCAAAATGGTCATTCTGACCAAAATGGTCATTCCATCTTTCAATAAGAACTGATATTTTTCTCCTAGAAAAACCTTGGTAATTTGTCCATTTCTGACCATTTCCTAACATTCTGCCAATAATGTCTATTCTACATTAGAAAATAACCCACTAGTGTGCAATGTCATTTACACATCCTGAAAAGGTCATATAGAAAATAGTCCATTACTTAATAATCTAATTGTATATTACCCAGAATCAATTCGCTCTATACAAACTCAGATAAAAAACTATATAGATTAACAAGTTAAGCAATCAATGTCTTTCTAGATTTTTTTAGAATGCAAAAAGTTGTAAGCCATAGTCAAATTAAATTGGTCACAAATGGGGCTAATAACAAAATTTTCCCACTCAATTGTTTAGCATATAGGCTTATGGAGGAGGGTGTTAATTGGGCTATTAAAAGCTTATATAAAATATATTAGACTATATCACAGTACAATAAAATAAGTAAGGAAGAGAGAGATTGAACAACCACACATGAATACAACTTTTGTGTTGGTTTCGCTCCAAAATATTGTTGCTCCATTATAATGTGTTCTTGAACTACATCAACTTCTTAACCACTTGAGTTCACTTTGTATTACTTATGTAAGAGCATGCACCATGTAACTTCTTTTTTCATGCAAAGAGTTTCAAACTTCTTATTTTTTGGAAAAGAGCCAATAAACATATCAATGGCCTTACTTACCCTTATAAAAGTCCACATTGTTGGTATGTATGACTAGACAACCAATTATATGATGATTGTAATGACATGTCATGTGAATGATTTGATTAACAATATAGATTATCTTTAAATTTATTCTATATTATTCAGTTATGAGATAATGAAGTAACATAATAAATGTCTAAAGAATATTATTACTCAATGAAATATGTTTTCAGGTTGAGGACTTGAATAATGAGATCATATAGATGTCAAGAGTATATTATCCCTATTCAGATAATATTGTGGAAGGATAATAGAGAACAATAACACTTAAGACTAGAGTGTGTGTTAGTTTATGACAAAATCTCATTAGTTATGATAAATGATACCAAACCAAGCACATAAATACTTGTTAAGACCAATGTATCAGACAAACCCAATTTTAGAGTGCACATAGAAACCATGATTGGTATTCAGAATCATCACTCATAGTGATGGTGGTGATTGTGGTTCTTAGACCTGAAATCATTACACTCATCACATGTCTTTCAGTGTAATTTGACATCATCCACCTTGATCCTAAATACGGGTTGCCAAAAAGGTGGTTCTTAATTACACTGTGACACATGGGGATGATTGTGAGTGCTGTAGATGTGATTTGTCTCTCCTACAGGAGTTTGATATCCTATCCACTTGATAAGAAAGACTAAAAATACATGGTCATGCTGTTGTGAGTCAATATGTGATATTGAGCTTACACATATCTCAGACGATCTATCCTAGTTCAAGGAACATGGATTGAATGTTGAAGAGGATGACAATTACATATCTTGAGTTCAATCTGTATATCAAAAACAAAGGAACTATACAATTTTTGTAACATTAGTCACAAATTGTAGGTTTAGTTGTTCTCCAACTCTCCACTTACTTGGGCAGCAATGAAGTCTTGCTAGATACCAATCATTGCTTGTGAAATCATAATATTATTATGAATATCACTGCCAACATAAGTTGGAGCCTACCGCACAACACAAATAGGATATATTGGAATAGAAGTATAGAGACTGGAAATGTTTCAAATCGAATTGATTACTAAAACATTTAGATAATCTATTAGAATAACATTGCAATATAATCTGAGTTAATTTGTTAAAATGTTTAAGCCAATTAATTAGATTAAAATTTTTAAGTGGGCTACATAATCCCGAGCGATTGACTAGAGACAGATGACAGAAATAAGTTAATCAATTAATATGATTAATTGGTTAATTAATTGATGATATAATTTTGTTTTTATACTCCAGGAGGGACTCACTTTAAAACCAACCACATCCTTTTGTTTTCCCAGTGATTTTAGAAAATCCTACATCCTTTCCTCTCCTATTTATATGGGAATGAAGACTAGATTTTGTAATATGCTCTTGTACATGAATCCTAGCCGTCATCATCCCCAACAGAGAGAGAAGGAAAGCAACCACGACACTAGCACGTCATCAAACAAAAGTCTACCCCTTCTTATCAACTCAGCAAGTGTGACATGGAGTTCCAATCCATCTGTATACTAAGTAGAGACATAGACATTATGCATCTGCATTCGAAGGACTTAGACTAGGACCATCTGTGCACATGAGGGGCTACACACATCAACAAGAAGGGACGTTTCCAGACTTTCTCTGTGATGAGATATATCCCATGGACCCTCTTTCTGAATATGATGTTATCAATGAGATCTATTAGTAGATATATCATGTGGACCCTCTTGCTGCACTTGCCACCTCCACGAAACCCAACACACATGCCTTACACCTTTCTTTACTAGAAAAGAGCTTCCATCATCTTTGAGAGAGAGAAAGATTTTATAAGAAAGAGATGAGATCCACACAAGATAACTATTATGAATGTCTCTCTATAGCATATTCTATTCACTCTAATTGAAGTAAGAAAATAACAGACCTTAAAGAGATTGATCACACACTCTTTGAGGCAAAATCTCAAAAATATAACGTAAGGGGTACTTGTTAACCTTGAGAAGCTTGAAAGTGGTCCGTAAAAGTAGGTGAAGGTGCCTACTAGCCTGTAGACTTAATTGAGATATATCATTGACATTTTAATGGGGGTAGGTGGGGTACATGATATCTATTACTGTTTTCACCCCCTCTACCTGCTAACTAAGCATCAATAAAAATCTAAAACCAAAGCATGGTCAACTAAATATCCCTAAGGAAATTTCAGTCGATGTGTAGCCATAGGGAACATTTTGTTTAGTGAAAATAATATTTTTGAATTCAGTATTCACCTGACGTTAATTTTTGTCATGTACATGCATAATTGTCAACTAAATTTCCCCAATAAAGTCTAACCAATGTGCAGTCTTGTTCAACACAAAAATCTTTTTTCGAAAAACTTTCCCTAAGGAAACACAATTGAAAAGACCTTCTATATTTGGTTATTTCTTTGGTTGGTTGTATTTTAGAAAAGGAAGTTCAATTGATGCATGTATATGGGGAAACGTATTTGACTGATCCTTATATTGGGTCTCTATCTTGTGTCTTTCTGCAACTAGTTCATATCTAGGTGTATAATAAGCATGCTTATTCCCAATAAATGGTTTTATTATCAAATGGACTTACAAAAGGTTTTTGCATATTCTCCAGGTACTTTTGATTGTTACTTGATGTAAGGAGGATGAAAAGGTGATTCAAAGAACTCCATCATCCATGGAGGGTCCCAATGGTTCACCAAAGACAAATCCAACCTGCCCAAGCATCCACATGATCTAAAGCAAAGATTTCCATTGGTTGATCAAGATCACACTCAAGTGCAGTTCAAGCCCCAAAAAATGGGCATTCTAAAAAAAGAGTGAGCACTCCACAACAAAGAAAGCACAAGATCCCCTAGAATCTACCAAGTCCAAGGTTCTCTCAACCAAGAGCATACAAAGGTCATGCTACTTAACCAAAATCTCCTATTACTATCATTCTTCCACAAAATCATATACCCACAACTTTTCCTTAGAACAACCAATCTAACCGTTCTATTTCTACCAAAATCCTTCATTTCCTATCCATAGTCAACAATTCCCACATATCCCAAAGCATGACAATAGAACGACCATTCAGACCAAAATTTCTGTGTTATTTTTCCCATTTTCACCAATTCAGTGTTCATTTTGGTCATTTTCTATTCATAAGCAAAACGGTCATTCTGACCAAAATGGTCATTCCATATTAAAAAAAGAATTGACATTTTGCACCTAGAAAAACCTTGGTGATTTGTCCATTTTTGACCATTCCCTAACATTCTACCAATAATGACTATTATAATTTGGAACGACTGTCCCATCCCACAACCACCAGTTCATGGTGATGTAAGAATAGCCATTCTGCCGCCTTACCCTAATGCATCCTACACTACTGTTTTGAAATTACCCATCCTTAACTAGATTCTCTGTATCTTCCTATCTAAGCCTTAGTGGCAACTAGGGTGCATGGGTTACCATCTCCTAGCATTCAGTTTTCTACCTACTACTCACCTATCCATTCCACTTCTATTTCACTTCTTCCTCCTACAAAACCCTAGATTTATAGGGTTTTTACCATTGCCATTCCATTTCCCATGCCCTTGGACCTTGGAGGAGCTTGGTTCTTTCCTATAAAAAATTATATGTAAGAGTGGAGAAGTCTTCACCAATGTTCATTGAGTTTTGCTTCTCGTCTTTCTTTTCTATTATTTTTTTTTATATCATGAGTAGCTAAGCTCCCTTTGTGGGATAGTTGGGAGAAAATATGTGAATTGAATACCATGTTGGTAAGTATTTAAGCATGCTACATTCATTTCATTGTAAATTACTATTTTATTGCTTGTTCTCTCAGATTACCTATTTCTATTTTGATTCATGTATCAAAATACATAAGGTATAGAAAAATGAAAATAGGGGGCTATGAGAGGGAGAAGTCCTAAGTCCAACTAGGGATCCTTATCTAGAACTCTATCTTTCCACATATCCATGTCTTCCATGAACCCTAGGTTTGAAGTCTAAGTATCTAAGTATACTTCTCTATATGCAACTTATCAGAGAGCATGTTAAGTAGTTGGATCAAAGCTAAAAGAAGGTGAAGTACCCTTCTTCTATATCTCATACCACCCCTTTACACTATGTGTATTAGGAGAATCATATATAGAACCTAGACATGGATCAGATAGATTAGGGTTTACCTATCCCTTAGTCCAATGAGACTCATAAGGTTGGATGGGAAGTGATAGAGAATAGATCCCCTATACACTCCTATGCCACCCATATCCATATAATAGAATAGGATTCCCAATATATACCATTCCTTATTTTTGGTTTGGGAGCTTAATTAGTGGATACATGTGCATAAACATGACCCTCGTACATGGTTAATGGCTACATATGACATAAATGGCCCACGACCCTATCACTTGTTAACGTCCTAGTTTCCTTCTTTCTAGATAATGTTGTTCAAGTTAGCTCACTCTCTTGCTCTCTAGTGCAAATTGAATAGTTAATGTTGAATTTCTTGCTTAGGGGTTAGTTGGTTCTTTTTAGTGATTTCTTATGTTATAAGGGTATATAGTTTTCAGTGTGGTGCTACATTATTTCTCTTATCTAGTTAGATTCTTTGCTTAGTGTTAGTTAGTATTTCTATATCTTAATTAGTTCTAATCTCGATTTCTTAACTACTTAGACTAATTTCTAGTTTAACTTATATTGATTCCTTTCCTTGTCAATTGCATGTTCATCTAGTATAATCAACCTAAATAAAACTTGAATCTGTAAAAACCCTAATATCATCTCTAGAAACTTAAAGAAACATATTATCTCTAGTGCCTCATCCATTTCATGTGGATTTGACCCCTTACATTCCACTTCCTATATTAAATCTAGAGCTCGTGCGCTTGCCACTCATGTATTAAAGAGTGTGCCTTAAGCTTTGTTTACCTGGTGTTCCCTAGGCACATCCACTTTTTTGGAGTTGTTATCGTGGAGTGATGTTTTATACTTAACTATCTGTCTCTTTTTTATTTTTTTTCTAGTAGCTCTCATCATTTATATTCTTTATTCTTTGTTCCAATTTTGCATTTGTAATTCCTAATTTTCTTCCATTTGCTTGGTTGTGCCTTGTGCAGGTGATAATGCATGTTCCATCATTTTTCCTTATCTATCAACTCATTCTTTGAATATCCCCAAATAGGTAGGTGAAGGCAAATAAATATCCTCATCCAAGTAGAAGAACAAGCAACGAAGGACCATGAAAAGGAACACCATACTGAGACACCAATTTCACCTCCACCAAGGCCCCTACATGCTTACTTCATGTTGGGGAACTATACTTCACCAGTTGCAATAGGAGCAGAGCATATGCCAGGACATGTGGTCTAGTGATCCCTTTTTTCTCATTCAACATAAATTCATACTCAAATATTCATTCTACCACTAATTATGGAGTCCATTCCACATTTTCCACATTTTGAACACATTTTTTTTACAGTTTCTCCTTTTCCCACATTTCCCCATATTCATTTTCACCCACTTTAATCCACTTTGGGGCTTCACATAAAGAAATACTCTATACTAGACTCAATAACAATTTGCCCACAAATTATGTTTTTACATGCCCAAATGAATTATCCTAAACAACATATTTTCCTTTTCCTATAGATATTCAACTGCCCTTTTCTCATTATAATACATATCATTTATATCATAATGATGGATAATTTTGAATCCAAATCTTTTTCCCTTTCCTTGATAATTTTATTTGATTTTATTCAAAATTTTTGTTGTCCGTTGGTTCTATCCAAAATGTCACCCAAAATATTCCAGAATAACCAAACTTTGGAATTAAAATAACATTTTCTTGTCCCAAGGAACCCCAATAGATCTGTCCTCAGTCCATCAGTATGACACGTGCAAAATCCCAAATTTCAATGTAGAAATCGATGGTGCATTATGGAAATATGTGAATGACTCTCCTCAAGAAATCTTATTTTCTAATTTTTTTATTTTCTTCCTTTATCCTGACTGGGCCACTTGATAGATTAGAGTCATTCACCATGTTCCACATGGATGATTAGCTCGGTCACTGAGCCTTGCTTTTTGGCACATCTAAGCAATAACTACCTCTTCTAGAACCTTCTATAAGGAAACCCCAACCCTAAATTCTACCTATAAATAAATCCGCACACCAACCATATTCTAGGCCCCTTTTGACACTCCTAATTCCGTCAGATCATCTATTTACACCTTCACTTTTGTATTTATTGTGATTAGAGGATCTTTCCTCTCACACTACCTGGATTCTATATGTTGAAAATCTTCTCAACGATAAAGAACTACTACTTTTTGTGCTACATTAATAATTATTTTTAGTTGATTAAATTTCTTATCTCCACACGCTATTTTCAAAGATCCATATTTTATTTTACTAAATCTCTCTCTCTCTCTCTCTCTCTTTCTTCCTATGCACTGGTTCCAAACTCTAGGGATGGATCTCTACCATGGAAGATCTGGGGAAATTGAGAACCTAATATATATAAAACTAGGACTTTTAGGGAAGTGATGGGAAAGCTAGGGCTATCCTAATTCCCAAAAATTCCCCAACAAAAGAATATTCTATTATATTTTCTGCCATCTTGTATAATATAAAACTTGATTAATATCATTTTAATATGAGATGTATGAAATAGATCTAAAATCATGATCGAGTGAGATTGGGGTGCTAACATCTTCTCTACTCGTAACAAGATCACTAAACCTGATATGTGAAATCATGCATACCTTTGTTATCTACACTTGGGTGGAGTCAACCTTAGATCTTTTGTGTTTTCATACTGATGTCAAACTCCATCTCCATTTTCATTATGTAATAAATAAAACTAGGTGACAACTATTAGCGGTTTATTTTACCATCATTTTCTTTTGTTTCTCTATTATTTCACGTGACCACATGATCCTCCCTTTGAGGGAATATTTGGACCATGTACAATATCTTGGCATCCACTAAGGATAGTGTAACGACCCCGCCTCCTGGTAACCCCCAATCAAGGGAGACCAAAAGGTTAGAGATGCTATCCCAATAATTCAGGATCCATGGTTCGACATTTAATCAAAAATATTTATCAAATTCTACTATTTCTAAACTGAAAAGCTGGAAAAAAGTAAATCTTTTTGCATACCTTGAAAATTTTGGTTTATACTTCTATCCACCGAACAAGTCTATCTAACTAATCCTCCTTGAATAGATTAATTGTAACTTCACAATATTTTAATTTATTGTTTGTCCTTTTTCAGAAATGTACCCAAAATGCCGACAAACAAAATGTCGGTCAATATATTACTATACTGGTATGTGGGGAACAATCACAATTTCACAAATAGTTACTAACAACCTAATGATCACAAATAATTGATTAACAATCCAAATTACACTTTCAATGTGACTTCTCAACTGCGTTTGCCCTAAACCCTGGATTACCCTCTCTTAGGGGTTTGTCCTTGTAAGGGACATAAGGCCACCTTCTCCATCCTGAGCTTGGTGCCTGAGGTCACCTCTTGAGGTGCCCAATGGTCTTCCCTCTAGGGCTTGACCAAATCAAACCTTCCCTTTGGGTCTTGGTCTTGCAACATACATCAGAGTGGCATGTAGATTCGAGAAACACATTCATATTTAATTGTGATACTCATAGGGACTTTATAGGATTGCATAATTGAACATCCAACAATTTAGGTTTCAATCAATCAAGAAACATTCGGGAAACACCATGAAACTAAAGGTGATTATTCATAAAGTAACCACATACATGTTCAGTAGATTCAACAAGCTATTAGAAAATCCAACCAAGAAATAGTCCCCGCAAGCAGTTCAATCCACACAAGCCAGAATCTTGAAAACACATGTGCTCTATTTACTACACACTTATCAAGAATCTACCTTATTGACTTGGATTCACTTTCTAGGGTTTCTAATCCAAATTAGGGTTTCATTAGGGTTCTTTTAGATCTTGTTACAACTTTCCTCATTTATATCCACAAAACCCTAAAACAGCAGTCCTAGGTGCAAAACCCTAATTATTCAACTTAGTCATATTAAAGCCTTTTTATTATCTATTAGGCTTGGGATTAACCTAACATCACTTTTATACAAAGGATCTTGAATTATATCTCATTAAAACCCATTAACACTTAGATTAGGGTTTCTAAGTCCATTAATGCACATCAACACATAAAAACCCTAAATTAAGCCAAAAACATACCAAGATCATCCTTTTACATGTAAATCCTCTTTTTATTAACAACATGTTAATATTTACTTAGTTTATCCAAAGAATATCATTAAGTTCAATATTCATCACATCTTAGGGTTTTTCGTTAAATAAACCATTAAAGATGATAACTTTATACACTTTTGGAATTTCAAGAGAAATGAGGATTCAATTATATTTTTAATGCATTCCTTGCATTTTTCTGATGAACTTTCATATATAGCATTGATTCATCAGAGCTACCAAATAATTTCTAGATTTATTTTAAGATTTATAATACCTGAACCAATCGGGGCTTGACACGTCATCTACAATTTCTTTCTTATTTGTTGGGACATATCAGGTGGAAATATGCCCGTACCCTCACATCTTAAACATGCTATTAGGGGCAAAACAATCAAATGACGTAGGGTCTTCTTCTACCTCACAGTGTCGACTTGCGTACGCTGCTGGTGAGCCATCTGCATGGCCAACCCCTCCTCCTGGGCCCCAAAGACCCAGAGAAGCTTGGAGCGACTCCCCTAGGCTCCGATGAAGTCGACTAGGGAATTACTTGTGGCTAAAGCTAGTCGGAGATGATTACTCTGGTGACTAGGGTTCTGCTGGATGTAGCGCTGCCGCTGGAACTTCCTAGACACGCCGACCCATGCAGCCATGGTTCGTACTCTCCCAAACTCCATTCCAGATCACAACCCAACTCCAGGGTGAGTTTGTGGTGACCATAAACTGGGAAGAAGGCTTTCCGCTCTTCCAGGGAACCTCTCACTTTCCCACACTGGAGTAGGTTGTAACCATGGAGTTTGTGGATCCTCTTCTATGGAGGATGAACACCATACTCTCCAACGAGGGATCTTAGATCCCTATTTTTGCAAGTTCCAGGGAACCCTAGTGGCTACTAAGGGAAGGGAAGGAAAGGGTTGAGTACGATGCCCATGTTCTAAAAGAGGAAAATGTCGTTTCCTTCCTCCTTTCACTCATGGTTGAAACAACGGGGTATATGGATATAGAAGGGCCACCGTCCACACACCTTCCCAAAACTCTTTTCTCAATTTCTTTTTCCCTATAATTAAATATACATGTATATGTATAAACTTGCTAAAAGATCCTTTTCTTACCATGAGTCTCCCTCTCTCTCTCTCGTGGTAATGAAGGAAACTTATCTTGAGGGCATACATAATCGTAGAAGGTTTGTATTAATTTCTTTCCAACTATACCATCATATATATCCACTTCCCAATTCTTTATTTAATCTTGGGATTTACAAGCTTATTCTTTTAGCCATATCATCAAAGAAATTAATATTTCTTCATGAGTCATGCTTTTCTTCTCAAGTTTTAAAGGATCTATAATGACTCAAATTACTTGTTGCCAAGTTTGAGACCCAAACTCGAAGGTATGAGGGACTTTTATTCATAAGCAAGTTATCTATTAATAAGGAATATTTTATACTTATTTTCTTTCTATTATCTTTTATATTATTTACTTGGATTCCTTTTACCATTAGCAACCTTTTGGACTCAAAATCTCATCCATGATGATTTAATCCCACCTGTTTCCACATATTTCTCATATTTTCATCATTATCTCCAATTTCCTTTTTAATAATGCATTATTGGATTTTGTCTTTTCTTTTAATCATATTGGACTCACGAAATCACATGCAACAAGGAAATATTGCAAAGGGAATCCATTTAATACACATAAATCAAAAAATTCCCATAATCATACATTTATTGGGGAAATTGCATTTCCAACCATATGAACCCAAAATTGGATAGTTGGGTGATCCGAGTTGCATTTTTTCATTTTGGTCATCTCACATTTTAGCATCTAATTGAGGTTTCTATTTTTCTAGCTATTTTAATTTTGTTCTTTTGGTTTTCACAAGAATCGATAGTTTTCCAATTTTTTTACAACAAATAAAGCATTCTATGCAAAAAAATAAATATGAAAACTTCTCTATAGACCACTATGTTCCTCCAGAAGAAAAAATAGTTAATTTTTTGTCTCTACTTTTTGTTCTTGGAACTTAGAGAATTGCTTACAAAATACTTTGTTCTACAAGTGGGAAAAAAGAGTTTTTTTATTGTTTTGTTTTTCCCATTGCCTTGATTTATCTTTTTGTTTTTGTAGTAAACAACTACAATAATTTCCAACAACTGCCACATTTAGCGTTATCCTCCACTTCCTCCCAGAGTTTGTTTTTGCTTCCCTTTTAGGGGTAACTTATGCTTCCCCTATTTTTTTCTTTCAATTTGTTTTTATTTTTATTTTTTCTAAAAAATTAAGGAAAATAGAGAAAAGGATGACATAAATATTCAAGTTGGTCAAGATTTTCTCTTTCTTAATACTTGTATGACTGTCTATTTATGTGCTTATCATTTATCTTTCACGATGTATTATTGTGGGCTTGCTTCAAAAAATATGCAAAGCTTATGACCACACCATGCACATGTACAAACCCATGTGTCATGAATTCAATGTCAAAACTCATGATGGATCACTGAAAGTGGTATGGGGGTTTCAATAAATGTACCAACATAGTGTTAAGTTGGATGTCAAAAGGCATTGAGGACACCCTTCCTCTTGCACTCACGAGTTATTGGGATCTCAAATATTGTTAGAAAAACCTCAATAAAAATGTGTAAAACATCTCAATAAGACATTGGGAAGGGTAGATCCCTAAGTCACTCCTAAGGTCAAAATAGGAATTCAAACCCTATCTTCAAAATGATTGGATCTATAAATTTGATGTAAAAACTTGACATTAGATGTTCAACAGTAAAATCTTGACTAATGATTGATGACCTTAATATTTATTCAACTCCTATGATCACCCTCATCTTAAGAACATCCTCAATATATGATTAATGACCTTTATGTTCCCTAAATATTGAAGATTTTAAATAATGATTATGTTAGATTGCTCAATTAGGAACATAGGGGTGAGCTCCATGTGGACTAGGGTGGGAACTTCCATTAATTTCAAGAATGAAATCACCATGTTGAAACATGATGTTTTCCTCGAATCATTGAAAATATAAAATCTCCACCATGGATATATAACCCCACCTAGGACATTAAAGAAGTTGGAACCCTAAATGTTGGTAATGAAAGTAATGTTTTACTCTTGATTTAAAGAGCTCTATTCATTTATTTGAAAATGTGATCTCTCCATATTTGTGACATATAGGATAATATCTCCAAATCTATGACTCATGTGATCATCTCTCCAATTTGATCATGAATGTGAATCTATCTTGATTGTGATGCTGCTCAATCTTGAAATGTATTGATGTTGAAGGAATACCAAGTGGATTATTATATGGAATATGAAAACCTAATCTCGATTGTTAATTTGATTTAAGGTGGGGAGGGTGTGACAACCTAGAATTTCACACTTTGAATATGACTTATAATATCGACCTTGATCTTTGTATCACCATCAATTTCATGATTTTATGTGTTTTTATGCAGAATTAGTCCATCTAATATGCATGTATCACCTTGGTGACATTCAATTTTGATTAAAACCTAGTTTTATGTTATGTTACATGTCACCACCTATACCATTAATTTTCTATCCCGTCATTATGTACACCAATGCCCCACTATTGTACTCATGTGGTAGGGTTGTCTCCCACAATTCCAATCCATGTTGTTTCATCATAATCAGAGCTCAAATGAAGGAGTCATGTCTAGATGAAGAATACCTAATTCTCAAATCAATTGTATACATCAACCCTCTTTTTCTGGACCGACCTTTAGGTCCAAATCCAGTGCAACCAAATGTGCATGATCCTTTCTCTTCTCATCTTTTCCCTCTACACCTAGTCCACCTACCCAACCCATGAGAACTACTCAATCCTTACGAGCCACAAATCACAGTTTGATTGACGACCATGACAGTTGTCCCTCACCTCCTACTTGTTGTGTTGCATGTGCGTAAAATTTCTATAGAGCAATAAGTTTGGTGCCCACCCAAGGTTTTAATCACCTCCCTTTGGTCCATAAGTTCCAACAGGGAGCAAGGGACCACTGGACGGGGTTGAGCACCTCCCATTTTTCTCCTCCAATGGAAATGGCCCTTCCCAAAATCCAAAAATCACCTTCTCACATCCTAGCTTCCCATAATTGTGCCCTTTGTCTCACCAACTCCCCCCTTTTTCTTCCAATCCTCACTGCTATAACTTAGTTTGTTACATGTACTTATATATAATTGAGATGCAATTATATGAATAAAAAGAACATATTGGAAATATGTAATGCATTGCTTTGAAAGTGTGGATTTCTTTTGCAAAATTCACCTTTGTTGTGAATTTCGTGGTTCCTACTATTTTGTTAGTCCAATAATAGATATATGGGAAATGGAAGAGAAGAAAATACAATATTAAGAAAAAGGCAATAAATGATATGCTTGCAAGGAATATGTGGAATTCTCTAGAATATGGTTTGGATGACCACCAATGGTTAGATTTCAGTTTCACATGGTTCCTAATAAGAAAAGTCATCTAAATAGAGGATATAGAAAAGATAAGAAAGAGAAAAGGATTGAATTAATGCTGCAAATGTGCATTATAAAACAAGATTTGGATATTAAGAAAATCATATTTTCTTTTTGAGTTTTGGCCTCAAAATTTGCCCATGGTTAGATAAAGTCATTAAAGTCTTTCCTCCGAAATTTTGGGATTAAAAATATTAAAGTAGTAAGACATATATATTTTTCTAACTTTCCTAAAGTGAGGAGGATTATGTAAATATGAAGTTAATGTCATGATTTAATTTAATTGGGAAAATTAAGGATTGATACGCGTCAAAGAAATCAACAATTCACTAAGATGATTATCCTAGAGTTTAATCTTTTTTACTTTCCAATTAAGGCTAGTATAGAAGGGTCAATCCCATAGGACCACATTTTAAAGATTATGTTTTTAAACCCAATTGATTTGAACTTTATTTGTTTTTGGAGTTTTCAAATATTTGAACAAGAAAAAAATTATGAGATTTGAAGTGGTTGATTACACTAATGCAAGAATTTTAAGTGAAAATGAAATAAAAGATTACACTAAAGTAACAAAAAGAAAAGATTATGCTAGGTAAGAAAGTAAAGAAAGAAGATTGTTAGAACACAAAAGATTATCTAAGACAACGAGTAAAGTGCAAGAAATAAAAAGAAGTGATTTGAAAACAAGTTTTAAAAGAAACGATTGAATCTGAAGGGAAAGCATTGAGCCATAGGGGTTTCACCACCTTATCCAAAGTGAATATGATATGGAAGGAGTACATGACAAGAAAGATAGAAGCAGGTACGAAAATCATTTGTAAATAAAATGTAAGAGATGATCTCCATGTGAACCCAATTGTCCTGGCATTCACACATCCTAATCCTTCATCCAAAAGGGGATTTTTTCGCAGTCACATCCAAATCCCTACGTAAACAGTTTAGGCATTCTAAATCCTGACTTCCATGGTCGTATACACTGAGTTTAACCCACTCTAAAGATAATTAGTTACTTTGTTTAAAGAAAATAAAAACCATCCGTCTAAAAAGCATGTAAAACTCAAGCCAATCAACACATGTCTAAGGGGTTACTCCCCTCACCTCAATAATGAAACTACTAATTATTCATGATGAAGGACGAAGATGCAAGGGGAAGAAGGTAGGAATCCATCAAAAAAAGGAAAGATCTCCTAAGAGACCATTGTTGGTGACTATGAAATGGCTTTCTCTCTTAATCCCCCTTTCAAAGAGAAAGAACTAGAGCAGAATGAGAACAAAGATGAAATCTAGATCGACAATGAAGAATTGAAATTTTATTGCAGAATTGAAAGATTACAACTATGAATTAAAATGACAGAGTTTAATAGAAAATGCAAGTACAAAATTGAGGGCCATTTTCTTAGAGGAGCGTCCCCCTTTATAGGGGAAGGAGGGATGGAATCCTCAAAGGGGGTGAGAAACAATTGGAGTGGAAGATGCTGAAATGTTCTATCTACGAGCTGCAAAACGATCATCTCACTAGCTGAGACAGTCACTTAGCTGGTGATGTGGCATGGCTTGAGGGGAAGCAGATCGAAACCATACTTGAGAGGTGGTGTTACCGTTTGATTGGAATACTTGGCCTCAAAGAAATGTCTGAGCCAAATGTTTGGGCGTGAAACGCCCAGTTACTGCCACCTTACGTGTGACCAAGGGTTAAAACCCTTGCATGTGTGGCAGATGCTTTTAAATTTGGATAGGTCTTTAGGTTAGACTGACACAGACATATGGGCTAGCAAGGATGATCATTTGGGGGCATTAGACGATCATCTCATTGATGTGAGATGCCCATATGGAGTGTTGAGATGGCATGCTGAGCTAAGGATCAAATGGGCATCTGGATCTCAGGTTTGGGCTTCGTGGAGGCGAAACGACTGTCTGGTGCTATGAGATACCCGTCTTGTGAGCTTAGTAGGTAAGAATCTTTGTTTGAAGGGAAAACTACACAAAGGTGATGGAAATAATGAATATTTACGTAATAAATAAAAAATTGGGTAAAAAGCAAATTATCCTAGAAATTACTAAAAAACACGATAAGTTCTAAATAAGAATATGAAAATTATGCATAGAGATTGATGAATATGCATCATCAAAATACCCCTAAATTGAATCTTTGCTCATCCCAAAAAATTATTTTGTTGTTAAAAATATTCGAAAACTCTAAATATCAAAATATAATTTCTTGTTCAAATATTTGAAAAATCCATAAAGAAATAAAGTTCAAATCAATTGGGTTTGATAAAATAACCTTAAAAAGTCATCCTGTGGGATTGACCCTTCTATACTAGCCTTAATTGGAAAGTAAAAAAGGTTAAACTTTAGGATAATCATCTTAGTGAATTGGGGTGCTCTTCGATGCATACCAATTTTGGCATCATTTCTGGGGACAATAGATCGTTTTCTAGAACTCAAAAAAAAATTGAATTTTTTTTCATTTTTTCTGCCTTCCAAGTACCATTCTGGAAGTACTCCTCTTTTTACTAAGTTTCCATTCTAGCAATACGTTTTGTCTACACTTGAATATATCTATATAGTTGTGCATGCATTGCCCACAGAACATTGATTTCATGCCGCCAGTTTTTGATCCTGAGCTAGAAAGAACCTTCCACTATTTGAATAGAAAAAACTGAGTTAGAATAGATGAGGAGGAAGCTACTCATAGGATTGACAAAGCATTTGCTGCTCAAAGTTAGAAAATGATGGCTGAACATGCAGCAAAAGAAGCCACTCTATGCAGCGTATGCGGCTGAGCAAGAGGTCTTAGAAGTTTCTCAATAGGAGGCTGAGAGAAAAAAATAATTAATAGATTTTTCTATACATAAAATCAAATATGCATAGCATCCCATTGTGCCACCTGAAATTACAACTCCCAATTTGAGATCTGCACCCAATGGAACACCATTCTCCAAGCCAACCCATTTTCTGAGAATAAAGGTGAGAGTTGTCAAGATCATCTTCAACGTTTTACTGACCTTTGTTCTTTGCATAAGAACCCAGACATTTTTGAAGATGCCATGAGACTTCGACTGTTCAAGTACTCTCTCTCAGGGAAAGTTTTCAGATGGTATAATTCCATGGAGATTGAAAAATGGGTCACCACCTGTGAGGCTCTACAAACCATGTTCTTGGATAAATATTTCCACCCTTCCCTCATCTACAAAATCATGGGATAGATCATTATCTTCTCAATGGTACCAGGAGAAACTCTAGGAGAAGATTGGGAGATATTTAGGGAACTTTTCTGATGCTACCATCATTATGACAACATTCAGTCTCAACTCAGTGAGATATTTTACTGTGTTGTTGATGATGACACCAAGAAATTCCTCGATTCCTCATCTAAGGAAATTTTATGTTCCAATGTCTAGAAGAAGCCTGGGGAGTCATGAAGTGTGCTTTTAAAACACAAGCAAGACGAGGTACCCAAGTCTAAGGGAGACCCTAACATTGAAAACATCACTAAAGTCCTTAAGTTAATTTCTTTAAAACATGATCACCTCGAGTCAACCATCAATGCCTATGAGAAGCAACCTCAACAAGTTAGAGTTGCAGAAGCTCTATGAGGGATTAGCTAAGGGTATGATCATGCTACCCTTGAATGTAAATACCTTTACAACACTCCCATGCACCTGAAAATTGGTCAACTATAGGACCTAAACTCCACTCATAGTATCCTGGGCCAGGATTACTACAATCCAAACCAAGCCAAAAACTACCCTATATTTTCAATATAGAATTCCTACAAGAGATGAAAACTCCTCTCACCACCCAAGAAAGACCCTCGTACCCCCAAGCCAACTACTATCCACCACCAGACTTCCCATTTAATAATAATAAGAGAAACTTTAGAAACCAAGGGAATCATAGGGGTAATTTCCAAAATCATGGGCCTTACCAAGGGCAACAATTTCAAGACCTTAATCAAGCCACCCCAACCTTAAAGACAAGAGAGTGACCCAACACCCTTAAGTGATGATAGGTTAGCTACCCTGGAACAATGCATCCTCTCCACAAACCAAATCCTTCTTCCCCAGCCAGCTCACCAAAAGGCAACTGACACTCGGTTAGCCCAATTCTTTTCCCAACAAAAGCCACATGTCAACACCTTTACTAGATAGCCCGAAAACAATCCAAAACACCCTGAACAACTTAAGGTTGTCTTTAATCATTCTGGGAAGACACATTTTGCTCCCCAACAATAGTGCCAAAATTGATACGCATTGAAGAACACACCAATTCATTAAGATGATTATCCTAGAGTTTAACCTTTTTTACTTTCCAATTGAGGCTAGTATAGAAGGGTCGATCCCACATAACAACATTTTTATGATTATTTTATCCAAACCAATTGATTTGAACTTTATTTCTTTTTTGAGTTTTTGAATATTTGAACAAGAAATTTAATTCTAAAATTTGGAGTGGTTGATTACACTAATGCAAGAATTTAAACTACAAAAGAAGTAAAAGATTACACGAAAGTAACAAAAAGAAAAGATTATGAAAGGTAAGAAAGTAAAGAAAGATGATTGTTAGCACAAAAAATATTATCTATGACAAGGAGTAAAGTGCAAGAAATAAAAAGAAGCAATTTGAAAATAAGCTGAAAGAGACAATTGAATCAAAAGGAAAAGCATCGAGGCTTAGGTATTTCACTGCCTTAGCCAAAGTGAAGACGAGATCGAAGGAGGACAAGACAAGAAAGATAGAAGTAGGTATGCAAATCATTCGTAAATAAAACACAAGAAACAAACTCCACATGAACCCATTAGTCTTGGCGTTCATAGATCCTAATCCTTCATCCAAAATGGGATTCTTTTTGTGGTCACATCTAAATCCTTATGAAAATGGTTTAGGCGTTATAAATTCCGATTTCCATGGTCGCATCCGTCGAGATTAACCCATGATAAAATTGATTGGTTACTTCCTTTAGATATACAATTTCTAAACCAAAAACCATCCATCTATAAATTCCCCTTTGCTATGAATTTCGTGGTTCCTAATATTCAATTAGTCTAATAATATATATCAGGGAAAAGGAAGAGAAGAAAATATAATATTACAAAAAAGGTGATAAATTATATACATGTTAGGAATATGTGGAATTCTCTAGAATAAGGTTTGTGTAACGACCCCGTCCCCCGGTAACCCCCAAATAAGGGAGACCAAAAGGTCAGAGCCGTTATCCCAATTATCCGGATCAATGGTTCGACAAATAATCAATAACAATTACTATATTCTACCAAAACTATACTGAAAAGCTGGAATAAAATAAAACCTTGCATACCTTTTTAAAATCTTGGATTTCTAGACTTCTATCCACAACTTGAGTCTATTCTAACTAATCCTCCTTGTACTTTAATTCATATATTCACAATGTATCACTTTACTGTTTGTCCATTTCAAATTGTACCTAAAACACCAACAAACAAAACGTCGATCAGCATAAATGAATATGACGGTATGTGGGGACAACCAAAATTTCACAATTATTGCTAACAACCTAAATATCACAATCAAGTTAATTAACAATCCAATTTACATCTTCAATGTGACATTCTCCACCGCTTTTGCCCTAGCCCTGGAATACCCTCTTTAGGGTTTCTCTTTTGCACTAGACTTAAGGCCACCTTCTCCATCCTAAGCTTGGTGCTTGGGGTCACCTCTCATGGTGCCCATTATTCATGCAATATCATAAGGCCACCTTCTCTATCCTGAGCTTGGTGCCTGGGGTCACCTCCCATGGTGCCCATGGGTCTTCCCTCTTAGGCTTGACCTCATTGCATCTTACATCAGTGTGGCATGTAGGTGTGAGAATACACACTATATCATAAATGTGATAATCATAGTGTCTTTATAATTTTCACATATGAACATCCAAATAGATAGGTTGCATTCAACGCGATCAAACATCCGAAAAACCTTTTGTGAAACTAAAGCGGTTAACCATAAATAACCACATACTTGTTTTGTAGATCTTTGATATAGAATCAACCAATAAGAAAAGAAATACAATCCAAGCAAGCAAGAAAGAGTCCTGAAATAACATACAATTTCCTTTTTATTAATATTTACCCAAACCTTCTTGCTTCTTAGGGTTTCTATCTACTTTTTAGGTTTTCTACCTCTTTTAGCATTTCGTATGCAATTAGGGTTTTGTCGTACTTTTAACACCCTTAAACCCTAATTATACAAAATTATTCATAGAACCTAATTTTCTCATCTATCTCTCATAAAAGATCCTAAGATCATCTTTTAACCAAATATTTCCATATTTTCAGATTAAATACAATTTTCTCTTCTTTTACCCCAAGTTAGGGTTTCTAAGTGTATTAACCATCATATTAGGTTTAAAACCCTGAATCATGCAATTATCCTTCAAAAACAAATTAAGACTTAACAATATCATATAACATGTTAATGATACTCGAATTAACCTATTATTCCTCATAAATTCATCCATTACCATCAATTAGGGTTTCTAACCAAATTTTAATACATTTTCCATCAAAATAATATACTTTTTCAAAAAGATACGGATTCAGGACTTCAAACTATTTTTATCTTATTCCTTGCATTTTTCTGATAAACTTTCATGTAAAAAGCTTATTCATATGAGTTTTCTATTAATTTCTATGATTTTAGCACTGAAAACCTTTTTTAGTATTAATTGAGTAGAGAGGGAAATTACCGAAAAATCGATAGTCGTCTGATCAGTGGACCGGTGATCCGCTCCCCGGATCTGACGATTGTCATTGCACGTTCCTAAATTAGCTGCTCTCACTCTGAATCATTGGATCTCTGTCTGGGATCACGCTGGACTGTGATCGGACAATCATCGGTCGCTGTCTTCCTCCGCTCGCGCATAGGGTCGTGGTCAACTCTGCGGTTGACTCCGAGCTCTGGGCCACCAACAAAGAAATGAAGGTGCTCAGAAGCTCCGCCGCTGCTGCCCAAAGTCAATGAGCCACTCAATTGTTCGATCAAACTTGACCTTCCCCTTGAATGAGTCACCGGAGCTCTGACGAGGTCGGCAGGTTGCAGAGGGGTAGGTTAGGATCAAAATTGAAATTGAGCCTGTTGTTCTCCTCTTCGTTGCTCTCCGCAGCATTTGGGGTAAGTCTTAGGTCTGCTAGTGCCCTCGAATACCCCCCTATATATAGGGTCAGGTCTGGAAGTCTGGCGAATTGGGAACTTCTCCCCTCATCGACGATAACACGTAAACTTAGGGTCTAGATGCTTCGAAACACTCTCCCGAAGTCGATGGACTCGCTAGATCTTTGAATTATCATCTCAAATTCTGGGAAATCAAATTCCCAATTCTTCTCCCAATCCTCCTGTGATTCGGGGTAGATGATGATCGGTTTCCCTTGGATCCATGGTCCCTTGGACCACGCGGGCCATCCAACAGCCGTCATCGCTCCCCGAAATCCAATTATCTTAAAATTGATTTAAAAATGTGTTTTAACAAGATAACTTGGAAAATTCGTTTCTCTCTTCTCAATAAATATTTTTCCTCTCAAAATTTATAGGAAACTCCATCTTGGCATTATCTAACTGAGTATTAAATTTGAAAGTCAAATTCCAACAGATAAGAGTGTTTCCTTCATATCCTAGTTATCCATTAATTAAACCAATTTTAATTAATATTTCTTTTTCATTTGCCATTATCCTATTATCTCGAGTCCCTTGGTCCTCACGGAACCCTAAAGGTACGAAATATCCCATTGGGAAATATCCTTTTATATTACCCTTTTCTTATATTTCTCCTTTTATGAGATAAATCCTTTTTCTTTTTATTTCTCTTTTCTGAGCCCATTAACAATCAAACAAGACCATCATACACAAAATCCATCAATTCACACAAACAAATCAATCTTGATTTCATTTATCATTAAAAGAGAATTATACACCTCATTACATTATTTAGAAAATTGAGGTTATAACATCCTCCCCTCCTTATAGGAATTTTCCCCTCAAAATTCCATCAAACATACAAACAAGCAGGATAAGACTTCCTCATGTCCAGCATGCCTCCCATGTGGCTTTATCCTCTCCATGGTGCTTCCCAAGAACCTTCCTCATCTTATATTCTTACATCTGAGTTCTCTCTCACCTTGGTATCTTGTACCCTCATAGGTGACTCAGGACATTTCAGCCTCTCACGAAGCTTAATAGGTTCATGGCTCAGCACATGGCTTGGGTACCTCACATAGTGCTCTAGACCAGACTTGTGGAACACATCATACATCATGTTATCCTAAGGGGTAAGGCTACACACAAGAATCTCCACCAATACATATCGAATGGACCTATGTATCAGGGACTCAACTTTCTTAGCTATAGCTCAAAGGGGTCGGATTATCATATCACATATTCTCCAACAGTGAACTGCATGTTAGTCTGCTTCACATCAACTCATGACTCATGTAGCCCCTGAGCTTTCTCAGCCATCACATGATCAAAGCAACTTCATCTGCACCCACTGTGGTCTCTCTGACCTTCACAAGGTCTTTCCATCAACATCATCTTCATGAAGTGGTAACTGACACAACCTCCCTTACAGAGCTTCTTACATCTCGACACAGGCTATGGTGGCTATCATCACAACTTTCATATGACAAGAACTATCTCCATGTATCACCCTGAATGAGTACACACACTCTCATCCGACCCTCTAGTCTGGATCATACTAACCATCAGTTAGGGGTGATAAGTTGTACTAGCATCGAGTTCTTCATGTACCTACTTCCACCACATGTAAGTGAATCTTTAGGTCATACTCAAGAACCTTTGAACTCACATTATGGTGTAGTTGAACCATCTCTCTCTCATATATAGTTCAACCGGATCTGTCCCAAGATAGTACTCTCTCTTTCTCTTAGATTATGTCATCTAGGTAAGGCGATCTACCATAACCCATATTGTATCTTGACTTTCCTCGGTCCATGGGAGACTTACTACAACATCCATAGTGATGAACTCCCATTCCTCCTCGGGGACTCTTTATCCTCTATATCGACTCACAGGGTTACTGGTGTTCGTCTTTCACTCCTGGCATGAATGGCGACAAGCCACATGCAACTATGTACACTTCCTCATCTTAGACATCCAAAGTACTACTGCAACTTACTATCTTAGTAGTAAAACGGTGTATGATGAACTTAAAATCATGATCTCCTATATGTCATGATTTCTCAAGGTTCATTCCTCAAAAACCCTAAAACACTCTAGTCATGGGTTTCATCACCTTCTCTTTTGGAGAAGTGCATCTGAGGTTCTACAACCATCCTTCTATCACAACAAGCCCTTGGCTGGCTAACCAAGCAACCACTAACTCAATCCATGGATCTCGTTACATCTGAGTATTAGCCAAGCATAACTCACAACTTAGGGTTCACATAGCCCCCTCTTCCAGCCTTTCCACTACCTAAACTAGGCAGCTTTGTCTCAACAAGAGCATCCACACTAGTACATAACCGACCTTTAGTGTCAGTTATTTAAGGCCTTTAGTGTCGGTTTCTAAGCGACACCTATGTGGGCGACGCTAAAAGCCCAGCCATTACGCGTCGGTTCAAAAACCGACGCCATAACCCTTCGCGCACCACCGAAAATGCGCCAGTAGGGCACTATAGGCGTCGGTTATTAGATAAGAAACCGACGCCAGATGCCTTCGCGCCACAGAAGGGCGACAGCAGGGCACTATAGGCGTCGGTTATTAGATAAGAAACTGACGCCATATGCCTTCGCGCCACAGAAGGGTGCCATCTTGGGCACTATCAGCGTCGGTTATTAGATAAGCAACCGCCGCCATATTACTTATAGGCGTCGGTTATTAGATAAGAAACTGACGCCATATGCCTTCACGCCACAGAAGGGCGCCAGCAGGGCACTATAGGCGTCAGTTATTAGATAAGAAACTGATGCCATATGCCTTCGTGCCACAGAAGGGCGCCATCTTGGGCACTATCAACGTCGGTTATTAGATAAGCAACCGACACCATATTAATTATAGGCGTCGGTTATTAGATAAGAAACCGACGCCATATGCCTTCGCGCCACACAGAAGGGCGCCATCTTGGGCACTATCAGCGTCGGTTATTAGATAAGCAACTGACGCCATATGCCTTCGTGCCACAGGAAATAGGCGTCGGTTATTTATATAAAACTGACACTGTAACTATGTGGCGTCGGTTTTATACAAATAACTGACGCCTATTTTTTGTTTTTTTTTTCAGTCAGTCTGCAGACCTGCTGTATGGCTGGTCGCAGGATGAGAAACATGTAGTTCAGTTATGAACTACAGGTTTTACGACATCCATTGATATCAGCCAACAACAGGCCACAAACCTGCAAAATTAACAAGAAAGATATTCACACATTTAGCAATGCAACCTGTAGTTCCATTTGATTTTCACACATTTAGAAACATTCATGTAGCTAGCAATCTGTAGTTCCATTCATTTTCACATTCACATATAGAAACATTCATATAGCAACCAACAATTTCATTCATTTTCACTCAGACACATGTAGAAACATCCATACATGTAGAAACATTCACACATATATTATAATTCATAAATTCATTTACAAAATATCATTCTTTAGTCATTATTCGCTATCAACATCCCAAATATATCTTAAATCCCCCACTACTTGTATGGTTGTTGCCCATTCTTCTCTTACTTCATTTAATTCTCCCGTCGTATAGGGAGCATGTACATCTGGTAAGGCATTTCCTGTAGTGTGGTCAGTTGTAAACACCTGTAAAGAGAATGATGTATATATATAATTAATGAGCTATAAATAAGATTGATATATTTCATATTATCTAATGAGACTATATAATACCTCAGCAATACAATCGATGTCCATTGCGGCATATTTGATAATAATGTGCATAAATCGCATCACGTAATATCCACATTCCCATCCGTTGTCTTGTGTGGCACACTATAAATTCAAACATACAAAATATTAAAAAATACAACTAATTAAGCACTGTTCACATAAATAATATATACATATATTGCAGTCGGGAACTTACTTTCATGTTCTTCCAAATTATTGGCTGGTTCTTTTTCGTGGGGACCTTTCCTCCAGCCTTTTTGAACTCATCAAAACCCCTACATGTTAATGTAACACAGTACATTGCATAATTAAATAGTAATGTAATAACATATGTTAACAGATATGAAAATAAAATATTTCTCACCAAAATAATGCCATTTTCATTATGTGTCCATATTTTGTATTCAATTTACTCCCCTTAGGATCTAGATAATAGACAATGAACGTCTCGGGGACAATAACCAGTAACTCCCAATGCATACCACTAGAGGTAAAAAATTTAAAAATTAATAACTCAAAATCCACAGTAAAAATGTAATTTTCTTAATAAGCAAAGTAAACTTACTCTACATTGAATGGAGCCATTATCATCGTCTTCTTTTTTTGAGCAAAAATTGAAAAAGCCTGACAGAAGTATTGTTAAACTGACGGAGGGTCTTTAGATACTAGACTAATCAAAGATGGAATCAAAAATCCTACATGTTCGAATGCAAAATCTGCACATATCTTGTCTAAGTAGCTGCAAAATATGTATTAATTACGCATGCATTAATAAATAAGAAACCAGATCACCAGATCCTACGCAAGGTATATGGATGTATAAAGAAGATCTCACCTTATCCATAGCTCGATCACAGATGTATTTAGCCAATCATATCGAAACAACTCCAAAATATCTTGTATAAATAGTTTGCTTTCGTATGATTGACCTGCAACATCTGAATCTATAGAAATAGTTATAGGGCAGTTTATATCATGTTCGCCTAACCATATTGCCATACCCCTACAGTTAGGACCTAACGGGACAGTTAGGTCCTGTGGAACCCAACTGGGTATTGTAGGAGGTGGAAGTGGAGGCCTAGATGTTGTGGGTGTCTTCTTTTTAACCTGTATATATATATAATAATTTCAGATCAACTGAAATCATATACACACACTAACAATTTAACGTAATGTAAATTTACCATACAATTTTAGTAAAGATGACATCCGCTTTTAGCCACAATATCACTCCGCCTAAAGCCTCACCAAGTGTTTCACAATCTGGGTGGGCATATGGAAATGGAAGATCCATCCACTTGGGGAATATATGTATCGGGCTCACACGAATCCAACCAGCTGGTAAGGGAGACCCGTGAAACATTTCCCCTGGTAGGGATGGGTAAGCCGACGCCTCTGCAATGACATATTCATTAACTTTTAGACGGCATGGCTTCAACCCCTACAAATATTTGTGTAAAGAATGTTATATACATATATACATATCATCTTGAAAACATATCATCTTGAATTAAAAAACTAGTTACTATGTCATAAAAATACTTACAGTGGATGTGCTAGGTGGTGGGTCTATAGGATTACTCCCAACCTCTGCAGTAGGAGTAGAGCGGGATGCTATGATAGGTATTGTCTGCTGAGTGGAAGTCTGAGATGCTTGCCACTTTTTCAATGCTTCTTCCAGTTTCCTATCAACTAGCTTATCTACCTATACATGGATAAAAGAAACGTTAGCTTCTAATTATTGAATTCTCTTTTTATAGTAACATTATAAAGAAAGAATATGTTACCTCTTCTTGTGAAAGTCCCACTTTTGGGACATGTTTGCGCTGAGATGGCCCAAAAAAAGATTTGATGCCCACACCAGCGCCTGCAGCCCTAACACATCCAGGATGCTCTGGGTTACCTAGAGCAACTGTCAATTCATCCCTTGTGCCCTCAGGGATGAACTTGCCTTGTATCCTCAGCTCGTGCAACTCCCGCTAATCGCCAAAACAAAAATATGTAATTAAGTAAACACCACAAATAATCAATATTTGAACGATTGCTGTAAGAGTTGTATTTTACCATTTTTGCAGCCGCCTCAGCAGTTGCGGGCTTCCTTATTTCTCCCTTCTTATTTTGCCTCCCAGCTATCCAGATATCATGGCGAGGCAGAGGTGTGCTACCTACAGTGGAGGACTCCTGAGTAGCAGTAGACTGAGCAGTAGCCTCAGACTGTAGTCTTTGGCGAATGTCTGCATACCCCTTTGGACCCATTGTGTGGTCATGCACATTCAGTGCACGCCTTGATCTTTGTGCCTCACTGAGGGCCTAGTTAGTATGCACATTAATGATTTGGTTAGTAATAAAAAATGTTAATCTTGAATAGGTGAATACAACATATATTAATGAGATTGGGACTGACGCCTAATACCTTGAATTCATCCGTTTGTCTTGAAGCAACAAACGCGTCCCATTCTTCTTTGTCCAGGAAGTTCCACTGTTCAGTGGCTGTCTTCTTCCTCTTGTCAGCTTCTTTTATGTATTCTCGGGTGACATTTGTCCTATAGTTCCTCAGGACTCTCCCACAGCATTGCATCATGCATTTACGATGCAGCTTTTCATCCAATTCAAATATACTCTACAAATTAGAATTGCTATTAACTAGTATTCAAAAAATTAGTAATCTACAAAATATAATTGCAAATTAATAATAACTCACGCATAAATCCTTCCATATTACGTCTTTCTTCTCCTTAGAAACTTTATGCCAAGAATGTATCTTACAACCGCAATGGCTACGAGTAACATACCCAAGATATGAAACAAATGAATTGCGATTCACACCAGATGCATTTCCTGCATTATCAAAATCCACAACAAGTTTGGGTCCATTGCCCTTTTGCACTATTAACTTCTTCATCATAGTGATGCCCCTTCTCCTGTCAACTTTTTGGTGTTGCTGATCAAGTGCCTCAAGTGCTTCAGATGGTACATGTGCATCATCAACCTAAAATTTGACAAAATAAACACATTTACAAGATATAACTATAAATGGACATATAGATATAAATATATGATATATTTTTAAAACTTACATTGTGAGGCGGCGCATTGATGTCCTCACCCTCACGGTAATCATCAGCACGGTCATCAGGAGAATGCTAAGCCATCTGAAAATTCACATTCACATTGTAAAGTTTACATTGTAAAGCTCACATTGTAGGTAGATACCGTGATATTATAGGTAGATACCACATCACCTTGGCAGGAGAACCAGTTTTGGACTCCCCCGAAGTCGTCAATTTATACCGTGACGCACCACATTTTGGACAATCTTTCAAATCTGCATAGTCCTTTTGAAATAATACACAATCATTCGGGCATGTGTGGATCTTCTTGGCATCCATTCCCATTGGGCACAACAATTTCTTTACCTGGTATGTTGAGATTGGCAGCTCGTTTCCTTCAGGAAGCATTTCTTTCAACAAAGACAACAATGACGTGAAGCTTTTGTCGCTCCATCTATTGTTAGCTTTCAGCTTATACAATCTCAACATAGTGCTAAGCTTTATAAACTTAGTACAACCTGTGTATAACAGTATCTCAGCATCATGCACAATGTTTCTAAAAATGGGAGGTGGATCGGTGTGCTCTACCCCACAACTATTCAGCATCGCATCAACGATGTCTACTGGAACTGGTTCATTCACATCTACGTCATCGTAGGCAATTTCTTCTTCCACACAAGCACTGCTGTCGACATCCACTAGTTTCAGGTTTGAAATCTCTCCATGCCAGTGCCATTCTGTATAGCCTTGTATAATCCCGTTGCACATGACATGACTTTTGATTTCGTCACCAGTGTTGACTTTCAAGTTGTTACCGCAATGCCTACATGGACAGTAGAACCTATCTCCAGGTTGTTTCCTATGTTCCTCGACAAATCTAATAAACTGGTCAAGACCAGAAATAAACTCTGGGGTGCAGCGATTGCAAATGGACATCCATGATCTATCCATTCTATGATCAAAGAGAAAACAAGTATATATTACAACAAGATTAGGGTCTAGGGTTAACAAATACATGTGATGTCATTATTATATATAATAAATGTGTACCACCTATCCCATTCTTGAACACCTAATCTCACTAGTAAGTGTATAATGTGTATTGGGTTTTCAAGAAAATTTCGGCAGTATTTCCCCGCTGTTCTCCAAGTACATATGTACTTAGAGAACAAATGGGGAAATGCTGCCGAAATTTTCTTGAAAACCCAATACACATTATACACTTACATCCTAAGTGAGATTAGGTGTTCAAGAATAGTTCCACACTGGGGACTATCCAAGATTTACTCCTAATGAGTAAATCTTGGACGGGTTTCTAGGCCAACAAATACATGTGCTGTCATTCTTATATATAATAAATGTGTACCACCTATCCCATTCTTGACCACCTAATCTCACTAGTAAGTGTATAATGTGTATTGGGTTTTTGAGAAAATTTCAGCAGCATTTCCCTGCTGTTCTCTAAGTACATATGTACTTAGAGAACAAATGGGGAAATGCTACCGAAATTTTCTCAAAAACCCAATACACATTATACACTTACATCCTAAGTGAGATTAGGTGTTCAAGAACAGTCCCAAACTGGGGACTATCCAAGATTTACTCCTAATGAGTAAATCTTGGACGGGTTTCTAGGCCAACAAATACATGTGCTGTCATTCTTATACCTACAATCCTAGTTTCATCATTCATATCCTAGTTCTTCAAGTTAGGTGATTAACATTGTCAATATACTCAAAAAGGAAACAAGTTACCAATTTCATAGTTAGGATGGTAGAGATACCCTAAGATCTAGAGATACCCTAAGATCTAGGCAATTTAGGGAAAAGTTCATCATTTACATTCCAAGCATGTCACATGTGTGCATTACAGTTCATCATTAAGCAAGAAGGGTGATTAGGATTCTCACCAAGAATGGGTTTTGATTTTCTATACAATTTTTTTAAAAAATGCACATGTATGCATATATATACTATACTTTTTGGAACCTTTATACATATCTGAACACCCTAAATAACCATACTAAACACCCAAATACTTTATAATACAACTATAAAATAATGATTATAGCTAAACTATTAAACAATAGACTTGTCACACATAAAACACCCTATACAACTATAAAACAAAAAGTATTAAAATATGCATGATACAATAACTATTTTGCATCACATTACAGCAGACTTATCATTGATACCTTACTAACTTATTGCTACATTTACATATCATCACTTGATAAAAAATTACAGCAGTACTTTTAACCAAACTATGCATTCTAAAATCAATAGTACATTCTAAATAAAAAATAAAAAATTACAACAGTAAATTTAATCAAAGTATGCATTCTAAAAATTACAGCAATTGATTTAATAAAACATTACAGCAGTACATTCTAAAAAAAAATGCCCTGCAACAGCCTAGGCGTGCATTGGCACCTCCCAAGCAGCCGTCTAGGCGGAGGAAGGAAGGAGGAAGAAGGAGGAAGGGCGTACTTGGCCTGGAGCACGGAGCACTGATGACCACGGAGCACCGATGAGCACGGGCCTTCCGACGAGCACGGCCATCGGTGAGCACAGAGGGCCGACAAGAAGAGGGCCGGTGAGCACAGAGGGCCGGTGAGCACAGACGGCTGGGAGCGGCGTGCCGGCGGAGCACGGAGCGGTGGCGGCAGAGCACGGATGGGGGAGCAGTGGGGGCGAGCAAGAAATCGCCGGACCTAACTAGCTGAAATCGGGAATGAAACAGGGAAAGGGGAAGAGTCGCTCGCGTTGATGAGCTATTAAGTTGACAATAAGTGTCGGTTATTCAAAAAAACCGACAACTAAACCAACAATGTCGGTTCTTTTCCAAAAACCGACACCGATACTAGATTATAGTCGTCGGTTTTTAACTAAAAGACAACCGACAACTATTCTTGTCTCACGAATACCCTTTAGTCGTCGATTATTTATTTATGAACTGACGCCATATGTCAAATTTTGGAGGTAATTTTTTCGCTGGAATTTTGGTTTTGGCGGTTGATTTTAGGTGTCGGTTTTTTATTAATTAACCGACACTTAATAAAAGCGGTACCTGTGTCTGGTCGACCTTCACAGATTGGATGTCAGTTTATGTTATTAACCGACACTGTAGAGTTTAGGTGTTGGTTTATGTATACAACTGACACCTTGCAAAGTGACTTTATAAGCCATTTCTGTAGTAGTGCCATTACCACCTTTCATCTTTATGTGCTAGGTAACCAAGACATAGACCTCCATGTATTCCATTTATCATCTCATATCGGACTTTAGGTCTATCTTCATCAAGAAAACTCAGAGCTCATCTTCCTGGTTATCAAACTCAAACTTGTATAACTCATAAATTCCATACAACTCATGATAAGAACGTCCTTATAAGATGACTACCTTAGTTCTCTTGGTGTTTGTAAACCATCCACACATCATACACTCCACAAGGGTATGTCATTATCTCTATCCTCATACATCATAGCAACATTTCCACTCACATCATATTTATCCTTGGTGTATGGCATGCATATTGTCCTATCTCTCACTCCCATAACAAGAGGAAATAAGCATTTGGCTGCAATCCAAATACAGAGTTCTTCCCATTCCAAGAGTAGAGATAGTACATCCCACATCACCAGTACACCTTCAAATCTAACTTGAAACGTGCATCACATGTCTCTACATCATGAACATCTCGATATCAAGTTTTCTTTCATGGAGAACTGGTCTCAAACACACTTGGGTCACCACATGATCCTTAGTCATATCCTCTAGGTTTGTAGGGTGCCATCACTTTTGGGGTCATCCCTCTTCCCTTATGCATCTAGAGAGTGCCCTCTTCATCAACCCTTTGGGTCCCATGAGTTCATGAAGGTGATCAATCTCCTAACCCATGGCCCTCAGATAATGATAGATGTTACCTCCCGACCCTATGGTCATGTACAACTAGGGAATTAGGAAACTCCTACTCCCGTCGGTCTTATCCCTACCCCACCCTAGGATAAGCTTAGGATTCTAACATAGAACATATCCAACTTGAATCCTTACCAAAGTTTCCATCATCTCTCTTGGCATTCATGGTTTGACTTACATCCTTTCATAGGGATCATGGTGACCTACCTACCTTGGTCAGGCCCCATGCACTTAGAGATGGTTATCTATGGGTCTGTAGGTTCATTCTCATACTATGTACTCCCCACTTAGCTTCTCAAGATCCTATAGGACCTCTTTAGGTTATCTCAAACCCAACAAAAGCTGGTACATACCCTACAGAAGGGTCCCTCTCCCAAGATGAGAAGAAACTATATCCTGACAGTAGCAAGGGTCACAAACGTCCTCACATCTAGGGTTTACATCAACAAGAGCATGCTTAACCCTGTCAAGCTACTAGGGCACATAGCTAACAAGAAGACTACCTACTACACCATGTTAGGTCTCCATGGTAGGTCATACTTGTTCTCATTTCTTAACATTGGACCATCATCATACATGCCCATGTCACCAACCTATATGTGAGGGGTTCATCAAACATATACCTTAGTCTAAGGGGTTTCCTTTTCCTCTAAAAACATGAGGAGTGCCATGCTCCCATGTGTAAGAACTCAAGCATCTGTGTGAGCATCAGGTGCACCAGGAACTACTACTTCCCCTCTTTAGATCTAGGAACCCTAGATTCACCTCTTATGCAATAGTTGTCCCACTACATGCTCAAAATTCTAACAACAAACCAAGCATGTACGAGGTACATCATGCATGTATGAGGCCTCACAACATGACACTCTACCTCCTCAGGGTCTATGGATCTCCTCTTCCTATCCCTTGAAGGTAAGGTAGGCACCTACCACATCCATAGCTCAGTTCAAGAAGTCTCTTTCCTTCTCTAGGGTTCGGTTCCTCTAAAGGCAACCCAGATGTCACAAGCCTCCAAGTATCAAGCACGAGGCAACCACCACCATCCAATTAGGTCGTAACATACCCAACTTCTCAGGGTTCCTTATATCATGGAGTTTAAGCTCCCAACCTTCTAGCTCGGGTCTTGCTCTCTCTCTAGAGCTAACCCTACAACTGACCTTACCACTGAAGGCCCCCTTTATAGGAAGGTTGATCAAGATCACATGTATACCCCTACATGGGTGAAACCTACGTTCGCTCAAGATCATCCATAGCTCTTTATGCTGATCTCATAAGCTATCCAACATGCTCTTCTGGCCTAGGTTTCAACCTACTATCGGCACTACTGGCGTACTCTCCTACATAGGTGCATGCTCTTCCATGCTTATATAAGCCCATCGAGTTTCTATATGGTCATCACTAACCTCCTCAATGAAAGAGTTATCCTTCACCCTAACATGCATGACCCTTCTAAGGTTGGGTTGCCCAAAAGACACTAGGTCAACCAACCTCACATAGCTCATACTTCTCATAGGTATCCAAAACCAAAAGCATGTCAACCCAAGCACATGGGTCGACCATGACATCTAACTCATTATGCCATATCTCTCTAACCACCACTTAGGGTTAGGGTTAGCATCATCCTCAGAGGATGCACCAGGTCTCTACCTTTAATGGAGGTTTTTGCCTCCAAGACCAACTCTCTACTCATCCTCCTGACAAGAAGGTCTAACCTCAGGTCTCTCCTAAGGGCATGAAAACACATGTCATAAAACCTAAGCATGTAACTAATCTTTAGTTTACACGTAAACTATTAAGCTTATTTCCATGACATCTTGTTTACATGCTTTTCATTAATTTGGTGGAGGATTCCTTAATCTTATCATACATACCCTTACTTCAAGAGGGTGAGGAAGAGAGAGAAAACCCTAAACCTGAAAATCTTGATTGAATTAGGGTTGAGAAGGGACAAAAATAGATGAGTGAGTCCTAAAGGTATCTTATTTCAAGTCAAAACCTTAGACATTGGCCAGGCAGTCACACTAAATCTGAGAGTCCTCGTGACAGACTAGCGGGGTAGAGGAAAATATTGCCAGCCCCTGGACCATGATCCTTTTCTAGACACCTCCGTCATCGGAAAATCCTCTAATAACTCCCTTGGGTTCTAAGAGTTTGTAAAATTTAATAATTATTAGAGATTAAATGAGGAACCAATGCTCTGATACCAAATGTAATGACCCCACCCCCAGTAATCCCCGATTTAGGGAGACCAAAAGGTCAGAGTCATTATCCCAATTATCTGGATCAATGGTTCGACAAATAATCAATAATAATTACTAACTTCTACCAAAACTATACTGAAAAGATGGAATAAAATAAAACTTTCCATACCTTTTTAAAATCTTAGATTTCTAGACTTCTATCCACAACTTGAGTTTATTCTAACTAATCCTCCTTGTACTTTAATTCATATATTCACAATGTATCACTTTATTGTTTGTCCTTTTCATATTGTACCTAAAACGCCGACAAACAATATGTCGGTCAGCATAAATGAATATGCCCGTATGTGGGGACAAACGAAATTTCACAATTATTGCGAACAACATAAATATGACAATCAAGTTAATTAACAATCCAATTTACATCTTCAATGTGACATTCTCCACTGCTTTTTCCCTAACCCTAAATACCCTCTTTAGGGTTTCTCTTTTGCACAAGACTTAAGGCCACCTTCTCCATCCCGAGCTTGGTGCCTGGGGTCACCTCTCACGGTGCCCATTAGTCATGCAATATCATAAGGCCACCTTCTCTATCCTGAGCTTGGTGCCTGGGGTCACCTCCCATGGTGCCCTTAGGTCTTCCCTCTTGGGCTTGACCTCATTGCATCTTACATCAGAGTGGCATGTAGGTGCAAGAATACACACTATATCATAATTGTGATAATCATAGTGTCTTTATAATTTGCACAGATGAACATCCAAATAGATAGGTTGCATTCAATGCGATCAAACATCTGGAAAACCATCGTGAAACTAAAGCGGTTAACCATAAATAACCACATAGCTATTTTGCAGATCTTTGAGATAGAATCAACCGATAAGAAAAGAAATCCAATCCAAGCAAGCAAGCAAGATTCTTGAAATAACATACAATTTCCTTTTTATTAATATTTACCCTAACCTTCTTGCTTCTTCGGTTTTCTATCCGCTTTTTAGGTTGTCTACCTCTTTTAGGGTTTCGTACGTAATTAGGGTTTTGTCGTACTTTTAACACCCTTAAACCCTAATTATACAAAATTACTCGTAAACCCTAATTTTCTCATCTATCTCTCATAAAAGACCCTAAGATCATCTTTTAACCAAATATTTCCATAATTTTGGACTAAATACTATTTTCTCTTCTTTTCCCCAAGTTAGGGTTTCTAAGTGTATTAACCATCATATTAGGTTTAAAACCCTAAATCATGCGATTGTCATTAAAAAACAAATTAAGACTTAACATTATCATATAACAGGTTAATGATACTCAAATTAACCTATTATTCCTCAAAATTCATCCATTACCATCAATTAGGGTTTCTAACCAAATTTTAATACATTTTCCATCAAAATAATATACTTTTGCAAAAAGATACGAATTCAGGCCTACAAACTATTTTTATCTTATTCCTTGCATTTTTTTGATCAACTTTCATGTATAAAGTTTATTCATCTGAGTTTTCTACTAATTTCTACGATTTTAGCAAGGAAAACCCTTTTTCACTATTAATTGAGCAGAGAGGGAAATTACCAAAAAATCGATAGCCGTCTGATCAGTGGACCGGTGATCTGCTCCTCAGATCTGATGATTCCCATTGCGCACACCTAAATTAGCCACTCTCACTCTGAATCGTTGGATCTCCATCTGGGATCACGCTAGACCGCGATCGGACGATCATCGATCGTCGTCTTCCTCTGCTCCTGCACAAGGTTGTGGTCAACTCCGTGGTTGACTCCGAGCTCCAGGCCACCTGCAAAGAAACGAAGGTGCTCGGAAGCTCCGTCGCTGCCGCCCAAACTCAACGAGCTGCTCAATTGCTCAATCAAACTTGACCTTCCCCTTGAACGAGTCGTCGGAGCTCTGACAAGGTCGATAGGTTGTAGAGGGGCAGGTTAGGATCAAACTTGAAATTGAGCTCGTCATTCTCCTCGTCGTCACTCTCCGCAGCATTTGGGGTAAGTCTTAGGTCTGCTAGTGCCCTCAAATACCCCCTATATATAAGGTCGGGTCTAGAAGTCTGGAAAATTGGGAACTTCTCCCCTCATCGATGATAACACGTAAACTTAGGGTCTAGATGCTTCAGAACACTCTCCCAAAGTCGATGGACTCACTAGATCTTTGAATTATCATCTCAAACTCTAGGAAATTAAATTCCCAATTCTTCTCCCAATCCTCCTGTGATTCGTGGTAGACGATGATCGGCTGCTCTTGTATCCGTGGTCCCTTGGACCATGCGGGTCATCCAAAGGCTGTAATTGCTCCCCAAAATACAATTATCTTAAAATTGATTTAAAAAGGTGTTTTAATAAGATAACTTTGAAAATTCGTTGCTCTCTCCTCGATTAATATTTTCTCTCTGAAAATTTAGAGGAAACTCCATCTTGGCATTATCTAACCGAGTATTTAATATGAAAGTCAAATTCCAACAGATGAGAGTGTTTCCTTCATATCCAAATTATCCATTAATTAAACCAATTTTAATTAATATTTCTTTTTGCTTTGCCATTATCCTATTATCTCGAGTCCCTTGGTCCTCATGAAACCCTAAAGGTATGAAATCTCCGATTGGGAAATATCCTTTTGCCTTTTCCTTTTATATTTATCCTTTTCTTATATTTGTCCTTTTATTAGATAAATCCTTTTTATTTTTATTACTCTGTACTTTTCAATTGGGCTCAATGGCCAATAAAGCCCATTAATAATCAAACAAGACCATCGTACATGAAATCCATCAATTCATACAGACAAATCAATCATTGATTTCATTTATCATTAAAAGAGAATTATACACCTCATTACATTATTTAGAAAATTGAGGTTATAACAGTTTGCATGACTATTAATGCTTAGATCTCGATTTCACATGGTTCCTAATAAGAAAATTCATCAAAATAAAGGATAGGGAAAAGATAAGAAAGAGAAAAGGATTGAATTAATGTGTAAAATGTGCCTTATAAAGAGAAGTCTTGGATGTTAAGAAGAGCATATTTTCTTTTTGAGTTTTGGCCTCAAACTTTTCCCGGTGTTAGATCAAATCATTAAAGACTTCCTCCAAAATTTGGGATTAAAAATATTAAAGGAGCAAGAGATATAGATTTTTCTAACTTTCCTAAAATGGAGAGGATTATGTAAATATGCAGTTAATGTCACCATTCAATCTAATTCAGAAAATCAGGGACCCAGTTCTTGTTTTATCCTCACGAGGTCCAACGGCCATTGGATTGAAATTAGAGGGTGCAAGAGTTTTCACCTACCCCATTCCTAAACATGAAGGGGGGTATTGTTCACAGTCAATCACAAGAATGCTCGATTCTTTCTCTCCTCTTAACCAAACCCCACGAGACTAGGTCCATTAGAATTAGGAGTATATTGTGGCCATTTTAAACCCCTAAGTTTTTGCTAATAATGATGTTCTAAGAAATACCCAAAACACCATACTGGGTAGGTTTTTGAGATTGGAAGCAACCATCTCTTCCCTTGACCTTGCTTCCTATAAAATGGCTAGGGTCATCCAACGAACATTGTTGAAGTAACTAGACACCTAGGGTACGAGGAACCCCACACACAATTCCCTACATTACTGTTAGGAAATAGGGTGCGAACATAGGTAGTGGAAACAAAGAATTTATTGCCATATTTCCATAAACTAGCAGAGTGTGTCAACAAATATATAGTGGTAAGGATGGTTTTGAGGATATAACTGGTCTTGTAGCAAGTCTAGTTTCTCTAGGATGGTGTCTGTAAAGCTCCTGGTCATCACCACAAATAGCAGACTGGAACATCGTTGTTTTTAATAGCTCATCTCACAACAGACTACTGGCTGACAATGTCCTCCTAGTGGTAGACAACGACCTCCTGCCTCTATAATAGTCCACATAGACCATCGAGAACTCTATGTTGCATTTTCAGAGCCAATAGGAAAGGAGTTGTTCCCTTCTATCAGTGTACTACTCACCGACATGCTCTCCTGCAAGTAATCCTCAATTGTTCTCTCCCTCCCTATCCCTCCCTTTAATGAGTAGGACTTTCTTGAACTATCTATTGGTTACCACAACTAGAGAAGACATCAATTGTTAGAGAAACTAATTTTCAATTGTGTGTTGTGGGAAGCCTTCAGTACCCCTCTATTTATAGCAGAGGATAGGGTCAGGGTTCCCAATCAGTGTGGGAGTAGAAAGGTCCAAAATCATGAATGTTCTATAACCTATGAACTGTGAGACGGTCGTCTCACATAGTTTCCTATTCTGAATCAAATTGACGATTTGAATCCAATTAATACACAATATGATGTTAGACTTAAACCTTGATGCAATCGAATTTCCCCATGAATTGGGCATCTCACTGACACAAGTCGGTCACCTCACGACAATGAACTTGTCTTCTTGCTCATGCAAGCCATTCATCTCACAATCACGAACCAGTCATCTCTCTCACACGAGATGGTAGTCTCATGACCATTATGTGAGACAGTCATCTCGTGACCCAATTCTGGCAGAACTCAAGCAATTCAGTTTCTAATCAACCTGACACTCCAAACACTCAGTCCAACACTTGAACTTGATGATTCTGAGTCTAGTCAGTTGATCTATTCTTTAACTGAATACCTAAACACCTTTTGCATTCAATCTAAACATCATTCATGAATATACTCCTTTAATCCAAGTGTATCCTATGTGTGTGATCCTATAGGTCTATAATTATGTTGGTAGTGAATTTCCATAAAAAATTATGTCATCATAAGCAAAGAACAGTGCCTAGTTACACATCATTGCTACCCAAGTAATTGGGAAAGTTGGAGAACAACTTCAACCTACAATCTATGATTATGTTATAATGATCGTATATTTCCTTTATCTCTGATGTCCGCATTGAACTCGAGGCATGGAATTGTCATCCTCTCAACATTCAATCCATGTTCCTTGAACTAGAGTAGATTGTATGAGATGCATATGAGTTCACATATCACATATTGAACCACATCAATACTACTGTACATTTTTCAGTCTCACTTATCAAGAGGCCTTGGATATCAAACTCTTATAGGAGGGAAAAAACCCATCTACATCTCTCACACTCAGTCCCCTTGTGTTAAAGGTACCCCATCATCACCTTTATGGCAACCCATATTTTAGGATTACGTTTGATGATGTCAAAGTATACCCAACGACATGTAATGAATGTAGTGACTTCATGTCCAAGAGCCAAAATCACCATTGTCACTATGAGAGATTATTCTAGCTACCATTCCATGGTCTTCATGTATCACTCTCATGGTGGGTCTGTCTGATATATTGTTCTCTAACATGTACCTATGTGCTTGACTTCATATGACATATCATGACTAATGAGAATCTATCATCAGTCAACACACACTCTAGTCTAATGTAACACTGTTGTCTATTTTGCTTCCGTAGTTATATCAGACTAGGGACATAACAAGAATGTATGTACTCTTATCATCCATATGATCTCATTGTTAAAGTAACCTACTTGAAGACATAAATCATCAAGTAACATCATTCTTTTGACATATACTTAATTCTATGTCATCATATCATGACTAAGACAAACTTAATAGACATAATTACCTTTATTATTATCGAATCAGGTATCAAATGCCACACTCCAATAATCATATGATTGGCTCTCTGGGCATACATACCAATAATCTCCCACTTGCACTTAAATCCAATCACCCACAAATCTTTTTTCGAGTGATCTTAACATGTCCATCATGTTTCTATTGAGCAAGCTCTTTTATAGTGGGTTTAGCAATGTTTGCTTAAAGTCATTATTTTTACAATTTTTCAGATCTCTTCATGATACAACATCTCCTATTAGATGGAAGTGTCCTAGTATTCTAGATGAGTTTCCCATCCTATCTAGTAGCTCCATTGTTGTCATTAGTATTTCTATTGTGTCATCAATGGTTGGCACCTTGTACAAGTTCACCCATATGAACTTCTTGATACATACAATATCCTCTGCTGTTCTCATAAAATAGAGATACTCAATTTATTTTGTAGATGTGAACAACTATTATTAGTTCAAAACCCTTTCTAGCTTACAGTTCTCATTTAATGTCAAACATAAATTTAGATTGTGATCGTTATTTTTTTTAGTTTTGAAGATTGCATCAGTGTATCTCTTTACACTCAACTATTCCTTATTATCATAACTAAGGAACTGATCCTTTTAGTGTTTCCAAAGCACCTAATCTTGTTCTTTTTATGGTAGTCTAGTGATTCTCACTGGCATCTGACATATACCCTCTCATCATGTCCAATACATACGAGTTTGCTAATTGGGTATATATATTTCATCTCATCATGTCCAATGCATATAATATGACTTCATATCCTTTCGTCATGTCCAATACATACAAGATAATTGGATATCCTCTCGTCATGTCCAATACATACTAGATATCGGGATAAGTACATAAAATTGCATTCAAGATAGATCCAATTGTGAATTCATATGAAATCTATTCCATGTGTTCCTATTCTTCATAAGAACTGGGACACTAGGATCCTGGACAAGTTATCTCTCATTGAGTCCTGCATGCTGAACCCTTTAACAACCTGCCAATGTATGTTCTCTTTGTTAGGCCAAGTAGCTCTCCTGATTTATGTCTATAGATATAAACCTCTATCACATAGGTTGTCTTACCGAAACCTTTGTATAGAAGGTACTTTCCTTGTCAGGTTTTAACATATGTAGGATTAAGGACATTATTCCCCATCATCATGTGGAATATAAATATGCTCCCAATAAATATTTTGTAATCACAAATTTCATCTTCATTTTGAATCTAGTCAAACTCTTTGATTGTCTTGTCAAGTTGAAGTTTCCAGCTCTGAGACGGTTGCTTCAATCCATAGATTGACCTTTGTTACTTATAGACTTTATTTGCATTATTGGATTTATAAAACCTTTAGGCTATGCCACATATACATTCTCATGATTATTCCAATTAAGGAATGCAGTTTTAACATCCATATACCAAATCTCACAGTCATACTAAGATGCAACAAACATGATCCAGATGGATTTAACCATGGTAACTGGTGAAAAGACTTCATCACGTCCAACACCTTGAACTAGTTTGAAAATCTTTCTAACCAATCTACCCTTCCATGTTGGTCTCCTTTCAAAGCCCCAAATGCACCCAATGGGTTTTACCCCTTCAAGTGGATCCAACAAGGTCATTCCTTTTTGGTGTACACAGAGTCCATCCTAGATATTATGGCCTCAAGACATTTCTCAAATTCTAGTCCCCAATAGTTTCTAGGTAGGTTTTTGACTCATCATATATGATCAATTTACCTTTTTTTTTGAGTTAGAAGATATCATCATCTTTAGACTCAAGGTGTGTTGTACTAGAACTATGAGTTCTGTATGTTACATAAGGAACTTGAGATTCCACAACAACTTGTGATTCTCCTTGTTCCTGTTGTATCCCTTTTAAGTTCAATGTTTTCTTGTTTGTCTTGAACATTTTGATTTCTACTTTAATCCCACTGATTCCTTAGGAACTAAGTTCCCCTCTAGGAATAGAATCATCTAGACCAATAAATACTTTGTTGTCAAATTGGGATAAGAGTAGCATTTAACAATATAACATTTCTATGATTTGTGGACAAAGCCTTTTAAGAAACAATTTTCTTATATAGGTATTCATCCCTAATCACTATAAAAGAAACACCAGGACAATTCCCATGGCATATCTCATATCATGTCTTTTGAACCAATTTAAGATGTACATTGTTTAGTATAAAGCATGTGCTCAAAGGAAATTGGGAGATCAACTAGATTTTATTAATAATCTCACCATGACTAATGAGGTGTGATTCCTTCTTACTGATACACTACCATTGTGTTTCAGGTGGAGTTCATTATGATACATTACCGTGATCTCTCCAGAAGGTCCTCATAATCTAGGTTTAAATTATTTCAACATCGATCACATTGAAGTATCTTAATACTTTTACCAAGTTAGTTACACACTTCATTCATAATCTCCTTGAACACTTTAAGAGATCCATACTTGTATTTCATTAAATACAAACTTTCCATATCTGCTGATCACATCAGTAAATATATTGAGGTACTAGTAACCACCTTTAGCATTCATTCTAAAAGCTTTATTGTACATTAACATGTACTAGGCCTAATAGAGTACTTGTTCTCCCACTACATCTAGTGGAGATGATTTTGTCATATTGCCCAATAAATAAGACTTGCATGTCTCCATTGGTTCAATAACCAAAGGAATCTAGATTACCATCAGATGGATTCTAGAGACGCATTTCTCATTATACGCTCAAGATGACAATGCTATAAGAATCTATTGTTTGAGTCATCATGTCATTCCGTACATGTTCCATACACATTTTCCTTTACAACTATCCAGTATAGTTGATAAGACACAAGGCATTGCCATAAGAGATCATATCTTTTAAAATGAAACACAATGTTCTTGTTGCATAAGATAAATGATGTTTTCATCAATGGCAGTTACAAAATAGCAATTATCTAATTCTATTATGTGCCTATGAATAATAGTTTGCAACTGTAGAGTCCACAACCCTTTCTCTTCTCAGTTCTAGCTTACTTCTTCTCAAGTCCTAAAGTAGAGATCTATGTCTCCATCTTCTTCCTAAGATCCTCTATAAAGAGGATAGTTCTTTCTAATGTCCAGACAAGTGACAGTGGTGGCACTTTCTTTCCTTAATCCATTACGTGAAAATGACATATTCCTTTTACACTTACCCTTCTCCATATATTGAGTGCAGAAGACTTGGACTTTAGCTTAGCCTCAAAATACTTCTTGGCCTTGCCTTTTCCCTAGGACTCACTTCCGCTGATCACTATCATGAATTCGTTCTTTTTCATTCTTGTTTTGACATCAATATGCCAAGAATTTGATAAACGGACTATATGATTCATGTGATGCTTGCATAATCATATCCATCGTCAACTCTTGACCTAAGATAAATCTCAGTCACTGCACATGCCCAATCATATTGAGAACATGGGGTTATACTGGATCTTCCTCTATCAGTTTGCACTCTTACTACTCTTTGAAGACATTATACCTTGATTTCTTTACATGATTCTTAAGATGCATTACCATCTAGTGAATCTATATATTATCATGCTATTCATGCAACTCATAGTTCCTACATCGTAGAATAAGGTGCTCAATGTCTTGGAATCTTTGGCATGCTTCAAGTATGCATCCATTTTAGCCTTAGGTGCATTTGGAGCGAGTTCTTCTGGATTTGGTCTATTAAGGACATAGAGCTTTTGTTTATTGATGAGAACATTTCTCAAAGTCCTTAGCCAATTATGAAACTTTATTCTATTGTGTCCTTCTTAAGGACTGATCACAATTTGAACGTGTGTGTGTTTGACATTAGATTATACAAAGAAATATTAAAAAATGTCAACACATTTTTTATTTGATAAGTTAACGATATTAGTTAGTTTTTAAATTAATTATTGCTCCCACTATTTTGCTCAAATTGATAACCCTCATGTATCAATTGAGAATATTGCAACGTATAATAATCTAGTGGGCCAAGATACAAAATAATTCAACTATGATACAGCCAACATCGTCATACATAGTCAATAATTAAGGTAGGCATCTTGGCAATTGCATCATATGCAATTCTTGGATACTAGATGATATGCACAAATCCTTGCCATAATCATCTACATGCCTTTAGGCCTAGACGCTTTAAGAATCACCATTTAAGCCTAACCCAAAAGTCGACACGATAATTATGCACCCTGCTTTGACTGAACCTACATTACTATCATCATATTTCGATGAGATAGACGGCTCACCACGCTTTAGCGTAACTTATTCTTGGTTGATCAAGATTTTCATGTGTGCCACTTTTGGAAAGAATCTAAGGCATAATATTTTAATTTGAGGGATCTTGTATTTATAAATATATATACTTTATCTAATCACCACATATATAGTACATATCATATACATGCTATATCCCACATACAATAAACAAAAAGCAATAGTTATGTCTAGCCTAATGTAATTCCTTGGAAAAACAAGGTATCACCACAAACTAGGGTCCACATCACATGGAAAATCTTATTGTTGATGAAGATCTATGACTGACAATTCGGGTTGTTCAGTTGGACCTATGAACTGACTTTCCTCCTAGCCGGTCGTTTGGTCATCTCACTGAACATCTGGTTCAACAGTCCACCATCTATTGGCTTCTCTAGCTAATTGGTTGATTCCACTCGTCAGATGGTTTGGCTCATCCTTCTGGTCCTCCTCGGTCCTCCAACCGGTTGGCTAGTCTCCGAGACGGTCAGTTGACATCGTCAGAACATCTTTCTTCTTTGTCATAATAGGAAAGTAAACTATCCTAATATTACATGATTATTGAGAAACCTTGAGTTACATTCAAGGGGAGTAAGGGTAGGAAAGAATTAACTTTACATTGGGAGGATAATATAGAGGCTTGATACGCAGACCAAGATAAAATAAGACTAACCAACCATACAACCATCCACATATATAGGGGTTATTGGCCATAGCCATGTTACACATCCACCACCAAAACTCACTTTTAGGGAGATGTGTGTAAGTTATATTAGTTTTGTATTATCATGGTATTGGATTTGATAAGAAATTATTTGCATCACATGTAATAATTAAACAATAAAACCAAAATCCGATCATATCAATTATCCCAAAATATAGTAGATTGACGTGGCTCTGATACCATTGTTGGGAAATAGGATGTACATATAGGCAGTGAAAACAAAAATTTTATAACCAATTTCAATAAAATAGTGGATCACATCAACAACTATATAATGGAAAGGTTGCTTTTGAGGATATACATGGTCTTGGAGCAAGTCCATCAACATACTCCTCATCATTGTAGATGTACAACTATCATCTAGTTGCTCTTGGAAGAGTGCTTTGCAGCTCCTGGTCTTCACCACAGACAACATACTAGAACATCATTGTCTACAGCAATTCCTCTCACTACTGGATGATGATGTCCTCCTAGTGGCAGACAATGAACTCCCACCTCATGAGTATTTCATGTGGACCATTGAGAACTCCATGTTGTGCTGCTAGAGCCAGAAAGAAGGAGTTGTTTCCTTCTGTCAGCGTACTAGTTGCTGATATGATCTCCTGCAAATGATCCCCAATTGTTCTCTCCCTCGTTGTCCCTCCCTTTAATGGGTAGGACTTGCTTGGGCTATCTATTAGTTACCATGACCAGAGAAGACAACAATTTCCAGAGAAACTAATTGTCAATTGTTTGTCTTGGGAATCCCCCAATATCCCTCTATTTATAGTAGAGGCTAGGGTCAGGTTCCCGATCGGTGTGGGAGTAGAAGGGTCCAGAATCATGAATGTTCTAGAACCTACAAACTATGAGTCAGTTGTCTTTCACAACAATACAATCATCTCATGAGTGAGATGGTAATATCACATAGAGAGACAGTTGTCTCACACAATTTTCATATTCTTAATTAAATTGACAATTCAAATCTAATTAATGCATAACATTCCATCAACACTAATCCTTTATGCAATCAAATTTTCCCAAGAACTGGGTGTCTCGGTCATGTGAGTCAGTCGTGTTGTGACCATGAACCAATCACCTCACTCATGTGACAGTTGTCTCATGACCATGAACCGATCATCTCACTCATGCGAGATAGTCGTCTCAAGACCATCACACAAGACGGTCATCTTACTCACACGAAATGGTCGTCTTATGTGTCAGTTTGGGCAGAACTTAGCCAATTCAGTTTCTAATCAACCTGACACTCCAAATAGTCAGTCGAACACTTGAACTTGATGATTTTGAGTCAAGTTAGTTGATCTATTGTTTAATTGAATACCTAAACACGTTTTGCATTTAATCTAAACATCATTCATGAATATACTCCTTTAATCCAAGTATATCCTATGTGTGTGATCCTATAGGTCCAGAATTACGTTGGCAGTGAATGTCCATAACAAATTTTGACATCACAAACAAAGAGCGGTGCCTAGTCACACATCATTACTACACAAATAATAAAAAAAGTTGGAGAACAACTTCAATGTACATCCCCTAAACTAGGGTAGACTATTTGAGATGCATATAGTTCCTTTATCTCTAATATCTAGATTGAACTCAAAATATGGAATCATCATCCTCTCAACATTCAATCTATGCTCCTTGAACTAGAGGAAACTATCTGAGATGCATATGAGTTCACATATCACATATTGAACCATATTAGTATAATCATGCATTTCTCAATGTCGCTTATCTAGAGGCCTTGGATATCAAAATCTTGTAGGAGGGAAAAATCTCATCTACATAACTCACACTCAGTCCCCATATGTCAAAGCTACCCAATCATCACCTTTATGGCAACCCATATTTTAGGATTACATTAGATGGGGTATAATTATACCCAACGACATGTGATGATTGTAGTAACTTTAAGACTAAGAACCACAATCACCACTATTACCATGAGAGATGATTCTGACTACCATTCCAAGGTCTCCATGTATCCCTTTCATGGTGGGTCTCTCTGATACACTATTCTCTGAGATGTACCTATGTGATTTACTTGATATCACATATCATGACTAATGAGACACTATCATAAGTCAACACACACTCTATTCTTATGTATTAATGTTGTATTGCTTCCATAGTTTTATCTGACTACGGACATAACAAGAATGTATGTACTCTTAGTATCCATATGATCTCATTGTTCAAGTCACCTACTTGAAGACATACATCAGCGGGTAACATCATTCTTTTGACATCTACTTATGTAGTTGTCATCATCTAATGACCGAGACAAACATAATATATGGAATTACCTTTATTGTAATCAAATTAGGTATCCAATGCCACACTCCAATCATCATATGATTGGCTCTCTGGGAATACATACCAACAATTACCCTACTCTGGTCCCCTGTTCTGTAGCCAAAAAATCGGCTTCCTCCTTTCCTATCCCTACTTGAACCGACAAAGGCAACACTGCCAGTGGGTTTAGGAAAGTCCTAAGAAAGGATTCCCCATTGTTTGCTGACCCTCAAACACTCATGAGGCTGGGGTCAATGAAAAGGTTGACCACTACATGTACTGGGTTTGCGTAGCGGGAGGCGAGCAAAGGTTGAAGATGAGGGAGGAGAAAAGTATCCTCCTACATGTGGTCACGTAAGGCTCCAAACTCAAATTCATAAGGGTAAAAGTATCTTTTTGCCTTAACCCCAACACTATACTCATGTGGAGTAGGTCACCTATGTGGCCAACTCTGATTCGCTGAGCACAGACCCACATGGAAGAGATGAATATAATCCAATCACCGACGTGGCACTACCCCCATTGGTCCAAAGGTATATAATTTGGAATAATCATTACTAATTGTAGGAAACTTAGATTGAGACATGTTATATATGAAAATTGATAAGAAGAATATGAATAATACAATAAAAATAAAATCAAACCTAGATCTCTCTCTATTTCCAAAAGTACACAAATATTCCATATTTAATGTGTTTAATTCATGAGAATCCTAATTTCTAGATTTTGATGATCTTCATATGATTAATAGATCTTGATAATCAAAGATTGATTTTTTTTTGAAAAAAAAGGACAACTTGGATCTATTTTGAGATTAATAACCAATTAATTGATCAAATAGGGTTTCCTTACAATTAAAAGTACAGATAATTATTAGATTAGTGTTTGTAAACAAAAATAGCATGAAAAGTCATAATTAGGGTTTGGAAAGCCAAAACTATAATGAATTCCTAACTTGGAACCAAAGTCAGTCTTAATGGTAGATTTTGGTTATAATAGTAAGACATTGTTATTATGCTTTAATTTTAGGATAGTTGCTTGGTTGGTTGTTATTGTTGATTCTTTTGTTGGACACCAAGTACTCCTGAGGAAGGTATGTGGTTATGCCTAAGAATACCTACATTAGTTTCATGTGGTTTTTTGTGGTTTTCCCAAACGGATTGCACATAAATGCTTTCGTGTTTATTTTTTTCCTACAATCTATAAAGTCACTATGGATATCACATTATATGCTTATAACTTGCTTGAACCCCTCATACCAACTCTGGAAGTATGAGAGTAGAAAGAAAGAGAGTGACCCAACCCCAGATTGGGAAGGTCATATGAGGTTCAAACGCATATTTGGAACACCAAAATGGCACCTAGCTCCAAATTGAGAAGGTGGCACATGAATATGGAACCCAACTCCAAATTGAGAAGGTGTCCTAACAACATGACACTTACCTCCAGATTGAGAAGGTGGCCTACCCACATGGCACTTAACTCTAGATTGAGAAGGTAACCTATCATCCACTACAAGGACAAAACCCTAAAAGAGGGTATCCTAGAGGTTGAGTAAAAATGGGTTGAGAAGTAATGATGAAAATATTGATTCTAATTATGTAACAATAATAGATGTGAATATGTTGTTACAACCAGACACAAATATTCTGTTTTACCCACATACTAGTATTACTTGTTATACTGACTGCATTTTTGTTTCTCAGTGTTTTAGGATAATCTTTTGTCATTTTTTCAAGTATAATGGAAAATGAACATTCTGAGAAGAAGGCACCAAATGATAACAAGTAATGTAATTCTATAAGATTTAGTTAATTTTCCTTAATGTTAAAAACTCTAGAAAATCATATCATGTATTTCCTTAATGGAAAGTTGATCTTGTTCAAACTCTTTTCCAATTGAGTGAAATTTATTATTTTTTTCTTATTAATTTCTAGACCACCGGTTTTGTATTTATGTATTGGCCCTTTCCCTTTCAGTCTATGCCTAAATAGGGGATAACATTTGGAGGGGTCGTCACCACATATACCATCTCTAAGGGACATGAGGAAAAGTCTTTATGGAAGTAACCAATAAGATAGGACCAAACCCAGATGGGAAGGTCTCCATGAACCTAATCAAAGGAATAGAAGGAAAATTGTGTGTGCCCTAAGAGATGAAGCAAATTTGGGAGGAAGAACCTTAAGGGATTTATTGTGCTTGGATATCATCAAAAGGAACTTCAAGTAAAATGTGTGATCAAATAAAATAAATTTTGACACCTCAAAAAAACCCTTGTGAAGGGTAGGGCTACAAGTCATCTCGAAGATCTTGTAGGATGAGTATAAGTATATGAAATTTATGAGGTTAAGGAAAGATCATGTTCCAAATGCATAAGGCCCTTGGAGTCAAGATGAGATCATCCCAAAGGTACCTATGCCGCAGAAATCTTGAAGAAATAATTGAGTCTGATGATATATGAGATATGCACAGGAAGACATGTGACAATGTTTGTATAAGAATATTAAATAGGAGTTATACTTAAGACTCAAAATCTATGAGGAAACGTTCTCTTATAGGTGTGCATAGAATTCATAAAATGGTGGAATTCATGGGTTGAAATCATGTCAGGAATTATTCAATCTGGATATGAAAATAAAATGGTAATGTGTGATGCACCATGTCTACTCTTGGAAAGGGATGAGCTTTGAATTTGGACTACAACCAAATGCTTATTTCATATTTTTGTGTGTGTGAGAGATGAGATAGAAACATGCCTTATTATAATTAAGAAATGATCAGAGAAATTAATACAAAAGTTGAAATCTTTTTAGGATAATCAAGGATTTGAGGTATTGCCACACATAATGAGAGAATATTAAATAAATGGTTTAGAAACCTAGATGAGCAAGGTAATCACCAAATTAAAATTCCAAATGATAATGTAATTATCTAATGGAAATTGAATTGTATGGATATAAGATTGAAATTGGTGATAAAAATAATGGATATAAAAGTTGAGGTACCAAATAAAGGTAAACCAAGCCTGAATTGTCGACCAAGCTTGTAACAACCAGTTACATGACCCAGATTAAATGAGATGAAGGGTTTGATGGAGAAGCCTCAGACAGATCTCTTAGTGGATGTGAATGGTGGAATCCAATATGAAAATAATATTTGAGTTCATGAGGATTCCTCATTAAGAACTCATATCTTACAAGAAGCTCCTGGTTCTAAGTATACAATACACTCTAACACCACCAAGATGTTTAAAGACTTACAACAATATTTCTAGTGGTCTGGAATGAAGAGAGACATGGCAACATATGTGGCTACTTATCTCACATGCCAAACAGTGAAGAATGAACACCAAAGACCCAATGGGTTATTGCAATCAATTGAGATTACTGAGTAGAAATGGGATCAGATCACCATGGATTTTGTGGTGGGTCTTCCAAAGACAATGAATGGTCATGAGACAATACGGGTTGTGGTAGAACACCTAACCAAGTCAGCACGTTTCCTCACCTTAGAGAATAATGCCAAGATGTTAGACCTAGACAAATTATATGTTAGAGAAATAGTTTGTATGCATGGTGTTCCCAATTCAATTATCTTTGATCGTGACCCTAAGCTCACTTTGAAGTTATGCAAGTAATTGTATGAAGAGCTTGATATGAGGTTGAAATTTAGCACAACCTATCACCCCAGACAAATGGATTGTCAAAAACAATGATTCAAATCTTAGAGGATTTGTTGATAACATTTGTGGTCGAATGGGGTGGATAATTTGAGCAGCACTTGCCCTTAGGTGAGTTTGACTATAAAGATAGATACCAAGCTTGTATCGAGATGCCTCTGTATCAAGATCTTTTAGGGAAGCTTGTTGGTCACTATTTCATTGGCATGATGTCAGTGAGAGGACCTTTCTGAGGTCAAAGAAACTATAGTTACATGATGACAATGTCACATTGATCAAGTAGAGGCTGAAAAGAGAGCCCAAGTTCAACATGAGTCTTATGCTGATGCAAAGTAGATAGACTTGTACTTCACTATAGGTTACTATGTGATTATGAAAATATGACCCCTCCAAGCTATAGATAAGAATAGAGGAAAGTTGAGTACCTGATATGTGGATTCATTTGAGGTTCTAGAATGGATTGGTGAATCTTCTTATCATTCAGCCTTACCCTCATAATTTAGTATGATGCATGGTGTGTTCCATGTGTCCGATCTAAAGTGCTATGTGTAGGATCCTAGACATGTGCTGAGCATTGAGACTATTGACCTCCAAGGGAGGATAACATGCCCTATGTCACCTGTGAGGATACTAGATACCCAGGTAAAAGAGCTCAGTAATAAAAAGATAAATATGGTAAAGGTTCTTTGGAAGCACCATTGACTAGATGGAGCTATATGGGAGTTGAAGACAGACACGAAAAAGTTCCATCTTGAATTGTTTGTAAGATTAATTGAATTTTGAACACAAAATTCCTATAAGAGGGGAAGGATGTTATAACGTAGTTTTTCACATGTAATTATATATAATTGAGATGTAATTATATGAATAGCAAGGACATATTGGAAATATGTTATGCATTGTTTTGAAAGTGAGGCTTTCCTTTGAAAAATTCTCCTTTCTTGTGAATTTCATGGTTCCTACACTTTTGTTTGTCTAATAATAGATACAAGGGAAAGGGAAGATAAGAAAATACAATATTAAGAAAAAGGCAATAAGTGATATACATGTAAGGAATATATGGAATTCTCTATAATATGGTTTGGATGACCACTAATGGTTACATTTCGGTTTCACATGGTTTCTAATAAGAAAAGTGCTCAAAATAAAGGATGTAGAAAAGATAAAAAAAGAAAAGTATTTAATTAATGCTTAGAATGTTCCTTATAAAGTGAATACTTGGATGTTAATAAAAACAACTTTTAATTTCGATTTATGGTCTCAAACTTTGCCCATGGTTAGATAAAGTCATTAAAGACTTTCCTTCAAAATTTGAGAATAAAAAGAATAAAGGATTAAGAGATATGGATTTTTTTAAGTTTCCTAAAGTGAGGATGATTATGGATATATGCAGTTAATGTCACAATTGAATTTAATTGAGAAAATCAGGGACCCAATTCCCCTTTGTTCCTCGCAAATCCCAACGGCCGTTGGATCAAAATCAAAGGAAGCAAGAGTTGTCACCGATCCCACTCTTGTACAGGAAGGGGGTATTGTTCATAGTTAATCATGAGAACACTTGATTCTTCTTCTCTTATTAACCAGACCCATTTGATTAGGTCCGTTGGAATCGAGATAGGAGTGTGATCCTTTTAAGACCCTAGGTTGTTGCTAATAATGATGTTCTCAGAAATGCCCAAAACACCATGTTGGGAAGGTCTCTGAAATGGGAAGAAACCATCTCTTCCCTTGACCTTGATGCCTATAAAAGGGATAGGGTCATCTAGAAAACCCCATAGAAGTACCTGGACACCCAAGCCGCAAGGAAACCATGTACAGATCCCTACATTACCCTACTTCAGTCCCATGTTCTACCACTAAAAATCCATCTTCCTCCTTCCTTTTCCTTACTCGCCCTGACGAAGGCAACACCACCATCGAGTTTGAGAAGGTCCGACAAATTCTTTCCCACTATTGGATTACCCTCAAGCGCCCATAAGGGTAGGGCCAATGACTAGGTTGACTACCCCAGGGACTGGGTTCACACACTGGGAGGCAAGAAAAGGTTGAAGATGAGGAAGGAGGAAAGTACCCTCCTGCCCATGGTCACGCAAGGCACCAAACTCAAAGTCATGAGGGCAAAAGTGTCTTTCATGCTCAACCCTAGCATCATACTCACGTGGAGTGTGTTGCCTTTATGGCTGACTCTGATTCACTAAGCACATGCCCATGTGGAAGAGAAGAATATAATCCAATCACTGACGTGGCTCTACCCCCATTGGTCCAAAGGTATAAAATTTGGAATAATCATTACTAATTGTAAGAAAATCAGATTGAGACATTTCATATATGATAATTGATCAAAAATATGAATAATGCAATAAAAATAAAATCAAACCTAGGCCTGACTATATTTTAAAAAGTACACAAAGATTCCATCTTTAATGTGTTTAATTCATGAGAATCCTAATTTCTAGATTTTGATGATCGTAATATGTTCAATGGATCTTGATAATCAAATATTGAACTTTTAGGATAAAAATGACTACTTGGATCTAGTTTGAGATTAATAACCCATTAATTGATCAAATATGGTTTCCTTGAGATTACAAGTACAAATAAATATAAGATTAGTTTTTGTAAACAAAAATAGCATGAAAAGTGATAATTAGGTTTTAGAAAGACAAAACCATAATGAAACCCTAACTTGGAACCCAAGTTAGTCTTAGTGGTATATTTTGGATAAAATAGAAATACATGGGTACTATGCTTTAATTTTCAAATAGTTTCTTGACTGGTTGCTATTTTTTATTATTTTTCTGGACATCAAGTACTCCCAAGGAAGGTATGTGGTTATGTCTAAGACTACCCACATTAGTTTATCATGGTTTTTTGAGGTTTTCCCCAATGGATTGCAAATAAATTCTTGCTTGTTTATTTATTTCTTGCAATCTATAAAGTCGCTATGAGTACCACATTATATCCTTATAACTTGCTTGAACCCCTCATACCAACACTATAAGTATAAGAATAGAAAGAAAGAGAGTGACCCGACCCCAGATTGGGAAGGTCATATGAGGTATGACCCCAAATTGGGAAGACTGACCGGGCACCTAGATCCAGATTGAGAAGGTGGCCCGCCAATATGTCACCTAGCTCCAAATTGAGAAGGTGGCCTACCAACATGGCACTTATCTCCAAATTGATAAGATGGCCTACCCACATGGAACTTATCTCTAGATTGAGAAGGTGGCCTATCGTACACTGTAGGGACAAGACCCTAAAAGAGGGTATCTTATAGATTGAGTAAAAGTGGGTTGAGAAGTTATGATGAAAATGTTAATTCTGATTCTGTAACAATAATTGTTGTGAACATGTCATCACAAGTAGATGTGAATATTTTTTTCCCTTACATACTAGTATAACTTGTTATACTGACCAAGTTTTTGTTTCTCAACATTTTAGGATAATCTTCTATCATTCCTACATGTATAATGGAAAATGGACATCCTAACAAGAAGGCACCAAAAGAAAAGAAGTAATGTAATTATGGAGGATTTAGTTAGTTTTTACTTAAAGTTGAAAACTCTAGTAAATCATATCATGTAATTCCTTAATGCAAAGTTTATCTTGTTCAAACTCTTCTCCAATTTAGTGAAATTTATTAATTATTTCTGGTTGATTGCCAAACCATCAGTCTTGTATTTATGATAATGGCCCTTACCCTCTCGGTCCGCCTAAATAGGGGATAATAGGGGAGGGGGTCGTTACACTCTCCCTATCACCTACTTGCATCTATCATCCCTAGTAGTCGCTACCACCCACACTAGGGATTTGAAAGTCATAAGTAGATGTTGAAGTCGATGGCCAGCCATCATCTCGCCCACAACCACACCAAATCTCTCACAATAACTACTCCACATACCCAGGTGCACACCCCCATTGTAACATGCACCTAGTCACATGACATTGATGCCTACCACTCAAGCCGGATTCTTGGCAACACAAACATGCACGGCCAACTGCTTCCCCTGGGTCTGGCCATTTTCCCCCTCTAATTCGCCCACTAAAGGTGATAATGCCCTAAATCCCATTTAAATGAGAAAATTTTGAAAAACCTTTATGTTGCTAACCCCTAAAGAAAATCCTATGATATATACCATTTCAATCATAAAATGATCATATTTCTAATTATGCTAAAATCTCTTACTATTTTGTTATGTTTCAACCATAATTTTGGTGAAGATGCTTCCTTTATAAACTTTTGATTACTAATAAATCTCAACCATGCATTACATGTATATTTTTGAATACCATCCAATCTAATCCTCTAAAATAGTAATCTTGACTTCTCTTTTATGATGATATTTTGTTGGGCCATTTCTATGCATCCGATTGTCTTCTCAACCCTCAAAGGACAATGTTTGATCTAAGTGTCTCTTTTTATGTGCATACATGATATAGTTTGACCATGTATTGGACTTTTTAATAATTGGTAATCATCAAATGATCATCCAACCTCTAAATCAGTAAATTATAGTACATTTTAAACCATGGGACATACTTTGATCATGCTTATCTTTACTAATAGCTTCATGTTTGTCCATTTGCTACACAGTGTGACTTTAATGGATTTTTACTAACTGTATCTTGAATCTTGTGCAACTAGTTGACCAATAATGATTAGAGATATAATTGTGACCTCATATAAGAAATATTTTATATGTTTTGTGAATTAGTTTACTATGATCTCATGCTATGTAGTCCATGTATGACTCAATGGACCTCAAGTACCCATTTTGTGCATTAAAATCATCTAGTTGACCTTTTTGTTTCCATATCATGGAATGTGACTTTTATGGAACTATCTTTCTCTATCTAGTTTAAATCAATAAATTTGTCATTCTTGTAGCACTAAATACCAACCTGATCCATCCAATGATCTTAAGGCTTCTATGACTTGGAAACATGTCCTTGCTGCATGGAATTGTGTCATATGACTAAATGTGATCTTGCATTATCATACCTTGTTCATAATAAAAATTTCATGATTCCTCAATTTCCAAATCAGACCTTATCTCTATTGATATCTCTCATAATGTGGATGTTTCACATAGACTTAACATTTGATGTCGATACTTGTACTATGTTGAATCAATGCATGCATGTTTCACAAGATGTAAATATACTTGTACTAGTTAATACCTAGGTTTAGGAGAGAATACACATGGCATGATGTAAGTTTATCTTAAAAAATACTACTAATCCAAGACACTATGTTATGTCTTTATGTTAGGTCCCTTTGGGTTGGACCTTATCCAGGAATCTTACTCAAGAATCTTAACTTGTTTACTACTTTCAAGGTGTGTTGAATCTCTTGACCCTACTATGATATTGGCTTACGTGTATATATGCTCGCATGAAGTCTTAGTTACTTACTTACTTGGTTGATCTATTTATCCTATGTATACTACTTTCATGTTTGATTATGCTACATTGATATAATGGATAAAGAAACCTAAACCATTCTTTTTATAAAACAATGTCTTTAAGTGTTCTCACCTTCTTTCTAGATCTTGTTTATTATAATGTTTCTAGGTAAGAAACTTTTATATACTCTTAAACTGTGTTTACATGCCTTTTCAAAGTTACTCAATGCACTCACTTTGATACATTTTGTTTATATAATTTGTAGTTTCCAAATGAATATCCACTACACTCAAGACATTAAGCTCTGGAATGAATCACTAATGGGTATTCTTGTTATAGAAATGGTTACATATCTCCTTTCTCCATGTTTACTATCATTTCATATCTTTATTTTATTATAGTCTTTTTCATTTATTTTCTAGTGTGAAACTATGATCCATTATAGGGACCAGTTCCCCAGTCCACTTGGCTTTGTCTATGTACCCATTAGGAGTGTAAACTTAGGCTAATAAATAGTTTCATGACATAGACCCACCAAGTCAAGCCATCTTGAAAAACATGTGTCACTCCCTACATGAACCTTATTATTTAAACATGATAGAAACCCCACTCATTAGACATGATAAGGACAAGTGGTTTGGATATTAAGGAGGTATGAATCCCTTGTGTCATTATTCATGCCTTATAATCTTCCATGATGATTGAGACTGGGGACCAAAAATGGGGAACCTTCTCTAAGAAACTCCCATTAATCAACAATTCAAGTCCCCATACTAAGGTTAGAAGCATCAATGTCCACAATGTCAAAGGACTGAATGACTCTACATAAATTATGAAGCCTAAAGGGCACCCAAACTTGGACATATTCTTGTGGTGAATTTCTTTTGCTAATTAGTATAGAGGACAGAGCCCATGAGGGTGTTTCGACATCTAGGACCTTAACCCGACTGGGTGAGGATTTGCGGCTCAAGTACTTACAACATACCATGACTAAGCTCAATAAGAATAACATCCAAGACTAGTGGAACATGAAAAATCTCTTTTGTGAGTCAAAAAATTCCAGCATAAGGTTATGAGCATAAATGCCCAAGGATTAAATGCAAAATGACCTCACACACACAAAAATACATACACACATATATAAATATATATATATATATATATAGATAGATATATATATATATAGATATACATATATATACCTATAATATATATATATATATACATATAGCTATATACATATATATATACATATATATATATACACATATACATATACATATATATATATATATTTGTTTTTTGTTTTTTTTGTTTTTTTGTTTTTAAAAAAAATTGGCCATTCTATTCATCCCGTGTCCTGGGCTTGATCTTGGGACCTCTCACTAACAAACAGAGTATATACATATACATATACATACATATATATATATATATATATACATATATATACCTATAAATAAATATATATATATATACACACACACATATAGATATATACATATATATACATATACATATACATATACATATATATATATAATATAGTGTACACAATATGGTGTTACTTAAGAAATATTATATACACATAAATTTATATATCATATGTTGGATCATAGTCTCTATTTTATAAGTTCCTAGGTGACCTATATTTAAGTATATTAGTCTTATAATGAATATCACAAATATTTATGGATATTTACTAAATGATTTTATGTATACCTTATGCTTTAAAAAATATACTTGAACTATACATATTATCATCTCATACTAATTATGGGTGTTACTGTGATCAGTACACATGAAATGTCTTAAATTTAAGCAAGATGTAAGCATGAAAGACGTCATCAATATAATAGGTACCAACCAGTTATTCACTCTTGAGTATACATATATCCCACTGTATGCTATATTTAATAGTCATTGTATTTATTCACTCTATTAAGGTACAATATGTAATGTTTTAGGGTAACACATATAGGTTGTATATATTCAATATGTTTGTCTGGATAATTAATATTATGCTTTAATACACAGTATTAGATGTAATAAATACACGATGTTATTCAAAGATGTTCCAACCATTTATGACACAAAAGAGAATCTTTTACAACACTGGAGCTACTAGTTAGGCAAGGAATATCAGATAGCATATTACAACAATTCCTCATACGAGATGTCATACAGTGATGAGATTTGGAACATGCAATATATCGACTAAA